>OZ002742.1:86588130-87788130 GCA_963924295.1 Dioctria rufipes
AATGAAACAGGTTGTACAGATATAATTACAAAAGTACATTGAACTTAATTCGATAATAGCTGATTGAGATAAGAAAAAAGTTATTATAACCGTATTTTTAGATTAAAAGGAGCGTTTGAGACTGTGGATAGGAAAATTGTACTAGAAAAGTTGGACAAATATGGAATACGTGGAATAGAAAAGAAATGGGTTGAAACGTATTTGAGTAACAGGACACAATGTACAAAAATTATCGAAACCCTATCTAAGGTAATAGCAATAGATCAGGGAGTTCCTCAAGGTACAATGTTGGCTGCGATATTGTTCCTATTATATATTAATGATATTAAAAGATTGTGTAATTCGCAGATGACACATTAATATATATAACCGGTGAGAATGAGATAATTTGTTTTAATGAACTTCAAGAAGATTTAGATCGATTGAATGAATGGTTGAGCATGAACAGACTGAAATTATATGTGTTAAAAACGAAAGGTTTGATAGTAAATGGAGCGAATACAAAGAAACTAGTGATAGAAAATGAACAAATTGAGTTTGAAAATATAATGAAATATCTCGGTGTTATAATAGACAAAACTCTTAACTTTAAGTGGTATGTAGACTATGTGTGTAAAAAAATTTCCACAAAAATTTAGTTTTTTAAACGAATTAGAAATAAACTATCATTATTAACGGCCATACGTGCTTATAATACATTGATTAAGCCTCATTTTGAATATTGCTCTACAGTGTTATTCATTTGTAGTAATGAAATGATGACGCCAGGATCTTGTAAAAATAATTTGTTTGTGTCACCAAAAAAAATGTTCCGTTTTTTTTTTTTTTTTTTTTAGATGAGAATAGTCGCACATCATTTTCAAAACCAATTCTTACATGACTGCACGCAACATTTATTTCCCGATCTCCTCATCCTAATCATTGATATTTTTGTTCTGAAAAACATTTTAACCCCTTAAAATTAGCCTCTAAATATATTTTCTAATTTTCAACTATAAAATTAACTATTAAATCTTCTAATCCTAACAAAAACTTGATTTCCAAGCCTTAAATTTTCAGTAATATGGTAATAAATAACTACAAACAATTATAATCACATATTATTAAGAATCAAAAAAATATTCCAGATACTATTGTACATTGCGTGTTAACAAAATTTAAAATCAGTTCAACAAGATTATGTCTTTTTCGAGCTTTTTGGTAAAAATTAATTACATGCACCAATTGAAAATGTGTAGATCAATTGATAATAAAAAAATAAGACGAAAAAAAAAAACATACTAGTTGTTAAGCATATACAACTTATATTATTAGAACTACCGAGATTCCGTATAATTTGTATTTCTACGGTTTTAAAAATGCTTTTAATTAAAATAAATTTAATTTTCTAAAATAAATTAAAATACTCCTACTTACAAACTTAATACACCCACTAACTGAAATTAATAATAAAATCATAATATTCTGTAAATAGAAATTATATATAAAATACGGCGCCTGATCTTTGGAAATTCTAATCATATTTTGCTTCCTAAATGAAAATATTGGAAATATGTACATAGAAATAGAAAAAAAAACTGTGAATATTCGTGAAAGCTCTCTTTCATACTTAACAATGCGTTGCAAAACAGAATAAAATTCTGGATTCACGAAAAAATTCATCACAGTATGCTGATACTCAGACCTTTTTAAAATCATCTTTTTTTTCATTAGGCTTGTACTCACATCTAATTTATAGTCCGCGCTACGAGAAATGTGCTATAAAGGTCAGGAAAATTTCAGTTTCCGGTTGTCGGTCTACCAATTTAACCTGAGCAAATTTTCTAATTTTTCCATTTAAATTAAGTTATTTTATTTATTTGTTTTCCTACAAGGTCAGATAAATCTCATCCTTTCAAATATGTTTTATATCATGATACTTAAGTTAGAGAATTTATTTACAAATAAATTCGCTTTATTATAATCAATCATATATTCTTACTGTACAGCTGGAAATACGCTACAGATATTCCTTAATCTGGTCTTACATTACAATTGCAAAAAATCCCTGATTAAACTATATCTTCTGTTCTATGCTAAAAACTCTTTTATTGAGGAAGCTTATGGATTAAATATTTGTTTTTGAGAAAATTATAAAGACTTAAGATATTTCTCTAGATCTTTAAACAACTCCACAAATTATCCACAAGTATGAACTTCCAAACAAGACAAAAAGCGCACCATTTTTACATTGCAAAAGCTGGTAGTAATTTTGTTGTGGCTCTGTGCATAATTGTTATTTATTCGTCGATACTAGAACGCGTCACTAATCAGTTGCAGGGAATTCAACTTAATCTGCAATCTATAAATGAACAAATTTGCAATTTAGTCGAAATTTTAAATTGCCATAGTGATAAGTCAGAGGAAGAATTTGCCCTATTTCTTCAGAAAATTTAAACTTTTTGCGACTTATTGAATATTGACGTGGTATTCCTCCGCTCAGTGAAGCGAGTGTGTCATTCACCAATCAACCAGCATATTCTGCGGAAGACTATTTTGATTATTATTGGGCCCAAAGAACTTTAGATACATTAAAAATTGAATACATTAATTTAGTTGAAAGTGTCAAAGGTTTTTATCCATCAGTTATGCAAGCTATTAAAATTGGCCTCCCAAAATGTACGGTGGAATGCTCATTTACCACATTGAGAAAAGTGAAGACTTGGATAAGATCAACTATGTGCGATCAACGATTCTCAGTCTTATGTATGATGAGCCTCCATAAAAGAAAAAGAACTGTTGTTTATAAAGATTTTGTAAGCACAGCATAGTGTCTAGAAGCCACGTAGGTTACAATAATAATTATTTGATAAGAATTAAAAAAAATAATAAAAAAAAAAAATTGTATTGATTTAATTTTTAATGCTGCACTAAATAAATAGCAAAATATTTTTATCAAACAAATGTGCTGCAGTTGCACCACCTTGCACCATACTGCTGGCGCCCATATTTATTACACATATGTTAGATACTCTATGCTGGTTGAATGTGAAACCGAGGACGTTTTTAATGTGTTATTCTTCGTACATAAATTAAAAAGGAATATGCTACCTAAATATTTATGTCAAATGACAGTATACTATATGTTAATAATGTGCAACCCTACCAATTTAGAGACGGTGGAGACTTCAGGCTGAATATGTATAAGACAAAGAGGGCGCAGAATATGGTGACGTACCGAGGTTTAGAGGATGTACAATAACCTACCAGAGAATATAAGAACATTTAAGAAAAATATTTTAAATTATGTGAAATGTAATTTTTAATATATACTCAAAATTTTGCTAAAGATATTTGAAGTATTCTATAAATTGTTACATTTTATAAATAGTATTATAGAAAGTATTAATAAATATACACAAACATACATACATAATATTAAAAGTTATTGTGATTTTTCCGTCTGTTCATCTGTCTGTCCATTCATCTGTACGCACGATAACTCGAAAACACGTTCACTCAGAGGGACACAGGCTTTAAAAAAAAAATTAAATTGAAGTTCCAAAATGGACCGAATCGGGCAACTTATTCATATGGTTGCCATACAAAAATTTCGATCTTTACCATATATTTGTACAGTGCCTGACAACACGTCGACGTGGAGTACTGAAATTTTATACACAGATTTTTTAAGAGTAATGCAAATTTAAGTTCGAAAATAGGACGAATCGGGCAACTCCTTCGTATGGCTGCCATACAAAAATGTTGTTTTTCGCTACGTATTTTGTCGATGTAGAGGGCTCCAATTTTGTACACAGTGTTTTCATAGTAATAGTAGGTAAATCTTCAAAAATTAACTAAATCGGCCAACCCTTTCTTGTTGTTGCCATATAAAAATTTATATTTTTTACGTAATACTGCAAAAACGATCAGTCCTAGATATTTCTATTTTACTGAAAAGTTCTTCAGAATATGAAACCGGGATAATCATTTTTACTGTCCGACGAACCGTTCAAAAAATATATGCGAAAAACCACTTCAAAAATCAAACATGCACCCATACGAAATTACATACGAACATTCATCTAAGGTATCATAAGAATTGGTTTTATATCAATTCTAGCGTTTTTACTTGTTTTTGTATTTCAAAAGAATCGCACTGGCGGCCCTGCATATGGGCTTTCATATAAACATGGCAGGCGTTCTAGGCATAAACATTGTAACTAACTGCTATCTAATTTTACGAAAAGAACACATCACACGCATTGCATTTATTGGGTTCTGTAGCTTAAGTTTAAGTATGCCAATATATGGACGTAGGTAGTTACCACTCAGAAATTTAATCTGAACGTACTAAAAGCTACTTAGAATATAACCTGATAACTTTTCTCGGCTTAAAAAAAAAAGAGCTTTTACCTGCCTTCGGCCACATCTTTATGCCTACCATATAATACAATTAAACTCGGCTACTATCGATAATTACTATAATATACTTAGTACAGCGCAACGTATTCTTTCAATTTTAATTTTATAGTAGTTATTAAGATATTATAGCCTAGAACTGTTCGAAAGTTATGCGTGTGTTGTTTTAGCACCTTATACCTATAATATGGATTCGCATGTATTGTGCAAGGCACTGATCTCTTTACATTCACCGGAGCCTGCCTAAATTCTTCTATTTATTGCTGATCAGTACCGTAACTTGTTGAACTCAAAAACTCTCTGAGTCAATGATCGGAGCCATTGGCATAATGTGTTTACCGCCAACGAACGACGCTTAAGCCTGCTTCAGTTTCATGCGACTTCGGAAGCAACTTCAAATATTGCGCCTGCGCTATACATAGTATTGGACACTGTGTGACTGGGGCACATAAGTGCAGCTTTAAATTGCATGCGCTTATGTAGAGTGCCTTCGCCTTGTGAATGTATACGATGAACGTTCATTGACCGCGCGCCAATATTTTGTTTACAATTCTCCGTCAACTTTCTCAAACGAGTGCCATTGCTGTACATATTTAGGCTGTCCCCAATTATCCCTCCGTAACGTAAAACATTGTGCTACGGTGGCGAAAACCAGCGTGCAATCCCCCTCGCGGTGCATTCTACAAATTCGAATTATGCTTAAATCCGTGACCACTTCACTTTTGACTTTTGAGAATATTATGAAATTGTCGGTCAACTGCCGTACTGCTGTGATGATGCTGTTATTGATGAAGAAGTTTGTGGAGCTGCTGATTTGCGTCTGTCCAATGGACCATTTTTATTTTTTAACCAAATTAATGTAAAGTACACTGCACACAGTATAAGCAGTTATTTCTGTAAAAGGAAAAGAAAAACTCGCTAAAAATACAACGAAAATTGAAAGGTGACAGACAGTTTTCTGTGCTCTTTATTATGCGACATTCATTTTTTTACGTTGATGTAAACATTTTATGAGAAAAAGTTGAGACTTTTGCATCCACCAGTTCATTAGTATATAATGTCCACTCGTGAGTAGTGTTGAGTCTTCGTCCAAAAGATAGTAACAAGGTATGTACTTCTTACGCTTAATTTATTTATTGCTGTCGTATTGTGTAAATTCGGTTTATTCTTAAACTTAAATTATGTAGGTTATCTGTGCCATAACTTATTTGAAGAAGGTGCCCCCTGTTAAAGTCTGCCTCCTTTTGTTTACATATTTTGTTGTATAATAATGACAGAATTTTAACCCAGCAAAAAGCATTTTTTAACTGTTTATACCTACTACAATTGTTATCGTGGGAGTTTTTTGTAAGTTAGTTTTAAAACGTTATTTAGTATCAAGAAATTTCAAGTTATTTTAAGTAATTTAACGAAATCTTTATTTATCTGTCAGCAAACACCAAATGTGCGTTATTTTAAAATTCTTGGATTATAGAATGAATACATTCATTGCTACTGATATTTATTGGCAACCAGTTGGTGCCTTTCTGTAAGCGAGTCTTTATCGGCGCGCCCGACAGCTTCTCCAACTGGAAATAATAGTGACTGTTATAAAGTCTCAAAACTCTGGACTATATGTGTATTTGTACAGAAATATCAGAAAGACTTTTCGTAGAAAATTGTTATCAATTTAAAAAATTGATAACAAAAGAGATTGTTGCTAAAACTGCAACTACAACTGACGAAAGTATAAAAGGCACTTAGTATCAGCAAGAACTTAATACTCTTCAGTACATAGCCGTACTGAAGAGTATTAAGTTTTTGTTGATACGAAATTCCTTTTGCACTTTCATCAGTTTCATTTGCAGTTTTAGCCACAATCTTTTTTGTTATCAATTTTTTAAATTGATAACAATTTTCTTCGAAAAGTCTTTTTGATTTTTCTGTATGAATTTGTCTAGTCCCACTTAGGGCTAAACTGCTGAGTAGAAAGTAAGTACTTGTAGTATTTCGCTTAATATAATTCACACTCAGATCTTTAACTGAGTGCATATAAGTGAGGTCATCTTGGCTTTTTCCAGGCATATACGGGATGCACGAGCCATCCGTACTGAAGAGTATTAAGTTCTTGCTGATACGAAATGCTTTTTGCACTTTATATGTACATATATTGCTGGCTTATCGACATTAAAACCGCAACAGATTGTTTCAAAATGTTGTCCCAGAAGGTAAGTCTCCAGGAACCAAGAAAATTCGGATTAACTTGAACAGCATCTTCTAGACCGTTACCTGAAAAAGCAACGCTTTGAAGATTATTAAGAATTTGTGTTAATTCGGTAGTGTAATTACCCAAACTGTCTTAAGGCAGTTTTTTTCAGGTGACACAGATATGGAATTCTCGAGAGAGAGGCTAATCGAAAGCAAGCGAATGCTAATCAATTCCATATTGTAATCAATACTATGTTGTTACTAAATTTTTGTAAAATAAGGAAAGTCAATCAATCCATAACGCACTCTTTACAGAGTTCTGTAAATATGTGTTAAAGTATATATTCCTAAAAATTTGCTGGACGGATCGAAACGAAGAACTACAAAGACGCTCGGAACAAAACAAGTCCAATGAAGAAATTAAAAGAAAAACTTGCTAAAAATCTACAATTGCTCTGAAACCAATTTTTATGATACCCGATATGAATACCCGTATGTCAATTCGTATGGTCACCCACCTATGCAAGTTTGATTCTTGGAGTGGTTTTTCGCACATATTTCTAGAACGCTTCGTCGGACAGAAAAACTTAAATAATATGTGATTTCATATTTTGAAGAACTTTTCAGTACATTAAAACTCTATAGCACTTATCGTTTTCAGAGTATACGTAAAAATCTTAAATTTTTATATGGCAACACCAAGAAGGTGTCGCCCGATTTAGTCCATTTTTGACATTATAATTATTATTTTTATGAGATTACTATGTACAAAATTTCAGCTCTCTACGTTGACGCGTTCTCAGGTAGTGTCCAAATATGTAGTGAAAAACGAAATTTTTGTATGGCAACCCTACGATTGAATTACCCGACTTTTTCCATTTTCGAACTTAATTATCCTTTTTGTTTTTAATTCTATATGCAAAATTTTAGCTCTCTGAATACACGCGCTCTCGAGTTATCGTGAGGACGGACAGACGGACATGTAAGAATCAAAATAACTTTTAATTTTATGCATGGATGACTAATCCATATTGCTCTACCATCATTATTTCTAGGCGTTACAAACAGTGGCGGATCCAAGATTCTTATGGGGGGGGGGGGTAGCGCTTAAAAGCGGTATAAACTGGAAATAGATCAATAGTAGTTCGAAGACATTCGCCACCACTTGCAAATATCAAATGCACCAAATATTTAGAAGATTCTGGTCGAACAGATCAGCTATCGCTCTCAACGAAGAAAGTTACTCAATGTTATTCTTTTACCACCTGCGAAAGTCAAATGAGATATTAAAGTATTATTTTGTTTTGGAAATAGTGGAAGTGTAACGTTTCCGAATCATCCATTTTGGTTAATAAAAATAGCGAAATACATTTGTTCAAATTCACGAATTCATCATAAATTGTAACTTTGCAAAATACAGGAATTAAAGCGCTACGTACTTTACGTCTATTTAAAATAGCAGTCACAGAACAGATGCAATACATACCTTGTACGTATAGAACTGCATGGACAAGTTAGGAATGTTTGACTAATAAGCCAAGCTCATAAGATACCCTATGATGCAAAGCACAGCATGGTAGGAAGGACATAGGGAAAGGAGAGAAAGGCATCCAACATTAAGGCGGGGCTCGAGTGAGTCGATATGACAAATTAACGCCAAATCGCCAATAAGCTTGAAGGCTCTAAAAGGTAAAGCGGCCCAGATAAGGGAAATTGTGTTGCATTCTAGATCTGAAACATTTCTTAAACCTTTTCAGACATTTTGATGCTTCTTTGGCAACATAAAAAAAGTTATCTGTCCAGCTTAACTTACAAGAAATATTATTGCCAAGAATGCATAATGACTGTGTACCACAAATCAGTGCTCCATCAAAAGAAATAGAACTAGAAGAGCTATGATCCTATTTTAAAGAGATGAGACAACTTTGAGGCTTACATGCCTGGAGTACTGTGATAGACAAAAATATGGATAGGATTAAAAGTAAAGGAAAGCAGATCATTACAGAAAATTAAAAAGAGGGATGGAGAGATAACAGAGCCCTGGGAGCATAGGCATTTATAGGGTGAGATTCTGGTACAACCGGTATAAGGCGATCAGATAAAAACTTAAAGGCTGGATACCAGACTAAATCAAAGACCTTTGAAATATCTAGGGCAACGAATTTGGACTCACCAAAATTGTCAATACTATGTCAGCAAATCTCCAGATAAGCGTCCAATTCGGAAGCCATATTGGCGGACATTGATGAGTTGTTTGGTTTCTAGATACTTCATTAATTTGAAGTTAATAATAGATTCAAAAGCCTTTAAAAGCATCGCAGGGATTGCAGTTGGTCGATAATTTGAGAATCGTTACCCTTTCCTTTCTTGGGAATAGGCTGAACGTGATCTAGTTTCCAAGTAGTTGGAAATTTTCCTGTCGAATAAGACAAGCGCAATAGTTTGCGGCGAGGTTTAGCCAAGGATGAGGCACAGCTTTTAATTAACAGGGGGGAGAAACCATCAGGACCTACATCTTTAGAGGCGCTGATCATCTTAAGGCCCTTGAATATTCATGCACGTCAAGACATAGAATGTCACTAATCTCTAATTTACATTCATCAACATCCCTCGAAGCAAAACAGACAGAATTTCTCCAAGATACTGATTGAGAGTTTCCACATCAGCATTTAGATTTTGTTTTTATTTAACGTTTAAGTTAAGTATTCCAGTAAAACTATTGACTATTTTATTTTACGAAATAATAAAAAAGTTATTCCAATATAAATCTATTGTTTTAAATGTAAGAACTCACTACGCCGATATACAATGATTTGTTTACCGTTGTGTAGTTTCGCTAAATTTCTTCAATTACTAGCTATAATTGTTTGTTGAAATGCTTTTTTGACCCACCGATTATATTCTAACAAGCTGTCTTTTCATCGAGGATTGTGTTTTCACTTACAAACCTCCTATCGCCTTTACCCGAATATGCTGTGTCCTGCTTCAAACACCCCGAGAAAAGCCACGCTCGTGTACAGGATTTTTAAAGGTATCAGTATTTTTTGTGTTTTCTATAGGCTTCGACAGCCACGACCTGAAATGGAGTGAATATCAAGCCGCTAGCAAAAAGGATTGCGTTCTTAAACGTATCAAATTGAAGGCTTCCAAAAATTTTTATATTTTTTACAAAAGAGACAGTAGAATAGATTTTGTTAGGAAAACTTCAGCAGATCTATTGCAATTTTTTTTTTTTCAGTGGTCTTCAGGGAAAGTCGTGAGTTAATTATTTTGCTCTTCTTCCGGAAAAAAATAGGAAAAAAAATCGAAATAAATCGACTTTGAAATAACAACAACAAATTACACTTTTTCTAAACTTGATTAAAAATTATTTAAACACTCTCGTTTTAGATTTTACCGCCGTGCTGATTATAAGTACCCCGACGTCGAGTTAAAGCTTTCATAGATTGACAAGGAGAGGGTCCTTACTCGTCATCACCAATTTCGTCCAAATTCACAGTATATATTGGCCCTGACTAGAAATGAAAGTGACGCAAATGGGAACTCCAGATAGCCAAGCGAAACTGAAATAGTGCATAATGTAGGGGAGCCCTGGGTTAAAATTAACACTTTTTGGAAAAACTTTGATAATTATCATCTTGTGGGTATATTCGCAACATTTTTTTCGTTACAATTATCACAATTATCTATAATCTGTTATCTTTAATATACAAAAAACCTGAATTCTTTATCCTAATTAGTTTAGAAGCATTTTCTAAAATAAGATTGCGAGGTTTGCTAAATTACTTTCAACTCAAATTAATTAGCTACATATACTGTAAAGCTACCACCCTTTATCTCTCGGTCTTTGCGCTAAATTCATATTGAGTTTTTTATGATCTTTTAAAACTATTACTAAGTTTGTACGGCAGTGGGATACAGAGTAGTAACCCACCAGTATATATTATTATAAAAAAAAATGTGATGAAAAGATAGTATTAGTGTTTAATGGTAACAATAATTTTTTTCGAGCTTTAGTTAGTCCGAAATTATTAATTACTTCCACGTAGTCGATATTTATGTGCATTAAAGCCAGATGATTCAGTCTCTCTTTATACTTAATTTTGATCGAAGATAATCTTTCATAAGAATCCTAATATTATTATATCATTAAAACCAGCATAATTACATGTCAGTACATGTATACACTGACCTAACAAAAAATAAATAAATCATGTCTAAATTGTAACAATCTCGCAGTAAAAGAAGCCAGCTAACTGCACACGGTCAGTACACTACAGTCGTACATGATATTTTTTTTTGTTTTTCATTAACGTAAAGATAAAATGCAACAAAAGTTCAAATTATCAACGCTGCAGAAAAGTGAGCCAGTCAGAAACAATTGTACACGGGTCTGCATCTGCACTTGGTAAGTTCACAATGAACATCTATTTAAAAAAAAAAATTGTTTCAGAAAGCAACAAATTTCAGATTGAATAGAATTAATTTACAAACCATTTTTTTATATATATGTATAAGGTTACAGCAATTTGGCTTGAGTCGATCTCTTTTTTGTGATTTGGCAGCGCTGTGAGTAGCTTGGATTTATCTTCCAGTGTTATTTTCCTAGTGTTTCTTCCTAGTATTCTACATTTTATTAACATACAACTGCTTTATTTAGTTGACTACTAAAATAAAGATTTTTATTCTGGGTACCGACTGGATTAAAGATTTTATTTTGGACAGCAATTAAACTAAAGATTCTTATTGCGGGTCTCGACTGTATTAAGAAACTTACTAAAAAGCGATTTTATTGCAGGTGTCGACTGTAATAAAGAGCCGTAGTGCGGGTCTCGAATGTAAATAAGAAATTTACTAACAAACCACTTTATTGTGGGCAGCGACTGTAATAAAGAGCCTTATTGCGAGTATCGACGCGACGGTAATAAGACAATACTGCTACTAATACAAATACTTTATTCTGGATATCGGCTGGAATAACGAATATCCTAATTTCAAACCCAAATCAAATAAAATTCAAATAAATCAGCTTCAATTTTTGCATGTACACTCTGACTACGGGCAGTACAACCTTTGAACCTTTTCTGTGCAGAAAATGACCTTTACACCGAAAAATTAGTTGCTAGCACGTAAAACCACAGTTCGCAAAACGAGTTTAAGATTAAGATAAATAAATATCTTAAGAAAAACTGTCCTGGTCATAAACACCTCTGATAGATAATTTCGAAGATTAATCATCAATCATTTATTTTGTCGAATTTGTACACAAGTTTGAATCTTTTAATAGTACACTTTAAAGTAAGGCTAGGTTAACTATTAAAGAAACAAAATGTAATACCTACTATATAAAAGAAAAAACGAAGATAATAAGAAAAAATTTCGACACAATCAGCTTAGTAATTTATAAAATAAATAAAATATATTAAAAAAACTTTTAAAAAAACATAAATAGATTTCTTAACTAAATTTCACTAAAAATTAAAAAATATTGTTTTGTTTCTTAGTGACATACACAAGAAAAGTTTTATTGCAAAATAAGAAATGCTAGAGCTCAGTTTAAATCTTAAAAGTTTGGGCATCCATAACTATAATCACAATTGTCTAACTGCAACTCATGCCCACAACAATTAATTGTGGTGGTGTAATTTGTTTTTCTCTGTGGTAAGCAGTTTAGCACATTAATATAAATGCTTCCACGAAAAAAAAAAATAATAATTATATGAAAAATCTGGAAAAATTTATTTCACATCAAAACCCATAGAACGGTTTAACATAGAAAATTGAAATGTTCCTATGAAATATTTAAAACTTTATACTAATGCGTGTAAAAGAAAAATTAGCCCCCCGGCTACAACAACCTAGATCCCTCTCTTTACATATTCGAAAATCACGTATTTTGACAATATTCGGGGGAGAAATGTCTGTTCTAAAGAAGAAAAAAAAATATACCTTTTAATAGCACTCGGCAAGATCTTTTATTAAATATCACACATGGCCCACATTGGACATCTGCAAGGGGTGTAGTTACCACACCCACCAAACCAAAACCCATCGGAAAGCCTCCCATTCACTCAATCTAAACAACAACAAAATTGTTGCTTAAGTGATGAAGACATTTATTCTTAAAAGTAGTCTAAGTAGTCTGTTGAGGGTCTGTTGAATAAGTTTCTTGTATCGGGAACAATAGCATTGACGATTAATTTTGCCGCCAATTGAGAGTTTCTAGTCAAATAGAGATATACTGTTCAGGCACAGTGAAGAACAACCTAAAAAACAAAACAAAACAAAAAAAAAAATTAGCAAAAATATATTGTCAAGAACACTACTTGCATGTAATTGGTACGTGCCACCGCTCTTTACATACAGAGCGCCAAGCACCACCAGCGCTCACACACGCAACCATGTTCAACTTTTTCTAAAGCCCTATCTAACCTGTGTGTTTCCACAGTATAAATAGAGCGCTCAAAATGCAAGAAAAGCATTGCGTTCTGAGCTATCACTCGAGACAGATCGGCAGTATTGAAGCCTACTGAAGTCTAGATAATACCAAACCTAGGAGAATTCTGACCCTAGTAAATTGTATTAAAAGCATTGATTTTAATACACCAAACCAAATACTAGAAGTATTGTAGCTAGTATTACTAGAAGCACAGCACCTCGTAAATTTCCGTATATTGCCGAGCAACTATACGTCAACTTCGCTAGTACATAAGTACAGCATTTCTAACTCAGACAAATTATTGCGTCCTGAGCTCTCAAACGAGACAGATCGGCAGTTCTGAGGCCTAGTGAAGTCTTAAAACATCAAACCCAGAAGCATTGAATCTGGTATATTTGACGCAACACATCATCGACACAAATCTCTGGAATTACGGAGAACGAAATCGTATATTTCTCAGTAAATATACCATTGTGCCTCTCGCACATATCAATCTGCTCGCATCAACTCGCGGTTGATGCATACGGTGCTGCCCAAGCTCAATAGTGGATGAGCAAATTGAGCTGACAAGTGTAAGCACCCTACTTTACAAGCGTAGTATTGCTTTCTGCCGCTTATCCCACAATCTTCAATTAAATTTCTCTTTTGAAGTAAATTAATGTTTCGAACTACGAATTTAACATTATCTTTCATCATTTCAGACTAAATAAACACCCACACCGCTACAGTCATCACCAAAGTGGATTTTTTAAAGGTGAATTATCACTTCATCGGATTTAAATTAAAATTAATTGAATTTATTATTTTATTTTTTTTTTGTATTGAATTCTTGTTAGTAGTTTAAGGCTTCGTGAATTTCTGTTAATAGTTTAAGGCTTAGCAAGTAAGAAAATTATACTAAGAGCGAATAAAAATAATTGAATTTTTTGACGCCATCTTGTTATCATTTCTAAACCTTTTTGATCCGGTACATCATTTTTTATGACTAGACCTGTCAGAGGCCTAGACATATACTATACTTATCATTTCTTACTTTTACTTCAGAAATAAGTCTATCGATAATACAATAAAAAAATTTAATTTATAAATCGTCTGTACGATGAAAAATGGTTTCATTTCATTTTCCGGAATCAAATCGATATTTACTCTTTCTTATTCTCTTCAAATTACCGTTGAAACAATGATGACTACTCGTCCCCTTTCCCTTTTCTTCGAAAACCTCAAATATGTCTTAATTCTTCCAGAAATCATACCAGAGTTAAATACAATTCAGTAAAAATTGTTAATTCAATGTCAACACCCACAATATTGTCGGAAGCGTAAGCTAGAGTTATAGGTTTCTCCGTGGAAAATTCAGCAATCTTATCTAAATCAGTCAAGATTGGTTTTCATGAAAAGCCGAAAAGCTTTTTGAAGAACTACTTTTATCTATTCTGTTTAATACAATTTTGAAGAATTGTGAATTGATGTGAAGGTGCTGAAGTAGGCTGGGAAAATTACTAACTATATTCATAGAATGGACAGAACAAGGAATGTAAATCATAAGTGGATTAATATTCTTAATTCAAGCTGACATGTTTGCAATTTTATCATAAGATAGAGCTCGAACGCTTCTGATATCCAGATTATATATTTTTAATACGCCTGACAATTATGAGTTTTTCAGCCTAGGGCGCAGTGTGTTACATGAAACCAAGGAACCGTACCATCTTGTAAATCGTAACGACAGTTTGTCAATGTAATGGTAGCCATTCACTTACAAGGCTGCTTGCAGGCCGTGGACTGTTGATCTGGATTGCAGATGAGCACTGAAGTAGGCCACACATTATTCAGTTTAATCGACAGTCCAAACTTGCAGGCCAGACAAGATGCAATTTCGCCACACACTATCAGTTCGCCTGACAGTCCAACCAGGGGCGGATCCAGGATTTGGGTGAGGGGAGGGGGGTGGACGGCGAAACTATGGTTTAAAAATGGTATATGCTAAAAACTGAATAAAAGTTTGAAGACACTCGCTACCACTCGCAAATGCCAAATGCACAAAATTTATCATTTAAAAGATACGAGTCGAACAGATTAGCAAGTGGCTACCACTCACAACGAAGAAAGTTGCTCAAGGTTCTTTGCTACTCCCGAAAGTCAGAGGAGATTTTAGATTAATCATTTTGTTTTGGTTTGCAAATGGTGGAAGTGTAAAACTTCCCAATCATCCATTTTAATTAGAAATGTATTTTATTCAAATTCACGAATCATCACAAATTGTAACTTTGCAAAATACAGGAATTAAAAATTTACATTTATTTTAAATAGCAGTCACAGAACAAATGCAATACTTACCTTGTACGTATATAAATTCGACGGCAAGTTAAGATAGTGTGGATTCTTCTGTTTTTTTTTATATTATTAAGCCAAACTCAGGAGATATCCTATGAACAATGATGCAAACACAGCAAGGCAAGAAAGTCATAAAGAAAGCAATTAAGGAACGTGAGGAGAAAAGACAGAAGATTGGAGACGGACGTTCGCACATAACCGAAAGTATTTTGAAGGGCAAAAGGATGTGCTCGGCTTGAAGTGCGAGTATTACACGGAGGACTACGGGATCAGACTAGACATGTCATCAGAACATTGATCATGCATGTAGCAATATAGGAGCGAAGGGCAACCAACATCGGGCTCGTGTAAGTCCATATGACAAGTTTTTGCCAAATCGCCAATGAGCTGAAGGCTCTCTTTTTGACAATATCCAACGAAGCTACGGCTCTGCGACCAGCCTCGGTCTACATATGGAAATTGTATTCCATTCCAGGTCTGACGTAGAACTTGTTGAGGAGCGCTAGAGTCGATGGGCTGAAATATTTTTTATACCTTTTCAGACATCCAAAATATTCCGTTGCTTTTTGGCAACAGAGAAATTGTGATCTGTTCAGCTTAACATACTGCAAATATTAAAGTCAAGAATGCATAAAGACGGTGTATCGTCAAGAAGTGCTCCATCAAAAGAAACGGGAGTGGAAAAATTATGATCTTGTTTGAAAGAGATGGGATAGCTTTGGAACTTAGATGTATTGAATTCGATGCGATTCGGTTTGCTCCAAGCGAGGATATTATCAAGATGGATATTCACGGATTTAATCATCCAATCTAGTTTGGCAGATGTCATATTTGCTCTGTAGTCCCCAAGATTGTCAAGGAAGTAAGCAAAACCAAGGGTACTGTCATCGGCAAAGCAATGGATGGGATTGAAAGTAAGGGAAAGCAAATCATTAATGAAAATTGAGAAGATAGATGGAGAGATAGCAGAGCCCTGAGGCAAAGTTTACCTAATAATAAGTTAAGAAGCTGGTGAGATATCCGTGTGTTTTACATTTAAAATGCACACGGCAAGAAAAGGAAGGAAGAAAGAGAAAAAATCGAAAAAAAATCAAACTCTCTTTAAAAATTTTATGAATAAAGATAAAAAATGTGAAAGCGCAAGTTGCATGCACCGAAACAGAATGGCAAATGTTTCATTTTCGTAAATAAATGAGAAGGGGCGGAGTTTTCACGTTTTACTCTCATAAAATGCTCCCGCGCTTTTGTGAAAACAGGTTTTCATGAAATATTGATAAATGTTAGGACACATGTTGTTGTTGTAAAATGACTAGAAGGACACATGTTGTTGCTGTAATCTTATTTGAACAGCATGTGTTTCTGTTTACATTCGTTTTGCTATGAAGAGATTAAGTGGGAGAACTCATGCTGAATTCTCTGATATTTTCGGGAAAAATGAGAATTTCATTTGAGAGGAATTTTACATCTCCTTTCAGCATCTGGGCCAAAGCGAAATTTATCTTTTTCTTAAAAATGGGAAGTAGTGTGGCCCGAAGTACATTATTATGAATAGGTTGAAAGGATTTTGAGGGATTTAATCAGATTTTGTCGTTCGGGTAATCCTACGTTCTCTCGATTTTTGTTTTTAACTCGTTGTCTCAGTTGCACTACAGTAGTGCATAGACAAGTTCTTTTCCCCCATTCATGCAAAAGACGAAAGTATATGAAATTAGTTGTTTCATTCTAAAAAACACGAGAAATTTTCCCATTTTACTCTACAGCTTCTTAACTTATTATTAGGTAAACTTTGCCTGAGGCACCCCGGCATTTATTAGCGGAGATTGAGATGTAACGCCAACTCATATAATCCATATTAAGCGACTAGATAAAACACTTTACATTCATAATAGAAGAGGACGATAGAGGCTAAGTGCTTTAAGTTTGGCTAAAAGGGATGAACTCCAGAGAATATGATATGGACTAACCAAAATTGAGAAGACTAACGTTCCATAAGAAAAGTCAGAAAAAGGAAACCCATATTGGGTTTGATTAGTTTCTAGATACATCATTAATTTGGAGTTAATGATAGATTCAAAAACCTTTTAAAGAATCGAAGTGATTGTAATTGGTCGATAATTTGAGGGATCACTACCCTTGCCTTTCTTCGGAATAGGTGGAACGTGAGGTAGTTTCCAAACTTGGAAATTTTCCTGTCGAATAAGGCAATTACAATAGTTTTCGCAGAGCTCTAGCCAAGAATAAGGCACAGGTTTTATTTAACGGAGGCTTGAAATTATCATGACTTGCAGCTATGGAGACATTAATCTGCTTAAGAATCTTTAACATATCTCTCGTATGGATGTGTATTGGCTCTTGTACACATCTACAAGGGAGATGTAAAGTGGGTGGAAAAGGAGAATTTGAAGTGAATCTAACAGTCTAAATATTAGCTTTATTCAGGGAGTCAACAATCACCTCATTGTAAAGCAGTGAAGGAATAGAGGAACTGCTGAAGTTGCTCCTAGTAATTTTGACCAGGGACCAGAAAGCTTTGCTGTTTTTGCATCTTGCCAATATTCTAGCGTTCTGGTCAAAAAGAAATTTTTCTCTTTGGATAGTGTTTCAGTTCTGGATATGGATGCAATTGATAGGTGCGAAAAGCAGACTATTTCGCTTTTATTGCTTGGTTGCACTTATCGTTAAACAAGAACGATTTTGCTGTGTAAATACCGAATGTATTCATGGATGCCCAAGACTTGGAGTTGTACTAAATTCATATGTACATTATCAACATCCCTTGAAGAAAAACAGACCGACCAATCAAATTATCTAGGATACTCATTGAGACTTTTCCAATCTGCAGATTTATTTATGGCATATTACGAAATAATAAAAAAAAATATATTTAAAAATTAATATCTTGCTTTAAATGTAATAACACTAACTACAACAATGCACAATGACTTCTGCATCGTTGTCTATAGTTTCACTAAATTTCTCCAATTACGAGTTATAATTGTTTCTTTAAATGTTTGTTTTACCATGCCGCGCCTATAATGTTCTAAGAAGCCGTCTTTACATGGAAGGCTTATCAAAGGGCGTGTGGCAGGTGTTTTCAATTAAAACAAACCTTCCATCGCGTTAACAAGAATACGCTCTGTCTTGCTTCAAACACCTCGAGCAAAGCGACGCTCATGTACAGGTATCCGCGCTTCCTATTTTCTTTACAGGCTTCAATAACCATGACCGAAGGCCAAGGTGCTACTAGGGCCTCCGTTCCTAAATATTGAACGCCTCTTGAAATTGTTACGTTTTTTACAAAAGGTGCAATAGAATAGATGTGAATAATTTTGTTGGGAAAAATTCAGAAGATCTACTGCGTTTTTTTTCAGCGGTCTTCAGGTGGAGGGGGGCACCCTCCGCGGTCACTAGATTGATCCGCCCCTGAGCAACTGATAAAATTTATAAAAAGATTTTGGATGAAAGATTGGCTTCTGGAACGCGGGTGATATTTGCATATGAGGCTCGTGAAAAGGGTTAAGAAGCAACAACACGGATGTTTTGAAGAACTATCTTCGTATTGATGACCGGTGCTCTCAATTTTACTCAATTTGGTTAAATCTTATATTAAAAAATCTAATACCAGATTTAGACGTGCTATATGCGCAGAAGAGAGGCTTAATTATCGTAGCTTCGAAGATTTGAAACTCACGACGACGATTATATCGCCGCAAGCTTTGGGAAACATTCTACAGAAAAAATGTTAATGCATTTATAGGGTTTTGAAAAAGGATTACTTGAAGGTAAAAACCAAATATTTTTAAAAATGTAACTTTAGCGTAACCAAAATTTTCGAGTACATAAATTAATAGAAAACCGGCTCGCTACTTTAGCCAGGCAGCGGCAGCAAAGTTAAGCTAATAACAAGTTTTACATTTAAAATGTACACGAAAAGAAGAGGAAGAAAGAAGAAAAGAAAAGAAAAAATCAAACTCTCTTTAAAACTTTTATGAATAAAGACAAAAAATGCGAAACCGCAGATTACATGCAACAAAACAGAATGGCAAATGATCAATATTCATAAATAAATAAGAAAGGGCGGAGTTTTCAGATTTTGCTCTTATAAAACGTTCCCGCGCTTTTGTGAAAACCTGTTTTTGCTGAAATATTAAGAGAATTGTCCAATGTTTTTTATAGCAATTCCCATGTTTGTTAGTGTCCTTCCTATAATATTTGAACAGCACGTGCTTTTGTTTACATTCGTTTTATTCTGAAGAGATTAAGTGGGAGAACTTCATACTCATATACAGTTAACCAATGTACATTAGTATGAATAGTTTGATAGAATTTTAAGGTATTCAAGAAGATTTTGTCGATCGGGTAATCCTACGTTCTCTCGATTTATGTTTTTAACTCGTAGTCTCAGTCGCACTACAATAATGCATACCCAAATTCTTTTCCCCTATTCATGCAAAAGAAGAAAGTATATGACATATACTTCTTTCGTTCTAAAAAATACCGAAAATTTCCAATTTTGTTCGGCAGTGTCCTATCTTCTTATTAGGTTATCTTTGGCAGCAGCGTCGACGTGTTTATAGCTGTAGGGTGGCGGAGAACAGAAAGAACAGAGCAATTTTCTCTCAGTCTCAAATCTTTCCTTCCTTCTGTCTGTTACCCTGCAACCACATCACTTAATAAGCATATACAGCTTGTGCATTTTTAGAGGGCACATGCTGCTTCTTGTTAAGTTATATGTTCTTTGGTATAACTCAATTGTATGAAGGTATACAGATTTATATAATACCAGAAGTTTATTGTATCTTTTTCGCGTAATTTTCTGTCGGCGTAAAATTTAACTTGCCATAATGCATTATTATTACGATAAATATTAATAAAGTCGGTAATAAAATCCTCCTTGTTGGCCATTTTTAATCTTTTATATGCTCGATTACGGTAAAGATATTTACAGAAACAAAAGTTCCGGACGACGATTGTGAAACACACACTCTCAGTTACTTATAAGTTTTGGTGGACTGCAGAACTGGATAATGCAGGCGGCCTGTAAGTGTGTGGTGGAAATCAGCCGGCAGGCCTCTGACCTGCAGTCCATGGCATACTGCCATGCAAGCTACTGAAGAGCTGAGAAAATCTAATTAATCAAGAAAATTGCGATAATATCAATGTATCCCTTGTAAAATGTCCAAATTATTTTATGTGACTTGTGATTTGAGCAAATATCATATTACCGAATGCTTTAATTACTGAATTTACTTTTGTGCTTAACTGGCTTCAAATAATAGATTTCGTAAAATCATCTATTAGTAATAATAAGTGGGCATTCCGTTGTAAACTTTTCACAAATGGGCTCAGTACCGAGTGTATATACGTGAAGAGTGCCGAAGGGAATCACTATTTTCTCTAATATGTGCAGATAATTCTCCTGGTTGCTTATCAGCTGAAACGTTATTATATAAACATGAAAAACAATATGATATGTACTTTTCGTATATTTCCGTATTGAAGTAAACCAGCATTTGTTTTTAATGTATTCTACTAATTAATCTATTCTTATATATTTTCTAGGGAAAAATGAATGAAAAATCAATATTGTCATGAAGCACATTACTATTTCAGGGGAAATCTGGGGTATCACTCTCTCTTTTCCATCTACAAGCAATTTATATAAGAAACGTGAATATTAAACTCATAATGTGGTTAGTTTTCGGGAAGGGAGGGGGGCAAAGCTTTTATTTAGTAACTAAAAATTTTGTCTGCCAGTTGTGCCGCAAGCACCAAGTTGTAATGTCAATTATCGAAGATATTTTCCGTCATCACATCGCTGGCACTGGACTTGGCATAAGGCATCGACGTTATTCTTTTGACGTCCTTACTGATAGCTTACTGTTCAGCCAGATTGAAGAATCATCTGAAAGCATGAAAGGGAAACAAATTAGTAAAACACAAACAAAAAATCATATCCTCAGATCATCCATGATCTGAGAATATATTTCACACTGCGTACACAAACACTAAACATAATAAGCGCAGTCATCAACATCAAGGAATCTGAAAGGAAAAGGAAAATAACATTAAATAACAAATTTAAAGCAATTATTGAATAAATGCACTCACCATGTAAAATGTCTATTACCACACAGCTGCACCATTACAATTATCATCAGTCATGATGACGTGCCACAGCTCTTCACATACAGAGCCCCAAACACCACCAGCGCTCACACACGCAACAGTTTAAACTTTTTTCTAAAGCTCTATCTAACCTGTGCATTTCCACAGTATAAATAGAGCGCTAAAAATGCAAGAAAATCATTGCGTTCTGAGCTATCACTCGAGACAGATCGGCAGTACTGAAGCCTACTGAAGTTTCGATATTACGAAATCAAGGAGAATCCTGAACCTAGTAATTTGTATTAAAAGCTCTGGTTTTAATACATAAAACCAAATGCTAGAAGTATTGTGTCTAATATTACTAGGAGCATTGCACCTCGTAAACTTTCGTATATTCCCTAGCAAGTATACATCAACCTCGCTAGTACATAAGTACAGCATTTTGAACTCTGACAAATCATTGCGTCCTGAGCTCTCAAACAAGACAGATCGGCAGTCCTGAGGCCTAGTGAAGTCTTGAAGCACCAAACCCAGAAGCATTGAATCTGGTATATTTGACGCAACACGTCATCGAAACAAATCTCTGAGATTACGGAGAATAAATTCGTATATTTCTCAGTAAATAAACCATTGTGTCTCTCGCACATACAGAAAACCAATCTGCTCACATCAAGTCGCTGTCGATGCTGGCCAAGCTCACTAGTCGATGAAAAAACTGAGCTGAAACGTGTAAGCACCCTAATTTACAAGCGTAGTAGCGATTCACTGCCTATTATCTGTCAATTTAGTTCCACAACATCAATTAAATCCATTTTTTTGAAGTAAATTAATGTTTCTGGCTATGAATTTATCATTATCTCTCGTTATTTCAGATTAAAACACACACAAAAGTAGAATCGCGTTGGAATAGTTGGTTGGATTGAACTCATCATCTCATTGAATTTTTTAATTGGAATTTATGTTATTTTTTATTTTTTGTTTATTTGTTAGACCTTTTCATTTGTTTTGGATTTTTTATATAGTTTTAAGGCTTAGCAAAAAAGTAAGAATTATAAGTGAGAGCGAAATAAAACATTGAATTTTTTGACATTACTTCACCATCTTATTACTTTGAAGTCTTTTTGATCCGACACCTCATCATTTTTTTTTATGACTAGACCTGTCATAGGTTTAGACACATACTGTCCTGACCTAATCTCTAGCAACTAACTCGAGGAATTATATCCCTTTGATTGAATCCGGTTCGAATAGCACTATAGCAGTGGCGGATGTAGCGGGGGGCGATCGGGGCGATCGCCCCCCCTAGAGCTCTAATAATAGTAAATCAAAATTTATATTCTAATCCAATGAAATAGAAAATACAAAAAAAAAAAATTTTAAAAAAGACCGTTTCTAAACCGGCGTTAAAAAAATAGAAAATAATTTCTCCCTTCATTTCTCCAGAGTTTCCCTTCATCTTGCATTTAATTATATTTTGAAATTATATTACATTTGTATATAAATTTTAAAATTTTCAAGGTATACAGAGAAAGCAAGATCTGGACAGCTAAAATTACACTACAGTGAATAACAATTTCCCGAAATTTAAATTTGGAACTCCTAATGTTTATCAAAATACTTAATTAAATTACTTTCCTTTGAATATGCTTTCTTTGTGTACCATGAAAATTTAAAAATTTTTATACAAATGTAATTTAATTAAATGGAAAACTCTAGATAGTTATTTGATATATTTATTGTTTTTTCCTTTTTAGTCATAAATTATTCTCAAAAAATGTAAAATTATATCGCTAATGAATTTTCAGTACCAGCATTGTTGCTCTTTTTTGTGATCGAAGGCTCACAAAAGCCGGGTATTTTGATGAAAAGTAGTATGTTGGGAAAATTATCATAGCCGAGGTAATTAATCTCAGATTCAGTTGTCCTGCAAATATTTAATTTAAGGGAAATAGGATAATATATATATTAACCCTACCTAATTAGCATTCCTCGAAAATTTCTTCCATCATTTAAGTTGCAAGAAATTGCAGTCCAGCCCAAGAAATAATGGTGTTTGAGCGAAATGCAAGCGACCTATGTATGAAAAACACCAGTAGCGCAAGCAAGAAGTGTATAATGGCTATTTTATGTGGGATTAAATTTTACTATGCTTACGGGATCAAAAGCTTATATTATATAGATAAAAGAACTCTGGTGATATCTGAATGCTAATGAAATTTCCATGCCAACACGAAATGAGAAAGCTATACAGAGCAGTCCACAGCTGATGGCGAGTACGGTTATAGGGGGCGATGGGGGCGATCGCCCCCCCCCCTAGAGCAAATGTCTGGATCCGCCCTTGCACTATAGTACTAGTTTATTGGATATTCCAAATAAATAGACTGGAAGTGAATAGCCCCTGAATTGCAAGTATTTCTAGTTCGCATGAGTGAAACCTCTGTTCTTTTTCTAATACTCTAGAGACGATGAAATCATAGCGTATATTAAGTTTATCATTCCGTTTGTAACACATAGAAATAGTGACGGTAGAGCAAAATGGATTCGACACTCACGCATAAAATTAAAAGTTATTTTGATTTTTATATGTCCGTCTATCTGTCCATCTGTCCGTTTGTCCATCCATCCGTTTGTCCATCCGTCCGTCTGTCCGTCCTCCTGTTTTCTCGATAACTTAGAATGGATTTTTTAGGGTTGCATATTGTATGTTTAAATTCCAAAACGAATCAAATATGATAACACCTTCGTACGGTTGTCATACAAAAATTTTCTTTTTCACTATATATTTGAACATTGCCTGAGATCGCGTCGACGCAGAGAGCTAAAATTTTCTACAAGAAGTTCTTATGAAAATGGTAAATAGATTTTCAAAAGTGAACTAAATCGGGCAACCCGTTCATGGTGTTGCCATACAAAAATTGAAGTTCTTCACAATATACATATGTGAAAATGATCAGACCTAGATGTTTTTATAGTTCTAGAATATACAATTCTATGAAAGTGGTTATAATCATTTTTACTTTTTACTACGACGAGCCCTTCTAGTAATAGATTCGTAAAACTACTTCAACAATCAAACTGGCACAGAGAGATGACCATACGAAATTATGTATGGAAATTCATCTAGGGTACTGCAAGAATTGGTCTTTGAGCAGTTGTAGCTTTTTCCTTGTTTACTAGCAGCTCTAATGTAATAAAAGTACCAATAATTAAACTACTCAGCGGTGTTTCCTCTAGATAGTTACTCAATATGTGAGACACCTCTTGCAACTACTTCTCTTTCTTTCCCTACTAAAGAAAAATCAGAGTAATATGTAGCTCTATCGAATACGTTTGTAATACACCGTCCAACCCAATGTTCTTGCTTAGATTTTGGATAAATAAGTCTGATAAAAATTGTTAAAATTTTGCATTTGAAACATTCAATTTTTGGTTTCGAGTACCTTGTTGCAATATGTCCTCGTTCACCACACCCAAGTAACATTGGAGATTCAGTTTCCTATCATCAAGGGCCAATCGACCTATTTTGGTTAAAATTACCTAAGAATTTAACTCTCCATTGAATTAAATTAAGAAGGAAATATTACTTAATAAAATGTATTAAAAGTAATCTTAACATTGTAGTTAAGCATAAGGGAAAAGAAATGAAATATTTTTTTCGTACGAATCAGAAAAATAAAAAAAGAAAATTTGCTAAATCGGAGGCAAGTTTCCTTACTTTTTATCTAAATTTTACTTAACTTTAAAGTCAAATTTAAGGAAATGTATGGACTTTGTAGTTGGATCTAATCCTAAATTCAAGCCAAAATAACGTAAATATTCCCTAAATAATTCCCTATACGATTATGTTCGCACTCAAAGTCCAAATTCCCGAAACACTTAACTTCAAAGTAAATTGGACTAGAGTATGTTCAGCGAAATCCCGTAAAGTTAAAATTGCGTAATAATACGACCAACAATTAAAGTTCATTTACTTTTGTTCGGCTTCAGTATCACTGTCATTAATGAACTGACTGAAACTTGAATACTATAATTTAGTGTGAAATGCCCTTTTTAAGTCGAAATTTCTTTATGGGAAAAATACTATCGTTACTTTTGAACACACAATTACCTAAACATGGATATTTGCCCCCAAAGTCGAAAGTTTTGGTTATTTCGCCCTGCCATCTAGAAAAGTCGTTGTATAAGGAAACATTTTAAGTCAAACTAACTGTTAGGTAGATAGATATAATAGCGCCATATCTATTTAATAAAACAAGGCAGGCAAATATTAAAGGAATTAATAGACAAATTGTATGATACCTCAATTTAATTTTTTTCATAGTTACTGCAAAAACCATCCAAATATATCCATATTTATAAATTTGAGAACGATTAAAGAATAATTAAATTAATTTCGAGTTTCTAAATAGCAAACCAAAGAATAATATAAAAACTTTAAAATTATTCTTTTTTATATATTTCATATTCCTAAAGCGCGTTGGTGTTTTTCGAAAAATTATTTCCATATTTATCAAAAAAAAATTTTGTCGTTTTTAATTGAGGGCTTAGAACTGAGATGATTACTTTTGATAAACGCATAATTTCTATATATTTTACTAAAGCAATACTTCTCATAATTATTCCAGTTAGAGTTATGTGCCTTGTTCATCATCATCCTCCATTGATTGTCCATAGAGGAGGGAGGTGATAGTACTAGCAAACAAGCGGGGTGGGGGGCGGGGGGGGGGGGCATATCAACCGTTTCGGATATGCAGGGTGATTAAGAAATTATGCTAGGTTTTCACAAAACAACCTGTATCTTAAAAAGTTAAGAAGTCAACGTGTCTAAAGCTAATTGTATGCAGAACTTCATGGCCTTTTCAACGACTGCTCAACCAGCCTCGAACTCCTCTCTCTTCAAGAGTTATTGTAGTGTAAACTAAAAACTTCGGATTTTCTTACATTTTTCTAATGGCGGGTTCACAGTCCAGGCTTAAGCCGAGCTTATCTAAGCCACGGTCTCACAAGTAAGCTGAGGCTTAGTTAAGCCGCAGATGACAATTTTTAAGTTTTTAGCGCTGCTATAATTGTGAATTTTTGTAAAGAAAGAAGAACTTTTTATTTAATAATTTGTTGTGGTTTTTATCTGGAAGGATATTCAACCCAAAAACCATTGTTGCAGAATGTTTCGACAACGTTAACCATCATAGCCGAATGTGTCTACAGTCAAAATTAACGTCATCCCATTTCTCGTAATGTTGCGTGTGCCGTCTTATAATTTTTTCGCAGGTCACACTTTGCGATATTATATTATATATTTCCTCGTCGCTTATATTGTGTGCATCAGATAAATAACTCAGTTTTGTCGTAAACTATTTGGTTTCTTCCTAAAACGTCAAAAGGAATGCTGACACTAGCTGTCAGACAGTACTCAAAACTGCTAACTAGATAAATATTTTTCGCTTGGAAAATTTCAATTTAGTTTTAAAGTATAACTTTTGAAATATGCACGTTCCTTTAATAACAGAAATTATAATATTTAGGCAAAATATATATTTAGCAATAATTTCCTATGTGTTTCACAGCAACATCTGATGCTTAAGCCTTCGAGATGACGGGCTTAAGTTAAGCTTCTCTTAAGCCAGTGATATAACTTAAGCCTTGACTGTGACACCGAAATATTTATTAAGCCATCGCTGTGGGTTAAGCCTTGACTGTGAAACCGGCCATTAGTGACAGAAAAGACGTCATTTCGTTTAATTTCGGTAAGACATGAATGAAGGTTATGAGTTAATAACTATAGAATCAGTTTATGTTAAAAGATATTTCGCCATAGTTTCACTTTATGCTCTTTCTTCTGCTTGGTTAACTTATTTAATAATGTTGTAAAGTAGTAGAATAATAAGTTCGTTCCGTTCTTTCCTTGAATAGTAGGCAAATTGCTGCATCCGCGCTTATTCTGTACTGCAATTTCGCATATGGTAATATTTTTCTTGTTATTTCATTCATTTATATATGCTAGATAATTGCTTTATTTTTCAATCCATTTCGAGGGAGGCGACAAAAGATAGGTATCCTGGGTCAAACTCAGGAATACACGACGTTTCACGACGCGACGTCTACTTATATGATAAATATCACACCCTTTCTTAAAATATGAAATATGAACTAAATATACGTGAACTTTCACACAAGAATCACCTTCGTTTTGATCGATGCATTTTTTCTTACAATCTGTACAATAAAAAAAAAACAGAACCTCTCCTTATCCCACCTCTGAACTGTAAAGCACTTGACTACGAAAAAGAGAAGGCACTTCTTTAAAATTTTATGTCTGAAATATCTTTTCCCAATCGCTTAAACAGAGCTATTCTCGCCTATCTTCTTTACTTTTTTATCCTAACCGGCTTCAGTCTCTGTCTATTTCCTCTTATAAATATGGCACCACATTTTTAAATTCTTTCCTTGTTTTAGGAGGTACCCTTAATTTCTTCCTAGCCTAAACCTTCCGTATACCTTGTAAATATTGATTTTATCTACGCATTAGGAAAATAAAACCACATAAATTACATATCCATTGCTTATCGCCGGAGCATTTGTTCGGCACCAAACTGCCTTTTCTAATTCATCCTTTTTGCGAAACTGTCGTTTACACTTGATATATACCTACTAAATTCATTACTCCTATTATTGAATTTATATAGTATATAACAAAACAACTTGCTAAGTTATCAAATTAAAAGAACAGAAAAAAAATTATTTCGCGGTATATATAATATATAATATATATAATCTACGACTATTCTGATGGACAATATTCACCACTTGCCAGTAATGCCATCTTTCCGCATCGGCCAGCTGGGCCCGGGCCCCGCGATCGGCCCCTTTAATAGCAGACTATCCGATGACCATTTCTTCCACCAGTAAGCCAACCTATTACAAGTTAGTTTAGCTATTAGAGTTTGGCTACTAAAAGTAGACTGTGCGATTTATTCAAACTTCTATGCCTGTCAACAAATTTTCATATAAAATTACACTGAGTATTTTTTATTAGACTCAACAAAAATGTGTATACTGTTGCTCCGCGTTAAGCCTAGTGCCCATTACAAACTTTTTGTCACACAACTTTTTGGTCACTGTTGCCATCCTATCGCCGTGGGCAAGTTTAATATGCACACATTGACTAACTGTCACCCAACATGCTTTATATCACCATTCATGATTATAAATATCAAGGAGACAGCTGTGATATATATTTGTCACATATATATGGATATAGAAAATATCAATGAAAAAAACGCTATTGGGTCCTTCCAATTCGGACCGAAAAGCTACATAGAGGAAAATTTCACTTAATGTTTGATGAACTACGATCCGGGCCTGAAAAATTCCTTTGATAATTTCCGTATGAGTGTTGATTTACTACAACAAGTTTTGAGACTTGCTATAACTTATTCAACTGCGATCATCAATACCAAAAAAACTTTTCTGTAATTCCAAGGCCTATAAACATTTTTATTGATATTTCTCCCCACATTTTTACCTTCAAATTGTGATCAGAGTATTTCTTCAAATTTTGTTATATAGTAGTAGTCTCATTTGTAATTCTTGTATTAATGCTACATTGTTTATAAATTTCTCTCACACTATCGTTTCAGCAGCCATTTTCCAAAAAAAGATGCGTAAGTTTCTTCCTTGCATAGTCCAAAATAATGGTAGTCACGCGACGATCAAAATTTTACCAGTGCTTGGACATTCATACAAGTTTCGTCACCCAAATGTTGCTAGCCGGCGGCGCGGCGGAACCAAAACGTCACCTTGCTGTTTTGAGTGGTGGGAAAATAGTTATGTGACAAAAAATCTCCAGTGCGTGATAGGCCTTAACATACTTTATGTTATTATTTCTATTGATAACCCAAAGCATTTTTGAAAATAACTTCTGTCATATAGTATATTCTGCAGTGCCCCACATGGCTAAAGATGACTATGCTTCCCAGTCGAATTTTTTAGCTTTACTTCTTTTGCGAAGAGATTATTTCATTACTTGAAAATACTTTAAAGCAGCTCCTAGCTTAATTTCTTACTTATTCAACCACTTCTCTGAGAAGGGAATAGGTAACGTGTTCATTATACATTATATTTTAATTTAGTTGAGTTATTCCGAACAAGAGTTTGTTGAAAAAGGAGGAACACAAAATCCCTTTATTGTTTTTGTGATTTTTGTCTTTTCTAATGAGTCATAAGAATTTTGAAGTTTCAATTAAAGCAAAGTCGAAATTTCGAATTAAGGCGTTTGAGTTTTAGTTTTCAGTAGAAGGCAGTCTGCGCAAGTGCGTATTTAACGGGTGATTAATTTTATTAATTAAAATGTTTCTTTCCATAAGGTATAATTTTTAATTTTATTATTGTACAATTTGAATTGGCTCACTATGAATGAAATGTAATTATTTTATAAAATGTTAATTTTAATTTTTTAATTTTGAAAACAATTTTTTTTACTTTCGGCTTCTTTTGTTATAAAATATTTCCCCTGAATTTTATTACAAAAAAAATCTCTTATAAAATTACTTTTCTTATCAGTGGTTCTTTAAGGGATCTAAAAGCACATCTTCCATAAGGCAATGTAAAAGCATCCCTTCTTTAAAGACATTTTTGAGAAGGGAGATGGGAAGTATGTCTAGAGAAAAGAATTGATTACAAAAATGACCTACAGGCCCGCCGTAATGTATGAGTAATGTGGACTATAATTAAAAGGCCAGAATCACTACTGGCTCCCTTAGATGTGATTAAAGAAGACATTATTGTACCTAAATGGTCCGTTTGGGTTGTTATGTACCTACTATCGCACAGAATGTAAAAATATTTGAATGCTCATGAAAGTTTTATATTTTGAATAAGAAGTGCTGCTAAAGTACCTACTACAAAAGTACGGAAATTCACCTGTTAAAAAGGAAAAAAATATAAACACTTCACTCATTTTATAATCTTTTATCTGTAAAGTTTTACATTTGAATAGTGCACGTGATTGCGAAAAGTTCGTAATAATTGAGCAAACTGAAAATTCTACTTTACGGTTAGAAATTATAGTAGGTAAGATACCCGAGGATTACACAAATCAGTAGAATGCCACTGATATTGACTAGTCAGTAATGACCAGATTTCTGACCAATCGGAACTGACTAGATTTTTGGCCACAGTACTGACTAGTCAGTACATTATCAAACGTAAAATTAATATGGTGGAAGTTGAAAATAAAAGGTAGATGCTAGTGGAAATTTGTGTTTATATTTCTAATCTTCTCTCTTTTAGGAGGAAAATAACTGAAAAGAGTTTAATATATGTATATTGTATATTATATTGTATAATGTAATTTTTACTTATTAGAAAAAAATTACGGAGTAAGCAAGAAATTATTAGAAATAGATACAAAAGGTACAGGATATAGAATGTCTGCATTGCTTCACAAAATTTTTATAATGAACTAACTAATCAGTTCATCGAACGCAAAGCGTTTTAGCAGTCAGTAAAATTGACAGACGAAGTCAGTACTGAGTTCAATTGACTGGTGTAATCGTGCGGTTGTAATATATTTTGTGATGTGACTGAATTCAGATAAACTGGCAGTGCATTGAATTTTAATAAGTATACAGATTCCTAAAGTTACTTATTTTCAGATGAAAAATTTTTATTTATATTTTGTTTTTTTTCACAACTTTTTTGATTCAAATGTGTAACTCGCCTGGTAATACTGCACTCAATTTTGTAATTCAATTAGTTTCACCTATCTGGCAACACTGGGTCGTATTTCTTTTCCCATGGATATACACCTGCCTCCTTCTTTTGCATATCGAACCAAAATTTGAAAACGAGTGTGTGTGTGTATGTGTGTCTCTTATTTATACTTGTATGGCCAAATTATCTATCAGTTGGTTGCTTGCCTCATTTGACGACAATTGTCACAAATTTGGTCGTCTCAATTTCAATCATCATTAAAGTGAAAAAATTTTCTATTTCCCGACGTGATTTAAACGAAATAACTCATGTTTTGTTAAATATTTTAATATATTCAAAACATACCTCAGTCAACAAAATACGAAAAACTCAAAACAAATTCGCTATAAATGACATTGTCTCCTCATGACGTAGCAACACAAAAAGCTCCTCTCAAATCAGCTATACCTTGTTATCCTTGTATCCTGCTCAATCTTTATAGAATGAGATTAGGTAATTCAGCGATCATATTAGTACTTTTTCCCGGGGGTAACACAGTGTTGCCTCAGAAGTGAACTTTCCTGCAAATTTTGTTTGAAATAATATTAAAAGTAAGAGCTTCAAGTTGTAAATAAATTTATTTTACGTAAAAATTTACAATTGTTTCCTAAAAGCAACCTAAAATAAGTCAATGTAATAAAATATTTAAATGAAATATTTAAATTCGCCCATCCCGTGCCGCGTCCCTACGTAGTGCTCCGCGCACATTGTCGACATGCCCGTTCTCGAATTTCACTCATCGGCTGACTCTTCTAATTTTTTTATAAAAAAAGACAAACAATCTGTTTTTTGTTATTGTCTTTATAGCGCATTGTCAACGTCCTTTTGCGTTTACTACCACAGCCACGGGTTGACGTAACTTTCTTAATTATACATTTAATAGGGAATATTCAGGGGCGTAAGAACCGTATGGGCAGGGTGGGCAGCTGCCCACCCAGGAATTTCTATGGGTGGGCCATGCCCGCTTTGATAAAGGGATTAAAATTTTATTGTTTAAATACAAATTGGTGTAAGACCATTTTAGGGACAAAAAGATCGCTTTTCACGAAAAAGTCGACCTTTCTAGGCTAACCGGATTAGGTGACTCATCGATAATCCTCTAGACAGAACTTTCGATGGTGCGTAACCAATGCACTTTTTGACTCCTGATTGGCAATGTCCTTTTATGGTCTTTTGCTTATAATAGCCAATAGGATAACCCAAATTGATGATCCTATTCTCACTATTGCAAGTATCCCCTGTTTAATGAATCATCCAACTAACTTAAAAGCATGCATCGTGCGAGTTTACTTCAGTTTATTATTTTTAAGTGAAAGTTACAACCAAGTAACAACTTAAATGTTCAAATTGTGCCTTGTATTTTATATGTGAATATTGAACGAAAGTCAATGTAAGTAAAACCGTTTTTTATAATTATTGTTATGTCGCGTACCTTCTTTCAAATTCTCTTATATTTTTTTGATTTGTTCGCGTGTTTTTCTTTTCCGTCTGAATTATTTTCCTTGTTTGATCGCGTGTTTTTTCCTATCTTTCGGATTTTTCGTTCACTCGCATGTTTTTTTTTGTTTTCTTTTCGTTTATTCATTCGCTCGCGTGTTTTTTCGTTTTGTTTTTTAATTCACTCGTGTGTTTTTCCGTTACGTTCGTATGTTTTTTTTCGATCCATCGCTTGTTTTAACATTTTTTCTTTTCCTCATTCGCTCGCGTGTTTTTCCGTTCCGTTCGTTTGTTTTCACTCGATCAATCGCGCGTTTTTACTTTTTTCTTTTCTTTTTCTCATTTGCTCGCGTGTTTTTCTGTTCCGTTCTCCTGTTTGACAAGACTTTTTTTGACAGATAACATGGATCAGAAACGATTCATTAAAGACTTTTTCTTGTCGAATGCACAACAAGTCAAAAGAAAACGGGTTGAGCCATTAGAATCTAATCCTATTGAATCCGCATTGAATGAGTTGCAACCTTTGGAAAAAAAGCAGATCGACGAGCTATCAGAAACCGAACTTATTGAAGATGAATTAAGGACGGAAACACCGATCATAGATTCAAATACGCGAATTTCAAAATTAACACCGTCTGAACTAAACAAGTTGCGCGAAGTTCCAAATCAATATCAGCCATCAAAATCATTTTCTTTTCCGAAACAAAAGGACGGGAGGAATCGCAATAGAAGTGCTCAGCATGGATGGTTTTCAGAATTCAAGTGGCTTCATTATGACGTTAAAAAAGATGCTGTTTTGTGCCACACGTGTTTAAAAGCTTGCAGTATTGCCGGTGATAAATCTGATTGGCTTAAATAGGCTGAGGTAGCTTTTTACTCAAAGGCTTTTCTAATTGGAAAGACAGTACCGTGCATTTCGCGAAACAGGGAAAAAGCTCTTTTCATTCAAAATGTCACCATTTGATCGTTCAACGAGAAAGTGCTACGCCAATAAATGCTCAGTTGCAGTATTCAGTTCTTAACCACCAAGCGGTAGCTCGTGATTGTTTGCTTAGAATTATCAGCTCATTAAGATATCTATGCCTGACTGGAAATGCGATTCGCGGAGCAGATAACGACTGAGGAAATTTCATAGAGTTGTTAAAAGAACGCGTGATATATTTTCCTGAACTTAAGAGCTGGTTAGCAAAACGTGACAGTTATACAAGCCCGCAAATCCAGAACGAACTAATTGAGATAATGGCTCACGAAATGCACTCGGTGTTTGTGTAAAAAGTCAAATCATCACCATGATATTCGGTAATAGGGGATGGAACAAAATATGTCACCAGCGACGAACAAATATCCATGTGTGCGAGATTTACTGCACTGGACTCTTTGCATCCAGACGAATTGTTTTTGGGTATGTATGTATGTATATTTCTTTCTGTTTTTTTTTAGTTTTTGAAATAACATTTTTTTTTTCATTTTTTTCATTTTCCAGGTATGTATACCACAGACGACGGTTATCCCAAAATGATCACGGCTGCTATCAAAGACGTTCTCATGCGCCTGGGACTACCTCTAGATGACTTGAGAGGCCACTATTTCGATGGAGCACCTACCATGGCTGGACGTCACAATGGCGTGCAGAAGTTGTTGAAGGACGAACAACCAAAATCAATCTACGTCCATTGCGCCAACCATTCACTGGATCTTGTCCTCCAAGAAACAGCTAAACTAAAAAGCGGGGTATGCGATGTTATGTGCTCAGTTAAAGATGTTTCGAATACCATTTTAGAATCGGCAAAAAGAAAGAAAATGTACGATAAAGTAAAGCGAAAAAGTTTGAAAGAACTGAAAATGAAAATGGAATTGGAATTGTAAATTGAATTATAAAAACTCAAAATTTTGAAAAACTTATTTAGAACCAACAAAAAATGTTGAGTATAATACTAATAAACAATCACAAACATGTTTCATACAAAATTATTATCATCGAAAAGTTAGGGGGTGGGTGTTAAGATTTCAAACCTGCCCACCCAGCAAAAATTTCGTTTCGACACCCGTGGGAATATTGATCCAAAGTGTTAACAACTCGACCATCCTACCTTGTCGTTATCTTCAACGACATCTGAACTGCCGGGACCCCGAACATGATACTATCAATTAGTAATCAAAATAGCCGTCGTGACTTTACACCACCAGGGCTCCTCATGTAGCTTGGACGTGCAGCAAAGTAATCTAACCATCTGGGATGTTTTGTTTATTTTACTACTTGTACTCCCCCTAAAAATAATAAACAACCTGGGACTCCTAGAATCATTTTTTCACGTATTGGTACTCCTAGTAAAGTTATCAACTACCTGAGGCTCCCAGAATTATTATTTCACTGCTCAACTTCAGTATTTAACAGCGCTAAGAATAAAAGTGACCATGCGAATTTTGCGAGCTCTATAAACCGAACTTTACCATTTACCATTATTATATTACAATTAATATGTATGGGAACGATAATAGGGATTAGATTGGCGCATAAGTACCAGCCATACCCTACAATCGAATCGAGTTTGTGTTGTTTCGATTCACGTCATGAATAATTACTGGTCTGATTTTGAAGTATAGTTCCCTAATTCAAATCGACTGTAGCAATACCGAAATCGGCTAAAACCGATTGTCGGCTAGGTTAAAGTTTTGTTTGGCTATATAAGTTAAAAATCGGCCAGATTAGCCGATTTTTGCCCAATTGGCAACACTGCTTCCAAACCGATTTGAAATTTGACAGCAGATGGCTATTCGCTTGATGCCTTATCATCTTGCATGTGAATTCATTTAGAAAAATTCATTGATACGTAAAGTTTTGTGTATATATGAGATATTTTAGCAATAAATAAAGAAGCAGTATCAGAAAAACAGAAGAAGACGGGAAGAGGAAGGTGCTGGTAAATATGTAATGCAAATGATCCTAGAATATTTCATTTTCCCGGTATAAATTTATTAATTTCTCTGAAGAATTTATTTTCCGCCATCTTGAAAACTGTATAATGCCAAATTACTACCACCTTAGAATATATAGCAAATAGGAATGGTGATGAGCCAGATTTTGCGTAATGAATTTCTGGTTGTGTTGGTTGTCCATGTTTTATATGTATTTACACACCATCCCTATTCTAAGCAACTTGTCTATTTGCAAAAAGTAAACAAAGGTTTTGAGCGGAGCATCTGTGGTAGAAAATGTTCTTTTCGACTTTATTTTGAAATAATTCACATATTTAATTTATATAAATCTTTGCTTCTATTAACAAAAAAGATAATTTCGATAGTGCACTTCGTGAAATACGATTTCCCTAGTTTATAATCCGATTAATATTTGCAAACACAGACCGAACACTTTATTTCTATTTTTTAATTAATATGGAAGTTTTAACAGGTTCTAGTGGCAATATAAAACTTTGCACTAAATAAACTTCAAAGATAAATAGTTTTGAAATGAATTGATTCGGTACTTTTATTAAATTTCACAAAAGAATTTTAAATTGACTAAATCTGCTCACAAAACGAAAGCACATTTGACATCTTGGCACTCAGCTCTGACAAATGCTCCTTCCTTCATATCACTTACTCCTATGTATAATGTCCTGCTCTTGACAAATTATGCTCATGTACACGAATTATACACGATTCAACCATTTCGGTTTGCTATATATTCTAAGGCTACCACCTCAGCTGCCATGATTTTAATCATGCAAGTTCGCTGAAGCTGAGTTGCCTGCATGGCTTAAAGTAGGGGGTTACATGTGCAAGAAGTATGGTAGTGCAAGTTGCATGCAACCTGTATCGTGTAACCCCTAGGTTAGAGAAAACCTGCTGTAATTTTGTGCACAATGCAAATCTATATTTTACTGCATCTAAATTGATAGAAATTATGCGTTTAAAACTATTTTTTTGCTAACCGGTTTTATGAAAATTTGTTCCATTTTATCAGGAAAAAATCTACATTTTGCATTGTAAACGTGAACTAAAAATTACATTACGAGCTAGTTTTAAAATGACGGTTATAATTCACGTAGTTGCGCTGGACGAGCAATCTATTTCAAACGATCTATCGATCTATCGATAACTTGGAGACTCACGTAAGTTAAATAGAAAATGCTTTTGATGCGCGCTCAAAATAGACAAGCTTTTATTCACCTCCCACGTACTCGTACTAGTAATATTCTCGCATTTAAAAAAATAAAGCTTTTCTTATATGTATGTAATATTTAAAAAAAAATTCAGATTGAGTCGTAAGTGGAAAAATACTGCAGCCTCGGTATACGTCCTTCCAATTAGCATTCTTGCCAATTTGCATCGGCTGCGTTTCATAATACGTAAAAAAAAAAAAAATCGTCGTAAATTGTTTTGATGGATTAGAAATACGGGGAATCCCATCGTTCTGCGTCATCTCCATTTCATGTTGCATTGCTATACGACTGTGCTTTAATCATTGATGATGATATTTACATAACTTTTCAGTATTTCGTGAATATAAAAGGGTTAGTAGTTTAAGGCTAGTATGCTATTTGCGTGAATTAAAAATCTTCCACTCTCATAATTTGTTATACACAATAATACCCCGGAGTTTGTGAATTTCTGAAGAGCTCGATAATAGTAAAATTGTTTCATAATTCGAAACATCTCTAATTAGAGAAACGTAGTATGTAGCTATATTTATAATACAAACATACGATGGAAAATTTGTGGAACATCAAAATCAATTGGAATTAGTTGAATATGTAAGTAAAAATGTTATTCGTGAAGTCAAAATACATCATATGTACATACATATCTATATACAAAATATGGCCAAAAATGTACAGATCTATCTAATCCGATCTCGTGTAAGATAGTACAGCTTGCAGGCAAGCCTCCATTCCAACGCGATTTTAAACTTCACAGCAGAAGGCAGTTTGGTTGATGCCTTGTCATCTTGCATACGAGTTCATTAAAAAAATTCATTGAGACGTAAAGTCTTGTGTAAGAAGAAGAAACAAAATCAGAAAAACAGAAGAAGAAAGGAAGAGGAAAATCTTATTTTCCCAGTATAAATTTATCAATTTCACTCAAGTATTTCTTTTCCGCCATTTTGAAAACTGTACTATGTCAAAATACTATCTTCTCAGCCGCCATGTTTATTCATCATGCAAGTTCGCTGAAAGCTGGGCTGCCTGCATTGCAGTAGAGATTAAACGTGCAAGAAGTATGGCAGTGCAAGTTGCATGCAAACTGTACTGTCTCGTGTAACCCCTGGGCTGAGACAACTTACATCTAGATGTGCGAAACCTCACAAAAACGCGGTCCAACTAAAACTAACTAATGGTCCTCTAATAGAAAGCTCTACACATTCTCTCTATCTCTCTCTTGCTGTATTATGCCACATAAATTCTTCGCAATGATAGCTTTCTTTGATTGAATAAAGAGTTAAAGAGATTTCAAAAAGTCAGCTGGGTTTATATGCAGTTTTTCACATCTAGATGTAAGTTGTCTCAGCCACGGGTAAGCAATCCGCATTCTAGAAATTTGGATTGGACGCATTAAATAAACAATTAATCGGGTGAAAACTTAAGCCACTCGCGAAATATATTAATGTGCTGTGCTTGTATACGTTTCGTTATAGCAGTATAATAAGATCGTGTCATTCATTTTGAAGGGGCATATGTTTTATAATGCAGATTACTTGGTAAAAAACAAAAAGAAAGAAAAAACGTTGGTGCCCCTCTATTTAGGTAAAAGATATATAGGGTTACCTTTGATAAGACCTTTCTAAAATAAAGTAAAGACATTTCTAAAGTAAATAAACCGATGATAATCTTAAACCATCTTAAAAATTCGTATATTTCTCTGTTTCGTTATAATATTTAAAAAAAAATTCACGAAATATTATAAAACAATATGATTTATTGTTTAAATATATTTACTTGGTTAAAAAACGATTTTTCCCTGGAAATTGGGTGATTGCTTCTGCAACATTGCAACAGCTTTAGTTTCACAAAACACTGATCTCAATAATACTATACACTTCAAGCTTCCGACACAACAGAATTTCAAATATATAATATTTATTAAAATCCTTAAAATTCACAAAGTTTCATTGAACTCTTGGAACTATGAAATATATACTTACGGAAACGTCAAAGCAAGTTCAACCAAGTCCAATCCGACTGTCATTAAATGGCTTACTCATCCGCACTGGTACCCATAAAGATTGACCTGTTATTGGTCTAAGGTTATTGATTATCTTGCATATTGATTGCTACTGAATCCTAGGAAGTCCTAGTATAGTATATCATGTTCTATAACTCTACCTTTTATGAAGTCGTTATTGCTTTGGTAACTCTATCTGGTTTTCGCTTACCTATTCTAAGTTAGATGTCTAGTCTTGGGACTATCCAACCCTCCCAATACTAATCTATATTTAATGTCACGCTCTACTAAGGATGGAAAACTTTCTATCAACTACTATTTTAAGTAAAATTTCTGCTGAATAATAAAAAAAATATTGTTGCATTTCAAATGTGAAATGGTTATATGTAAATTATAACTCAAACTTATCATTTCAACTCTGGATAGAAGTGTGACGCTAATACTCCTCGTTGAAAAGGGAAGACAGCACCAGTCGCGTCCTATGAATTTCTTTTATTACCTTGGTTATGTCGATGGGTTTCCCACACACATCTGGTTCATTCCAAAACTGCGCTATACAAAGTCAGACAAGAACTTATTCTACTAATAAAAGTAATTTTTTAAAAGCAGAACTGAAAATATGTGAAGACTTTACTCCAAAGTGGAAATCACATTAAAGACTAACGGTTTCGGTTCTTTTCTGATTTCTGCAAGAATCAATATGAAAAACATTTCAAAATATTGTCACAGATATATAAATGTCACACAAATTTGTTCTATGTACTTTTCTGCGGATATTAACTCGTTTTTTAGTGAGTTATTTTTAATAGCATATACGTCCCAGAAGTGAGTTATTTTTGAATTTTAAGATAGATTTCTCAAACTGAAAATAACTTTTAAATCTATTTACCGATTTTGATGAAAATTGAAATAAAGATTTCTAACAATATTTCACAACTATCTAATAACCAAAATATTTTGTTTTATGCAGAGGTTGTCGATTTTTTATGCACAAGTAACTAAAAGTTGAAAATGCAATATTGAGAAAGAAATAAAATTCACAAAATATGATTTCGTATTTTAGACTATATTACATTGGAACTCTAAAAGTGCGAACAATTTATCGTCAGGGCACAGACAAGAAATACCAAGATATCGACGGTAGTAGCATAGAGAAGCAATAACAGAGTTGAAAAGTATATGGCAGCAATATTCCCTGAATTTTAAAAGCTCACTTTAAAAGAGCTTTTGAATTGACTATAGTGATATTTGCCACTTTACTCTGCTCGGCATGTATGCACGTCTCTAGAAGTAGATTAGGGGCATTTGAGCAAAAGCTCTGTGGCAAAATTCTCAATATACAGTTTTCTACTCTGATACTGTTTTCTCTATGGTAGTACTAAGAAAGTGATGTATAGAAGAGTTCATAGCAATCCTCAATAACTCACTAATCTCGGCTAAATATATCACGGACACGAACCAAAAATGTTTTACAATATAGGCGAAAATTCATTTTTTCTTGGAACTTAAATCAACCATATTTCTTCAGAATTCGTGTGCATATTGGTAGCTGCTGAAGACGATTCGAATAAGTTGTGAGTTGTGTCTGGGCTTGTTAGCTAAAAATTTTTACAGGACCATCAGTGCGTATTTTCGTCGGCCTTTATAAAATGTTTTCAATGGGGGAAAGAATTGATGTATTTCTTAGAATTGAAATCGACCTTATTTCTTCAGAGTTCGTGTGGTTTATTGGTGGCTATAAGGGTCCGAGGAAATTCTGTCACAAACTTACTGATTGAGCTGTGAGTGAGGGGTGGCTGGGTAGCAGTAAAGGCCGAAACACAATGTGGCGCGGTAGCCAGACCTCCCAAAATTTGAAAGTACGGGAAGTCTATGATGGCGTTCCAATGTGTAGCTGGCGCTGGCGCTGTAGCTCATTTTTGCCAAATTTTAATTTTTGGCGCGCGCCAAATCTGACAGTCGTTGGAAATTAATATTTTTATTGAAAAGTTCGTCATCATCCTCCTTTATATATTTAAATGTTTTTTCGTAGAATCCTGAACTCATCCTCTGTTGATATAGAGGTCTACCCCACCACTTTCTGCGTTTTTTGTCTTTAAATATTTATAAGTGGAAAAGCACAATTGCACTACACATTCCAAAAAGGCCATTTCTTGTAATTCTTCCATATGAAATAATATTTTCAAATTACATAGATCAAAGTAAGAGTAAATAATGAGGTATTTCACCGTCCGTACCATTGGCTATAAGCTGCATCATTGTAACCAATGTTAACTACATGGCGCGCGCCAGCTCAAGCTACAGCACCAGCTACCGCGTCACATTGTGTTCCGGCCTTAAACATTAAGAGGAGTCAGTACCAATATTTGCACGTTTCATACATTTTTCAGTGCAAATTTCTGGTAAACAATTTGTAGCAGAATAACGACTTATACCTTAAATTAAAGGTAATGAAGAAATCTAGTAAATAACGTCTGCAAAAATTAAAAAAGTGTATTGGAATGGAGATATTAGCTAGGAAACTTTAAAAAAATGGTAAAAATTGAAGTCCTTTAAATCAAAATCCTGTGGGTAGGTATTCTCATTTCTTTAAATTGTGAATATTTTAGAAAGATAAGGCCTAGATCTAGCAAATAACGACGAGTTTTTTCATTTTTAGTGGCGCTTTTTATAATTATTTGCCTCTAATTGTACTTGTTATTTCTCCCGACATTTCACCGACGAGGAATTTGAAAGTTGTTTAAATACAAAGCAAAATAGCATATTTAACAATTATCGGCAAAAAAAATTAGGAGAGTTAATTCTCGTTAAAAATTTTCAATTTATGTGAACTGAAAATTTTCATTTTTCGTCTTAAATTGTATGGTTTTGTCGAATGTTGGGTTTCTGTCTTTGATGTCTCTGATGTGCTCTGGGATCTATATGTAGGCTAATTTTATATGAATTTTCTCACTTTCAGGACACAAACCAAAGTATAGTAAACTTTTTTACTGGTATCTAAATTGAAAATTTTTCTGAGAACTGACTCCTCTTAATGGAATATTTACTTCTTTTAATAATTGGATAAGCATACAAAATTACAACCTTTAACGAAATTTATTGGTATCGCACATCTAGGGAAAGAACGCTTAAGCGGGTATCACTAATTGGCACAATCAAATTAGATTTTGATATTATTTTGCACATCAGAAATGTTTTAATATGATAAAGTATTTATTGAGTCAAAAATTTCATTGAAATCGCATTAAAATTGCGAGTAGGGAAAATGTGCGGCATACCAGTAGGAAAATTAGTAGGAAGTTAATGCAAATCGCCGATAAGATGCGAGTGCACAGTGAAATTTCAACTTTTTTGAATAAATTTAGTTCATGGAATGAAAAGAGCGACAGTGCGTATGTTTAAGTTCAGTTAAAGATCGAACAATTGTAAGAACTCTCAGCGGTTTTGGTTGCCTGACTAGCCTTGAAATATGAAAATAAATATTAAATACCTACCAGGACGGGCGGGATTCAAATTTCAAACTAAGAGTAAGAGCAAAAAGTTTGTTGTATTATATACAATGCAAGTTATTGAAAACAGTAATAAATGTGTTCTTTTGTATACCTTGTTCTAGAACTCCCATATACTGAGAGAAAAAATATGTTCTGTCGATTAAAGTGAACTATTTGTACTGTTCGCTTCATCATTTATAAATCTTCTACGAAAATGTATGTAGCATTCTTTTTGTGTATCTTTTGTTCAGCCCACTGACTTATAACAATGGACTGAGCGTATTGCCATTTTCCTATAGGAAAGCATGGCACAAGTTTTATAGTTCTCTCTTTCGCCCTATGGCAGAGTTGGAGCTACCAAGACAAAATATTGCATTCGGGAACATTTGCTTATGCCATTTGATGTTTTTATGTTGGCTACAGAGAAGGAATAAGGTAAAGATAGTGTTTACCATGCTCCGTCTCTCTTGCCCATAAGCAGGATTCAGTTAAGAATAAATTTTGAAAATTAAAGTCGGAATGAGTTTAATTCCTTATAAACGATTAAAATATCACTTGGACACAAGAAAATACATTTTTTTAATTTAATTGGATTTTCGGGTGTAAAATTTCATCTGATTGGTTGAGTTTTACATGTTCTTTATGTAATCGTTTTAAAGGGTGCTCTAACGGTGATATACAGAAACACAATATTTTTTGTGCCACATGAAATAGCAAATCGGTCAGTCCATTGTTATAAGTCAGTGGTTCAGCCCCGTAGTGCGGACACAAAAGAACACAGCTAAAGTATTTATTTATTATGAATTTTCGCCTATATTGAAATACATTTTTGGTTCGTGTCCATACATCATTTTCTTAGTACTACCGTCGATATCTGTATATTTCTTGCTTGTTATTGCTTCTCTATGGTATTACTGTCGATAGATGGGTATTTTTGTCTGTGGTCAGGTGTTACGAATCTTTTTAAAACCAGGGTCGCATTAATACTTTTGGAGGCCCTAGGCGCAAAATCAATATGAAGCCCCCAAAAACATAAGTCTATTTCAGTTAGTAAAATAATATAGGTACATATGCATTTTCTTTATTTTATTGAAAACAAAAGGCGACGTTTCCATAATAACGCGTTTTAATAAAATAAAAAGAACATAACAATCCCAAGTAACAATTTTTAGTGCTGTAGGCTTTATAATTGAAAAAGTAGCTTTATAAAGACTTTATTAAAGGAAGTTCTGCATTATAAGCTACAAAGCACAAGGCTTTATAAAAATAGCACTTACAGCGCTTAAAATGCTGCTTTTATTAAGGCATAAGCTTTATAATTTTATAAAGCTGAAGGCTGTATAATAATAGCACTGTAAGCTTTTATAATGCTACTGTTTTAAAGCGTTAAGCTTTATAAAATTATAAAGCTTTGCGCTTTTTAAGTATAACACTATAAGTGCTTATAGTGTTGTTTTTATAAGGCCCTAAGCTTTATAATTTTATAAAGCTTTGGGCTTTATAAAAATAGCACTATAAGAGTTTACCGTGCTATTCTTATAAAACTATATTATAACATGTCAATTTATAGTGCTTAGTTTGTTGTTTCATAAAGCCTTAAGCTCAAAATACGTAAAAGGACGTACTGTTTAGCTTAGTTCAACCAAATTACTCTTTCAAATATGGATATTGAAAATTGGAAGAAATTTAAACGCAGTGGAACATATTTTAGATGTTTGCGGGAACATCGTTCAGAACTTGGTGGAATATCAAAAGGTGCTCAAAACTGTAGAAAGTTTGCAAATAGTTCGGGTAGCTCTGTGCAGCTTAGTGATGGCCGAAAGTCAATAAAAGCAAATTGTTCACTTGATCATAGTTATACTCAGTTATCACAAGAATAATGGAAAATAGCCTCTCAAATATAGAAGGAAATTGTGAAGTGCACACTGTGAAATATAAATGGTTTAATGAAGAAAAAGAGGATAATTGTAAACATAAATTGACGCATATTTTCCGTAATGGCAGCTCTTCTTGTGCTATTACGCAATTGTATTTGCAGGAACTTATTTAAAGTGTCATAAGTGAAATTCCGGTCAGCCTTGTAGACGACAGAATACATCAAATCGATTATGTTACGGTATGATTTCATTGCACCTTTCCTGTCATTTCCTCTAGACGCTCCTGACCATGAGGGTTTTGTTAAAAATGCTCGTGCAAATAGTTTGTCCAATATGGAGAAACAGCATTCATATGCTTTGTTTATGCACGCTCCATCGGTACCATATATTGAACATAGATGATTTATGTACAACAACGAAATATTAAAAACTAGAAAAATAAGACAATTTTTATATGAAATGTTATAAAAATAAAATATAAAAAAACACATACACATGTCTTTTTAAATTCGTCGTTTTCTAATTTGGCATTTACTTCAATTCATTCTTCTTCATTCGTTATTTGTTGAAATGTATTATTCAATGCAGATTTTGAGCTTGATGGTTCTAAAGTTTGTTTTTTAAACGTAGCTGAGTTGTTACTTTGAATTAATTGTTCAAATTGAGCGTTCAATCCTGATATTCCATTTAAAATTTTTCTTAACATTCCGTGCATAGCTTTTTGATTTGTTACTAATAGTTGAAAATTTTCATCTGACATTTTTGCATATTCAGGAATATAAATTATATAAATTATAAACACTATAGTGCTTGTTATCGATTACTGTTACAGTTCTATAAAATGATTATACTGCTTCTATAGGATTATAATAACGCTTATGTAAATGAAATAGTTTATATTGGAATTTTCATCAAGTAGTGTTTAGGATCAGATAGCTGAATGGTCAACGTCGTTGTCTATGGAACTGCAGGCCCAGGTTCGAGTGAGTGCAAGGTAAGAATTATTATGTTTCAAATAAAATAAAAATTTTAATTAAATAAATATTACCAAATGCATATATAAATGAATTATACGAGCTCGGACGGAAACACTAAAAGAGTCAAAGTCAATAATTTCGTAGCTTAATTCTTCGGTCCACCAAGTTTACCACACTGTAACTCGCACTCCAACTAGACTTTTTTAAATTCAATAAATGCTATAATTTGTAATTAATATATACTATGTATGCCTGATAATATTATTTCAAAACCACAATTATAATTTAAATTTATCTGTAAAGCTAAATTTAATATTGAATAAGTGAAAGAATAAGTAAGATTAAATTAAATTTATGTTTAGACAATTTTATTGTATCTGACAATGTACTCACCAGCTCAGTATTAGGCACTCGATCAAATTGGTTTTCTAATTTATTGAGGTTGGGAATTGGACTATTCTTTATTCTAGTGGATATCTAGAATAAAGTGAGGTTATTAATTCTGACTGCAGTCGATACCCACAGAAAGAATATTTATTCGGTCGAAACCCGTAATAAAGTGGTTTATATTAGTAAATTTCTTATTCGGTCGATACCCGCAATAAGAATCTTTAATTTAATCGCTATTCAAAATAAATTCTTTAATCTAGTCGATACCCAGAATAAAAATAATTATTTGAACTGTCAATTAAATAAAGTATTTAAACTGTTAAACTTTAGAGCACTTGGAAATAACACTAGGAAATAGAATACTAACTTGATCACTGCACTGCCAAACTGCAAAAGAGTACGAGTCAAGTCAGATTCCGATTTATATAGCCATGGGTTGCTCATGGCACCAAAGAACGGTATTCAAAGGCGCATGGCAAATTGGCATAACAGCTGCACTTCATTTTCTATTGTTTAAAATGCAACAAAAGAACAAAAAAAAAACTTGTTTGTAAATTCTATTCAGTCAGAAATATTCGTTGCCTACAGAATTTTTTCTAAATAGATTTTGATTTTCAGCTTACCAATTGCAAATCCATTGTACTACCAATGTACAGTTGTTTCTGGCTGGCTCACTTCACTGCAGCGTTGACAATTTGAACTTCTGATGATAATTTGCTCTAGATCGACAAAAAAATTACCATGCGTTAATACAATGTACTGCCCGTGGACAGTTATCTGGCTCAGCTCTCTGCGAAATTATTACAATTTAGACCTAAAATATTTGTTTCTTTAGGTCGGTATATACATGTGTCAACATGTAATTTCGCTAATATTCAGGATTCTTATGAATCCTGAACAAGTTCATTACATCTGATTCAATACATAATTTATTTTATTTTGATGTAAGTTGCTTCGTAAATAATTTTTTATTCGTTTCAACACCGAAAAGGAGAGCTCAGCACTTGCAATAGGGATAGGGATCGTCTAAAATATTTTTAAAATTGTTTCTTCATCGGGAAAAGTAGTTTGTTCAGAATTCATCGCAATTCTAATATCTTTAAAACCGGCAAATTTACATGTCGGCACATATACCGACCTAAAGAAATAAATATTTTAGAAGCCTAAATTAAAACAATTCCGCAGAGAAACGAGCCAGATAACTGCACACGGGTAGCACACTACAGTCGCACATGATAGTAGTTTTTTTTTTTTTTTTTGTTAGAACTAGAAAGTGCATCAGAAGTACAAATTAGCAGCACAGCGGTGAAGTGAGCCAGCCAGAAACAACTGTACATGGGTAGTACAATGCATTTGCACTTGGTAAGTTGAAAATAAACATCTATTTAGAAAAAAACTGAGTAGGCAACGAATATTTCTGACTGAATAGAATTTACAAAAAAGTTGTTTTTTCTTCTTCTTTTGTTGCATTTTAAACAGTAGAAAACGAAGTGCAGCTGCTATGCCGATTTGTCATGCGCCTTTGAATGCCGTTCTTTGGAGCCATGAGCAATCCATGGCTATATAAATCAGAATCTGATTTGACTCGATCTCTTTTTCAGTTTGCCATTGCAGTGATGAAGGTGGTAATCTATTTCCTAGTGTTTTTTCCAAATCCAAATCTAAATTTTAATAACAAATTGGATACTTTATCTAACTGACAGTTAAAATAAATATTTTTATTCTGGGTATCGACGAGATTAAAGATTTTGTTTTGAATAGCGATTTAATTAAACATTCTTATTACGGGTATCAACCGAATAAGAAACTACTAACATAAACCACTTTATTACGGGTATCGACTGTAATAAAGATTCTTATTGCGGGTCTCGACCGAATAAGAAAATTATTAACACTGTATTGGGTAGCGACTGGGAAACGGAATAGCCCAATTCCAAACCTCAGTAAAATAGAGAACTAACCTGATCAAGTGCCTAATACTGAGCTGGTGAGTACATATTTTCTTTTTATTTGTTCTTTTTATATATAATAATTTATTCAACTTACTTTAATATTACTTTAATATATATATATATAGTTCTTTTTTACTTTCCTTCCTGGAGTTATTACATGCAAAAGAGCGAAAGCTCATATGTAAATTTAATTAATTAATTTGAATTTGAATTGTCAGATACAACAACATTTTCTAACAAAAAATTGATTTAATCTTAATTATTCTTTTACATATATTCAACATTGAACTTAGCTCTACATATATAAATTTAAATTATAATTGTGGTTATGAAATAATATTACCAGGCACATATATATTGTATATTAATTATAAATTATAGCATTTATTGAATTTCAAAAATTTAATTTGAGTGCGAGTTACAGTGTAGTGAACTTGGTGAACCAGAGAACATAGCTTCCATCACACTTCTTCATTATTTGCGTGTTCGCTCTGAAGCTTTTAATCATTATTCTTAATACTAGCCTTGTACTTATCTTGATTAATATGTTTTTCCAAAAATAATTCAAACATAACTAATATGTCTGAATAGCTTTGCGCTCTTTCATTTATTTGAAAAATTAACTTATAGCAAATGACATTAAAAGTATTACCAATGAAATTTTCCTTACCATGTAATATATTCTCATCGTTAGATTTTGAAACTTCGTCACAAATTTATTTTTCAAAGTATTAGCTTGCAGCAAATCGTTATCGGGATCTTGTAGGGATCTATTTATAGAATTTATTCGCCGTAAAATTTTGTCTCACACACTTTAAAAGCGCCATTTCAAAATTCAACTAAATTTAATGAATGGCTAGAGCGGGATATATAATGTGCGGAAGGACTATGTTTTTTTAGTCTAAATTTTAAACCTGTATATATACCTTTCACAATCGCAGCGTTATCATGGTTTTGCCCTCTGCATAACTTTATGCGCAAAGATAATATTCTTCTAATTTTTTTAATACTACATCATCTAAGTATAAGGAAGCCGATAAATGTTACTCTACTGATTTCACTGTGGGTCCTGATAGGATCCCTCCATCCTTCTTTAAGTCATGCTGCCTTGCCCTGGTAGCTCCGCTGAAAATTATTTTCCAAAAATCGCTCAATAAAGATTGTTTCCCTCAGCTATAGAAAAATTCTTTTGTCTTACTTATCCACAGGGGTAGTAAAAGTGAAATCTCTTACTATAGGCCTATTGCAAAATTATCTTGCATGCTCAGGTTATTTGAATCTATCATTTAGTCTCACCTATCAATTTCCTGTAAGAGTTAGCTCACTTTAAATCAAGATGAGTTTATTTCGGGCAGATCTACAACCACTAACTTGTTGGAATTTTTCTCGAATAACGATTGGCGGGTGTGCAAAAAGCTACCACACTGTTTAAAATGGAAAAGTATGGCTTTCCTCTAAAATTTCTTAAATGGACGGAGTTTTATTTATTTAGATAACAGAACATACAAAATCTCTTTCCGCCGTCCCATCTCTAGAATCTTCCAGGTTTCGTCTGGCGTACTTCAAGGGAGTCAATTGGGCCCATTATTATTTATTCTATCTACTGACAACATTGTCTCTGGTGTGAGGAAGTGCAAAGTTTTGAGTTATGCTGACGACATTAAGCTTTTCACTCAGATTAAATCTATTAACGATTGTGAACATGTACAGGATAACCTTCACAAATTTCATGATTGGTGCAAAAGCAATAATTTGGTACTCAATATCGGCAAATGTGAGGTTATGACTTTCCACAGGAATCAGAAACCTATTACTTATGAATATATATTATATCTCTTACTTGGGTGTAAAATGTGATAAGATTGAATTTTAGATCCCACATAAACTACATCATATCAAAGAGTAGTTCAATGCTGGGCTTTGTAAAACGTTGGTCCCGAGAGTTTACGAATCCTACCATAATATTGCATTTGTACACTTGCTTTTTGAGACCACTTCTTGAATACGCTAGCCAGGTCTGGTCTCCTTTTTACGGTACACACATCAACCGAATCGGGTGTGTTCTGCGGAGCTTCCCACGCTTTGCTCTTATGCACCCACCCTGGAATAATTCACTTTATGAGGATTGTATGGATCTTTTAATTATGCACTCGCTGGAAAAACGTCGAATGGTTGATGGTTTTAATTGTGCGTTGTTACTGGACAAAATCTATTTCCGTGATAGTAGACACAATTTAAGAAAGCTACCTCTGTTGCATGTTAACTCCTTAACTTTAGCATGTATGACCATATTAATCGCCTGTGTATTACTGCAAATAACATGGTTGAGCATTAATATTGTTTCCTATGTTGTTTCCTATGTTGCATTGCATGTAATTTCATCCGGTGATTGGTTTACGTTTAGTTTAACATACTAATACTAACACCGACTAAGTGATGGAACGCATATATTGTTGACCGTTTATTTATTAAACGTGTACCTACAGCGAGCTTGTGTTAAGCTGGTTCTGAAAGTCTAATGTCAGAATTTGCGGTAACATACCTAAATATAACAATAAAGTAAGCTGATCACTATGGGCAACGTCTGGCATTGAATCGAGTATTATTGCAAAATAAGAAGTGTCTTTATTTTGTGTTATTAATATTTCTCTTGTTTTATTTGCTATTAATGCTATGAATTCATCACAAGTGTAGGAGAAAAGAAATTTTGATCTGCCAGAACCAAGCATACATTTGAATATGATGTTTCAAAAAATCATCAAATTCACTTAAATATTATTCATACGGTCAATAATTTCCGCAGGAATCAGAAAAAATATAATCAAGTTTTTTTGTGTAGGAGCACAGTGCAGTTATGAAAATTGAGCAGAACTCATGAAGGCTCAGTGCCACAATCAATTACTTCTATTGAGGGTGCATACTTCATGATATTTCTACACGCTGCCACTCACTTATCTATCATCATAGGTTCCAAAGATTCAATTTTTGTTTTTTAGCGTTTATACTGCATTTCATTTTATTATGTATTTCCCGTCCTTCGTTATGAACTACTTCGAGATATTATTAGCGGTTTTTGGCTTTACTCATATATATGAATTTTGTACGATATATTATGTTTATTATAATATGTTTTTAGGAAAAAACAATAAATGTGCATATATCTATATGTATTTCAAATGGAGGCAAACTTTCCAATAGGCTCTAGTTTTAATGTTATGGTCTTAGCATTTAAAAGTACTTTATTTGGCAACAATAACGACACCGTTTTTTTTTATTTTGTTGTTTGCGAGGAGTGAGGACTTAAAATGTGGCCCATAGAGAGTGAGTGAGTGAGCTTGCGCCTAATACGCCGCAGGGTACATGCGGCCCTGCTTACAACAATACAATACAATACAACAATCTCCTAACAAATGTGCATCCATAAAAAATGGATTCATCGATATTCATCGAGATTCCAAATGAATTTTTCAGGCTGAAATTTTGGACGTCGAAAATTAATTTTAGGAGCAATTTTGGGAAGGGATGGAAAATATGCTAAAAAATTCAGAAAAAATCCGAAAAAAGTATCTACCAAAAAGAATTTTGCATTGGAAAATATTTAGTCGAAATTTTTGGTGGGGGTGGTTTGCTCCCATTCAGTTTACTTTGGATATACGGGGACTTTAAAATTTCGTATCTCAAAAACGAGGCCGAACACCATCGCAAGTTTTTGCACACATACATATAATGTTTCTAGCTCAAAAATAAAAAAAAATATGCTAGTTTGGTACTGGTACATTTTTTTTTTAAAAGGGTAAAGTATTTTGTTTGATTTGGCATTTGAATCACAACAATCGACTTATCCGTTCTCGAGATATGATTTTTTGAAAATGACGTATCATCGTAAAATCTCGAAATCTCTACCTCTATGATGGCAGGGGAAGGGAGGAGAGGTAGTAGCGATAAAACAAGAAAATATGGGTAGTACTTAAAAATTTTGAAAGTATCATCCAAATCGGAGATGGGTGGGTCCACAACAAGCACTTTTTGATCGTTATCGTGTGGAATGGCTGCATACTCGTATATACATATGTATCTATGTATATATATATTTTTTTCGCCAATATTAATTCATTATATATATACAAACATTATTGATAGAATTATGTAAAAAAAAAAAGCCAAAAATGAGCTGGACCGTGGCAGGACGTATATGTACGGCGATACTATATCTGGATCACCAGAAGCTGGCCGTATATGTACGGCGATACCGCGGAAAGGATTAACAGTCGAAAATTTTGATAAACTAATTTGGTGGTCGCGATGAATTCTACCTTTGTATTGCAAGGATTAACGGTAACATGATGTGCTGTGACAACGTTAGTGCGAAGATTTATGCAAGGCTGTGGAATTTTTAATTTTCAGTCAACTTTTTGGCAAGTTTTGTAAAATTAGTAAAAACATTAATATTGCCTGATTTAATTTCTTTGCTTAGATCTTTCCTCGATTTGATAACTCATGTGCACGTAATTGGGGTTTGTTTTCATGTATGAATTGAGAACGTTCGAATATGATCTTCCTACACAGTGCATGGTAAAGCGTTGTCGTCGAAACGAAATCGTTTACTGAATAACACATAAATACACGAAATATTTATGTAAGTAGTGGTAAGCTGCCAAATAGATGTTAGCCCGTCAATTTTAATAAATTTAATTGTTTTCTCGATTTCATTACGGAATTATATTAAAGAAAGTATTCGGTCTCAACAATTTGTAGTATACTTACGGCCGCATTTACCATAAGGCGCATTAGGCGCAAACTGGGTCCTCACTCTCTATAGGGCTACATTTTACAACCTCCACTCCTCACGAACAACAATACAAAAAATTGGTTTCGTTATTGTGGCAAAATAAAATGCTTTTAAATGCTAAGATCATAACATAAAAACTAGAGCTCAGCTGAAAAATTTACCTCCATTTGAAATACTTGTTTATTTTCCCCGGACTGGAATCGAACCCACACTTGTTAGAATCGGTCAAAAGTGGAGAATAGAAGAATTTTAAAAACTTTTATTCTTAACGATTCTAAATCAAATCATAAATACAACAGGAGCAAATAACAGCCTGGTTTGAGGTGTGAAACCGGGACTTTCTGCTTCCCGGGCGACTGCTCTTACCACTGAACTAACGAGACAGATGTTTTTTTCTCTCTGGTATTTATTAATTTCTAATAAGCCTACTAAGCCACGTTTGCTTTTAGCTGGCAGTAACCAGTAACCCAATCTTGTTAGAATCGATCCTCTTACATTTATGATTTGATTTAGAATCGTTAGAAATAAAAGTTCTTAAAATTGTTCTATTCTCCACATACATCTGTATTTTAAAAAGTACAAGGCAAACTTCCGCAGCCCAGATAGAGTTGTATGCAGAACTTCATGGCCTTTCCAACGACTATTCAACCAGCAGCGTCGTACTGTTTTTCCTCTGAGGAGTTCTGGTCAGGCGCGTATCTAGCATTGAAATTAGTGATGGGGGGGTTCTTTTTCCAAATTAAATTGAGAAAAAGAACATCCAGAGCCCTAAGTCGCTTAGTTTAGCCACCGCAGTACGGCAGTAGTGATAAAACTGATACAGGTATTGGCATGCGGTTTTGTTCCAGTGATAGAGGATAGTAGGGGAATTAATAAGAAGTAATAAATTTGGGTTACACGGAAGAAAGTTTTTGAAATAAATAACGGTATTTATGAAATCTGTGTGTAAAAAAATCAAAATTTTGGAATTATTTGAAAATAATTTAAAGAAGCTTAATTAAAAAATACAGAGTAATACACTTTTCGATAGCTACTATTCTTGGCTATTTAATAAGCCAACAATAACCAAAATCTATGGGGTGATTCAAAAGGTTGATTTTATTCCTACAGCAAAAATTTATATCATGTATTTATTGAAATTAAGGAAATGATTGTTGAAATTCTTTCCGTGATTATAGACTTATTTGGTAAAACAAAAGCCAGAAAAAAAAATTTTTTTTATTTTATTTTTTATTTGAAATTTAACGGTTTTGTTTTCATACTCTTTTGAAATACCAATGATGTGTTATTTTTATGTGTTATTAAAATGCGTTATTATGGAAATGTCGATGTTTCTAATAAACTAAAAAAATGCATATGTACCTACCTAGTACATATATATATTTTATTAACTGAAATAGATTTACTTTTTTTTGGGCCTCATAATAATATTGCATGTACGGTCTCCAAAAGAAAGCAAGTTGCAGTTTACAGCTGTTTTATTCTAATTTCGCACTAATAATAATAATAATATCTTTATTTTAATTCCAGTTATTTATTTAAAAGTAGCATACACTTGAGCAATGACATAAAGTCGTCCACCCAGTTGGTATTCTTCTAGATCACATCACATCATAACAAGTGAAAGATCATTTAAATTTGTAAAGGATTGCTTAGTACAATATTCATTTAAATAGCTTATTTAATTGTCTATAGCTTCTATTATCCTTTAAATTTGAACACTGCATACAATAATATCAAAGAGGATAACTAATCAAAAGTATTCTTTACATTTCAAAAATTAAATATCATCTTGATCTACGTTAATGTTAAATTGGCTAACCTATATCTTGTAATTAAACGTTATATTGTAATATTAAATATTTTCTATACGTAAGTGTATGTCTTGAGTACTCTGCAATGTCTAAAAAATTGTCACCATTAAGGGTATTTATGATTTGCGTTCTCGGTAAAAAAGTGTCTCCAAAATAAAGGTATTTAAATTCTGCAAGTAGAGGACAAATTGCTAGAAAATGAAATAAAGCTTCTTCTTTATCTTTGTTACAAAGAGAACATAAAGCTAAGCCTTCTCTCCACCATATTGACTTGCATTGAGAGTGAAGAGACTAGCCCTTGCCATGAACATTAATGCCATGCCTTATTCCTGTTTTTGCGAGCTCTTCAGCTTTACAATATCTAAACTTCTTTTCTTTTAGTAGCATCTCTGTAATTTTTCCATTGAGATTATTTATATCTAATATTAAATAATGCCTGTCTGCTATTTCATCCCATATAGCAAAACAGAAGAACCGTTTTTCAAACATTTTTGCCGCTAACTTACGTAGAAGACTTTGTTCAGGGTAATTTTTTAGAATTTTTTGACCATATTTTGGATGGAATTCTAGATTAGGTATAGGGTGTTTCCCACTAGGAGGTCAATAGAGCGGGAGGTGATAGTACTCACCTAGACGAACCAAAAATTGTATGTCAGGGGGGGGGGGGGCATATCAACCGTGTAGGAGTTACAGGGTGATTAGGAAAAAAAGCTAGTTTTTCATAAAACTCTCTGTATCTTAAAAACTGCAGGGCGCACGGTCACAATTAAGAGCTCATTGAGTGCAGAACTTCATGGCCTTTCAACGACTGCTCAATCAGTACCACACCCTCTCCCATCAAAATTATGGTTGTCTAAACTAAAAATTTCGGATTTTCTTATTTTTTTTTTTAATTTAACCTCTATTATTTTTGAAAAAAGGTCGTTAACATATTTTTTTTTTTATAAAAACTGTAAACTGTAGACTCTCCTCTTTAAGTGAACCTATTACACCCAATGTGCTATCTGAAGTCCTCTAAGAGTTATTAGCTCCAAACTTATTCTCAAACCTATTTTCAAACCTATTCTCAAAAATAATTTGTTCCCTTAGCACGTTATTTTAAAAAATATCGTCTAATTTCGGTGTGACCGGAATAGGTGATGAGTTAATAACTGTTTAACGGCTACAGATAATACATAGGGTGTAGTGGGTCAAATTAAAGAGGAGAGTCTTCTGTTTACAGTTTTAATAAAGACAAGACACGGCGAAAACAATTGCCACGTAAAGGCCCCCACAATCCAGATGTACGGAGATAAAGTATAGTGCCATTGCAAATACCCGGCTGTGTAATTCACATCCAGCATGTTCATTCATTTCGCGTGGCCTATGATGCAGACTTGGTCTACTGACGCTGGAAGCCCTACAGGTATACACGAATATATGTTTACACATTGCGACAGGAGGATTCACCAAATCAATCAAGCAAGTCGGTATTCAAATTCATATTAAAAGTATTCTAACAAGATTAATTAGGGAATTTAAAAATTTAAACGTAGAATAGAACCAAAATAATTTTGATTCTTATCCTTATTGAGACTTAGTAGTGAAGAAATAGATATTTCAATATCGTAACAAATTAATTACTTAAATTTAAGCCTTCAGTATTAAGGTTTAACGCAGAACACGACATGTTCACATTTTCTTTTCTTTTATCACATATTATATATTTTTATATTTCTACAAATTTATCTCGTAAAAATTAGAAATCACATATCAATATTTGGAATTTGGACAGAAAAAAATTTTACCTTTTCCAATCGAGGGTGGTTATTAAAGTTTAGATCCCGGGGTCGAATTATTAGAACCAACAGGTAGACTGAAACAGGAGTCGGCCATCGACTGACGCTCAGAATTTAAGGGATGGAAATTAGTCCATAGGATAACACAAGATATACTAGGATCAGTGTTGGGCATAATCAACTATATTTGTAATCAGATTAATAATCATGATTACATCAATCATGATAACACATCAATCATGATTACCCAGCAATCATTAATCATGATTACTTCCAGTAATCTTAGGAAAATGTAACCGTAATAATGAGTACATGATTACATTTTATTTTGATTACAAATGAAACTTTTTAAGAGATTTTAAAATTTAGTTCTAAGAAAACCAAACAATCTGTGATCGTAAGAATTTTTATTGTAGAAAACTCCAAGACACTGTTAATTGAAGCCAGTGTAAAGAATGTAAGTGCTTCTATTGATAGAGACTCACACATATCTGATCATCAGCTTAAATTCGAGGATTTTGATTATAATGCAAAAAAAGACAGCGAAAAAGATTAGATTTCTGGAGCGTATAAGAAAGTCGTTGAGCATGGAAAATGCAATAATGTCTTTTAACGCTTTAATTTTTCCACACTTTTCATATTGCTCCACATTGATGCTAGCTCGAATGAATTCAAGGGCAGGTAATGCGAGTTATTCTGAAATGCAGCATATATACACCAGTTAGAAGCATGCTCGAAGCGTTAAATATTACTGACATGACAGCAAGAGATTAGATTTACTAACTACTACCCAACAAAACGGTACAGTATTGTTTTTGATATAATAAAGAAGTATCTAACTCTAATAAAGAGACCGTAAATGAAATTTTCTCTTTCTTAATTGCTAATAATACCGTTTAACAATCCACAGATATCAGATATTCAATTACCATCCCACTATAGATATGTGCTTACAAACATTAGTTTATATGTCACTATCGACTTCGGCATAGAAATACAACAATGTTTGTTTTCTTTTAACTACAATTTTAAACCTTTTGAGAATTTGTAATAAAAAAATGTAATCATGTAATCATGATTACGGCTACTGTTCGAACCAAATTGATTCGAATATATTTTCATAAACAGAAAACTTCTGAAAGAAAGCATGCTGAAAACAAAGCATAAAATTCTTAGTAAACATATCTCTAATTTGATTACTATTAAGCAAAAAACATGTACACCACCCAGCATAGCCATGTATTTGTCATCTTCATAACATATTGCACAAATACAACATAAAATTATAACCTCAACGAGCAGATCAAATAAAAATTATTTCCATTTGTTAGATTCGTGATAAAAAACAATTCCTGAAAAGGGAACATATTAAAATATACCATGCTAAAATTAAGTTCTGAAACGACAATAAATTCAATCTAATTACAATTTTCCTAAAAAATAGGTAAAACATCTAACAAAAGCATGTATATAATCAGTCAAGCCGATCAATTTGCATCATTATCATCATTACAAGTAATATCCAACGGGAATTTCTTTGCTGCGTGATAGACAGAATATTTTTTGCAAATTTAATTCAATTTAACATAGCAGCATGTGTTGCTCTAAATTTCTTGTTGCTATGCATTTTTGTTCGTTGCTAGGCAAATTTTATCGCTAGTACCGTAAGATCACAGCTGCACTGCCAATTCTTGTAAACATGTGCCGTTGCTACTCTATCAGTGGTGTCGTTTGCAAGCAAACGACAAGCTGACTGATCTCGATCTCCTTTTGTACTTGGCATCGCTTGGGGTAAGTTGGCTGTTAGGGACTAACATTAATATCGGGTATCGACTGATATTTCACTTTTAACAATTAACAATCATTTCTGGTCTCGACGGAAATAAACGCATCTTATTTCGGGTCTCGACTGAAGATAAAATATTTACTAACAATCATTTCTGGTCTCGACGGAAATAAACGCATCTTATTTCGGGTCTCGACTGAAGATAAGATAACACTTTAAGCCGGGTCTCGACTGACTTAAAGAATATTATCTCGGGTCTCGACTGAGATAATCTTTTACTAACAATCATTTCTGGTCTCGACGGAAATAAACGCATCTTATTTCGGGTCTCGACTGAAGATAAGATAACACTTTAAGCCGGGTCTCGACTGACTTAAAGAATATTATCTCGGGTCTCGACTGAGATAATCTTTTACTAACAATCATTTCTGGTCTCGACGGAAATAAACGCATCTTATTTCGGGTCTCGACTGAAGATAAGATAACACTTTAAGCCGGGTCTCGACTGACTTAAAGAATATTATCTCGGGTCTCGACTGAGATAATCTCTTACTAACAATCATTTCTGGTCTCGACGGAAATAAACGCATCTTATTTCGGGGGGTCTCGACTGAAGATAAGATAACACTTTAAGCCGGGTCTCGACTGACTTAAAGAATATTATCTCGGGTCTCGACTGAGATAATCTCTTACTAACAATCATTTCTGGTTTCGACGGAAATAAACGCATCTTACTTTGGGTCTCGACTGAAGATAAGATAACACTTTAAGCCGGGTCTCGACTGACTTAAAGAATATTATCTCGGGTCTCGACTGAGATAATCTCTTACTAACAATCATTTCTGGTCTCGACGGAAATAAACGCATCTTATTTCGGGTCTCGACTGAAGATAAGATAACACTTTAAGCCGGGTCTCGACTGACTTAAAGAATATTATCCCGGGTCTCGACTGAGATAGTATCTTATTAACATTAACACTTTATTTCTGGTCTCGACGGGAATAAAGAATTGTTTTAACCCATGGTTAGAACAAAGGGTCTTAACATTAGCTTAAAGCCAACCCTCAAGCGTCAAGTTATAGATCGGTGAGTACCAGTCACTTGTAACAATATAATATTTATCATATATATATTTTATTATACATTTACTCATATATATATTTACATTTTATACTCTTTTGGTGCATATTTATTTAATATCATAATTTGACTTTATTCTAATAATTTTGCATATATATATATATATTGACGATCTTATATTGCAATTTTTGCCAATAAGTGTTTTTCAGTGTGATACAAAATTCTCTGACCCAAAACTTATATATTGAGTTTTATCCCAATACAACTTTTCTTGATAATCGTATATTCTAAGTCTGTGGTAATAAGTGTTTTATAGTGTGTGTTGATCTCTGACCTAATACCTCATTATATAATCTGATTTTAATATAATTAGTGGGCAATCTTAAAAAAAGGTGTGAAAGTTTATTGGAAGTTAAAACGAAGTGAATAGTGTTGATTCGTTGTTAAGAAATAGACCACTGATCTTGATCCTAATTTACCAGTGCATTCATTTCAGTCACTTAATCAAATTTGCGTGTACGTTCTATTAACGCACAGTACAGTTACGATTGATCAATCATTAATCGCCATAAATGATTACTTTTCTGATTAATATTATCAATCTGTAATCATGATTACAGATTACAGATTGTAATCGTAATCATTAATCATCAATCAGATTGCATTTTGCCTCACGAGATATTTACGTACTTTATTAGAATGAATGAGAGATATTGATATTCGTCATATAGTTATAGGCATGGATCCATGTTCGGAATTAGCGTAGTTTTAACTCACGTAGTAACCGTTCACTTTATCTCAAGTTAATTCCAAAGGCTTGCTTATGCCTTTACAAATTAGTATCTCTCAGATTCCTGTTCTTCAATTTTCTAGATTAACGTGTGCCGTGTTTATCTTGCTACCCTAGCTAAATAACATTGGAAAAAACTGAAAGAAAAGAGCTGTCCATATGCTCGGTCATATGTATGAAATTTTGTTCTTTCTAAGGTTACTTTGGGAAGTTTCACAGAGCTCAGTATTAGTTAGCATTATTTAATAAAGATAATATTGTAAGGTGATAAAGCTTTAAAGTTTGTGATTTTTCTCTATCATTTTGCCTGGAGCCCTGTCATGATGCCGTTTGACTAGGTTCGTTTTTCCACTAGTTTTCAGGTCATATAGGGACGCTGATAACATGTATCCCTCAGTATCATTGGGTGGATGGGGCACGGCAAGGAAGGTGGGACATCTGCGCTTTCATCACATATTAGATAAGTGGTGTAAGGGTCCCTTATGGACCGGATGGTGTGCTGCGCTTTCTCTTCTTGTAAAGGCACGAAATTTCGGTTTGTTTGTGGACTGTGACAGCAGCGGCAGGTATTTGGTATACCCAACTAACAGCTCCTTCATACTAGCCGAGGTGTTAGCGTGCCGTCCTGTGTGAACGTTGCTCACGGAGTGATCTGTCAGCTCATGCTAACAGAATGGACTTCTCGTCGAAAGTCACTCTCATATACATGTATGTTTTATAAGTAGAAATTAAGATTATGTGAATTAAAAAAAAGGACATGCGAATGTAGATTATAATAAATTTCAAAAGGGAATATTAAATTATTTTTTTATTAATTATCATTGATCTATTAAAGCACTCATCCTAAGTTAAATTCTTATTTTCATTAAAATGCTCAAAATATTTGACACTTTTCTCGTCCTTTAGATCTAGCTAAAAAATGTGGGTTATTTTTTGTCTTAACGTATCCGATTTTGCAAACAAAAGATTCTCCTTGTCGGAACAAAATTTACAGAAATCCATTTCGAACCATTATTTGAGAAATTGTTATTAAATATTTTTCTTACACACCCGGTGACTCTATCTCCAACAGTCTAGACTTTTTGTGTACTATTGTTAAACTTAACATATAAAAGTCCTGTAAATGCTTTTCATTGTCTACCTAAGAAGTATGTTTCCTTTTTTTAAATTCATGTATTCCTATAATTAGTTGATTTTTTAATTTATTTAAAATACTTACCTTTGCTTCTTTTAGGAAAACCTTCAAAATTCCATCTTATATTAGTTCGAATTGTTATGGCCCAGGTTTATGCTTCTTTTCATAAATGTGTTATACTAAAATACCTACAAGTTCTTTTCTCTTTTGTTTATTAAATTCGTTAAGGTTTTTGTAGAATGTGTTTCCTTCCCCCTTGGCTTTAATAGTGATTGAACATCTAAAATCGTAAGCGCTACAAACATATTTGTCTTTTCGTACATATTCAACAGAACAACAGTGTGAAGATGGGGATGGTTTTTGATATTTAACCCATTGTTCAACGTTAAGGGTTATTGAAAATGTACTATGGATACAAGAATAATTTTCAATTTCTGCGAGATAACCATAAACCTAAAAAAAATCTTCACAATCCATTCCAAGATTTAAAAAATTGCAGAGTAGGTAATCACGTATATTAGCCATCTTTCATTTATGTAATTTCTGTCAGAATTTAATTCGAATCAAAAGTTGACTAATATCAGGAAATAACAAATAATGTGGTTTTTAAAAGTTTATTTTAAATGCAGGGGAGGAGAGATCCCAAGCACGGAGGCCAAGATGACCCATTGTTCATTCCTGCTAGAAGTCCTATCACCAAATCCTTCCTGCCCTTTAATGGACTCAACTCAACTCGTCTACAGATAGGAGGGCACAGCCTAGACTATTCAGCCCGCTCCGGGCGAAGGCCGGACAAGCATACTAAAAGTGTTTGTTTGTGTCAGGCTCTCCTTCCAGTCATGACTGTCAATAACTTCCATCTTTGTTAGATGAGCGTGAAGCAAACTTTGGCCAGTAATGATGCAACCACAGTTCTACAATGCTTCCTTCAGAACCCCATTGGAAAATCAAAGATATTCTTATTGAGCCCATCAAGAAGCAGTCTTGTGCATCTCCAAGTACTAAAGTTCTACCATCTCAGCTGATGCTTTTTATGAACATCCTCTTTGATGATAGATCCGACACTCGAGGTGACAAGGCCTATGGTGAATTTCGGTCTGAGAAACGAAGAATCAGAGCCCTCATAGCCGCATTAACTTTTTCCTCTACGTGCAATTCCTATATCAGCTTCAAGTCAAGGTAGACTCTGAGGTGCTTGACATGCGGAGAGAGTTGCGGAGTGTATCCGAAGAGCTTTTGAAGAACAAAGTGCCCAAGCTTATGTCTTCTGGAGAAGAGTACCAAGCCGGTCTTTGTATGGGATCACTGTCATACTATGACGGGTGCACCATTTCTTAATAATATTGAAGCCTCATTGCATGAAGACAGCAGTCATGCTGTGCCTGGAAATGAGCAGAGGAATGTCATCCGCATACACTTCATATGAGAATCCCACGTTTTTCAACAACGTGATGATACAAGAGTACCGGAGAGAGCACGCCACCCTGCGCGCAGCCTCTCGCCACTAGCACACTGAGAGAGGTTCGGCCGCCCCACTCTACAGTTAAATATCGTCATGTTAACACCACATCGTTATGAAAAATTCTTTATATGCACTCACGTTATTTATTATTACAGACACATACCTAAGCTAAGGTTTGGGATATTTTTTAAGGAAACTCCGATCTTTGGATTATGTTTTTTTATTGTTCACTCGACGTTTCGGGTCTTGATTAGTACCCTTCTTCAGGAGTTAGCTACATTAGAATATAAGATAGTATTGTGTACAATTGAAATATTTGATGTTCTTACCTTTGTTCTTTGTGTGATGAAAATTTCTTTAAAAATATTATTGAAACATATTTCACAAAAAATATACAATACAATATTAAAACGTTCACGTTAATATGTTTCAATAATATTTTTAAATAAATTTTCATCATACCAAGAACAAAGGTGAGAACATCAAATATTTTAATTGTACACAATACTATCAGTAGTTAAGCTATGGGGATTCTGGCCCACTGTTTTAGCTTCCAGGATTTCGCCACAGATGGCGCCACCGTCGCTAGGTGGTTTGAGCCCATACTAAGTAGGTTTGTGTCTTGGCTGTATTGGTTTGCGCCTTGGATGCACGATTGTGTCTTGGGTGCACCATTGAATCTCGACTGCGCCCTAGCGGGATTAATCGGTACTACCGGGATGTGTCATTTGGTCTTGACTGCGCCCTAGCGGCATTAGCACGTACTACCAGCATGCTCCGGTTTTCTAGCGACATCTGTTCGGGCGCAAACGCCATTTCTTGAGTAAGGTTCCCTAGCGGCCTTAGCCGGAACTACCTGGCTTTGCTGTTTTCTTTTATTGGCGGGAGAGTTCAGCATCATTCGAATTTCACAACATGACATCATCATGAACAGATTCTAGAAGTGAGACATTAGCCGATACGCAGCGACATCTGTTTGGGTGCAAACGCCATTTCTTGAGTAAGGTACCCTAGCGGCCTTAGGCGGAACTACCAGCATGCCTTGGTTTTGCTAGCGGGGGAGTTCTAGATATCGGCATGACGTCATCATGGTTTTGCTGCACCTAAATAAGTTTTCTTAGCAGGGAAGTTGTAGATATCAGCATCATTCGAATTTCACAACATGACATCACCATGAACAGATTCTAGAAGATGTCAGTGAGGGTTCTGGGGTATGTGTGTTTGAAAAGTCTTATCTTTTATAAACATTTGTTTTTATTTCCAATAAAATTTCTTATTATAAAAGTATTTCTTATAGCACATTGTCCAATATGAACTTGGCAAGATGGCGCATTTGTGTTAATCTCTATTAGTTTACCACAGTTCTATTCATCTTCGACATTGATAATGATTTCACTCTCTCCAACTATCTTCTGCATCCATTGAACTTTTTCAGCTCCCTTTACATATATGATTTGGTTATGGTTATGGTTATGGTTCAACTATAGTGTACAGCTTGTGATACGGTATGTAGCCATCATCCCAGCGGAATCCATGAAAATTGTGTTGAAGCCATTTTACTTGCCTCTTTTTTGCTGAAGTCAAATCCTTGTATCTGAACGGTGGTTGAAATATAAAGTGCTGTATCTGGTTTTCATTGTTTAAAATTGCCAGTTCTTTAGTGATAAATTCATTGAGACTAGTTTTGAATCCTTGAACGTCTACGATGACAGCCATCTTCTTAATTTAACTTTCTAACTTCACTTGTCAGCGGACTGTATTCCACTATTCGATCGTGTAGAAGCAGACAATATGCTGTTGTATTAGCCGGAATATTTTCAGATGTCTTGAATTCTAGCCTTATGTCAACAGGTCCAGTTTTTATTGTTTCATTTTGATGTGAGCAATCAATGACAGCGATCGGAGCATCGGTTTTGAACTTCTCCCATGTGAGGAACGGCTGATACTGATGACCCTAGTATGATTGTGTAAACTTTATATACATCTCATACAGCAATGCGTATCTATTCAAATCAAATTTCAAATTCAAATCATCATAGGGATATGATTCTGAGTTCAAATGAACTGTAACATCGGTGAGTTGACAGTGATCAAACTTGCTTGCATCTTTGGTTTTATCGTTCCTTCGATCCGTTTGTAATGCTAAGATGATAAATCGAGGTTTCTCCAGTTGAGTGGAAGTCTTAACTGACCAGGTTTGATGCGTGGATTCCGGTAGTACTGGATACTCATATATGTCCCAGCTGCGGAATGGTATTTGTATCGGGCGACCTCTCCCGATAATTTTAAATAGTTGCAGCTTTTCATCATCGGATACTGTAACATGTGGAATGCTCCATTGAAGTTTATTAATTTCAATTTTCACCACATCAGTGGGTGATATAATGGCATTATCATCTGTCCTGCTCCGGATCAATATGAGTTCATGTTTGGAATTTATCAGAATTTTCTTGTAATCTTCAGCGAATCCCAATAAATATTTCAGAGGTACACAATAGTTAAACAGTCCATTGGTTGGTATAACGGATGAATCTGGTGACCAACTGCCGTTGAGTAGTATCCTGCTTACATTTGCATTTAGCGATACGTAGTTTTTTAATGTTGTCGCAATCCCAAGATTTCTTGTACGATCGATTTCCACTGCATTCAATTCATAGCGTATTTCCTCAAAAAGAAATGGTAGAGCGTTGTTAGCTAATTTTGCAGTTGCTGAAACGGTTCCATCCAGCTTTGTTCGCGACCCCTCAATGTAAAGAAAACTCCTGCTGGGTAGAAGTTTCAAGTCCTGATGTTGTACAGAGATACGGATTTCATCGCTGTTCTTAAATGATGTTAGAAATGGTGAATAGGAGTGATGTTCAAATTTAGTAACACTGTTATCAAAGTGAGCGTCTGGTGCAATATCTAGTATTCCTTTATTCATTGTTTCAGCGTTAAGCCAATTGATTGTAAATATGCTGTATTTGCAGGTGTTAATGTAGGTCTTGATCGCTTCAAGGTTGTCCGCTGACTAATGATCTTGTCTGCTCCGAACTCGTATTTATCATTATTGTATATCAACATGCTGTGGCTTCAAATGTAATCTGATGGTTATAGTCTCTCCTCTGAAGTTGATTAAGTCACCGTCTTGGTCAAGGAGCTTCAATGTTAGACAACTTATACGTTTGGTGTTCACAAGCAAATAGATTACTTTTTTGGGTACCTCCACTATTTTATACCCAGGCCCAACGTTCGGGGAAAACTCGTGGAGAGTGTGTACTTGTGTGTTGTTGAAGAATGATCCTGATATAATATTACATTCCATGCGTATAGTATTTACTTTAATGATGTTGACTGGCAACTCTGATGTATGCACTATATTAGCAGTCAAATTTCTTTTACTGAATCCTAGCAGAGGAGCTATGGATCTCTGTTTTTCAAAATGTATTTCTTCAGTTGCCTTGACTTCACTCTTCAATGTATTATTGTTAGCCTTTATCGCAACCTTTATCCTTCTCCCTTCTTTATCCAAGTATCCTTGTACATATTTTGCTATATCATCAATCTCATAGGATCCAACAGGTATCTCAACAACCTCATTCCCTACATGAACCAGATTATTGCTCACATCAATATTTGGTATAGAGTTGTATGTTTGAAAATCAATTAATCCACAAACATAATCCGTTGCTAGCTCCAGCGGAGGAAAGTACTCAGAAGTGAGTAGAGATGAATTTCCCGTGAGAGTAAGTGTTAATGACATGGCGGTTGATAATGAACTGTCACAATTTCAATATAGATACATTTATTTATAGATAATAGTTAATGGCTATAACAATTATATAAAAACTCTAAACATAAGTGACCGCAAATTACTGCATCATAGTTCTGATAAGAGCTGTAGTTGTACGTAATATTACTACCCAAGTAGTTTATGAGCTCCCTTGGTGGTTGGAGATTGCCAAAGCTATCAAAGTATTCGATGTTATCACCTTTCTTGTAGTACGCTACCCAGTGTGTACCTGCTCCAGTAGAGATGTCCAAGTTAACAATTCCGCTTTCTCGCTTCCATGGCTTTTTAGGAAGATTATCACGCATAAATACTCCTCTGAAGTGGGGCAAGTTTGTGGTATACTTGTGAAGATCCAACTCGTTTAGCGGTCTTTTGGGTAGCGTCTTTAATAGTTTTTTGGTTGAGGTTGTAGATAGAGTCCAAGTCCTTTTCTGTACGGCTTCAGGAACAGCCCGTTTCCATCTTTGCCAACCGCTATAGTTTCCATTGCTTGGTTATGACGTTTGCTTTCTTCCAATTTTGCCTTTGCGGCACTGGTATCATTTACTGCTTTAGCTATGCCTGCTGCACCTCCCGATAGTGCTCCCAATGCTGAAAGCCCAGCAAACAGCGGGATGAGGAACGGAAGTGCTCCACCAACCTTTGGTACAGGTATCACTCGTGGAGTTTTAATTGATTTCTTCTTTCTTTTCACAATATTTTTAGCTGCACTAAGAGCTATTTTTGTAGCTTCCATCAAGTCTTTCGGTTTTTTTACTTTTAAAATTTTACGTGCATTTCGTACTGCTTCTCGGAATGTGGGTTGGCGTTTATTTTTAGCCTTAAGACCCATACCTAGCTTAATTTTAGCCTTCATTGCGTTTGTTATAAGCCAAGCGTTGGCACGTTCACTCAAATTTGCATCCGTAGATTTTGCACGCTGCCAGGCCTTTTCAGCTAATATTTTATCAGCTATATGTGGATCACTTGTGCTTTAGCCCGCGAGTATGCTATATCGTGTTCCTTGCAGGCTGCGTCCAGTGGATTAATGCCTGGATCTCCTCTCGCCAATCTTTGTTGTAACTTTGTTCCTGGTCCACAGTACTGGTATCCCGGTAGATGTAATTCTACAGGTAATTTGTTGATGATTGAATTTAATAGTCCTCTGCCCCCTTTCAAATATTTTCTGGAGCTTTTCGATTTGTGATCCGACATCTTATAAGGTTCCGATGATACTGTTGAAATGTAATATAAGCAGGTGTATTTATAGGAATCCCGTTAGTCTTCAATATGCGGTTCATTAAACAACAACAAGCTTTTCCTGTTCGAAATGCTGATGTAGGTGTTATGAAGGTAAAAAAGAAGCATGGCCCCCTATTGCCTAATAGTATAAGGAGCATCATTGTTGGACCATCGAATTGTGGAAAAACTAATGTTATGATAAGTTTGCTGGAACATCCCAATGGTCTGAGATATGAAAATATTTACATATATTCAAAATCTTTACATCAACCAAAGTATGAATACTTGAAGCGAGTGATTACTCATATATCAGGATTGGGGTATTATACATTCTCAAACAACTGCGACGTTCTACCTCCAGGAGAAGCCAAATCACATTCAGTGTTTATTTTCGATTATGTAGCATGTGAAAAGCAAAATAATGTGCGATCCTATTTTTGCATGGGTCGCCACGAAGATATAGATAGCTTCTATCTCTGTCAAACATATACGCATATACCAAAGCACTTAATACGTGACAATGCTAATTTAATCATCTTATTCAAGCAAGATGACTTGAATTTGAAACATATCTATAATGATCATGTGAATACAGACATGAAGTTTGATAAATTTCGAAGAGCCTGTGCTGAGTGTTGGAAGGATAAATATGGTTTCTTGTTGATTGATAAGGACAGCTCATTAAACAAGGGGCGCTACCGTAAAGGATTTGATACCTTCATTGTACTATAAAAGGATGAAACATGCGAAATATTCATAAGTCGAAGCTGTAACTCAGACGAAAGCACACCGAATCCTGTGGACCTGCTGAATAGATTAAAGCTGTTCACCTATTATCAGACCTGTTCGAAAAGTTGTTAAGCTGTTATCAGAGCTGTTTGGAAAGCTGCTAAGCTGTTACCAGACCTGTTTGAAAAGCTGTTAAGCTGTTATCAGAGCTGTTTGAAAAGCTGTTAAGCTGTTATCAGAGCTGTTTGGAAAGCTGTTAAGCTGTTATCAGAGCTGTTTGGATAGCTGTTAAGCTGTTATCAGAGCTGTTTGAAAAGCTGTTAAGCTGTTATCAGAGCTGTTTAATAGCTGTTAAGCTGTTATCAGAGCTGTTTGAAAAGCTGTTCACCTGTTATCAGACCTGTTTGAAAAGCTGTTAAGCTGTTATCAGAGCTGTTTAATAGCTGTTAAGCTGTTATCAGAGCTGTTTGGAAAGCTGTTATCAGAGCTGTTTGGAAAGCTGTTAAGCTGTTATCAGAGCTGTTTGAAAAGCTGTTAAGCTGTTATCAGAGCTGTTTGGAAAGCTGTTAAGCAGTTATCAAAGCTGTTTGAAAAGCTGTTATTGAGTTAATAACGAAGATGAATGAAAATCTATTAAAAGAAATTATCAAGACTAGGAATGCAGTGCGAAGGAAATTAAAAGCCCTAAGTATGGGAAAAATTGAAGCAGAAGCTCGACTCGAAGAAACCTTTAAGCCAATCACTAAACCCTTAAAAGAGTTTGTTAGAACAGTTAAATACGAGCCGCCGGATATAGTCAAATTTGAGACAAAAGATGTAAAAGAAGAAGAAGAAGAAGAAGAAGAAGAAGCAGGAGAAGAAGAAGAAGACAATGAGATTGTGGAACCTTTTACCCCTCCAAAACGAAAATATGTGAAAATGGAGGCTAGTAGCACACCAATAAATTATGGAGATTATTCCTTAACATCTGAAGAAGAATTCGCAACACCTAAACATTCAAGAACATTGACAGGAAGGTCTCCTGTCACCTCCCCCGATACGTCTGGATACATAGTTTCAAACTATTTAAAGCTATTCACTGACAATAGCCCTAAAATTGATTCAACCTATGGAGTTTACTATGATAACAACGCGTGGAGAATCGGTAATTCAACGTTTGATGTTGATGATGTAGGAAATATTGTTATCAAGGGGAAGAGCTATAAAACTACTTTGGGGTTATGTGAGCTGCTATTTATGAAAGATCCTGTTAAAAGTCTATATACTAAAGAGGATTTAACTAATTATGGATCTATTTTGAAAGATACCAATGCATATAAACGTAACTATGCCGAAGATGGACAAATAAAAGGTACTAGAGCGGTTAAGTATAAAGCTATAATCAGTAAACTTATACAGCATAAAGGCCTGGGACTAATGCGTCTGCCTAAGGAAAACATTGATCACATTTACTGGGATGATCCAAATGAATTAGTGGATAGACTGCGCCTTCTAATGGCATCACAGCAGGCTGGAAACACCAGTCACAGCAATGAAATTGTATCTATCCTGTACGAGTTGCGAGAAGCAGATATTATAGTTTAAATACTACTTCATTACCATACTTTTTCATAATCTACAGATGAGCGTTGACAAGTTTGGACGTTTCTCTAAGCGGGGATATCTTGGGAAAGCAGGTGAACGTGGGCCAACAGGAGCTCGGGGACCAGCCGGTGAACAAGGAATTCAAGGCCCAGCTGGTAAACAAGGAACTCAGGGTCCAGCTGGTGAACAAGGAGAGCGGGGTATTGGATTTAATTTAACGATAAACGGAGACTACGATCTGAACTCAAAGTGTATAAAACGACTTGGTGAGCCCCTTGAAAATGATGATGCTACTACCAAAGACTATGTTGACAAGAAAATTAAAAAGTGTGGAAGAAATAAGAAAAACTATTAATATAGAGGTGGCAAATTTAACGCTATATATCAATGGCGAAATCGCAAAGATTGAAAACTATCTGTTTACTTCAGTAATAAATAAGAAAGACTTGATACCAAAAGATGGTGTATATGAGTAAAAACTCTTGAGAAATCTGTTTCATTTATAATTACGATGAGTAAGAGACAAGTGGTAAATGAGCTGCATAAACCAGCGAGAAAAAATTTTAAACGACGTCGTGTGATTATCAAAGGGCTAGATGACTTGTGGCAGGCAGACTTGGTTGAAATGGATCCCTATAAGTATGTGAACAAGGGTTACCGCTATCTGCTGACAGTAATTGATACCTTCTCCAAATATGCATGGGCAATTCCAATTAAAAGAAAAACTGGTGTAGAAGTAAGAGATGCCATGCAATCTATATTAAGCGAGGGACGAACACCTAAGAACCTGCAAACTGATGATGGAAAGGAATTCTACAACAGCCTCTTTAAAAATCTGATGATGAAGCATGAACTCTAAAGGGTATGATGTGGAAGGAATTCAGCTTTAATGGAACTTATCACTGAATACAATTCAAGAATACATCGAACTACGAAAATGAGACCACGTGATATCAACGTCTCCAATGAAAAACAACTGCTTTCAACTGTATACAGTCATATAAAGATTGTTGTTCCTGCAAAGTATAAAGTTGGAGATTTTGTACGCATCAGCAAATACAAGCATATATTTGAGAAAGGCTATACACCAAACTGGACAGCTGAGATTTTTAAAATTATTAAAGTTCAAAACACAAATCCCATCACATATCGGCTGGAAGATTATCAAGGAAATCCAATCACAGGAGGCTTTTATGAACTGGAGCTGCTGAAAGTTAAACACCCAAACCTATATCTCGTAGAAAAAATCTTAAAGAAGAGTGGAGATAAAGCTTACGTTAAATGGCTCGGATTTTCATCAAAACACAATTCTTGGATTAATAACAAAGATGTTTTATAATATCTTGAAAAACAACTATAACTATAATACAATTACAATACTTTTTTATTTTACAATTATACATGTAGTTATAATGCAAATTACTTTAATAAATGAAACTAAAACTATAATAGATTTATTATTTTCACTTGACTTAGATTCTTTCTGCGGCTGCTACTTGTTGATCTGATGAAATGGAGTAATGCCCCCATGGTAGAGTATCCGTCGTTCCGCTCATAATATGTCGCTTATTATCATAAGGACTCAATGCAATCTTCTTTTGACTGACAGTGTACACGCTATGGTTATGGGATCGTATGGAGCTCTGATTGGCAGTTAATATTCGCTCGTTATTCAAGCATTCGACGTAGTCTTCGAAATTGATATGCTTCTGGACTACATTAGCCTTTACTCCTTTCGCTTTTTTTACAGTTTTACCATCGTTTATTCGCAGACTGTACATTTTCGAGCGCAAGCCTACAAATTCGCTCATGATTTTCCCATTCAGCTCATCCTTCATTAGTCCGGGAATCTTTTTATTCATGAGCGGTAAATCGAACTGGTTATCTTCTGGGTAATCACTTGTATCAAATTTGTTTATATTTTCGGCCATAAACTCATATGCATTTTTCTCTTCAAGTTCATATATTAGAGAATCTGTATCAGTATACATGACTTTACATTTATCTCCATACTCACGCTGCATAAAACTGTAGTGAAAGTCGTAGAGGCATATTTTCGAAATTTCCATAACTGCCATTCCTATATAGAGCGGCTTATTGAATAATATTTTGAGTCGCCTTAATTCCACAGCAACTAAATTTTCATCAAATATCGTTGCACTGTGGAAGTTGGGTGCCGCAATCCGAGCTTTTGCACCATAGCGACCTTCCCACTTCATGCAAAGCTTGATATCGCTATACTTGCGTACATTTTCCATGGTCTTACCAAAAGCTGCATTATTCATCTTCTTATAGCTGTCCTTCTCATGATCGCTTGTAGCCTGCATCCGTTTGGTGGTATTTAAGTCAATATATGGTTTAAGCCAAGCTGATTGGTTGAATTGAAGTACCCGGTGCACTTTTTTCAGGATGAGTCCATGTGATAAGCATTGCTTCAAGTTTCGGTAGTGTATAACATATTTAGTTTTTGGATGTAATGTTGTCAGAAGCTTTTCTAATTTGCTCCAGGTGGTGCTGCATGCTCAGAGCAAAACGGTAAGTCCTTATGCTTATCATGCAGATGTTGAGGATAATCCAAATCGACTTCGAATATGTATCCATTTGGAGAATCATCAGGAATTTCGGAAACGTCAATATTGGGAACATCAACCCATTTGAATCCTCCGGTTGGTAAATGCTGTGACATGGCCCATCCATAAAGGTTATTGACATCATAATACATCAAGTATTTCTCTTTCTCCTCAGGCTTAAAATCATCCATATATTTGTTATTGGCTTTACTATATCTGTTTGAACATTGACTTATACCACCTCGAATGCCTCTTTCTATGAATAGCAGTATATCTACGTCGGTTATCAGCTCTAATTTCACATTAGTGTATTTTAGCATAGCATCCCATGTTAGGCCTGGCATGGTGTAATAATGTGCTGGATCTAAATTGTATGTCTTCATGCACACTTCTCGAAAGTTCTCAAACACATCGGCCAATAGGAGAACATCAGTCTTAAGGTATAGATCTGAATATTCACCAAGTGTTTGTATTTCAAATTTTTGCCAGACCTCTTCAGCATGATTGTAGTCCTCAGCAGATATAGCGCTGTCAGTCAGTTTATTGTAGAACGCTTCCTGTGTTGGCAAGTTCCGGAAATCCAATTTATCCCAGTCATCAATAAAATCATATGGGAAGACACCCTTGCGTGTAAGAAGTTTGATAGTGTCATCATCCAATCCCTGCCATACTGATCTTGTAATGTTTAATTTATCCATCGGCAGCAATGATGATAGCTTATCTAAAGATTCAGCCATAAAACGGAAGGAATCGATGAATCTGAATTTTATGTAGCTGCCGTCCATGTGCTTGGTGAACGAGATATATCTTTCCTTGTTTATTGGCAAGAGATCAACATTTCCTGGGAAAGATGTAGCTATATCCTTAATAATGAAGTGAGCATCATATCCAGATAAATTGTGAAAAATGACTGGAACTATGGAGCAATCTTGGTACATCAGATTGCATGCATTGTGCGCTGGTCCTCGGTATTTTCCTGTTAAAAGAATTTATGAAAAGAAATGAATTGAATTATGCTTCTCAGTATTTACCTGTTAAGTGGCAATGGTCCCGGACTCGTTCCTCATCGGCTGCAAACGATTTTTCACATATATGGCAGCAAGTATTTTCCATATGCGATCGCCGTTCCTCTTTAGTCAGGGGTTGCATTGGTCTGATGTTCAGCTTTTCCTGTACAGCTATGGATGCAATCTTTTGCAATTCTAATGCAAACCATTTTTGACAGTCCTTGCCTCTATATGCTCTGTAATATGAGAGCTTAGCATCATGTTTGCAGTGGAAATAGAATCCTATGCTGTGAACTTCATGTTCCTGGATTCGCTGTGTATTTTGATCGTTTCCCTGAATCGGCTTCAATATTGATTCAAGATCAGCATACACACAAAACGGGACTGGATTCTTATGGTTATAATTCTTATATTCCAACCATTTCTTTTCCTCTGAGGGAAACATAATTCTGCAATCGTTTTGCTTCTCGCATTCAGGAGTGTGTGATGTTAATTTTTCTTCAGAGTAAAAGTAGAGCAAACATCTATCACAAATATACTTTCTGCACTTATGTTTCGAAGTTTGTCTCAATACAAGACGCGAAAGATCTTTAATCCAGCAGAAATGATATCTGCTGGCATCATCATCATCATCATCATCATCATCATCCATATGATCATCATCATCATCATCCTGGTCATAGTCATCTTGTGGCATTAAGAGATTTATATGTCGCTCCATCCTGTGTTTCGTAAGTCTAACTGGAACTGTGGTGAAGAAACGCTCTTTCTCTAGGATGAACACGTTTATTGATAAATCGTTCTGGCCTTCAAATTGTGTAATTTGCTTAAGCGTCATGGGAAATGTTATTCCAGTTAAATTTAGCACAGTAGAATAATGTGGATATGATGAGAACCTTTCAGAATGAGCATTTGTAGGGTATAGCGCTGATGTTACTGCCCACGCGAAGCATGCTTCATCATTATTTTGTACATTGATGCAAGCTTTCTTTGATGCAATCTCCTTTGGCAGAGGTACATAAAATGATCCCCGAATCGGCTCAAACTTGTTGATATGCACCGCTAAATGTATTATAGAGTGCAGTGCCCAGCCACTGTCTTTTTCCTGGAATTCTTCTAGCTGAGTGTTTATTGGATCCAAAATGTTTGATTTAAACCACTCCTCTAAATTATCATCTGCACTGATTGGAGCAGTTCTCGCTTGGAAATATTTAATGTCTTTTATAATTTCATTGTCAGCATTTTGTTTAATAAATTCACCGCAAAACGTTGTAGCCACTTTAATATGATGTTGTTGTTTTAATGTATTCTTAATGCGGCGAGCAAGTAATTTGGAAGCATCTTGCATAAACAGCTTAGGATCTAGGTGGCTTATATTCACGATAACACCTGCCCTAATTCTACCTACGAATGCTGTTTTTATTTCTTCCCACTTAACAAAATCACTTCTTATTACTCGTTGATTAATTCCTCTACCTCGATGGGGAGCTTTTATTAGCACTTTCAACGATTTAATTTGAGCAATACAGCTGTGCAAATGTTGTTTCATAGCATTCTTATTACACTTTCGAAATACTGCTTGATATTTACGAATGTTTCTGTTACACTCTTTAACAACATTGTTTTTATTCACAAAATTTGCATCACTTAAACACTTCAACACATCTTCTCGCAATTTCTTAATTAATGAAAAAGTTTCATTTATTACTGTGATAGACATTTTTAATTTTTTTTCTTATTCGGCACTAACACTTTGAATTACTTAGATTGACTGGTGCTCCCCAAGAGTTTGCTTGCGCTTTTATAGCAACGGTTTGTAAACATGAATGATCCTGCTGCTACAATAATCATTGCACAGGATGAATTCCAACGAATTTGCTTACAGGCTGAGATGATATCGAATTACACGATAAGAAAATCACTCAAATTAATTTGATTACTTTATTCTGCTGGTTGAATTTGCAAATAAGACTGTTTACATACATGAAAATGTGAAAATTTTTTTACATTCCAATGAAACGTTTCGATCAGCAAAATTCTTGGATCAATAAAATTTTTGGCTGCCTACAGGAAGTGTGGTATCAAATTACTTGAAAAGAGTAAACATGAATCATTTGCTGATATTGCTTAAATTTGTTTACAACAGGATGTTTACGAATTCCAATGAAACGTTTCGATCAGTAAAATTCTTAGAATTGGGTTGCTTACAGGAAGTGTGGTTTCAAATTACATGAATCATTCAGCTTAATATGCTGATATTGCAAATTTGCTTTAAGCAGGATTAAACTTGTTTTGGAACCATGACTATAAATTGAGGAGCTGAATCAGATTTGCAATCAGTTTCATTTTGGAGTTCAAACGATAAACAACCAAGGAGAAAGTAATCTGAAATGGCAAACGCAATGGAGGAACTGAAGAAGCTGGAGCAGTACCCACCTTCTCTAAAGACAGCTGAAATGGAATTTAATAAGGAATACAGGATTCTGGGCGCTAGAAGATGTAAGACTGCATTTGGATCTCGTATCATCCTGGACTTGGAAGACTGTCAACTTTTCCTTCCTGCACGGTACAGCACAATTACTGATGAAACTATACTGGAGATAAATACTGCAGGAGATTTTTATATTATAAATAGAGGTCCTATCGGTCGAACGTTTAAAATAGAGTTTATTCGCCATGATGTTAATTTGCATCCAATTAATTATTATATTCATTAAATAAAAAAAAAAATCAATAATGTGAAACTAGTTTTTTATTATTAATATTTCTAAATTATTAGTGATAATGAAAGTTACATTTAGTACTAGTGCTCCACAACTTTATATAATTGAATATGAGCGAAGAAAGGGACCTTGGGAGACATATGCTCTGGATCGCTTTCCTTTCCAAGATAGGATTCATAGAACTTCACTTATATTGCTACCAATTTTGAATACAGAACATAGGAAAAAAGTTTATAACTTAAGATTTAGAAATAAATAATTAATTTGATGTGAATAAATATTGAAATTTAATTTTGGTTTGCCAACATTATTTTCGGCAAAAGAAATTGTATCAATACACCTCCCAGCAACCATATTTTTACCTTAAACTTGAAGTTTTCTATTAAATATTTACAGCAAGTGGTGATATTACTTAAATTTGTTTATTTTATGAGAATTCCAGTAAAGTGCATCACACCATATTACTAATTGCCAATTAGCTAATGACCAACCAAGCTGCTAATTGCCAATTAGCTAATTGCCAATTAGTAATTATATAATTACCAATTAGCTAATTGTTTGAACAAATGTTGCTAATATCTCGAAAACCAGAGAGGATTTGTGATGAAAATTTCGTTCCCCCTCCCACCCCACACCACCAAGAATCCATTTCCATGAGCAAAAATAACTTGAAATATTAATACGCTAATATCTCGAAAACCAGAGCCCGTAGAGCATTTCTGATGAAAATTTCATTACCCCCCCTCCCTATCTTTATTATTCCCCCCCACATACCACCCCTATAGAATCCATTGGCATGAACAAAAATTTCCTACTATTAACTTTAATTATTAGTTCAAAACCAAAAGCCTACATTTAGGCACTCAAGAAAAATCAATTATTACTAATATTAATTGAAAACCAGGCGCAACACTTGAAAACATCAAAAGCCTACATTTAGGCGCACCACACATCCAAAAAAGTGAAGCAAAAAACTTCCCAAAACCGTAGCATGCTGCCACGTGTGGGCAAAAGTGAAGCAAAAAACTTCCCAAACCCGTAGCATGCTGCCACGTGTGGGCCAAAAGTGAAGCAAAAAACTTCCGAGGGAACCGTACCACACATCCAAGAAAGCCGTAGTACCGGAGCATGCTGGTAGCATCGGCTAATGTCTCACTGACATCGTCTAGAATCTGTTCATGGTGATGTGATGTTGTGAAATTCGAATGATGCTGAACTCTCCCGCCAATATTGTTCATGGTGATGTCATGTTGTGAAATTCGAATGATGCTGATATCTACAACTTCCCTGCTAAGAAAACTTATTTAGGTGCAGCAAAACCATGATGACGTCATGCCGATATCTAGAACTCCCCCGCTAGCAAAACCAAGGCATGCTGGTAGTTCCGCCTAAGGCCGCTAGGGTACCTTACTCAAGAAATGGCGTTTGCACCCAAACAGATGTCGCTGCGTATCGGCTAATGTCTCACTTCTAGAATCTGTTCATGATGATGTCATGTTGTGAAATTCGAATGATGCTGAACTCTCCCGCCAATAAAAGAAAACAGCAAAGCCAGGTAGTTCCGGCTAAGGCCGCTAGGGAACCTTACTCAAGAAATGGCGTTTGCGCCCGAACAGATGTCGCTAGAAAACCGGAGCATGCTGGTAGTACGTGCTAATGCCGCTAGGGCGCAGTCAAGACCAAATGACACATCCCGGTAGTACCGATTAATCCCGCTACGGTGCAGTCGAGACGCAATAGTGCACCCAAGACACAATGGTGCATCCAAGACGCAAACCAATACAGCCAAGACACAAACCTACTTAGTATGGGCTCAAACCACCTAGCGACGGTGGCGCCGTCTGTGGCGAAATCCTGGAAGCTAAAACAGTGGGCCAGAATCCCCATAGCTTAACTACTACTATCTTATATTCTAATGTAACTAACTCCTGAAGAAGGGTACTAATCAAGACCCGAAACGTCGAGTGAACAATAAAAAAGCATAATCCAAAGATCGGAGTTTCCTTAAAAAATATCCCAAACCTTACATCATAGACCCGATCATAAACATAACCAGCTGGAAAACTCCAATCAGCTGTAAACCATTATCATGAGAGCAATCGGTAGGGATATTAACTGACTATTTAGAACCAGTTTCGAGCATGTGATACGGTAAGAAAGGGAATAGTAAAAACAGTTGAAACTTGTACTTCATTAAGCAGGTCTCTCTCAAACTTGTACATTTTTAATAATAATTTTGTGATAACGACGCGTGTATCAATTCCAATTAATATGGCCTCATTAGTAGCAGGCATGTTACATTATTTTATGCCATTTTGTATACATATTTGTTAATTTTTTTGTTAATAATGTTGTCACTACTCGCTTTAGACTATTTCACTAAAATGTCATTGTAAGTTTTAGTTTAACTAGGTGTCTACACGATCTCTAAGTTAAGTTTAATATTATCGCTTAAGGGGGAGTCCTGCATCCCAGAATAAAAAAATCTTGTACATGTTTACTCTATTGTGTGTAAGCATGTCATAACTCACGTAAATCCTGTATTCTTCAGTTTGTAACAAAAGGAATGATTCTGGTGAAACAAAACAGGAATATAATTATTTGTAAATAAATATCTCCAATATTATCTCAAATCTCAACTCGTATAACAAAATATTATATATGGTTTGATTAGAAACATCATTAGTTTTCCCAAAATATGTAGATTCTCAAAAAATTATAGCTTAGGTCTCTAAACATAGCTCCAATGAGGCTTCAGATAGAGCCAAGTAAATCTACACTCAAGATTTAAGGTCTGGGCAATGATGTAAAAAAATTACTAAAATAATATATAGTATATCACTTAAACACACGATTCGGTACAAAACTACTTTTAATAAAAGGCTGTTGAATGCATCCTGCTTCCGCTGGACGGAGCCTTGTTCATGTTACTAGAAGTTCAGCGGAACCAACTACAAATATAGTAAAAAGCAAACACTTTAAAAAATGAGGGTATCATTCGAGCAAAATTACTTATACAATTCAATCAAAATTACTGATTTAAAAATATTTGTGTAATTAGAATTCCTTTGTACAACCTGAGATAACTTACATCTAGATGTGCAAAACCTCACAAAAATGCAGTCCAACTAAAACGAGCTAATGGTCCTCTAATAGAAAGCTCTACACATTTTCTCTCTCTCTCTCTTGCTGTAGTATACCACATAAATTGTTCGCAATGACAGCTCTCTTTTGCTGAATAAAAAGTTAAAGAGCTTTCAAAAAGTGATCCGTGTACATATGGAGATTTTCATATCTAGTTGTAAGGTGTCTCAGGTACAACTAAATAAACAAATAGATTTATTGTGAAATTCAACTTGTTATTGGTCAATTGGTGAAATATTTTCGTACAATAATCATCTGTATTCACACAGTCACCTGCAAACGGTTTTTATACCTTGTATTATTGGCGCAAATACAATACATTTAAAAATCATATTCGTAGAAATCATATTAAAGGATAAAAACATTTGAAAAATAAAATTGAAGTCTGTCGTGTATATATATTATATTAAATCGACAAAATTCGAAGAAATGTATTAATAAAACTTCAATTACTGAACACGTAATAGTTAATTTCGAAAATAACAACGAAAGCCTTAGAGATTCTGTTAAAGTTTCTGATACAACCACCAGAGAAAGTTCCATCGGTTCAATATACAATTGGCCATTTATATTGCAGCCAAACTATTTAACAAATTAAAACAAAAAACATAAGCAGAAATTTGAAATGCGAGCCTATTGCCGAACAAATTATCGATGGTCTTTACAAATACTTCAAAGAAATATCGAAGTAAAAAAATTTTGACGATATTCGTTGTAATTTTATAAAAATACTATTAAAAACTTAATTTTTTTTAAGTATTACTTTTATAAAATTATAACGAATATCATCAACATTTTTTTTTACCTATCATATATGGACAGCAAAGGTTCAGAAAAATCTATCCGTTCAGGGGAGGTGTCCTTTAATAAGACGTATGGTAAGAAAAGTCACTTTTGACGATAACCCCAAAACTTTACTAAACTTCAAATTGTCTTTTTGTAAGCTTTTTTTAAATAATCTTTTATATTACTTTGTCGCATATGCTTACCGGAACAAATTATATTTTCGTAATGTAATTTTATCCTAGATACAATGGTGAACCCATTACTGTCACAAGTTTTATTGTAGGCTTCACTGAATATGATTATACCCTCCTCATTACTTTCCGATAAATTGACGTTCGAATTGATGTCTTGTTCATTCTCGGAAATCTCATGTTGGTGTTCAGTTTGGAAATTCATCTCATCTTCGGTAACAATAATTTCATCGCAAGTTGCAAAAGCAATAGGATCTAGAACCTTATAACACGAAAAAATACCGATTTATAATTCTTATTCTCTAATCTAATCAATTTCAATAGTTCTAACAAAATTACCTGAGCGCATCCAGAGGATTTAGTTATTGAAGAACGTTTACGGATAGCCGACAAAGGTATGTGATCCTCAACGTCGAAACCAAAGTCTTCTGCAGGAACTCTAGCATTAAGTATGAAACCAGCTTTCGTGAAACAGTTTGTGACTGTTTCCTTTGAAACTTTATTCCAAGCTATTTCTGCCCATATTACGGCATCCAGATCACTAACTGACTTGCAAAATTCTGTTATAGAAGATACTACACAGTAAAAATTTTTCGCAAATTGTTGCCACAAAGCTTGGGTATTTTTCGATAAGATTAGATAATATATTTTAATGAAAATGTAGGGAATATTACATTACATTACATTTTAGGGAATATACTCTAAAATATAGGTTTTTAACCCCTAAATTTTAGGGAGTATTCCCTACATTTTAGGGAATAGTCGTAATAATTTTTACAGTGTAGTTTAGTTATCATGTGTTTCAAAAACAGCTTCCTGTAATAAACTTTAAAGGTTTTTATAACCCCTGGTCGAGAGGTTGACAAACAGAAGTTGTATTTGTGGGAAGAAATTCTACGCGTACATTACTGATTTTCAGCTGCAAATGAGATTGTGCAATATCTACAAAAAGTAAGATTTTTATACCGGAGAATCCCAAAAAATTCTTTCTTGAACAAGATTTTTGTTTTATCCTTCTTCATTCTCTTACTTAGATCTTCTAGCCACTCTGCATATTTTTTTGAGTCATCCACGCTTTTTTATTAAACTCCCATTCGACAGGTAATTCAATCAAATTCATCCCTTTGAAACATCTTGGCCGAGCTGCTTTTCCTATCACCAATAATTTTTCTTTTTCTCCTGTCACACTGGCGCACTGTAAAATAGTTATGCGTTCCTGTGACGCTTTACCACCATAACAAGTTTCACACTTGAAGCAGTAAGTTTCGTTCGGAGGAACTTCAAAAAACAACCCAATTTCGTCTGCGTTGTAAACATCCTTTTCTTCCATACCAAGCCTCCGCGTGTTTCTCCTTTTTCTTCAAAATGTCGGCTACACAAGACTTTCCAATATTAAATATCGTACAGTTCACTCCTTTATATCCGCAGAATTTTCCACAAATTTTGTAATTTCTAATCTCTGCTATACAGTTAAAAGCTTTTTAACGGGTGCCATATTTTTACTGCAAATTAAATTATAACTTATTAAATTAAATTATGCTTTTAGCGCAGAAAATACAAGTGACAGCTTGCGCGCAAATGTCAATAAAACTTCTTAGTTCGTTGGCATAGCTATGATCAATAATACAATTCATAAAAAAAAACAACTATTCTGGGTATCGTTAATTTCTGAGAACTATAGAATAAATTCAGTCGTTTAGTAGGAGTACTACTACATATTCATATTACAACCATACGAATATAAGGGGAAAAGGAACGAGGTAGCAAACATTTTCCCCATTTTATGTAGTTGTGAGGTAGGTAAGTATAGAATGTGTCAGCCAATGAGCACTGCTGGTTTATTTTTATTCGATACCTTTTTCTCAGAAACGTCTGCTGTTATTTTATATTTTTATTTAATACATTTTTCAGTGAAACGTCCATTTATAAGAGGTAGAAGAAACAAACTAACGACGAAAAGTGAGTGTCCATCCGGTTACGAGGGTGTCCACGTTAGAGAAGTAAGGAGCTCATTTGCGACAATAGAAACCAGCCGTACTAAGAAAAATTGTCTGTTAGAGAGGGGTGTCCTTTAGTGTATATTTCTTCCAGTTTCGTACAACAAATGATGAAATATATGCTCAGTTTCGGCCATCTAACACTTCATGGATTGGTATCTTAAGTAAGTCAATTATGTATGTAGCTCGATAGTTACATTCTACAATAAATTTTAAAGAATATTTTATTGAGGATAAAAATGCATGACTGATGTGGTTATAAGATTTATTATACCGAATGTAATCTATACTCAATGGCGGATCCAAGATTTTGGTGAGGGGGGGGGGGGGGGGGTGCGGCGCAACGATGGTTTAAAAATGTTATTTGCTGAAAACTGAGCAAAAGTTTGGAAACACTCGCCACCGCAAATGTCAAATGCACAAAATTTATCATTTAAAAGATACGAGTCAAAGAGATTAGCAAGTGGTTCCCACTCGCAACGAAGAAATTTGCCCAAGAATTTTGATTTTTTTACACACAAATTTTATAAATACCGTTATTTATATCAAAAACTTTTGTTTGTAAAAAAAATCAAAGTTTTGGAAATATTTGCGAATAATTTAAAGAACCTTAATTAAAAAATACAGAGTAATACACTTTTCGACAGCTACAATTCTTGGCTATTTAATAAGGTAACAATAACCAAAATCTATAGGGTGGTTCAAAACTTATACTCATTTATTATCACGAATATTGGCGAAATCTTGAACTGGTCACAACTCCTAAAGGAAGGTTTCGGGGGGGGGGGGGGTGTATGTGGAACAATTTTGTGATCATCTTACCTCAAGGAATCGCGTGGTATGCCGGAAGGTATCTTGATCTGAATCACCCTGTATAATTAAAAAAATATATAAAATTATATAATTATGTATGCTTTTCTTCAAATTTTCGGGGGTCATGACCACCCTCCTGGTTCTGATGGTCTAAAATAAGAATTTCGGATTTCATACCACTCTTTTTACTTTACCATCCTTTTTTTTACAAAAAGTTGGTTAACATAACTTTTTTTATAAAAACTGTAAACTGTGGACTCTCGTCTTTAATTTGACCTATTACGTCCTATGTGCTATCTGTAGCCGCTATAGAGTGATTAGCTCATAATCTATTCAGGTCCGAAATTAGGCTACTTTTTTTTTTAAATTACGATTTTCAGTCACCAAGGTAACAGAAATTATCATTTTCAAAAATAAGGTTGGAGAATGGCTTTGAGAATTGGTTCTAATAACTCTTTAATGACTACAAATTGACCATAGGGTGTAATAAGTTGAATTAAATAGGAGAGTGTACAGTTTACAGTTATTATAAAAAAAAAAACAAATATCAAAGTACAAGTAAAAGTAAAAATGGTACGAAATCCGAATTTTTTTTAATTAGACCACCACAACTCCTGAGAGGAAAACAGTGCGGGACTGGTTGAACAGTCATTGGAAAGGCCTCGAGGCCACGAGTTCTAGACTCCGACCCGTACACCCTGTACTTATTAAGATAGTAGCATAGTTCGTTAATCACCCTCTATCTCCCAAACCATTGGTGTGAGCCCCCCCCCCCCCCCCCCGTGCCAAAAAATTTTATATTCATCTCCGTGAGTACTATCATCTCCTGCTCTATGGACCACCTAGACGGAAACAGCCTGTATACATATATTGTTCTTTCCTTAGAACATATTATAATAAACATACCGGAAGGTATCTTGATCTGAATCACCCTGTATATACAAATTTTTGTTATATTTTTCAGGCGTTGCTTTCCACATGAGGTCACGATAACGGTCTATCAAACCACCAGAGTTTCCAGGTTCGAGTCCCATTGTGGGCAAATTAGAACTCTCCTGGAAAAGAAATTAGTGTCTTACCATGAATTCAATTATATAGCTCTTTAAATCGCAAAATATGTACTCAGTTTGAAAAACTCCAAATTTCAATTTCGGAAAATTGTTATTCACGTAGTGTAAAACTTTCGTTGCCAGACTTTGCTTTTTTTGTGCACCAGGAAAATATTAAAATTTACAGACAAACGTAATATAATTTCAAAATTTAATTAAGCACAAAATGAAGAGAAACTCTTCAGAACTTTTGTGATTAAGTGAAAGGAGAAATTATTTTCTGTCATAGTCGTTTTTTTCGAAAACGACGTTAAGTAGGAATTCTAAGTTTAACAGAATATTAGAGCTTTGTGACGCGCACATATCTCGGTAGTCAAAGCCTACGAAATATTTGAATACCCCAGATGAAATCATACCAAATTTTGTTATTCCATTTGTAACGCACACAATTAATGATAATAGAGAAAATCCACGTATAATATGAGAAGATGATTGAAGTTGATTGTTGCATGTCCGTCTGTCCTCACGATAAATCGAGAAATCGTTCACATAAAGTACTTACGTTTTGCACATGGGATTTTTAAACAAAAATTTAATTTGAGTTTGAAAATGGGACAAATCAGGCACTCTTTCATATGGTTGTCATATAAAAATTTCATTTTCACTATACATTTTGGAAATGCCTGAGAACGCGTCAACGTAGGGAGCTGAAATTTGGCAATGGTTTTCTTATGGTAATACTAAATACAATTTCGAAAATGGACTAAATCGGGCAGCCCCTTATTGTTGTTGCAGTACAAAATTTTGGATTTTTACTCTATGTGCAAAATTACGTTGACGCGCTCTCTCAACGTAGCGAGCTCAAATTTTGTACACAGCGTTTTCATAAAAATAGTAGGTAAATATACCATTTAAAAAATGAACTAAATCGGGCAGCATTTTCTCTGGATATTAAACTGGTGTATGGAATGGAACTATATAGTAGTGATTATCAAAATGGTTCTTTGTTTAGCTCCACTTGTACCATTTTAACAGCTTTGCTCACGCTCAGTCACTAAAAGTTCTGCAAATTGAAATGAAGACAAAGGGTTCAAGGGATAAACCGAAAAGCATAGCCAAATTAATAACATCCAAAGGGAAGTAGAACAACTAGTAAAACCCCGCTAGAATATAAAATCAACGATGCCTCGAACTGATGTAGGGAAAGCAGCAATTTTTACTTAGAAATTTACTGGATATTTTTACCTTAGAATTTTTATGTGTTATTGGAGGCCGATAACGTGTGCTTGGACCACTAAAAAATTTTATGAGCGTAGACGCGGAGAGCATTCATTTGTTCTTAGAAATTTTCAAAAAATGGTTCGGCAGAATTTTTATTCAGCCTGGTGGCCGACTGGAGTTATTTTCAGATATAATGTGTGCCACTGTCGGCCTCCAATAATGAATAAAAATTCTGAGGAAAAATTTCCAGTACATTTTTAAGAAAAAATTGAGGCCTTCCCTACATCAGATCGAGTCGAGGAAGCGTTGATTTTAAATTGGAGCGAGGCATTGCTGGCTTACTTTCTCGTTACATCTGCTGTTGTAGCACCTCTACAATACAACACGGTACTAAGCCAGGCTTCGTTTCGGAATCACAATATAATTATTATTTTTTTTCTTGATTTTTCACTTTTTATCTGGACGAGTTGCGCTCACTAAAATTGCTTATTTTTTTTGTATCGTGTGGAGTATCGTTTGAAATGGCTACTTTCACGGATTCCAAATTTTTTTTTTTCGAAACATTTAGTGACTTGGTTATAAAGATGTAGCCCAAAATGTGCGAAACTACGCGCCACCTTCCCTTATCTTGTAGATTTTTAAAGCTAAAAGTTTTATATTATATTGACTCATAGATAATAGGAAGATTTCCACATTTTTCATGAGTCTCATAGTTTTTGCTATAATTTATAAAATAGCTCTAACTAATAAAACCAACTATTATAAGATCACTTTCAGTATATGAAATATAGAGCTAACTAAAGGAAAAACACAAGAACCGATAACTAATTTATATGTATTGTATTTCATTCATAAAAACATTATCTTATTACATACATACATATGTTAAGAATTAAGTGTCTTTTGAACTTTTACAAACTGCATTTTTTAGTCTTTTCGGCATGAATTATTTCTTTTCAATTTTTGCACTAATGTAATTCAATAAGCGAAAATTTTGAAGAAATTTTTCAAATAACGTCAAATTCCTGTTATTATATCAATGAATATTTACATCTTACTTAATTTTTGGTTAAATTAAATAACAAAAAAGTGAGGAAGCGATCTTCAGTATAGGGGTCAAGTTGAAATACCAGAAAAAAAATTAACCATTGGCAATGATAAAAATTTCAAGTTCACGATTTGCTGCAAAAAACAACCAACCGCAGATATATACAAAGTGGCGCGATGTAGAAAATCTATAAATATCAGACGTTTCTCCGACATTTTAGTACTTCCGAATGCATCAACACTCTGAAACACCCAGCTAAAATAAGCAATTCAAATTAATTAAACAAATCGCTGGTCAATCTGATTTTTTTATGCAAAGGTCAGATATATACCTACATATAACTGCCAACCAATATCTAAGGAATAGCTTCTTCAAATATTGTCCATCAACAATTCTAGGCAAGCTATAATTTGACTTTCAATAGCGCAAAAGTGAAGGAATAAGCATGTCCTTACCATTCAGCTAATAGTGCTTTTATGATTGTTAAGTTGAATATATTATCATCATCTTCCTAATATTACCTCCAAAGCATTACAAATTATAGTTATAGATTTTGTACCGTTAACATTTTTTCTTCAGGGTTAAAAACTAGGAAGATATATAATAAAGGGTAGAAGCTACTGTTGCCAAATAAAAATGTAAATGGCCGGTGATGTTGATGACATTTCTGAATTTAAATTTCGATTTTTATAAGCGTTTAGGGCCTGATCAAGTACGATTGACATAATTTCATGAGATACATAATATGTAGATAAAGTCGTGTAGATTTGTTACTTGTCAGCATTTTGAGTTAAGCAGGCGAATTGGGACAGAATATTTATTAGCTTCGCTTTAATATTTTGTAATAGCTCAGCATTCACAATGCCATTGCAATAGAAATGTGTTTGAAAGTTTGGCCAAAAATCTTCAAAATTTCAAAACAAATGAAAATTCTTAGATCATCATTTCAAGGCTTATGAAGAAAAAAATGCTTTTCTTAAATGTGATTGAAAATTCTGTGCACTAATGTTCGGGAGGAGGGGTACCGGTTTTAATAGACAATGCAGTCTGGTCAGTTCAAAAATATAAAATTTTATTTATTTCTGTGCTAATTTAAGTTCTTACATCTAATGTCACAGTAATTCAGACTTAATACTACTTTAAAATTCAGTAAAACTTAACAAAATAATTCAATATAAAAATGCACTTAAAAAATTCATAAAAAATTTAATTTGTTGTTTCAACGTTGTGGACTGCTGCTTGCCCATTCCCTTGTATTTTACTCCTGAAATGAAGAAGAAGAGTATGCGTGCGTGAGTTGGCACGGGAAGGATGATCTGTGAGAGAAGATTTAGTCTGCTCTCAAGTATTATTATATGTTGCCCGAAGTGGCGTATACTCCTACGTGAGGGCAGTCAAGTTGTTCACATGGAATTTGTAGTTGACAGGCATAGCAACTTATATTGCTGCTATGTGTGAGTTGGAGAAGGTGTAACAAATCTGTCCTGCTACTAGTGTGAAGTTTTTTAGTGTGCTGGTGCATGAAGGTATAGAGGCAGCAATTAAGACGATTGTCGTGTGCGTACTTTTAGATGCAGCAAATTGGAATGATGCTGCGTATGGTACTGCAGTAATGGCACTTGTCACGTTTTGGTGTATGCGCTTTTATGAGTATAGCAAATTGGAATGCTGCTACGTGTTGGAGTGAATATTGTACCACTTGTAACTTTTTGTCGTGTGCTCTTATGGGTGCAGAAAATTGGGTTGTTGCTACGTGTGGGAGTAGTTATTGTAGAACTTGTCACGTTTTGCCGTGTGCTATTTTGGGTGCAGTAAATTGGAGTGCTGCTACGTGTGGGATTGGATAGTTTCCAATTTTGTTAGAATTAATTTCTGTATTTATTGTCGCAAAGTTAACCTATGCTAATAGATCTGGACTAACCTTTGTATAAAGTTTGGTCAGATTCTAAATTGTTAAGTATTAACTCGTATGTAAAATCGCTTGAGTTAACCTCACTTTGTGGAATACTTAGGATTAACTCTTAGTCGAAATACTTTGAGTCAACCTCAATTTTTGTATTATTTAGGATCAACTCCTATAAGTACATATCTAATAACCTCAATTTTAATGTTCCAGAATCAACTTCTGTATAATGATTGTGTTAACCTCAAATATTTGGATAGCCAGAATTAACTTCTGTGTTAGGATTGAGTCAACCTCAAGTTATAGGCTTAGAATTAACATCTATATTGGAATTCAGAATTTATTTCTGATTTGGATTAGAATTTTGCTCAGAAAGACTACAAGGCTTAGGACTTGATCAGATCAGCTCTAATTTGGAAATGGGTGATTATACTATGCTATGGCTCTCCGCCTTTTTATGGCTTCCGAGATCGATCATGTGATGTACTCCTCATCCTGTTGCCGTAGCAAGGTTTATACCAATTGCTGAGGCGAAATCGTCTGTTTGCCGTAATGTCAATTTGATGACAAATCAAATTGTAAATATACGGAGGTACGTGTACTTTTCGGTAAGTTTTGCATCATTTATTGTTTTTTATTAATTATTTTACTAATTTTTTGTTCTTTTTGAGGTGGACTAGTATTCGGGATATTCTCGGGATTATTATAGAAGTTTTCAAGAGCATTGAGGATACTTAATTAGGTAAGTATTGTGAATCTTTTCATTTGTGAATTTGATTCTTTCTGGATTCTTTTTGTTTTATTTGCAGGAAATAAGTAGCTGGATACATCGAAGGAAATATGGTTCAGTGGTGGACCGAACAGTGATATAGATAAGAAAATATCAGAATCCCAATAATACTTCATAATAGACATACTAAATTTATATGTATCGATAAAACTCGTTCACTGAAATGTATATTTATATTAGCATGAAAGTTGATAGTCATTGTTTCCAGATATACTTTAATTAACAATTTATTAAGAACATTAAATAGATACATCTACTCTCACACTAGCAAACCAAATGTTTCATTAGATAAACGCAATGACATGATAAAAAAAAACAGCCATTATCAATTGACATTATTTCACATCTAAATGACTAAACTAATATTATCTTCGACGCTCTTTGTCTCTCAAAATCTCTGGTGCCTTAAATCCAAAATTTCGGAACATTAACTTAGTTTTGGGTATGGGTTTCTCATCAACACTATTTAAGTGCCACGTGGTTATGAGTCCACGAACTTTAGAGCTATGGAATTAAACCAATTAAAACAAAAACACCAACTTCATAATGAACCTATTTATAATTCCAACCAGGAAAGAAAATTCATTCGCTCTATAGATGCTAATTTCCAATTTATATTTTACAGCCATTAGCATGAAGCAACACACAGAACTTCGAAATATTCAATATATAATATACACCTGTACCCCGATTAACACTGACGATAGGTTCCTTAGAGAACCATGTAAATCAAAATCGTAGATTTTTATACGTAAAGCCGTGTAAATCGAAATCAAACTAAACTAAACTAAAATGTTCCTAATTCAGTCATTTATTTCAACTTAAAATAAAAATAAATATATCTTAAAAACATAAAAATAACGGTCTATTCATAAAATGATAAAAATATGAAGGTATGTATATGAAGGTACAGTATATCCCCCTATAACACGGATTTATATCAGACGGGTTCATATAACACGCCAGAAAAATTGTGATTGTGTTCGTATAACACGCTAAAAAAGGCTCGTATAACACGGTAAAAGAATGAGACAGATGTTGCGATTTTATTACGTTTTAACTCCAATAATTAATATAACTTTTCGCTGGCAACACTAAACGTCATTGTGCGAAATATGCAACACGTACTGAAGCGTGTAGGCCAGCTGCGTCAAACATAAAAAAATGAACGCACCCCGACCGAAAGTAATGCTTCCTCACGCTCAGGTGCCATGGTGACATGACTGAAAGGTAAGAAGAAAGCAATCTATCTGCCATTTCGTAAAAGTGCAATAATGGGAAAAGTCCCAGACAATTTCTATCGAAAGTTCTAGCCGGCATCCAGTCTAAAAGAGTAATAATTTTTACATAAATTTCGTTCGGCTAAGTTAAATCTCTAAACAATTTTAGAAATTTCCAGGAGTAAAGAGAAAATAAACTAAATCCACCGCGGAAGCAAAATAAGGAAGATAATCCTACGTGGTGCTGTGCGAGCCTTTGTAACATGCATCATCAAAGCCAAGAAGAGAGCGCTGATTACTTCTAGCTGGAATTCAAACTCTATAAGTAGCTCAAATTACTAATCGTGCTTAACGATCCTTTCGTCGGCAATAGAGAGGAAAGCTACAAGTATATAGATAGTTCATCAGGTACAAACAGTAAGTACATTCCTCGATTAAATGTTCTTAAACGACCGTCTGAATCAAGTATAACACCACCACCGGAAGAATTACTACCAGAAACATGGAATGTGTATGATGTTTCACATTTTTACGTGTTAATGACAGCACGCCACAGTGCGATACATCCAGTCGCCATAAAATTAATGGTAAACGTATATTACAACTTTCTGAGGATGAACGTATAACACTACTTGTTTTACGCAAGGATATTAGATGTTCCTGGTTTCCATCTCAGCCCGTTCAATCACAACTAGGAGCTTGAATGTTCTGTATGTCAGATAGCAAGGCCACACAGTATGTATAAGTGATCGAATTATTATGCTTATTAACGGGAAAATATCCAATTTATATTAAATGCTAAGTAACTATTTTTTACTTAATATTATTTTGACGTCTGGAACAAAAACGTTATGAAACCATTCATTGAAAAGTGTGGCAGTGGACTCAGGCCTTCTTATTGGCCATCCACTAAACGGGAAGGTTGTTGATGTTTATTCCTTTAAATGAGCGTGGCATTTTTGATTTGTTAATAACCAATGGGCCATCCCAGACGAGTATTCTTAATGCAGTATGCATTCTAGTTTTCTAAGGAAGACGTAAAAAGCAAAGAGAAATCTGTATAATTGTACTGCACTTTGGAGAGATTTTTTGCATTAAAAATCAAACAGTATTTACTTGTTGTGCCGCACTAATACAACCTCAACAAAATATTTCGCGACCGAAAATTCACGTCCTAACTCCCAACTCGAAATGAAATAATGAAATAATTCATTATATAATTGCCTGAAGCGTTGCTGCAGAAAAAAACTGCTGTACGACTTTTCGCTGCTTTATGACCACTAGCAGATTTGTGAGCTTTACCCAAATAGGTTCTTTCTGGCAAATTTTTCAAAAATAGCCCAGACTCATCAGCTTTGAAGATCTGGTCAGGAGTGTAGGAATTAACGGCTATAATTTCAGCAAATTTTGCCGGATATTTTTGTGTTGCATCTGCATCAGCAGATGCTTACTTATCTTTCAATCTTAGATTATGTAAAGAATGGCTTGCAGAAAAAGACAGCTTCTTTTCAGCTGAAGAAAAACATTAGATTTGTTATATTAGATTTGTAAGGGTTTAACGTTATCACTGCGACCTGCATTTGCATTTACTCCCTTTCTAGGTTCACACTGTTAATAAAGTCTAGAACCATTCTGGGATTGAGGTTCCACACTTAGGTTGGTGGAGGAAAAGCATGTTCGAGGTGGAGTAGTCTCCGCCTGGCCAATGCTTCACAGTTGCAGAGCAAGGCTCCGAAGTTTTGCAAGCATCCTGATAGAAACGGCAGGATGAAATCTCAGCCAAGCCCAGTTTGTGGTGATACCTTAAGGGCGGCAATGGTCTGAGAAGAGGTCAGTAATGAAGCAATACATGGTAACTGATGTAGAAGTACATGGTAACTGATTCTTAATTTTTTCATAAATATTCAAAACTTTATTTGTAATTGTATTGGTATCAATTGAAATCCGCTATTAAGTGGTGTTTTCTAGTCATATCATTAATACTTTTTCTATATTTTCCATTGTTTTGTGAAGCTCTGCTCACACTCGTAGAAGATACCGCTGCCACACTTTTTCTAATAAAGTCTTCTTTTTTTCTTATTGCTTTTATTGTAGCTTCGTTCATGGCATAAAATTTAGTAACATGTGTTATTCTTTTTCCATTATGTAAACGTTCTAAAATTTTAATTTTGCTTTTATGCATGGTAAAATCCCTAACATTTTAATAAAACCAGTAAAAAAACTAGAATTGGTCTAAGATGTTCACCCATCTGTGCAATTTTGATTTTTGAAGTGGTTTCTCGCATATATTTCTAGAACGGGTTTTTCGGACAGAAAGAATTATTATAACCAATTTTATAGGATTTTATATTCTAAAGAAGTTTTAAGTATAGTCTAGGACTGATAGTTTTCACACTATACGTAAAAAACTTAAATTTATATATGGCAACACCAAGAAAGGGTTGCCTGATTTAGTCCATATTTAATCTTTTACTTACTATTACTATGAAAACACCATGTGCAAAATTTCAGCTCTTTTTGTCAACGTGTTCTCAGGCAGTGTGCAAATTAGTGTCGAATACAAAGGGGGGGGGGCGATCGGGGCGATCGGAGCGCTCACTCCCCCTAGAACTTCGATCGCCCCCCGCTATTGCTCTAATAAAGTCAGAATTTATTTTCTAATCAAATAAAATCAGAAAATGTATAAAAAAAATCTTTTTAAAAAAGACTGCTTCTAAATCCACACTAAAAAACAGCAAATAATTTCTTCCTTCACAAAAGGTCTTAGAGTTTCTCTTCATTTTATATTTTAATTAAATATTGAAATTATATTAACATTTTTTTGTGTATAAAATTTAAAAACATCAAGGTACAAAAAGAAAGCAATGTCTGAGCAATCTGATGTTTTCAAAAAACTTGTGAATTTGTAAATAATGGAAAATATCATTTGTATATTGGAAAATCGTAAGTGCATATTTTATAATTTTAGTAAATCAACTTTTAAATTTGAAGCCTTCAAAACTAAAACCTGTATGATAGAAGTTTTTCACTTTGCTTTGTTTAATTGATGTTCCAATTAACTGATAAAAAATTCAAATTGCTAGGTATTGTATAATAATTATCGTTAACTAATATAAACCTGAAACAAAAACGTATATACCAAAATAAATTTTGTTAAAATTAATTACTAGCACGTACGATTTTCTAAAGGAGATCCAATAAATAAATATTGATGTTATTTTATGGTATCAGATAACTCAATGCATTCGAATAGGCTATAGAAATTCTTAATAGAATCATACTGCATATACTACTACTCTTCTTCAATCAATTATAACAACATTTTCAAAAATTTATTAATTTATTTTAGTCCCAATAAAGCCTGAAAATATGTTTTATCCTGCTTAGACAAAAAAGGCGACAACTCTTTTATGTTCTTAATTTTTTTCTTCGGTGGCTGGAAGATATTATTTTTAGAGTTCGAAGATAATCTTTTTCTGGTCTCATTAAGAAGTTCGCTTTAAAGATACGATCAATTTCCCGGCTGAAGTTTTATATTTTAGCTTAAAGATATCACCTGTCCCATAAAGTAAAATCGTCAGTTTTGAATACAGAACGCTCTGAAAACTAAGCTGAGTTGTTTTGCTTTTTAGCAAAACATTTGAAACCAGTTGAGTTTATTTAGATTACTCGTAAAATCACATTTCAATATTTCATGTTTCTTAAAATCCTGAGGAATGATAGTGGGCTGTGATTTCTATATGATTCAAATATTTGTATATCACTGTAATATTGTGAACGCTATTCACTTCCTACATTTGCGAATGGCCCGGTTCTGAAAAGTTTTAAGTAACAGATTTCTTTTGTTTGTTGTCGCTCAAAAGTTGGATATAGCTGTCGAAGTTATTCTGAATCATTCCACAGAAATATATGTTTGCCACGTGAACCATTCAGTATAATTTTTGTGAATAACTTTTTAAGAACTGATACTAAATCATTCCCTGAACGGCCGCTAAGTGCTTCTGGCCACACGGCGCAATATGTTATGTTTTCTTGAATTTGGTAAAATAATATAGCATTTAGATTGTACGTTCAATAGAATTGGGGTCAATGTTAGTTCCATCAACGTTTCTTTCACTTTTTTGTAACATCTAAATGAAGTATATTCATCTTAAATACTACAAACATATCAGTGTTCAAGTACATATTCAACAGACAAAACAATGCGAAGATGGGTTCGATTCTTTATCTTTAACCCATTGTTCAACGCTAAGGGTTATTGATAATGTACGATGAGCACAAGAATAATTATCAATTTCTGCGAGGTTATCCTGAGTATAAAAAAATATATCAAAATTTTAAAGAATTGCTGAGGAGGTAATCAGTTATATGCATTAGCCTACTGCTGTTGTGTTTGAATTTAATTCGAGTCCCAACTTGCTTAATAGCAGGAAATAATAAATCTAAATTATGTGCATTCATTGACGTTAAAATATCGATGTCTATTTTACATTGCATATGTTATGAAAAATTCTTTTATATGCACTCACGTTATTTTTTATTATAGATACCTACATGCCTTTAAAATAGTGGTAATATTCCTCAAAATTCTATTAATCGAATTAAATCCATTGAGTCGAACAAATCGTTTATCACTGATCGTACTGCCCCTGCTTCCTTTATTATACCTACATTAAAAATAATAATTTCCACACTCATCTTTGACCTTGCACAAATAACTTCATAGTTAAGCGCGGGTATTCTTAACTATGAAGTTATTAGCAAGATCTGTGCATCAAAGATAAAATATTAGCGCTATAAGTACTTTACCAGTTTTCGTCATTACGTCCGACCTACAAATTGAAGTTTTGTCGATCAAGTTCTACTTTGAAATGCACCCAATTAGTAGCAGACTAATTGATACAGATAGTAGCTGTACTTCATTGTTCGGGTATGCAAGCATTTTTATTAATTTTACGATATTTTCCTTAAGTTTACGAAAGTTCATGTAATACTACACAATCTCTCTCTAAAGAATATGTACGAAATATTTTTTTACATTTTATATTATCAAAAGAAATTCACATTTCGTAAAAACTCATGAAGCAAGCTTCGACAAACGTAGACGTACGTGCGTTCTTTTTTACGAAAGGCTTTATAAATTTTTAAAATATGTTTGTTAAAATGCGTTATAAATCCTACAAAAATCTTAAATATTTCAAGTAATTTTGTCCAATACTACGAAAATCTTTTAGATCGTGAATTTACGACAGCTTTTTTAAATACTTTATTGTATTATTGTTTAATATTATGTACAGGTGTATCAAACTTTTGTATTGTTTCAAATTCACTCAGTCATTTCACCACTCTTTGCATGATATAACAATGCTAACAATGAGCCAAGTAATATACGAGGTGTTTATAGCAGCAAATTCTGGCGCTATATCCATTTGAAGCATACGTTTCATAGCCTGATTCCAGAAAGTCAATGTTAAGGTTAAACAAGCTGTGAGTGTGACTTGTCAGTCGGCTTCCAGAGTATGAATAGTAATGTCATGCTTACCGTGTCTGTCGCATATTATGGAGTTCGAACAACGTGTTAATATTACATTTTCTTTTAGTTGGAAGAAAGTGCCAAAGAAGCAGAAGTTATAATCAGTAAATAGAAATAAAGAACTGACTCGTAAGACTGTCTATAAATGATTTGAGTGATTTATAAGCAAATATGAGTGGGTTGTAGACGAGCAATGTTCAGGACGTCCTTGGACCTCAAAAACACACTAAAACGTTCAAAAACTGGCAAAACGGATTCGTTCAAACAGGCGATTGACAATTCGAGAGCTTGGAGTAGAACTCAAAATCTCGCCTGAGTCCGTGATAGCCCAGAAAATGGTTCCTCTTTCATGACGACAACGCTCCTTGTCACACCTCGCTCTCGATACGCGAGTTCTTTGAAAAAAAAAAATTAAATAAATCCTGTCTGTCCACATCCACCGTAACACTGCGAATTTTGGCGACTTTTCGCTCTTAACATTTAGAGGGTCACGACAGAGCAGCTGAAGGCCGTTCCGAAAGAACTCTTCCAGAAATGCTTCGATTCATGGAATCAACGTTGGGATAAGTGCATCGCTAGCCAAGGAGAGTACCTACTTTGAAAGAGAATAATTCGAATTTGATGTAAACTGATTACTTTTTTTTGTAATCAAACCATTCACCGTATTTTTTAATCAAACCTCGTAACTTAAGTAGTTAGTTTCTTTCTTATTTCCACTTCTAATTTTAAACATTTTTAATCGCCACCCCCCCCCCCGCTCCCCTTCCCTCCCTAGAACAAATATCTGGATTCGCCCTTGGTCCAAATATATAAAACGAAAATGGCAACCACACGAAAAAGTTGCCCGATTTGTCTCGTTTTCAAACTTAATTTTAATTTTTGTTTTAAGCCCGTGTACAAAATTTCGGCTTTCTAAGAGAACGCGCTCTCAAGTTATCGTGCGCACGGCCGGACGGACGGACAGACGGACAAGCAAAAATTAAAATAACATTTAATATTATGCGTGGGTGTCCAATCCATTTTGCTCTACCATAATTCTTTCTGTACATTACAAACGGAATGACAAACTTAGTATACCTTATAGATTTCATCTAGGGTATAAAAATTCTACAAAAATTATTTATCACTAACCAGTAAATATGAAATTTAAAAAAATTCTGAATAGAAAAACACAAAGATGAACACGTTTCTGCTACTAAAAATTTACTGCACTAAATCATATGAACAGAAAGTTTTTTATACTACACACAAAATGGGGAATCCCAATTTTTAGATTGGCATAAATGGAATTCAGAATGGAATAGAATTAAATAATGACTAGAAATATAAGCGCCAATGTTACCAAGCGAACGGAAATAAAATTTGATTTTTTTTTAAACCCAAATTTTAAAAACCGTGTAAAGTGAAATCGTGTAAATAAAGTACCGTGTAAATTGGGAGATTGGTGCTTATGCATAAAACGGGATAGAACAATTAGAAGAAAAAAAAATTGTTTTCTTTAACATAAATAGAAAAATTAAAAAACGGATCCACTTATCCAATTTCTTGAAGACCTCTGTTTCTCTTATTCTGCCGCTGCAGTTCTTCAAATTTTTTATTAAGAGTGGTATTTTTACAACATTATTAAGGGTATTTTCTCAGAAATTGTAAATTAAACGTACTTTTTTGTAAAAATTGTTACATTTACATATTTTTCATATATTTTTCGTTATATTTCATCAACTACATTTAATATTATTTTCCTCTGATTATACTGACAGTTAAATATTTATATTTAATTTAATATAATCTTTTTGTTTATAATGGCTTTTTGCAAGATTTGCACCACTAAGGTTGGTGGCAAAGAGGTAGTATGCAACGGTATTTGCGGTAATGTCTTCCACTCTACATGATGAATCGAAATACTCTACCTTCGTCTTCTGGGTGCACAACATGCAGTGAATGCTCTTATGAAAAGTTTTTCGGAGGTAATTTCTGGGGACCAGTCTCCTATGCTCGATAAAATCGGCCAGTTTTCAGCCAATCTGTCTAATTTTCAACAATGTCATGATGATGTACACATATTGAATTGTGAGATGGAGACCATTCATAGGTTGACTGACACGTTGAATTCTAATTCGATTGCAATACTGGAAAAGACTCATGAAATCTCACCAAAAATGTCTCTTGTAACGAGCTCCTTGGACGATCTTCACTCTGTGGTAACAAGATGTGATGCGCCCTTGACGTCCGGTGCTAACAGCGGGCCTTGAGGATATCAGGCGCAGGTCAAGGGCTAAATTGCTTCCAGTTCATCGGCCGTATTGCAAAATACTGCGCTGTTGGGTTCTATGGTTCACTATATTGGGAAATTGTCTATAAGAGAGTCTCGCAGTTCTGATTTCTCTACAGCCTGTGTCCCAATAGTCTTCATCTACTCAGCAGGATTCACATGTCTTAACTGCTTCCTCGTGTGAGAATATTTCCTCAACGAAAATGGCTCGTTCTCAGAGACAAAGGAACCATCGCATCAGCCCTAATCACATTCCTACTACCTCAAGTTTTACTTTAGTTCGACCTGAGGTTTCTCTGGATAAAAATGTGGCCTCTATTGGCGAGATTTCATCTTCGAGTGCCGGTACCGTGGTATCTCCGATTGTGGACAAAGTGTTTGATGAAGGGCCGAAAGCTTCAGTTCCGGATGTCGGTATATTGCTGTCTGCTTCGTTGCGAATAGTGAGACGTTGTTTCGTTGAGGCCAACCAGGTTTCCAAAAAGCGTCTTCGTCTCTAGAGTACATCCAGACACTACCGAAGATGAGATTACTAGACATATTTCAGCACGTGCCGGCACTCCGAGCTGTTTGATTGCCTGCAAAAAATTATTTACTCGACATAATCGTGAGAAATGCTCATTATCTGCATCCTTCAGGATTTTGGTCCCGGAAAATCTATCTTTCCTGAGATATCGCCCCACAATGCGTGAAATTATTCCAAATGGGCGCTCTGGATCTTCTGCTAAGGCAAAAATTTGTTTGCGAAATCTCCGTCCACTATGCCAATGTAATTTGTTATCGCTCCAAGACGACTTGCCTTTTTACAAGCTCGACGAACTTCTGTTTTGACGTGGTCTGTTTGACCGAATGTGGAAAGATTGCAGATGCAGAGCTTTTTGGTCCCGAGTTCTTGGTGTTTCGCCGTGACCACCATCGTCTGTCTTTGAATGCTCCTGTTGGAAGTGGAGTGTTTTGTGTCGTTCGTCACAACCTTCCATGCGTGTTAATCGATTTTGTTGAGTCCGGCGATCTGGAGTTTATATGTGTAGCTCTCAAACTATCACACAAAATCGTATATATTGCTACAGTTTACATCCATTCATGCTCATCAGATGAGATATTTGACTTGCTGACTTCATGTATTGATAGAATTACTGAAGTTTTGCTGCCTGCCGACGAATTATTGCTTTTTGGTTACTTTAACTTGCCTAGTATTACCTGGGAGCATTCTGGAGGACGAGGGCTTGCTGCCTTCAGTATCGGCGACTCCTTAACATGCCATATCTTTTATTGAAAACATTATTTCTTCGCACCTAATGCAGTCTAGCGGCGTTATTAATGGCTCTGGAAAATCTCTTGACCTGGTGTTTTCTTCCTATCCCATCCCAATGGGACTCTCGTTAAGCGTTGTTTAACCCCTATGGTTCCTGAAACAAGTCATCATCCGGGACTAGATATAATTGTGTTTTTTGTTCCTGTAACTTCATCATTTAATGTTTCTAGTAACTACTCTTGTAACTTCAAAAAAACTGATTTTGATTAAATGAATGAATAGTTTCCGTGATTCGAATTATCAACCGTTGTTCAATGGCTCTTTGAAACATCTTAAAAATTTAAAGAATAAAGCTTGGAGGAGGTTTTGTTCCTCAAGGAGTGATGCTTATTACGTAATTTATTCTAATTCGCGTGGGCAGCACATTTCGTGTTTGACTGACTCGTACTACGGATATGTATATACAATGAGATTGGTTTTGCATGCTGAACCAAAGCACTTTTGGAGGTTTCTTAACTCTAAGCGCAACTGTGACGGATACCCTTCTTCGTTGCGACAACGATTACATAGCCAGTGTGGATACCATAGAGAGTCCCAATCATTTTGGTGACTTCTTTAAAACTACCTTCTGCGATAACCACTGTGATATTAGTTATAATGATTTTACCCATTTGACGAAGCTTCCGCTGACCTCTCCTTCAATAATTTGTTGGAGTTTACTAATTTCTGCATTTCTTCTATTGAAAACGGTAAGCAAGTGGTTTGCATTTTCACGGATTTCAGTAAAGCTTTTGACCGAATTAATCATACAATTTTAATTCACAAGTTGACTGTTCTTGGTTTTCCTACTGCCTTTGTCAATTGGCTTCGTTCTTATTTATCTGATCGTACGCAGCGTGTTATATTCCGCGCAGTGCTTCCTGATGAAATAGATAATACTTCCGGCGTACCTGCAGGAAGCCATCTTGAACCATTTCTTTTTAAAATTTACATCAGCTATGCATCTCTAATTTAGCTAATTCAAAAATACTTTGCTATGCTGACGATGCCAAAAATTTTCGCATTGTTTCTAATGAAAACGAACGTGGAATTCTAAATTTAGACTTAGATACCTTTCATAAATGGTGTGCTTTTAACTGTCTTCCTCTCAACATCAACAAATGTACTGCTATGTCCTTTTCTCCTAAAAGGAGGTCATTGAACTTCAGTTATACTTTAGATGGTTGTTTATTAACTTAACTTGACAAAACCAAAGATTTGGGTGTCGTCCTTAATACTCGTCTTACCTTCGAGGATCATATTAATACAAGCGTTGCCAGGGCTAATGCTACTCTGGGGTTTGTAAAGAGATGGTCAAAAGAGTTTATTGATCCATTCATAACGAAGATCCTTTACTACACATTCGTTAGACCCACTTAGGAGTATGCCAGTCCTGTCTGGTCTCCTTTCTATGCTATATACATAAATCGCATCGAGGCTGTGCAGCGGGGGTTGGTCCGATTTGCTCTGTGTGGACTTCATTGGGACAACTCTATTATTTTGTCTCAATATGTTGACAGGCTTAAACTCTTTCCATTAGATTCTCTTGAAAATAGACGAAAAACTTCCAGACTTATCTTTGCATTTCAGTGCATACAAGGAGTAAGAAACTCCCCTGAGTTCTAAAATAATTTCAATACATTTGTTCCTGTACAAACTATGGCATGCACGAGCCGATTTCATGAATTGTTTGATTGATTGCATTGACATTCATCTTCCAAAAAGTCAAATAAGAAATCAGCTTAGTTAAAGTTAATTGTCTTTTTCATTATTATTGTTATTTGATAGTTATTATGGTTATGTACATAAACTTTTGTCATTATTATGGTTATATTTCACTTTTGTAAACTCAGTAATCAGATTTTTGATGAAGTTTTAAATAAAATAAATAAAATAAAAAAAACTTTTGTTTTCCTATTAATTTCTTCTGAATGTCTTCTTCTCAGTAACTCTTTCTCTCAGCTGGTTTTTTTTTTCAGGTACTTCTTGAATTTTCTTTTAATTTTTAATTTTTTTTACTATCTTTTTTTTTTTTTAATATAATAATTTTTTATAACATCCTGCGAAATACCACCAAATTTGCAAATAGATTATTTATTTCTAAATGGTTTAAATTTCGTTCGAAATTGAACTTAAAGTAGGCGCGAAATTTGTTAATTGTAGAAATATCGATTTCTTTTTTTTTTTTTTTTTTTTTCGATATTTGTGTTCAATTTTGTGAAAGCCACCTTACTGTGTTAGGAACAGCCTTAAGGTGCTCCTCTGGTAGCCAATGTACTAATATCGGAAAAATCGAATTTTTATATTTAGGTGTTTTCGCTGATTTAATTTTCAATGGTGATGGAGTCTGAACTGAGTGAGTATGAGGCCTTCTAAACTTTGAATTGGTATGCCAGTGTATTTGCTTGCGGCGTCATGCTAATACTGTAAGTTTTCCTTAACTATGGTTTCTATTAATAGCCTACTAATATATAAATTTTATGAGCTATAATAGGACGTTTGCAAAATAATACTTTGTACTTTCTCCAAGCAAAATTTGTACATTTAAGCTATAGGAACTTACGAACTGTACCAATCAACTTAACTATAGTAAGCAATATTCAAAATTCATATATAGTATTAATAATTTGCAAAATATGATGTCATTATTACAAAGTCGTTACTTTTATGGGTCAGCAAATATTTGTAAATTTAAAAAATGGTTCCGTCTTCAAAAATCGAGAACAGTTCGTACACTGCATGGCACCTTAAGTTGTAGTCGTTAGAAAGACAATCGATTGTAGATTACGTTACAGTTCCCAGATAAAGAATCAAGAAAAAATATTGTCAAACTAAAAAGTTATGAGAGAAAATGTTCAAACAGTGTTGCTGAAAGTCCAAGACAGCCAAAAATACACTATTTTCGATTTGACCGATCTCTAAACATTAATGAATTTCACTGTAATTTTGCATATAAGTTTAAAATTACTTTAGCTAACAAATTTTGAATGAACATTTAGACATATTTTGGGCCACCCTAAATTTTACATCTACCTACTATATTTATGATACTTAGTAAATTAACAAATTTTCAAACTGCGAAAATATTTTACCTTAATAGATGTTGTTCATGCAAACACCATAGCTTAAAAGAAACATAGTTTTCGTTATTGAATTTGAAACGTAATGAACAAAGTCTTTCTTTGTTGAAATAATATCAGGAGTTCAATTAAATTTCAAATTGTGTTACAGTTCTATTAGAGAGCGAGCTAATTTAAAACTCATGAATTTGCAATTGTTTCGTGTCCTTACTGCTTAAACTTTTTATGATGGAATGAAAAATGAATTTTTCAGAGAAATACACTCCGCGACAATTGGTTGAGACACCCATTGGACAATTAAGTTTCGAGATAATTTTGTTCTGCATGTACTCGTTTAATTACTCTTAAATAATCCTAACTACATTTCGCAACGAACCAAACTGTCGCCTACGTCTCGCCTCCTTTAATTACTTGGGAATTTCCGCTTGACCTTTATGTAAGTTCGGCCACTGGTTGAGACACACTATAAAAACTCGAGGAATTTCGATCACGGATATCAATTTTTAGTTGCAGTTCAGTACGAAAAAATAATTTAACTCGTTTCTGAATATTGTGAGCCATTAAATAGCCTATGTGATCGGGAAAGGTGGAAAAAGCGTTGGAGAAACATTGTCTTTACTGATGAAAAGATGATGATCTTAGGAAGGAAGGATTGTTTTCCAGAAGACGTCAACAAGGCGGCGATGGAGTCATGGTCTGGGGAAGAATATGCTACGGAAAAAAGTCGAAGAATGAACAGCAAAGATTACATAAAGATTCTGAGCGAAAAAATGGGCAACTCTTCGGATCAGAATTCCTTTTACAGCAAGACAACTCGCCAGTTCACACGACAAAGATGGTTACGGATTATCTAGAGCGGTATAACGTCCAGGTACTTCAGTGGTCGGCAGTTTCCCTGAAATTAAACATTTTTGAAAATTCGTAGGGACATCTTTCTAGGGCAGTTTACCACAAGACCACAATTTGGGGATATCTTTTTAGGAAAGTTTATCAAGGAGGACGACAATTAAGAGCCTTTAAGAATGCGATAAAGATTGGTTGGGATAAAGTTCCAAAGAAACTTTAAAAATTTTGTACAAATCTCTTTCATCAAAAATGTTAGAGGTTGTGAATAAATATGGTGGAAGTACTCATTAGCTGTGCTCTTTCGTATACTTTATTTTAGAACTTCCATATACTGGAAGGAACAAATTGTTTTGTCCATTGAAGCGAACTATTTGTACTGTTCGCTTCATTTACAAATCTTCTATGAAAATGCATGAGGCATTCTTTTGTGTATCTTTTGCTCTGCCCTGTTCTGCGGATACAATAGAACACAACTACTATTAGCATAGCATAAAAAAATTAAATAAAACAAAAGGCATTTTTTTTTGTTGCAAAAGGCCCCACACCTGTGTGTGATTGAGTGGGTGTTTCAACCAGTTGTCGCGGGGTGTATACTAGAACCTGGTCACCCTGTTGAATATTAGTTGTATCTATGTACATATAATCAATGTTCATTCGAGATGTTTCATTAGGATGACAAGTGATAATAAGTTTTAATTATGTACTTAGCTTATTTGTATACATTTATATACAGTGGACAAAATAATTGTTTTAGCGCTCACTACAAGTAAAAAATTAGTATTTAAAATAAAAATGTATATTTGCAGATGTAACATCACCGTCTTATATACATTTATTTTTCGCCGCTACAGCGCATCTACATACATCAGTACATATAACCAAGTGACGACATCATTATTTAAATAACTCCTACTCCAAGTTCTTGTGAAATCAATATCCCCGGACTATAAATAGAGCACGATATAATCATTCTGGACTGAGTCTTTCCAGATTTCGCACTAAAGCGCACCCTAGACGTCCAACTTGTCAATACTAGAAAATACTTACTTATGAATTTAAAATAAATATATTTGTCTAAACCTTTTGTACAGTTTATTTTTACACTTGTAATAATAAAATTGTTTTCTTTGAATTTTGTTGTTACACAGCGCACTATTTATTATTTTTGGCCGCTATATTTTTTTTCAGCACTTCTCATTTGAACATAAATTATATTAGTCATAATCAGTTACCATGCACACAATTGTTGCATCTCTCGAATCCACAGCTCTCTATTGTAATAAATGGTTTCCCATCTTACCTATATACCCAAACTTCGGGCATACCCCAAGGCTCAATTCTTGGCCCGCTTTTGTTCTTATTATACGTTAATGACCTTTCCAAAGTACTCTGCTAATTGTCTGTAATCTATGACACTGATGACACTAAAATTTATGGAGTAATAAATGACTGCCAGTATCTCCATAACGATATTCAGAAGCTACTCTCATGGTGTAATAAAAACCAGTTGTCCCAAAGCGTGGACAAAACGCACTATGCTGTACTGGAAATATAAGTTGGGCACTCTTCCAGTTATCCGTGTCTCAGAAATAAATGACTTGGGAGTATAATTTGATAGAAAGCTATTGTTTGTCTCTCACATTAATACTATCACCAATAAAGCTTTTAAAACTCTGGGGTTTGTCTGAAGATGCGCGAGGCCTTTTAAGTAACTTTCTACCCATAAAACTATACACAATACCCTAGTTAGATCCATATTAGAATACGCTTCACCAATCAGGAATCCCTTTTACATGACATACAAAAATAAAATAGAGAGTGTCCAACGCAGATTTACTAGGTACTTTCATTTCAAACTTACGGGCTCTTATGAAAACTATGGCGGCAGATTGACAAGATACTCTATGGTATCCCTGGAAGCACGTCGTTCCTATCTCGATGAAACTTTGTTATTTAAAATATTACATGGCTCTATTGATTTTTCTGAGATTTTGTTCAAATTGAAAATAAACTTTCCTAGCCGTTTAACTCAACATCTATCTACGTTTCACATAGATCCACCCCATACCAACTTGCATTTCAAGTCACATTTGGTTAGAATTCAAAGGGCCCACAATGCCTTATACAATGGTTTGGATATACTCAGTAACAGCTCCGGTTCATTTAAGCGCAGCCTCTTGGCTGAAATATTGCTCTGGATAATTTCTCCATTCTAAATTGATCAACTTAACTTTAACTTTTATCTGCTTCCTTCCTTCACTTCCTCTTTTCTGTATACTAACCTCGCCGCATGCTCTATTGCCCTCTCTTCTATACTTTGCTTTACCTCACATTATATTGTTTTAAAGTTAATTTAATTGCTAGCTTTACTCCATTATCTGTTACCCTACTGTTAATGCTTTATTTCTATTATCCTTAGCTTTGCTTAAGCTTTGTCTCTGTTTTATTCTCTGTTTTTTAGTCTATTTGATTTGCATATATGAGTTTTCTTGGTTTTCTAGATATTATGTAGTTTATGACTTTGAAATTTATCTCTAGTTGCATTATGTGATTTTATACTATTCCTTTTCCAATGAAATTATTGTTTATCATCCTCTGTATCTAGGTTTAAGTTCCTTATGTATATCTGATAGTTGGTTCATTTTTTTTCTTTTTTTTTTTTTTTTTCTTTAAAATTATTTAGCATTAATCAAACGGTTGTAATTGGATTTATGTGTCTGTTTACTATCGTATTAATTTTTATAAATAAATAAATGAATTCGGTGGATGATTTCTATTAGCGCATAGCGATGGTTCTTGTAACAATCTTTGGAATCACATCATCACATCATAAAATTTAGTGTTAGAATTGCAATGGTACATAGTGGGTCTATGGTAGTGTGACAAATTCAATACTCGTTTCTTGCGGTTACACAATTCTTAATACTAATTAATATAAATTTTATAATCGTTTGGTAATTTTTAATATTATTTTCATTTAAAATTTAAATTAATTTCTAAACTAATTTAGGGTAAAATATGAATCAATGGTTAAAAACCGGTACAGTAAAAAATATTAAACGTACACCAGAAAGTGACCAATTAGGGAGTACTTCTCAAGATACATAAAATGTTTTAGTACAAAACACAGGATAGGTCTTGAGTTCTGTGGATAGGTAAAAAGCGAAAATACTGCGACGAATACATGAAATATGGATTTTCATATATAGGAGGTGAATACAGCCTTAAAACCAAATGTGTAGTATGTGGGGAAGTACTGTCGAATTGCAGTATGAAACCCTTCCTACATTTATGTCATCCTCAAACAAAACATGTCATTTATAAAAACAAAGAATACGAATTTTTTAAACGCTTAGCAGCTCAAAACATGAAGCGGTCAGTTTTGACATTGTACATCCTGCCAGCTAATAAAAATTACGAAAACGCGAGTGTAGCTAGTAACCGCATTAGTTACCGTATTGCTACATCCGGTTAAAATCATACAATTGCTGAGAATCTAATTCAATCCTGTTCGGTGTATACTTGGAGAAGAACATGTGCAAGAAATTAAAAAAAAATCCTCTTTCAAACAGTACAATATATTGAAGAATTTTGGATATGTCTGATTATGTGGAGGCAGCAGTTATTGTTTGAATTAAAAATAGTAAGATTTTCGCTATACTAGTTGATAAAAGTAGAGATGTTGCTAATTTTGCTATTTTGTTAGTGATTGCGAGATATTTAAAAGACAATGAAGCCGAAGAATGCCTTTTACTTAGTCATGCTCCGTCAGAACACACACACAATAGGTTAGGATATAATTAAAGCTATCGATTATGTCAGGTATTAATTTTGGTCTGCGCTGTCGTGTCATGAAGATACCTCCCAATGTAAGTTGGAGTCACTGTTACATCCACAAGAAAAGTTTGGCAACTAAGCACCTTTCAGTGCAAATAAAACTAAATTCTTGACGAAGCTACGAAAGTGATTAATTTTATAAAGTCAAGATTAACCAACCTGAGAAATTTTAAAGCTCTTTTTGAAGATTTGAATAATATTCATTCTAGTCAGCTCTTTCATACAGAAGTAAGTTGGCTATCTCGAGTCAAGGTCCTTATCCGGTTGTTCGAACTTAGACATGAAGTACAGGTTTTCTTCGAAGAACATCGTGTCCAACTTGTTTTCAATTTAATGTTTTTAATGTTTTTATAATAACTATACTAACTGTTAGTTTATTACACAGTTATTGCAAAAAATTTCTCGATTCTTAGGTTTGCAAAATTTCATTGGAAAAAAACATTACCCTTGAAAGACACGTTTTCGAACTTTAGGAGAACATAGAAATTTTAGAGAAGTTAAAAACAAGCCATAAAAATATCGACTTTAACCAAATCACTAAATTTACATGAAGCAAATATTCGGACGATTAAAAAAATTAGGGAAAAATAAGGGAGAATACAGGTTGCTCCACAACATCAAATCGAATGGATTACGCACGAGATGGAAGAAGCTCTTACAATTTGGATATACGATTTCAATGATAAACAGATTTCTTTAGATGGACTTACTATCAGACAAAAAGCTCTGAAAATCTATGAATATTTGAAAGAAAAAAGAAGCTCATCTGCAGAAGAACAACAACAAAAGTCATTTTCTGCGACTAAGGGCTGGGTAGAGAAATTCAAAATCAGATATCTCATTGCGTAGTTTCAAACTTCAAGGTAAAAGTGCTTCAGCAGATGCAAAAGCTGCTAGGATTTTCACTTTAGAACTACAAAAAATTATAGAAGATGGACAATATACGGCGGATCACATTTTCTATTGGAAAAAGATGCCATCTCAAAGGAATGTTTCAAAATTCCAAAAGTCTGTGCCTAGATTCCAAGTTGATAAACAAGACTTACTCTCTTAATGTGCACGAACGTATCAGGGAATTTCATGTTAAAGCCTTTGGTTATTAACCGGTCATTCAGTTCCCGACCGTTAGAAAATATCGATAAGTCTAAGCTGTCTCTGCATTAGCGGGCAAATAAAAAAGCTTGGATGACAGCAAATATCATTAAGGAGTGGTTTGAAAACTGCTTCATTCTGGAAGTAGAAAACTACATGGTAGAACAAAATTCAAATTTCAAAATTTTATTGCTATTAGATAATGCCACATAGATAATGCCACAGGTCATCCCAAGGACTTATATAATCCAAATGTGAAGGTTGTATTCCTTCCCCCAAATACAACATCACTTCTCCAGCGCTTGGACTCAGAAAATTATCCTGAAAATTCTTCTTCCAATATTTCCGTCACTGATGTTAAACGTGGTTTGGACTTAGCAAAGAAATTAGAACTTCATTTATAGAGATTGATCCGTCACTGTCAGCAAAAGAACCTTCCAACAAGATTTAAAAATTGTTTAGTTTCGTATTTGAAATTGTTAAACACTACGGAAAATAAAGAGTCAACTATGAAAATGTTTCCAGTGATGAGGAGTTGCTACTGCCTCGAAGAAAGAGAATTCCTATTTTGGATGACGACAGTGATCAAGAAATTTCCATTGATAAGGATCCTCTACTCATTCAAAGAAAAACAAATCAATGTTGGGAGAGTGACTTAATATACTCGTACGTTAATTAAAAATTTTTACCTTTTTACATTTTTAGGTTTCACTTTTCTAAATTGAATGAATTTTACGTCAATTTTGTACAACTGAAATTATACAATTAAAAATACATGAAAAATTGTGTTCTAATTTTCAATGTTTTCCAAATTAATCTTTGAAACCAAATACACAAATTTGTATGGATCACCAGTTTCGAATTGGACGGTTTTCGATAGCACCGAATATTATCTCCAAAATTGTATGAAGCATTAGTCATTAGTATCGAATAACACGGAACCAATTAACCGTGGTATTCGAGGGACGTCGTATATCAAAGTTTCCAGGAACTAACAAATGATCAGGAAAGTATTTGTTTGCGAAGTCACAGAATATTGACCGTGATTAAAAACAACATTAACTATTGGCTTGGTTAGTAAGAAGAGCATGCTAACGGGGGGAGTTAACAGAGTGCTTTTGTGACAAAGGTATTCGAAGAAAACAATGTAAGTGGTAATGGGGAGGGTGCTCAGAGCTATGGCCAAAAGTGTTTCTAAGCTACGAGAATTTATCAAAATTTGTTGCAAAAAAAACCAAAAAGTGTTTACGTGAAAATACGACAAAATTAATTTTGGCTGGGCAAAGCTTTGACCCAGGACACTACTGCCTCGAGAACTTAAATAATTTGAAACCTACTTGATACATTTGCCATAAAAACTTTCGAACAAGGTGTGGGTGTTATTCAATGGGTTGTTATAATCGTGACCGAGAAATAAATAAGTTTATATTGCTCCATATTTGGTCTATTTTACAAATTAATAGTTTTCTGTTAAAATTTACAATTCCAATTAGTTAAAAAACAAAAAAAAAACAGATGTATGCGGCTTACAGCATTTTTCAATAATTCAAATTCCAGATTGAATAATCAGAAAAATCATGCTAAGTTTTAATGTCTTATCAATTCTGCTTCTGTCGTATTTGACATCTGTATTCCGAATCTTATCACATCTTGGGATAAATTTAACAATTGCGTAATACCACTGAATTGAGAGAAAAAACTGATTCTGAACAATTATTAACAGTAACGATTGTTTTAGTAGAAAAATTACCTAAAAAGTGTCATATATTTACATACATTATACTAAAGAAATTGGTACCACAAATGAAATTATCTTGAATTCATTCTTTATCTATAATATCCATAACTTAATAGTTGTCACTGAAGATAACTTATTATTTTGAGAACGTTATTATGAGTTCGTATTCGCATCAAGTGGCAATTTTAATTAAGTCAAGTTCTAATCGTATTTTGTTGAGATTTTAAAGGGAGTTCATTTTTTTATTTTGTTTTTCGTGATCAGCGAAATAGTTTTCATTTTTACAGTTCGTCGTCTGAATACTGTTGTGCCCCATATGCAAAAATTTAGTTTTGAGATAAATGCCATTAAAATTGAGGCCTTTATTATAAAAAAATTGTTCGATACAACTCCTTTTAAATTTGCATAAAAACTCAATTGGTTTCCGTCAATTTATTTCTTGAATTATTTTTGTTTCAATAGAAGAAAGTTTCCGTCAAAATTTCATTAACTTGTACCTATGTTTTAATGGGGCAAAACTAGATTTCCAAACAACATATTACTGGTATGATATGGGGCAAAACAATTTTCTAATAAAGTTAAAAGAAATATTTTACTACTTCAACATCTTTATTTAGCCTTGAATATTTTCTAGTTTTTCTAAATAAAAATACATTTTTTTCATTTGGAATGAATATAATTTTATGATTTTTTTACCGGGTAAAGTTAATCTTTGTTCAAGTAGGCCTTTTGAGTATTATGCGGTACAAACGAAACGCAGAAAATGGAAATTGTTTATTTATTCTATTACACAATTATTTTATTTAGGACGACCAAGTTTCAAGTCTTGGCTCAACTCATTAACAAGTCCCAAACAACAAAATTGACTGAATCGAAAAAGAAATTAATGGAAATAGGAAGATGCAAACGAAATTCTCCATTGAAATTTTGACGCCCTAAATAAAATAATTGTGTGATAAAATAAATAAACAAAAAATCCGTTTTTGTTTTTCGTTTGTACGGAAGAATACCAAAAAGGCCTACTTGAACAAATATTATTTTATGCAGTAAATTTAATTAAAAAAAAAAAGAAAAATTAAAAATAACAGATAAAAAATTAAATACGCAATAACTCAATAACAGCATTAAATCTGTTTGATAATAATTTCTATTTGCATCTGGAAGATAAATCAACACAGATTTTGTATCTTTTGCCTTATCTTTAAACCCAGCTTGGTTGATTTTAATCTGTATTGTTTTGAAATAAGGACTGTTTCAGAAAAATACCGGCCACCTATCCCCGATTCCATTACTCATCACCAGGTAAACAAAATTAGGGGCTGCTGGCTTGTAAGACTGCATTATAAAAAGGTGTACACTTATAATTTCAATTCATTAAATGCTAAAATCTTATGCAGTAAAATGAAAGTCAGCTAAGAAGAATGCCGCGAATTAGTTCTTTCCACACATATGGAAAATCCGAATATGTTTGAAAGAGGCTTTGCTAAAAAGTTGAAAATTCTGAAGACGACCATTCAAAATATTCTTAGTAAATCTTGAGAATATTATAGTGTTCAGAGAAAGTCCGGATTAGGAAGAAATCAGGTTCGATAGACCAAAAATTGGCCAAAGAAGTGCCAACATGTCGTTGAGAGATATTGCTGATAAGGCTGGAACGTCATACACTACGGTTCATCGCATTAAAAGAGGAAAAGGCCGACAAAGTTTCTATATTCAGGAAACACCGAACAGAACACCAAAAGACAACCAAGTTGCAAAATCCATGAGCCGAATTTTGTATGAAAATTTCCTAAAGAAATTCGGCTTAGGTGAAAACGAACTGCAATCAGTGTCTTCACAGGCGTTTTCTTTCATTCTTTAGAAAGCATGATCTATCAGGTTTATTTTGGCCGGATTTACCAACTTGGCACTACGACAGAAAAGCGAGAGATTTCTACGATACCCAAGGCATACTTGTAGTACAAAAGAAAGCGATTCCTCCAATTTTCCAAAACTAAGACCAATCGAAATAATTGGGCTAATATGGAAACTAAATGTAAAAAAAAATACTCCTCTAACATTGACATTTTTAAGAGGTAGTATAAAAGAGCGCCCGATACCTTCGATACTGTCTGTACAAAAAGTTCACCAATTTTATAGCACGTAGTAATTATATTTGAAAAAAACAAAGTTTTTTTTTTGCTTTTAATATTCATATATGGTCCTTAAATTGTTCGGTATTCCAAGTTTATTTCTACCTCCTGTCATCAACATTGAGTTCTAAATAAATTGGGCCTGTCTTGAGGACATTTTATAATATACCTTAAAAGGCTCTTTTTTTTTAATACACGAATTCTATTTATATAAGGCAATATCGCTGCAAATACATGGAGTAATCCAAGATTTTGGAAAAATTGATTTTGATTTGCTCTACGTCGCAGTGGTGGTTTTACCACATGGAACAATCCAATTTTAAATTTTCCCACGAGTATCACAACAATATTTTAAAAAAAACGTGTTAAAGTATTTAATGTATTTCATGCCACATGTATAAAAAAAATTGATTTGGGGCAAATATGACTTGATTCATCTCGATACATATATAATTTAGGAAAAAGCTGATTAAAGCATTTAATTCCACTTCAGTAATAATCTCAAAAACCTTACTTACCTCAAAATATCAAATATGGCGGGACGAGTTACAATGCTCGGTTTCACTCATTAACAGATCAAAATATTCCAGTTACTTCAAAAAAAGTAAATTAAAATTTAAGCAACTGACTAAACAAAATTGGAAACAAAATGATTACGTCACAAAAACCGTTCACAATTAACTAAAAATTACGTCACAGTTCCGATCTGGATCCGACCTAGTTTACCTTAGATTGGAGCTGATATTTTCTCGGGCTCAATTCAGATTCACGTATGCACATAAAAGCTATTTGTCCATTCTGACGTTTTTACACAAACACAAGAAAAGAAATCGGATCAATTCTAAAAGCGTTTGTTTGAACGAGGTCGGAACCAGTTCCAACCTAACGTTCAAACGAAAACGACATAAAATTCAATCGTCATGAAAGGTCACTAGAGTGTGAACGACCCTTCTGGATGATTGACTTTGTGTTTTAGTTTCAGTTTTAGTGTATTTTGGTGTGAATGACTGTACGACCGACCCTTCATGGAGTTGTTTTTGTTTTTTATCTTATCATCTTTAGTTTCTTAGAATTTTTTAAGAATATCTCAATTCGTTGAAAACTTACTTCCTTTTTGCCTATATTGAATTGATTAGAATATTTTGGTCGATTGATGAGACGAAGCAAGCAACGGAATTTTCAGCTGGTTAGAGCTAAGTTTATTTGAAGACTTTCATAGGTATGAAGTCATCATGTTGGGGTATTACTATATATGCATTTATTTAATCTGTTAATACAAGGAACCTTAATTAAAACTAAACTAAATTTACCATAACCACATTCAATTGCCAATATCTGGAATAAGTGAACAGTTCTTGAAATCGATGCATAGGATAATAGTCGGTTGGAAAAGCAATAGTCAAGCATTTAGTTATTTGCTGCTGTACATAAGATATTGCATAAAATGTAGTCTATTAAGACTTGGCAGCAGATAAGGATTAATATATAAGATCCTGAGAGAAAACCATTACTACTACTAAATACCATTAGATGCCGGACTTTCGACTGTCATGCTACTATCAATTAAACGAATAATAGTCTCTACATGCAAAAAATAATACCGACTACAGCCTGATAATTAGCTAGCTTACAAATATAGGGTGCTTCCGTTCAAGGTGCCTTCCGGTATACGACGGGATTCCCTAAGGTAATCTAATAAAAATATCGTTCTACCTTTTAATAACCAATCTTTAACTTCTCTAAGTTCTTGAAAATGTAATTTTTCTTTTTCATAAAAAAATTTCGTCCACCATATTTTTTTGTCCCTTCTTTCTTTATATCTTGCTTCCACTTTGATAATTACAAAAATTGCGATTGGAGCAGCAAAAACTTCATGCTATTATATTTTCAGTTATTAAAATACTCCACTAAACTGACTAAATTGAGGTGCAAAAATAACAAGTGCAATTCACCCCAGTTGTATGCGTAAAAAGGCAAAAGTGTACAGGTTCCTTTACATAAAGTGATCGAGGAGGCCAACAAAATGGTCCTCTACGACCAATCCATTGGATACTTTCTGTAACTTCTGACCTGAGTAGAGTACGGCGGCGGAGCGCCATCTTTAATGAAGTACATAACTTTTCTAAGTAAAAGCGGAACATATTCATCCAACTCCAATTTTTACGATACCATCGTAGATGAATGCTCGTATGTAGATAATTTGGTATGATCACCTATCTGTGGAAGTTTGATTTTTGAAGTGGTGTTTCGCATATATTTCTAGAACGGTTTGTCGGACAGTAAAAATGATTAAAACCAATTTCATAGGATTTCAAATTCTAAAGAAATTCTCGGCACAATAACAATGTCTAGGACTGATCGTTTTTACAGTATACGCAAAAACCTAAATAATTTTTATATGGAAACACCAAGAAGGAGTTGTCCGATTTAGTCCATTTTTAAGATTTTATTTACTATTAATATTTATTTATTATTACTATATTCACATATATAGTGGAAAACAAAATTTTTGTATGGCAACCCTACGAAGGGGTTACCCGAATCGTCCCATTTTCGAATTTGAATATACATAAGTGGATCTATTTAATATTGGAATTTCAAATGGACATAAAAAGTAATTGTTAATAACACCACACCACACATTTAATTTAAAATTCGTTTGATTAAGTCCTCTAAAAATTTCGTGAGGATTCACTGAAGCGAAAGTGATCTTATCAGTAAAACATTTTTGATAAAATTGTTGATTCTTGCTGAAGAATCCGTTGGCTAAATTGAAGATGTTTAGTTGAAGCTCCTTCTTGTAAAGCTTGTAAAACTTGAAAGTGGTACTAGTGTAACTGATTCAAATGAAACGCCTCAATGTTGAATGTCAAATCCCCGTTCTCTGCGTTAAGGTTCTGATAATCTTATTTTTACGGTCACAATATAGGTAAAAGAACTAAAAAATAACCTCTAAAATGTTGCTTAAATTCTAAAATAGTGGAATTTTATGATCTGGATTGAGTAAGCCAATTTACATTCTGTGTTGAATCTATTACAGATATTGGGATGTGACGTTTTTATAATAAATTCTTTAATATTGAGTTCAGACCGAAAATTATTGAGATAAGATACATACAATAATTATGAAATTTTCATTTAAAAAAGCCAAGAATTTGAAAATATTTCTGCGTAATAACGATGCCTGAGTAAAATATAGCAATATTTTAAAGATGCCTTTACAAGATATTAAAAAATCCATGAACTTCCAAAATCCATAAGGTGACTCAAGAGTTATACTAATTTATTCCTATGAGGGTTGACGATTATTGGCGAAATCTTTATATAACTGTTTGGGGGTTTGGGCGCCTAGGAGATACGTGGAACGATTTTCTTATCAGCTCATTTCAAGAAATACCTTGGTATACCAGAAAGCACCTTGGTCTGAAACACCCTGTAAGTGATATCTCTAAATGATAATAAAATTTTATCACGAAACCCACATTGCTTTCTGTAGGTGGCTTTGGAGATGGAAATGATGGCTATTGATCCATATAATACTGAATAACTGAACATTTATTTCCCCACTTATAGTCATCCAAAGAGAACCTATCGAAGGAGGCCATTAATGGCTATCCTCTGAATGTCATAAGTGGTTGTTCAAACATTATCTGTGGGGTAAAACAAACATTTGAAGAACCTATTATAACTCGTAATTGGAGAAATACATTGAATCTCCATATTTTTTTATACCCAAGATAAAATCTATAGGGTATGCTTAGTCTGCCATTCCTGTTGCAACGCACAGAAATAATGACGGTAGAGCAAAATGGATTGGATACCCACGCATAATATTAAAAGTTATTTTGATTTTAGCATGTCCGTCTGTCTGTCTGTCTGTCTGTCTGTAAGTCTGTCTGTCTGTGTATCTGTCTGTCTGTCTGTCTTACGCACCATAACTCAAGAATGCGTATAGAGAGAGCTTTTAAAATAAAGTTAAATTTAGTTACAAAATGAGATAAATCGGGCAACTCCTTCGTGGAGTTGCCATACAAAAACTTCGTTTTCCACTATATATTTGGACACTGCCTGAGAACGCGTCGACATAGAGAGTTGAAATTTTTTACATGGTGTTTTTGTAGTAATAGAAAATAAATTTTAAAAAATGGACTAAATCAGGCAACCCCTTCTTGTTGTTGCCATATAAAAATTTAGGATTTTTACGTATATTGTGAAAACGATCAGTCCTACACTGTCAAAAATGTGCACAATTATTGCCACAACGCATAAGTATTTGTCCCTAAAATGTAGGGAATATTCGTTAGAATGTAGGGAATACTTCCAAAAATGTAGGGAATATTCACTACATTTTAAGGAATATTCCCCATTTTTTAGGGACAAATACCTAAGCTTTGTGACAACAATTGTGCACATTTTTTATAGTGTAGACCATTTTAATGTACTGAAAAGTTCTTCAGAATGTGAAATCTTATGAAATTAGTTATAACCGTTTTTACTGTCCGACGAACCGTTTTAGAAATATATGCGAAAAACCACTTCAAAAATCATACTTATGCACAGAGAGGTGACCATACAAAATTACATACGGGCATTCATCTAGGGTATCATAAGAATTGGTCTTAGTCTAATTCTAGCTTTTTTACTCATACAAAATAGAGTCAAACTTTTTTAATTTTCAATTATGTTATATACGTACATGGTAAGTATCGCATCTGTTTTGTGACTGCTTTTAAATCGACGAAATATACGGTTTCGCTATAATTTCTGTATTTTGTAATATTATAAATTATGACGAATTCATAAATTTGAACAAAATATATTTTGGTAGTTAGGTTACTGCGCGAAGTGTTTATCTACTAGAATTCTTTAACAAAAATGCAGCTTATGGAAATCGTTGAGAAGTGACATCACTAGTCACGACATATCTGAATAAAATGATGAAAGAAAATTCGATAAAATCGCATGGAAGAAGTTGATTTTGCTTTAAAATTTCATGGAATATTATTTTATTTTCCTTCCGTTTATTTAGTTTTAGCGAAATCTTGCATATAATAGACGTGAGAAGCTACTAGTTCTTGTTAAGATATCCCATTTTAATTCTATAAATCTAAATTCAGCACTGCTCCACGATTGTAAATGAATATCTCAAAGAACTATAACTTCTCATTGCTATTTGTCTCAAACGAATCAAGATGGTTTCTATTTCTTGAGGAATCTTAACAGGATTTCAGGTTGTACTTTTGTTCCAGATAACAAAAAAAATTTCCTTTTTGCCGTAAAATCTGTAAGATCTAATGAAGTCGTCCTTGATAACTTACACCTCAAATTCATCAAAATCCTGCTTCATGTAATTATTGTTAGCCTCTCAATTATATTCATCGACATAATAAAGGGTTTTCCAATAAGAGGTGTTATTTTGATATTCAAAGCAAAATGCCATTTTTTGAGATAAATGATCGAATCTTTATTTCATTATAAAGGTATGCCGTATGAGTAAGGTCGAATGACCCCGCGGGACCATAAACCGCACCAAACAGTCACACGTTGAGGATAGAAAGGCTTTTCAACAATTACTCTTGGGTTTTCCGAGCCCCAGATGCGAAAATTTTGCTTGTTGACGAAGCCATCGAGGTGGAAATGGGCCTCATCACTCAAGATGAATTTTCGATGGAATTCCGGATCATTTTCATGCATTTCAAGGACCCAATCAGCAAAGACTCGACGTTGTTGATGATCGGCCGGCTTGAGTTCTTGTGTTAACTGAACTTTATAAGCCTTAAGACCCAAATCTTTATGCAAAATACGGTGTAATGACGTTTATGGAATGCCTTATTCCAAAGAACGACGAGGAATGGACAATCCTGGGTTTTTTTTTCAACACTTTCGGCTACAGCAGCAATATTCTCGGCTGTTCTTGAGCGACGTGCCGGGTTTTATTCTTCACATCACTAACTTGTCCCGACAGCTCGAATTTTTCTACCAATTTCTGTATTGCGGTCCGACAAGGTGCTTCACGACGACCCAAAAATGTTCGAGTTTTACGAACCGTCTCTGCCACATTTCCACCATTTTTTAGTGAATTTTAATAATTTCAATGCGTTGTTGAATCGTGTATCGTTCCATTTTTATTAATGGCGTAGTTTCTACGTGTCAAATGTCAAAAAATGACAGCTCCAAAGGTGACATCTACCGAAATAGCGGACTAATTAAAATAACACCTCTTATTGGAAAAGAAGAAGGATGTGTGAGCATTTCTCACATTCGTAAAAGTCTTCTGGTTCCACAGAATATCGAGCCATATCTATTTATTTTACTATCCTTTTTCGCCAAAGCATTCGAAAGGTTTTAACATAAACAAATTACAGGTTATTCGGAAAGTGCAAACCTATTATCTAACTTGCAGCCAGGTTTTAGATTTATGCGGCGGACATAATTGTATTACTACTTTAAGATTATTTATGATATAAGAACTGTTGTGGATAACAAAAACAAGGTTAATTTTCCCGGACTTTAGAAAAAGTTGTTCATAATATTTTAATCCAGAGACTGTGTTCCTTAAATTTACCTTTATTTACTATGTTGTCAACAAAAGGTCTTTTGCGATAATAGGTCCTCATCAAATTTTGCTCCCATTTTTCATATAGTGCCATAAGGGATCATTCTGGATCCGTTATTATTTGCAATCTTTATTAATCTTTCAAGGTTGGTATTTTCATCAATAGTCCGATTATATCTAGATATACTAGGCTATGGAAGATGCAATCTGTAGAAAAAACGATGACCTCACGAATGTATCCAAATGGGCTCCCGAGAATAGTCTTTGCTTAAATACTTCCAAATCAGATTCTATTCTCACAAAGAAAACTGAGACTAGACGCTTTTAGATAATTTTGTCTGAATTGGGTAAATCCTGTGAACAATATAGTTTGTGAAGTCTATAAAGGACTTCACGAAGCTATTAAAGTCCGTAGCTTTCACATCAATGGATAGTGGATACAGGGATTTTGTTGGTGGAAGCGTTTTCGATTTTATATGAGTATGAGATCTTTCTTTACTAAAGCTAAATGTAGTGTTTGATTCGCGACTTGCAATGCCCTCCGTATGAGGCGATTGATCATGTTTCGAACTTTTTAAATCGATCTTGGGATGTACTCTTGATTATTTTTTTTAATATTCGAGTAATAATGTTCTTACGTAATATAGGGCTAAGTAATATTGTATTATTGCAAGAAACTTTGGTAAATGGCCTTGGACCAATGGCTATTGGTGGAGAAAATATCATTTGTAAATATCAGATGAATCCAGCAGGAGGATCTAGTAATATGATTCATCTACCTAAGGGAAAGAGGGATTAGAGGAAGAGGACCATTACTTTCTGCAATTCCTAAAAAAAAGTGTAGCCAAGGTGGGTGAAGTGTAGTCAAAGCACATTTTGGACATAGTACATACACTCGGAGTTTCTAGTGTATCTATTAGCATGGTTTTTGGATACCTGGTCTTCCGACGAAGATCCTGTCGTGGCTCATTTACCAAGTAAACGGATGTTGGATATAATTATTCGAATTTTCGCAATATCCACGCTTAATTGGACAATCGCACGGTAAGTGAGTTGCCGTTTGCTTAACAAAAGAATAGCTACTTACTGGCGGTTATTGCTGATTTGATTGTTTGTCGAATTTGTGAAACATATCTACTCTAATTACAGTCAGGTTTACTTCGTAATAAGAGATGACAAAGTACAAGACTTGTGAGGAAAGTTGAGTTGGCGTCAAAAGTCGATTCAGTTCCAGTTGCATAGCAAATTTCGTTTAGTTGTTAGGCCATCAGTTGAATTGTTATTATAGTCATGTAGAAAAGCTACGTGTAATAAATTAATTAGAAGTAAAATCGGAGTGCTTTGTTTTTTTTTGACACGACAGTACTAGTTTCTTGATATTCAGGATCCTAAAAATATTTTCATTAAGTATTTGAAACCGAAATCGACGAGGAGAAACTCTCGCTCATGTAATTAACTGAAGATTTTTTGCCCCTTCTTGAGAAAACCTACTCAATCCTTCAACTTCTATATAGTGAATCCATTTCTAATTTATGGGAACACTACGGAGATGTTTTCAAATGTCGATCTACGGTTTTATAAATAATTAGAAAATAAAAAAAAAAATAAAAAATAAAAATAACCAACATGTTCTCCTGCATATCATTAGATTATCCATGCCTGTATGAAGAGGCGCATAGACAAACGGACGTGTGAAGACATATTTGGTACAATGTGTGATTGTGATTTCATCTAGGGTTTAGATTAGCATATAATCTGCTACCAATCTTCTTATTTACTTACCGTAAGTTGGGTCAGTTCACTGCTTTGCTCATAATTTTATTGCAAAGGCATAATAAATTTCACATTCAATAAACATATGTACCTACATAAATATTCTTGATTCATTGTCGAAGCTATAACTTGGGTTTTGGGCTAATTGACCATTGAAACATACATATACAGGGTGTTCGGTAAATGTCTTTAATCCTTTAAGGGGATGAAAGTAGAGGTCATTTGGGTCAAAAAGTCTAGATACTTTTATATCGAACTCCACTTGGTTTTCGAGTAAATCGATAATATCGATTTTCGCGATTTTGCATACCTTTTCAGAGTAATTTCGTTATAAGTTCAATTGTAATTAATGGATTGTGACGTTCAAACCGTTATTTAAAAGAACACATATTGGCCTTTCTAAGAATGTATAATAAGTTATAATTGTGCCTTCAATTATTTAAAAAAAAAAAACAGTTTTCTCTAGAATTTTTTATTTCACCAAAATTTTTGTCGCGCTTCAGTGTACATTTATTCGAAATATTACCATTGCACGAACTAGGCAAAACCACGAAAAAAAGTTTGCGCATTATGTCCCCTTTCCAAAATGACCTCCCTAAGTGCTATCAACAATAACAATCAAAAGTTATAAGCAAACATTTGGAAGATGTGCCCATCGAGGTAATCTTCAGTTTTTTCGTAGCATTCTATCTCCTCCTACAGTTTTTAACCTACAACAACCATTTATATGTCATTGTACGGGAATCTGAACTGGCTATTAGATAGGGTACTTTTCGATTTCGAATTTCGAAAATGGAGGGCGTAATTTAAAAAAAAAACATTTTTTACCAAACTTTAGATACGTAAATACGTAGATTTCGTTATTCCGCATCTTCATTTTTTCGGGAGGGTCAAGCTCTGGGAGGGGCGGGAGTTCAAAGTTTCAACTTTAAGCGGCTATGTTTTCTCAACCAAGCATTAATCTAGCAAATATGTCCTAAATTCATAAATGGAAAAGACATTTCTGGTTGTTTTTATTCAAATATAGCCGGTTAAAGTTGAAACTTTAAGCCCTCGCCCCTCCCAGAGCTTGCCCCTCCCGCAAAAATGATGATGAGGAATAACGAAATCTACGTAAATATCATGTTTAGTAAAAAATTGTTTTTTCTAAATTACCCCCTCCATTTTCGAAATTCGAAATCGAAAAGTACCCTATCTAATAGCCAGTTCAGATTCCCGTACAATAACATATAAATGGTTGTCGTAGGTTAAAAACTGTAGGAGGAGATAGAATCCTACGAAAAAACTGAAGATTATCTCGATGGGCACATCTTCCAAATGTTTGCTTATAACTTTTGATTGTTATTGTTGATAGCACTTAGGGAGGTCATTTTGGAATGGGGACATAATGCGCAAATTTTTTTCATGGTTTTGCCTAGTTCGTGCAATGGTAATATTTCGAATAAATGTACACTGAAGCGCGACAAAAATTTTGGTGAAATAAAAAATTCTAGAGAAAACTGTTTTTTTTTTTAAATAATTGAAGGACAATTATAACTTATTATACATTCTTAGAAAGGCCAATATGTGTTCTTTTAAATAACGGTTTGAACGTCACAATCCATTAATTACAATAGAACTAATAACGAAATTACTCTGAAAAGGTATGCAAAAGCTCGAAAATCGATATTATCGATTTACTCGAAAACCAAGTGGAGTTTGATATAAAAGTATCTAGACTTTTTTGACCCAAATGACCTCTACTTTCATCCCCTTAAAGGATTAAACACATTTACGGATCACTCTGTATATATATAATCAATGTCATTGGACCGTGTCGCCAAACTATAATCACACACAAGAAGATATCGACAGCTGTACTAACAAACTCTCTCGGGAAAGAGATAAACATTAACGTTTTCAGTTTCTTGCACTATATATGCCTTCCAAAAAATTTTTAGTTTGAATCCAGCTGAGAGCTCTTGCAATTCTTTGTTTGTATTTGATCGTCGATTTTAATTAATTTATTGTGGAATCACGGAGAAATATGTACATTTTATTATCTAGGATTTATTATATACATATGCAGCAGTTCCATACCAAAATTATCACAATTGGACTCAAGCTCTTCGGATTTCGATGAAACTTTCAGAGTTAGTTAAGTATTAAAAAATATTGGACCCATATCTCTTGTTTATCTTACCGACGTCAGGTTTAGGATGCAGGGTTACGCTTTCATTGCGGACGCGGTTTTAATTTTCTGATTACTTGGGATCGGGTAACTCGATTCTTTTGTACGATATTTAAAACTAATGGTATTAAATGGGACCGTTCAAATAAATAAAAAAAAATATTTAAAAATAAAACTAAACAAAAAATTGAAAAAAAATACAGTTTTTAATAATTTTGGATTTTTTACCCCTCCGGGAGAAAAACACCCCTTAAGAAATATAATTTTTGAAATGTTCTAATACAAATCATATCAAATTTTTTTTGGATGTCATCCTCTTAGTTTGGGCTATACAATTTTTCTCTGCAAACTTATAAATGAATATGAAATATGAATATGAAAATTTTAGGATCACTCCAAAAAATGATTTTTTTTTATTGTTTTTAGATACTTTATTAAATATGGGCTTAGAAAATATAATAATGATAGTTCTGTTTTATTATTTCAAAAATTTTATAATTTTATTTTTAGTTCAAAACGAGTATTCATTAGCACTATACTATGGTCATTTACACGTATGAAACTGTGGTACTCTTAAGTATAGATAAGATTTATTTACTTATTTATTGTTTTTTTTTTAGAATATACTATAAATCGACCATATTTCTTAAGAATTCGTGCAGCTGAACTGAAGACGGTTCGAACAAATTGTGTCTGGGCAGTCTCGACTTCGTGGGAGTTGGATTGATTTGGTTGCCCGGGCTTGGCAGCTGAATATTTTTATGAGCGTCCAGGTTACATCAGCACGCATTTTTTCCTCAGGTCGATAAAATTGGTCTGGTTGGAATTGATTTATTTCTTAGAATATTTTAATCGACCATATTTCTTTAGAATACGTGTGCGTTATTAGTGACTGTAGACTATCCGCAGAAATCTTGTCTGCCGTAAAATTATTTAAATTTATTTAATCATTTCAAAGCAATAGGAAATCAAATTCACTCTTTTCAAATGGAATTCACCTTTTTGCAAATCTTTTGCATATATGCACATACATTATTATTATTTTTATTATGTTTATTATTATTATTATGCACATACATTATTATATTATATATATTATATATATATATATATATATTATATTTAAAAAAAATTCAAAAATGTTAATTACATAGTAATACCTAAAAATTTTATTATAATTCATACAATGGAGGTATACTATATATGAAAACAGTGTGTAGATAATGCACTAAGGATAGTAATAATTCAATCTATATGTATATGTGGTACGTTTTTGAAATAGTGTTTTTTTTTTACAAAACTCATAAAACAAGCTTAAGCACCTCATAACCTTTCCAATAATGGTCGAATACATATTAGAAATTTATATTTCAGAATATATGAAAGGGAATAATGAAGGTCCTGCCTACTTTCGGTGAACAAGGTACAACATGCAGCTATACCATGAACAGTGGAGTATTGTAGAAGAAATGGTGGTATATCAACACAGTTAAATTAAGTAACATTCTTTATTGAACCAACAATAACAATATTCGCAAAGCAGGTTACTAAACAAAAATTGCTATATATACACATATTTAATTTATTAATTATGGCTTTTTTGACATGTCCGTGGTACAAATGTGTGAGGTGAAGCAAAAGAAACAAAACTGACTGTGAAATAGCTTAAGATGCATAATTCACCACATGATGCACCTACCACTTATAATAGTAAATATAAGTTTTACCTTAGCTGGAATCCAAAGATATCGGAAGAAGAAAACTGCAACGCTTTCAATTCTTTATCACTGCAAAATATTAGCATTTTTCTTTAAAGCACAATAACTGAACATTTGTCCAACAAACTAATTCCCATAATAACTTCATCTATCCATCAGTAAAATCGGTTAAAAGTGCGTTTATGTACATGGTAACTACAGTCCGTGTGGAAAATGAAATGACCAAGGTACACACATCGGCCAAGGTACAGCATCTTTCCCTACATATAACCTAATCTAGTCCTCCAAATTTTCACGATTTAAAGGATCAGTTAACATATTTCTTCCATTAAACTTGATTTTGAAAAAGATTTCTTCGATGAGGTTCATCATTGGAGAATACGGTGGTAGAAAAAGTAGAGTGTGCCTTGTCTGACCAATAATATCATGCACTAAATCCGTCTTATGGATACTTCCGTCGTCCAAAATCAACCATAATTCGTCCAAATTATCGTCTTCCAATTTCTGAAGTAAACTCTTAAGAAAGTAGCAGAAAATATTTCAGTTTACTATAGACTGCTAAATTAGTTAATGCCACACATTAATTCCCCGCATATTAATTGCCGCAATTAAGAAAACTTTTCTACATGGTGACGCGAACCGGGGTGTTAACTTTCGATCAACAGATTTCAGAAATGCTTCAACAATGTACAACAACAAATCAACAATGTACACAACTCGATCAACAATTTTTAAATTTATTTAAATCGTTATTCTATTAAAATAAATTCACCAATATTATTAAGTCAAAAATTATTGCACACAACGTTTCAGTTTCCAATGCGTTGAAGTAAGATTAGTGGATAATCGAAGTTATCACTTAATCTGATTGCTGGAATTTTGTACTTCATATGGCATCAAATTTGAATATAGCAGCCGCAAGCCGGCTATTTACGTAATACTTTTTGTGAATTATTTTAATAGAATAACGATTACGTTGATGCTTATCTAGAAGAAGTATTGAATTAAATTTAAAAAATGTTAGATCGCTTTGTGTAAGATGTTAATTTTTTGTTGAATATGTTAAAGTATTCCTGAAATGTGTTGAAAAGAAATGAAATTGGTATAATTAAACCTAAAAATGGTTATATTTTCACGCATACCTTAATCTCCATACGGAATTGTATGAATTAATAATAAAAATTTTGATTTCTTCCCATGTTTTTAACATTATTTGATGATTTTTTTAAAATATAATAAATATGTAAAAGTAGGGTAGGCCGGGGTTAGTTGACTATAGGGGTATGTAGACTCATTGCGATTAACTAAGCAAGCATCGACAACGAAGCTGTCTATTTGACTGTGTATTCAGTCAAATAACGCGCCTCATTGTAGCAATAGTCTTCGAAGCTAGCGCACGTCGTTCGAGGAATTATAGAAAAAGACGGAATTACAAGCGCGTGAGTAAAAATTTTGTTTCATATTAAAATGTTGTTGTAGCTCACACGCTCATGATGTTGGGTTGCTTAATGATTTTTATTGAAAGTGTATGCATTGGTTAACTTGATTTTCTTTTGATTAGAATAACTTTTTGTCGTTAGTGTATCACAAAGAAAATGGCGGGTTGGGGCTAATTGACACGCAGCGTAGCGGGGTTAGATGACTCACGAGTCAACTAAGCCCATGATTCGTTATTATTTTGCTTAGATTTAGAACGAAGAGGACCTAAAGATGTGATGGAAACTGCCTGTAAAGAGGTCATTTATGTCTGTGAGATCTAGTCTCGAGCGTAAGGGAGGGTGCCGGTTTTAAAAATGGATAACTCAGCTTTGATGCAGTTCAAATATAAATTTTATTGAAATAATTCATATTGTACTGCCCGTAGTCAGAGCGTACATACAAAATTGTAAGATGTGATAAAATTTATGCCACTGGTATAAAGTTAGTGGTTGTATTCGTTTATCTACAAATTCTACACTTCAATGTTAAACTAGAGCTTTAATACGCAATAACTCTTAGATACAAATAGTTTAATTTATCAATATTCAATAAATGAGAAATATAAAATATATAATAAATATAGTAATTTTGTTGCAAATAACTTGTACTCACCTGATCTATGTTTGGCAGTTGATTAACTTGATTTTAATAATTTTTACTGAGGTTGGGATTGGGATATTCTTTATTCTGGTCGATACGCAGAATAAAGTGAGGTGAATAATTCTTACTGCAGTCGAAACCCACAGAGAATCTTTATTGCAGTCGTTCCCCACAATAAAGTGTTGGTTAGTAATTTTCTTGTTACAGTCGTTACCCGTAACAAGAATCTTTATTGTAGTCGTTACCCACAATAAAGTCTTTATTGTAGTCGTTACCCACAATAAAGTGTTTTATTAGTAATTTTCTTGTTACAGTCGTTACCCGTAACAAGAATCTTTATTGTAGTCGTTACCCACAATAAAGTGTTTAGTGTTAGTAAATTTCTTATTACAGTCGTTACCCGTAATAAGAATCTTTATTGTAGTCGTTACCCACAATAAAGTGTTTAGTGTTAGTAAATTTCTTATTACAGTCGTTACCCGTAATAAGAATCCTTATTGTAGTCGCTACCCACAATAAAGTCTTTATTGTAGTCGTTACCCACAATAAAGTGTTTTATTAGTAATTTTCTTGATACAGTCGTTACCCGTAACAAGAATCTTTATTGTAGTCGTTACCCACAATAAAGTGTTTTATTAGTAATTTTCTTGATACAGTCGTTACCCGTAACAAGAATCTTTATTGTAGTCGTTACCCACAATAAAGTGTTTTATTAGTAAAATTTCTTAGTACAGTCGTTACCCGTAATAAGAATCCTTGCTTTAGTCGCTATTCAAATAAATCTCCTAATCTAGTCGCAACCCAGAATAAGAAAAATTTATTTCAATCGTCAACCAAACAAAGTGTTAAACTGTTAATAAAAATTCACAACACTAGGAAATACCACTAAAAAATTATCAAGTTACTCACTGCACTGCCAAACTGAAAAAGAGATCGAGTCAAGTTAAATTGCTGTTTATATAGCCCTTGCTTGCACACGACACCAATGATGGAGTAGCAGAGGCGCATGATCACAAGAATTGGCCGTGCGTCTGTAATTTTACGGTACTAGAGATAAAATATGCATAGCAACGAACAAAAATGCATAGTAACAAGAAATTTAAAGCAACCCATGCTGCTGTGTTAAATTGAATTCTGTGTATTTGCAAAAAATATTATCTCTATCACGTAGAGAAGAAATTCCCGTTCGATAGTACATATAATGATGATAGTGTTGAAAATTGATCTGCTTGATCTGATTGTATTTGTGCCATGCATTGTATGCTACATGACAACACATGCTTTGGTTAGATATTTTTGGGAAAATTTGTAATTAGATTGAATTTGTTTTGCTTTAAAAACTCAATTTTAGCATGGCATTTTTGCATATGTTCTTTTTTTCAGCAATTGTTTTTATCACGAATTTAATTGCTTCAATCATATGAAAAGAATTTTAATTTGATCTGCTTAATGAGGCTATATTGTTGTATTGTATTTGTGCAAAGTGTTATGTAGATGACAAATACATGGCTTTGTTAGGTTGTGTACCTGTTTTTTTGATTAAGAGTAATCAAATTAGATTTAATTTTCCTAAAATTTGATGCTTTGTTTCAGGATTTTTTCCTTTTAAAAGTAATCGATAAAAACAAAAAATATTCGAACCGATTTGGTTCGAACATACTGCCCCCCGTTGAAAGGCTATAATGTCTTTCAAATAGTCTCATGTAAATTATGTTAATATATGTACAGATGATAAAAATGGAGGGATTTGTATGCACTGAAGTTTTAATAAGAAAAACTTATTCACAGAAACAACAAAAAAAGGGGAAAGACATGAGTGAATTGCAACTGGTTAACCTAAAAGGTTCGGTTTGTGTAATAAAAGAAGTTTCACTTTCACAGCGTCATTTATTTCAAGCCTTCAATATCTTTATGTGACCATTTTTTAACAAACGTTGAGAATTTACTAAAAAGTTCATTAGTGTTTGACTGAATAGTAGATAAACAACTTACTCGCTTTTGTTCAGATTCTAAGTTGCTTTCCATAACAGGTAATGATTGAGGCCAATCTTCTTCAGGATTCAACAACCACTGAGGACCATGCCACCACAATTGGTGGGAATTTAATGAAGCAGGTTCAATTCCCCTGGAGTTGCAGTCGGCAGGATTCTCATTAGATCGCACGTGATGCCATGACTGTATATCAGTTAAATTTTGGATTTCTGCAATCCTATTTGCAACAAAAGTTTTGTACTTGTTCGGATGATTGCGGATCCACGATAGAACAATAGAGGAATCTGTCCAAGCGAATGTGGGGATCTTAGTAAGATTTAGATCGGTTTTAATTCGATCAATGAGTCGAACTAAAAGTACTGCGCCACATAACTCGAGGCGAGGAAGCGTAATAGGTTTGACAGGTGCTATTTTGGATTTTGCAATAAGTAAATTAACATGCACGTTTCCTTCTTGATCTATAGCCCTGATATATACTGCCGCCGAATACGCGTGATTGGAAGCGTCGGAAAATCCGTGTATCTGGCACATTGATAAATCACTAGTGGTGAATATCCACCGTGGTATATGGATTGAGCTAATGTGAAATAGCTTTTCTTTAAATTTGGCTGTAACTATGATCGGAGATATCCAACCTAGTGGGTCAAAAAGTGTAGCAATTTCTGACAACACAGAACGCTTTGTAGAGCTGCGATCTGCGAATTGTTTATATTGCAAAGTGAAATGGTCAGTTCCTGGGTGCCAATGTATTCCCAGGGTTTTTACAGATTCATCACTTGCTAACCGTAATGGAAGTTGTACTTCCCTATGTTCTTCCGGAATGCTTGATAGGAGATCCGATGAATTGCTTACCCATTTCCTTAGGTTAAAGCCTGCTGACGACAGAATGTTAATCATCTGCGCTTGTATTTCCAAGGCTTCATTGATGGAATCTGCTCCAGTGAGCAGATCATCAACATAAAAATCACGCGGTATAATTTTGGCAGCTATAGGATATTTTGCGGCTTCATCAATTGCTAATTGGTGAAGGGTCTTGATGGCTAAATATGGAGCTAGCGTTGTGCCAAATGTGACCGTGGTTAACTTATAGTCTCTGATGCTTTCGCTGGGACTATTTCTCCAGACTATTCGTTGAAAATTTTGATCTGGGGGTTGAATGTTAATCATACGGTACATTTTCTCTATGTCGGCTGACATAGCGTATTTATATTTTCGCCATCGAAGTAATGTTGAGAAAAGCTCAGATTGCAGTACTGGACCCGTATGCAGCTGTTCGTTTAAACTTTTCCCATTAGTGGATTTAGCCGAGGCATCAAAGACGACTCGAACCTTGGTCGTAGTGCTATCCTTGATGACGGCGTGGTGAGGAAGATAATAACATTTATCACGACTGGCTTCTTTATCAGCCAATATCATGTGCCCTAATGATTTATATTCGTTAATGCAAGCCTTGTATTCCTGACTAAGCTCAGGATTTTGTTGCAATTTGTGCTCTAGACAATAAAATCTTCGTAGAGCCATGCCACGAGAGTCACCCAAGCTGGGAGCTTCATTAATAAAAGGCAAGCGAACTTCGTAACGGCCGGTTGCATTTCGAAGATGAGTTTTTTGATAAAATTCTTCGCAATCGCGGTCTGCCTTAGACAGTTGTCTTCCTGGAGTAACTTCTTCGGTTTCCCAGAACCGCCGCAGAAGTTTATCGAGGGAAGACTCTTCCTCGTACTGAGCGTTTACTGTTAAGGTGGACGCAGTGGACATTGTGTGAGTGTTTTTTAAATTGCCGAAAAGGATCCAGCCTAGGGTGCTGTTTTGTGCTATAGGTGTACCTGGAGGGCCTTTTCGCAACCCTTCTAAAAGGATTTCTCCATAAACATCTGCTCCTAAAAGCAGGTCGACTTTTCCTGGCTTGAAAAAGAGTGGATCTGCTAGTTGCAGGCCATGTACGTGGCTCCATTCCTTGCTTGGAATGGTGGACGGAGGCAGTATGTCCGTGATGGTGTTCACGATAAGGGCATTTATCGTGGTTATCTTATTCGAAGTTGAATAAGAGTGAATGTTTACTGATGCTTGTTTGCTAACACTCATAGTTTCTGACTTTCCTAAACCAGTAATTTGCATCGATGTGTTCATAGTGGCCAATTGCAGCTTGCGTGCAGCAGCCTTTGTTATGAACGTGACTTGAGAGCCTGAGTCAATTAAAGCTCGTAAAGTGAACATGGTGCCCTTTTTTGATGGAACTTTAAGCAATGCTGTGGCAAGCAAGGCTTGTGTAGTTCGCATTGTTTGATTCGCGTGAAGCGTTTGAATTGATCCCTTGGATGTGGAAGGCGAATTACAAGGTTGTACTTGTAGTTGTGGGTTGTCTGATTGCTTAGGTGAACCCTGTGGATTTGTGATATTCCTATGTAGTAAGGAATGATGTTTCCTTCCACATCGCTGGCACGTAAACTTGCTAGCGCAATATTTTGTATTGTGGCTTTTTGAAAGGCAGTTAATGCACAATCGATTTGACGTGACAATTTTGAATTTTGAATCAACGTCCAATTTAATAAATTTGGGGCATTTGAATAATCGATGCTGCTCTTTACACATTATGCATCTGTCACCAGATGATGTAAAGTGAGTTGATGCTCTTGGTATTTGAGCTGATTTATTGGTTGAATTTGGTTTTGCGTCTGAGATTGCTTCGAGAGTTCTAAATCTTGTTTCTAGAAACGTCTTCAAAGATTCAAGGGTAGGCAGTCCATCTGCACTGTTTACCTCTTGTTCCCATAAGCGATGAGTTTCTGCTGGCAAGCACTGCACTAGCATATAAATCAAGATTGTATCCCAGTGCTTAGTGGGGACTTCTAATGCTTCGAGTTCGTATATACATTCGGAAGATTTGTCCAGCACTGTTTTTATAGCTCTGGCTGACTCTTGTGTTGCTTTAGGTAAATTGAATAGAATTTTTAGCTGAGCATTAATTAACACTCGCTTGTTGTCGTACCTGTTAAGCAATATCTTCCATGCGCTGTCATAACTCGAGTTAGTCATAGGAAGTTGACGCAATAAGTGTTCTGCTTCTCCAGAAACACTTGATTTCAAGTAATGAAGTTTCTGCACTGGTGATAGTGCAGAATTTGTATGAACCAAGGAATGAAATAGATCGTGAAACGACCTCCATGATTCATATGACCCTGAGAATTTTGGTATTGTGATGCTGGGCAATCTCAGAAAAGAAGATGACTCATTATCCGTGCTTGGCTTTGAGTCTACTTTTGTTTCGAATGCATCTAATGCATCTCTGAGAATACCTCGAAACGTGTAGTATATATTTTCCGCACTTGAGAACTGATCGCTTGTGAAATAATCGTATTTTTGAAGCTCGCTGTCCTCTAAAGCCTGAGTGGCTTGGACAATTGCATAATGTGTATTCTTATAATCGGTCCAAATTTCGCTTAGGGCGCTTAACCGCTCAGAAATGAGTCCTTTCGTTCGTTTTTCTACATCAGTCTTGTTGTAGTTGTTGAACGACTTTTCGAATATTTTTGCAGAAGTGGTTTGGTTAGCGAAAAGTTTTTGAAGTGTAGTCATGTTTGAAAAACTTGGAATATATACCACTAGACTTTAAATTTGGCTGCGAAGGACCATTAAATGTACTGCCCGTAGTCAGAGCGTACATACAAAATTGTAAGATGTGATAAAATTTATGCCACTGGTATAAAGTTAGTGGTTGTATTCGTTTTCTACAAATTCTACACTTCAATGTTAAACTAGAGCTTTAATACGCAATAAATCTTAGATACAAATAGTTTAATTTATCAATATTCAATAAATGAGAAATATAAAATATATAATAAATATAGTAATTTTGTTGCAAATAACTTGTACTCACCTGATCTATGTTTGGCAGTTGATTAACTTGATTTTAATAATTTTTACTGAGGTTGGGATTGGGATATTCTTTATTCTGGTCGATACCCAGAATAAAGTGAGGTGAATAATTCTTACTGCAGTCGAAACCCACAGAGAATCTTTATTGCAGTCGTTCCCCACAATAAAGTGTTGGTTAGTAATTTTCTTGTTACAGTCGTTACCCGTAACAAGAATCTTTATTGTAGTCGTTACCCACAATAAAGTCTTTATTGTAGTCGTTACCCACAATAAAGTGTTTTATTAGTAATTTTCTTGTTACAGTCGTTACCCGTAACAAGAATCTTTATTGTAGTCGTTACCCACAATAAAGTGTTTAGTGTTAGTAAATTTCTTATTACAGTCGTTACCCGTAATAAGAATCTTTATTGTAGTCGTTACCCACAATAAAGTGTTTAGTGTTAGTAAATTTCTTATTACAGTCGTTACCCGTAATAAGAATCCTTATTGTAGTCGCTACCCACAATAAAGTCTTTATTGTAGTCGCTACCCACAATAAAGTCTTTATTGTAGTCGTTACCCACAATAAAGTGTTTTATTAGTAATTTTCTTGATACAGTCGTTACCCGTAACAAGAATCTTTATTGTAGTCGTTACCCACAATAAAGTGTTTTATTAGTAATTTTCTTGATACAGTCGTTACCCGTAACAAGAATCTTTATTGTAGTCGTTACCCACAATAAAGTGTTTTATTAGTAAAATTTCTTATTACAGTCGTTACCCGTAATAAGAATCCTTGCTTTAGTCGCTATTCAAATAAATCTCCTAATCTAGTCGCAACCCAGAATAAGAAAAATTTATTTCAATCGTCAACCAAACAAAGTGTTAAACTGTTAATAAAAATTCACAACACTAGGAAATACCACTAAAAAATTATCAAGTTACTCACTGCACTGCCAAACTGAAAAAGAGATCGAGTCAAGTTAAATTGCTGTTTATATAGCCCTTGCTTGCACACGACACCAATGATGGAGTAGCAGAGGCGCATGATCACAAGAATTGGCCGTGCGTCTGTAATTTTACGGTACTAGAGATAAAATATGCATAGCAACGAACAAAAATGCATAGTAACAAGAAATTTAAAGCAACCCATGCTGCTGTGTTAAATTGAATTCTGTGTATTTGCAAAAAATATTATCTCTATCACGTAGAGAAGAAATTCCCGTTCGATAGTACATATAATGATGATAGTGTTGAAAATTGATCTGCTTGATCTGATTGTATTTGTGCCATGCATTGTATGCTACATGACAACACATGCTTTGGTTAGATATTTTTGGGAAAATTTGTAATTAGATTGAATTTGTTTTGCTTTAAAAACTCAATTTTAGCATGGCATTTTTGCATATGTTCTTTTTTTCAGCAATTGTTTTTATCACGAATTTAATTGCTTCAATCATATGAAAAGAATTTTAATTTGATCTGCTTAATGAGGCTATATTGTTGTATTGTATTTGTGCAAAGTGTTATGTAGATGACAAATACATGGCTTTGTTAGGTTGTGTACCTGTTTTTTTGATTAAGAGTAATCAAATTAGATTTAATTTTCCTAAAATTTGATGCTTTGTTTCAGGATTTTTTCCTTTTAAAAGTAATCGATAAAAACAAAAAATATTCGAACCGATTTGGTTCGAACATACTGCCCCCCGTTGAAAGGCTATAATGTCTTTCAAATAGTCTCATGTAAATTATGTTAATATATGTACAGATGATAAAAATGGAGGGATTTGTATGCACTGAAGTTTTAATAAGAAAAACTTATTCACAGAAACAACAAAAAAAGGGGAAAGACATGAGTGAATTGCAACTGGTTAACCTAAAAGGTTCGGTTTGTGTAATAAAAGAAGTTTCACTTTCACAGCGTCATTTATTTCAAGCCTTCAATATCTTTATGTGACCATTTTTTAACAAACGTTGAGAATTTACTAAAAAGTTCATTAGTGTTTGACTGAATAGTAGATAAACAACTTACTCGCTTTTGTTCAGATTCTAAGTTGCTTTCCATAACAGGTAATGATTGAGGCCAATCTTCTTCAGGATTCAACAACCACTGAGGACCATGCCACCACAATTGGTGGGAATTTAATGAAGCAGGTTCAATTCCCCTGGAGTTGCAGTCGGCAGGATTCTCATTAGATCGCACGTGATGCCATGACTGTATATCAGTTAAATTTTGGATTTCTGCAATCCTATTTGCAACAAAAGTTTTGTACTTGTTCGGATGATTGCGGATCCACGATAGAACAATAGAGGAATCTGTCCAAGCGAATGTGGGGATCTTAGTAAGATTTAGATCGGTTTTAATTCGATCAATGAGTCGAACTAAAAGTACTGCGCCACATAACTCGAGGCGAGGAAGCGTAATAGGTTTGACAGGTGCTATTTTGGATTTTGCAATAAGTAAATTAACATGCACGTTTCCTTCTTGATCTATAGCCCTGATATATACTGCCGCCGAATACGCGTGATTGGAAGCGTCGGAAAATCCGTGTATCTGGCACATTGATAAATCACTAGTGGTGAATATCCACCGTGGTATATGGATTGAGCTAATGTGAAATAGCTTTTCTTTAAATTTGGCTGTAACTATGATCGGAGATATCCAACCTAGTGGGTCAAAAAGTGTAGCAATTTCTGACAACACAGAACGCTTTGTAGAGCTGCGATCTGCGAATTGTTTATATTGCAAAGTGAAATGGTCAGTTCCTGGGTGCCAATGTATTCCCAGGGTTTTTACAGATTCATCACTTGCTAACCGTAATGGAAGTTGTACTTCCCTATGTTCTTCCGGAATGCTTGATAGGAGATCCGATGAATTGCTTACCCATTTCCTTAGGTTAAAGCCTGCTGACGACAGAATGTTAATCATCTGCGCTTGTATTTCCAAGGCTTCATTGATGGAATCTGCTCCAGTGAGCAGATCATCAACATAAAAATCACGCGGTATAATTTTGGCAGCTATAGGATATTTTGCGGCTTCATCAATTGCTAATTGGTGAAGGGTCTTGATGGCTAAATATGGAGCTGGCGTTGTGCCAAATGTGACCGTGGTTAACTTATAGTCTCTGATGCTTTCGCTGGGACTATTTCTCCAGACTATTCGTTGAAAATTTTGATCTGGGGGTTGAATGTTAATCATACGGTACATTTTCTCTATGTCGGCTGACATAGCGTATTTATATTTTCGCCATCGAAGTAATGTTGAGAAAAGCTCAGATTGCAGTACTGGACCCGTATGCAGCTGTTCGTTTAAACTTTTCCCATTAGTGGATTTAGCCGAGGCATCAAAGACGACTCGAACCTTGGTCGTAGTGCTATCCTTGATGACGGCGTGGTGAGGAAGATAATAACATTTATCACGACTGGCTTCTTTATCAGCCAATATCATGTGCCCTAATGATTTATATTCGTTAATGCAAGCCTTGTATTCCTGACTAAGCTCAGGATTTTGTTGCAATTTGTGCTCTAGACAATAAAATCTTCGTAGAGCCATGCCACGAGAGTCACCCAAGCTGGGAGCTTCATTAATAAAAGGCAAGCGAACTTCGTAACGGCCGGTTGCATTTCGAAGATGAGTTTTTTGATAAAATTCTTCGCAATCGCGGTCTGCCTTAGACAGTTGTCTTCCTGGAGTAACTTCTTCGGTTTCCCAGAACCGCCGCAGAAGTTTATCGAGGGAAGACTCTTCCTCGTACTGAGCGTTTACTGTTAAGGTGGACGCAGTGGACATTGTGTGAGTGTTTTTTAAATTGCCGAAAAGGATCCAGCCTAGGGTGCTGTTTTGTGCTATAGGTGTACCTGGAGGGCCTTTTCGCAACCCTTCTAAAAGGATTTCTCCATAAACATCTGCTCCTAAAAGCAGGTCGACTTTTCCTGGCTTGAAAAAGAGTGGATCTGCTAGTTGCAGGCCATGTACGTGGCTCCATTCCTTGCTTGGAATGGTGGACGGAGGCAGTATGTCCGTGATGGTGTTCACGATAAGGGCATTTATCGTGGTTATCTTATTCGAAGTTGAATAAGAGTGAATGTTTACTGATGCTTGTTTGCTAACACTCATAGTTTCTGACTTTCCTAAACCAGTAATTTGCATCGATGTGTTCATAGTGGCCAATTGCAGCTTGCGTGCAGCAGCCTTTGTTATGAACGTGACTTGAGAGCCTGAGTCAATTAAAGCTCGTAAAGTGAACATGGTGCCCTTTTTTGATGGAACTTTAAGCAATGCTGTGGCAAGCAAGGCTTGTGTAGTTCGCATTGTTTGATTCGCGTGAAGCGTTTGAATTGATCCCTTGGATGTGGAAGGCGAATTACAAGGTTGTACTTGTAGTTGTGGGTTGTCTGATTGCTTAGGTGAACCCTGTGGATTTGTGATATTCCTATGTAGTAAGGAATGATGTTTCCTTCCACATCGCTGGCACGTAAACTTGCTAGCGCAATATTTTGTATTGTGGCTTTTTGAAAGGCAGTTAATGCACAATCGATTTGACGTGACAATTTTGAATTTTGAATCAACGTCCAATTTAATAAATTTGGGGCATTTGAATAATCGATGCTGCTCTTTACACATTATGCATCTGTCACCAGATGATGTAAAGTGAGTTGATGCTCTTGGTATTTGAGCTGATTTATTGGTTGAATTTGGTTTTGCGTCTGAGATTGCTTCGAGAGTTCTAAATCTTGTTTCTAGAAACGTCTTCAAAGATTCAAGGGTAGGCAGTCCATCTGCACTGTTTACCTCTTGTTCCCATAAGCGATGAGTTTCTGCTGGCAAGCACTGCACTAGCATATAAATCAAGATTGTATCCCAGTGCTTAGTGGGGACTTCTAATGCTTCGAGTTCGTATATACATTCGGAAGATTTGTCCAGCACTGTTTTTATAGCTCTGGCTGACTCTTGTGTTGCTTTAGGTAAATTGAATAGAATTTTTAGCTGAGCATTAATTAACACTCGCTTGTTGTCGTACCTGTTAAGCAATATCTTCCATGCGCTGTCATAACTCGAGTTAGTCATAGGAAGTTGACGCAATAAGTGTTCTGCTTCTCCAGAAACACTTGATTTCAAGTAATGAAGTTTCTGCACTGGTGATAGTGCAGAATTTGTATGAACCAAGGAATGAAATAGATCGTGAAACGACCTCCATGATTCATATGACCCTGAGAATTTTGGTATTGTGATGCTGGGCAATCTCAGAAAAGAAGATGACTCATTATCCGTGCTTGGCTTTGAGTCTACTTTTGTTTCGAATGCATCTAATGCATCTCTGAGAATACCTCGAAACGTGTAGTATATATTTTCCGCACTTGAGAACTGATCGCTTGTGAAATAATCGTATTTTTGAAGCTCGCTGTCCTCTAAAGCCTGAGTGGCTTGGACAATTGCATAATGTGTATTCTTATAATCGGTCCAAATTTCGCTTAGGGCGCTTAACCGCTCAGAAATGAGTCCTTTCGTTCGTTTTTCTACATCAGTCTTGTTGTAGTTGTTGAACGACTTTTCGAATATTTTTGCAGAAGTGGTTTGGTTAGCGAAAAGTTTTTGAAGTGTAGTCATGTTTGAAAAACTTGGAATATATACCACTAGACTTTAAATTTGGCTGCGAAGGACCATTAAATGTACTGCCCGTAGTCAGAGCGTACATACAAAATTGTAAGATGTGATAAAATTTATGCCACTGGTATAAAGTTAGTGGTTGTATTCGTTTATCTACAAATTCTACACTTCAATGTTAAACTAGAGCTTTAATACGCAATAAATCTTAGATACAAATAGTTTAATTTATCAATATTCAATAAATGAGAAATATAAAATATATAATAAATATAGTAATTTTGTTGCAAATAACTTGTACTCACCTGATCTATGTTTGGCAGTTGATTAACTTGATTTTAATAATTTTTACTGAGGTTGGGATTGGGATATTCTTTATTCTGGTCGATACCCAGAATAAAGTGAGGTGAATAATTCTTACTGCAGTCGAAACCCACAGAGAATCTTTATTGCAGTCGTTCCCCACAATAAAGTGTTGGTTAGTAATTTTCTTGTTACAGTCGTTACCCGTAACAAGAATCTTTATTGTAGTCGTTACCCACAATAAAGTCTTTATTGTAGTCGTTACCCACAATAAAGTGTTTTATTAGTAATTTTCTTGTTACAGTCGTTACCCGTAACAAGAATCTTTATTGTAGTCGTTACCCACAATAAAGTGTTTAGTGTTAGTAAATTTCTTATTACAGTCGTTACCCGTAATAAGAATCTTTATTGTAGTCGTTACCCACAATAAAGTGTTTAGTGTTAGTAAATTTCTTATTACAGTCGTTACCCGTAATAAGAATCCTTATTGTAGTCGCTACCCACAATAAAGTCTTTATTGTAGTCGTTACCCACAATAAAGTGTTTTATTAGTAATTTTCTTGATACAGTCGTTACCCGTAACAAGAATCTTTATTGTAGTCGTTACCCACAATAAAGTGTTTTATTAGTAATTTTCTTGATACAGTCGTTACCCGTAACAAGAATCTTTATTGTAGTCGTTACCCACAATAAAGTGTTTTATTAGTAAAATTTCTTAGTACAGTCGTTACCCGTAATAAGAATCCTTGCTTTAGTCGCTATTCAAATAAATCTCCTAATCTAGTCGCAACCCAGAATAAGAGAAATTTATTTCAATCGTCAACCAAACAAAGTGTTAAACTCTTAATTAAAATTCACAACACTAGGAAATACCACTAAAAAATTATCAAGTTACTCACTGCACTGCCAAACTGAAAAAGAGATCGAGTCAAGTTAAATTGCTGTTTATATAGCCCTTGCTTGCACACGACACCAATGATGGAGTAGCAGAGGCGCATGATCACAAGAATTTTACGGTACTAGAGATAAAATATGCATAGCAACGAACAAAAATGCATAGTAACAAGAAATTTAAAGCAACCCATGCTGCTGTGTTAAATTGAATTCTGTGTATTTGCAAAAAATATTATCTCTATCACGTAGAGAAGAAATTCCCGTTCGATAGTACATATAATGATGATAGTGTTGAAAATTGATCTGCTTGATCTGATTGTATTTGTGCCATGCATTGTATGCTACATGACAACACATGCTTTGGTTAGATATTTTTGGGAAAATTTGTAATTAGATTGAATTTGTTTTGCTTTAAAAACTCAATTTTAGCATGGCATTTTTGCATATGTTCTTTTTTTCAGCAATTGTTTTTATCACGAATTTAATTGCTTCAATCATATGAAAAGAATTTTAATTTGATCTGCTTAATGAGGCTATATTGTTGTATTGTATTTGTGCAAAGTGTTATGTAGATGACAAATACATGGCTTTGTTAGGTTGTGTACCTGTTTTTTTGATTAAGAGTAATCAAATTAGATTTAATTTTCCTAAAATTTGATGCTTTGTTTCAGGATTTTTTCCTTTTAAAAGTAATCGATAAAAACAAAAAATATTCGAACCGATTTGGTTCGAACACATATACTTAACCTAATATCACAAGTTCAATAGTTTCAATTCAAATAATAACTTACAATCTAATAAAATTACTAATACTATTAAAAAATTCAACTAAAATTCAATTAAAATCCAACAACAACAATGACGACAATTTAAAAAATCCAAAATAAAAATTCAATATACAATCGTGCCGCTTTGCTCACACTCTCTGTCCTTACTTCTGTTCCTGGAAAGAAGAAGAAGAAAGTTTTTATTTCTTCGGAATCAGATAGCGACAATTTTATTAGGAATTTCTGAGAAAGAGAGCGACGATGTAGAAGAATTAAACTTCGACTGCAACGTGCTGAAGCGTGTAAGCAGAATTATACTTCTGTTACAGCGAATATTGAAACGCGTAGGCAGACTTATACTTCTGCTACAACGTGCTGAGGCGTGTAAGCAGAATTAAACTTCTGTTACAGCGAATGTTAAAACGTCTGCACAGAACTATACTTCAATCGCAACGTCCTGAAGCGTGTAAACAGAATTAAACTTCTGTTACACGATCGGGGATCAAGTGTCAGATTTTTTGGGAGTGTGAATTTTAATAGAATTAGACTCCTATATGAAGGATAGAGCAAAATTATACTCTTGCTTTTAGGATGGGATTCAGATTAGACTCTGATGGAGGATATTTTCAGATTAAACTCTGATATTATAATATGCGGCAAAATTGGATGTTGGATATAAGTAGAATTATACTTCTACAATAATAGAATTAAACTTCTATATGAAGGAATAAACAAAATTATACTTTTGTTCAAAGGATAGGAAACAGATTAGACTCTGGTGGAGGATGCTTTCAGATTAGACTCTGAAAACCGAATGGTGATTTAGCTGTGGCTCGCCGCCTTTTTATAGCCGCCGTGAACAGCTATGTCCCAGCTTCATAATATGTTGCCCTGGCAACGCTTGGTTCGATGGTCCAAATTTGATTGTGGCGACACCAGCTGTTTGACGTAATGTCATTAGATGACATTACAAAAAATGTAAACATTTGGAGGGAAGTGGAATTTTAGGTAAGTTTGAGCTATTTTATTTATTTTACATATTATTAATGTGTTTTCTATTTAATTTCAGCTCAAAAAATATGTTGGACGGCTGTAGGCAGGATTGGGATGGGTTGTATTTGTTCAGGACGTTTGAGGAATCAGATAAGTTTCTCTCATAAAAATATGGTACATTGATTCTTTGTGTTTCCCTTTTTTTGTATTTTTTAGAAAAAAGTTTTCATCGAGGGACATAATTGGTGTGCAGGAATTCAACGAGGGATTCGTAGCGACATAAATATGTATGTGGACTGAACAATGTCGAAAGAAGTATTCGAAGTACGGCGATAAAATATGGAATACCATATAAAACTTTACAGAGGTATGTCGTCAAAATGAAAAGTGAAGTTGAGAAACATCCATTGATTGAAAAGTCTGCGCTGAAACTGGAACAAGTCGGGTATTTTAACAACAGAAGAGTTTTCCGTGACGAAGAAGAAAAAATTTTGGCGGAATACATAAAGAAGGCAGCTGACATTTATTACGGCATGACACCACACAAGGTAAAAAAATTTTGCATTTGAATTTGCTGTAGCCAACAGCAACAAAATACCAGACTCTTGGCAATCAAAAAAAAAAAAATGGCAGGAGAAGACTGGCTAGGATATTTTTTGAAGCGAAACACTACCTTGTCTATTAGATCGCCTCAAGCCACCAGTATGTCTTGTGCTACGTCTTTTAACAAGCATAAAGTTAAACTATTTTTCACAAACTTAAAAAAGGTGTACGACTGCTTGAATTTGACTCCCGCCGACATATGGAATGTCGACGAAACAGGTATTACCACTGTTCACTCTCCGAACCGAGTTGTAGCTCGCCGAGGGTCTAGGCATTTGGGAAAAATAACTTCGGCTGAACGTAGCTCATTAGTTACAGTCGCAATGGCAGTGTCAGCAATCGGTAATTTCGTTCCACCCTTGTTCGTGTTTCTCCGTGTCAACTACAAAGGCCATTTCGTCCAAGGCGGGCCAACTGGATCCGTGGGTGCTGCAAATCCTTCAGGATAGATGAAAGAGGAGCAGTTCATATTGTTTTCTAAGCACTTTGTTAAATATGCTGGGCCAACTGAGGAAAGACCAATACTATTGCTACTGGATAACCATGATTCGCATTTATCCATCGCTACACTTGACTACTTTAAAGATAATAGCGTGACAGTTCTTTCTTTCCCACCTCATTGCAGCCACAAACTGCAACCACTTGACCGATCCGTATATGGTCCATTGAAAAGATACGTAAATACAGCATGTGATAATTGGCTTGCTACTAATGCAGGAAAAACACTCACGATTTACAACCTCCCCGAGGTAGTGAAAGTTGCTCTGCCTCGTGCTGCAACGATAGAAAACATTCAGGCAGGATTCAGAGTCACTGGGATATCACCCCTAAATGAAAATTTATTTCCTGATTCTGAGTTTTTAGGTGCATATGTGACTGACAGGCCGAATCCTGAAGACACTGAACAAAACCTTTTATCAACAAATGAAAATGTCGGCGCCGATAACTTACTGAACGCAGATTCGGTGTAGATTGAAGCAAATAAGACTCCCGAAAGACAAATTATAAGGACGAATGACTATATATCGCATACTTTGCACCTAGACGATTTAACCAACAAGCCGTCAACATCCCATTCTGCTACACTAAATGAAGCGAGAGCGAAAATTGCACCTGAGCAATTAAAACCATTCCCAAAAGCTGGACCCCGTAAGACAACAAGAAAAAATAACCGAAAAAGAACAAGTGCTATAATAGATACACCTCAAAAACAGAAATTGTAGGAAGAAAAATTGGCTAAACAACGTAAAATAGCAATGAAAAGCAACATAAAAAAGCAGGAAACACAAGGAATAGACAACGGAAAAAGAAAATATAAACAAAAGCCTGTAAAACAGCCACAAAAAACTGCATTTAAAGCTGGTGATGATAAGTCTGATGACGAAATATGTCTCGTATGTACCGAATCATACTCGAATAGCCTTTCAAAATGTGGACTCATGCAAGGTGCGTACCTGGAAATGCGTTATTTTATAGCTGCAAAAATTGCAATTCAGATGACGTGACAACTAGTTTTAAATCTTACTTTATAGAATTTATTAATGATATCTAATATGTGTAAGTGAAGCTTTATTTATTTTTTTTTTATTCAGTAGATTACGTTCATAATGGTGAATTTTCTTTTTTTGGTGATGATTACCTTTTGAAAATGTCGTTTTTTTACATGCTTTTACTTTCTTAAATTGATATAGTCAAATAACCCCGTCCACTGAGTCAATCAACCCCAGGCTTGGGGCATATAGACTCACGAGGAAGCTTTTTTGAAAAAGGCAAATAATACTTGGAAGCCTTATAGTGAATAAAATAAAACGAACTATTAAGAAACCCATTGAAGTAATCACAACGAAAACGTATTTATTATGCCTATATACTTTACAGTAACATTCTTATAAAATTAATTATGAAAAATGAATCTACTAGCCCTGGTCTGCCCTACTTGATTTGAAAAAGGGCCAAGATGTGAAAACCTAGTATTGAATTAATGGAAATAATATAAATTTTGGTTCGTATTCATGATATATTTAGTCGAGATTAGTGAGTTATTGAGGTATGCTACGAGCTCTTCTCATACATCACCTTGTTAGTACAGCCGCGAATATCTAGGTATTTCTTATCTGTGCTATAATATTAAGTTTTTTACATAAAGAATATACTCCTGCCCATTATATACTTCAGAAAAACGAAATACCCATTGTGGATAGAGACTTCAGGAACTTCCTCCCAGATATAGGAAGTTATGACCAGCGTTCCAGCTTATGTATTCATTTTTCCTATGTGATATAACCCACACTGATAATTTAAGCACATGTTATGTAATTTTTATATTTTACGTTCAATAAAACTAGAGATTACTCTTGAGGACTTTTTACCGGGGTAAACTTGTATTTGTTCAAGAAGGAATTTATTTGGATTCTCCGGTATATAGCAAAATCATTTTGATATGATTCAAGTGTCTACAGCAGGCAGAAAACCAAGCAGAACCGATGAGTATAAGGTTTTCTGTTAAGACAAAACGCTTCTTCTTCTTCTTCCTTTTTTCTATTTTCAGCCCACTGCGGGCGTATACAGGATCGATTCGTTTCGAATGAATCTGATTTTTTTAATTTTTTTTAATTTTTTTAGAATTACAATTTTTTTCATTTTTTCATTTCTTTTCTTAGCTCTATTTTTCCATTTGTTTTTCAAGTCACTCAATATCGATATTTGGGACCTCCTGATGAGTCAAAACCAAGACTTGAAACTTGTCACCAAAAATATAATGGGTTGTGTGATGAAATAACAAATTAAAAACATTTTTTAGCTTTTGTTATATACCGGAGAATCCAAATAAATCCCTTCTTGAAAAAGTTCAATAAAACGTAAAAACACATTTTAAAATGAAAATACGCACTTAAAAGTCGTTAGAAAATTATCCATGTGCGACTTTAATGGTAAACAATTCTCTGGAATCAAAATTTAAAAAAAAATGCATATAAACAAATGCCCAAGTGCCTTAAATAAACAAAGAACTAAGTTACTCATATGCGTTCATATCTCATTGAATTAACTAAGGATTGAACGCAAAATCCAAGTATTCAAGCATAAACATTTTTCAATAAACAACAGGTATCGAATTTCACTGAGCGCGAATGTTTATCGCTGGAATAATATTTGAAATTAATTTTGAAAGCTTAAAAGCGTTAATGTAAACAAATTGTTGGATTGAAATCATATACACTTGGATGATTGAAAATCTTAAGACTCAAGATTATGAACCAAAACATGAATATCCGACTGAACTATGGATATTCAAAATTGATTTTCAGAAGCTTAAAACACAAACATAAATATCTCGCCGAGCCATTTGTTTACGCACATCGATATTTGTTTGCACGCATAACCATTTGTTCACGCGCTTATTCATTCATAATTAATTGATTAAACTGATGTTTTTTTAGGCACTTGGTAGAACACTTTGGTAATCATGTTTTTTTAAAGGATATTAAAAAAATTTAAAAAAAAAACTCATGCAATACTGTTCTACAACAATTTTATTTAATTTGAGTCGCGACGCGTTTCGCCTTCTTAGGACATTATCAAGCAACTGAAAAGCAGATCGTTAGCTAAACCTGACTATCGTAATATTTTGGAATTTGAAATATACTGTAAAGGTCGTTACAAATTCATACATAAGATGGGCCTATTATTCATGAAATCTAACTGATCGTTTACCAAAAATGAACCTTTACGATTTTCATTATTATTGTAATATATTTCGTATTTATCTTGGAGTTTTCCACCATCCACTTTTTTTTACAGTTGTAATTTATTTAATGATGTGGTATGATCAGTATCAACTAAATGCTTTCTTATGCCTGATGCTGGTCTATTATAGAGTGCCGATGATACGTGTTCTTTGCATCTAATTTTTAATGAGCGTTTTGTTTTACCAATATAGACTGCATTGCAGTCACTACACTGAATACTATAAATTCCGGTCTTATCTATTTTATCAACTTTCGGTTTTAGTTTATTGTTAATGACAAATTTTTTTAAAGTTTTCTTATTATAAAAGGCTGGTGAAACGTTATATTGTTTTAATGTAGATTTAATTTTATTTGAAGTTTCCTTCAAATATGGAATTTTTTTCATATCTTGTGTCCCTTGTGGGTAATCGTTAAATAAAAAACGTGGATGATGGAAAACTCCAAGATAAATACGAAATATATTACATTAATAATGAAAGTCGTAAAGGTTCGTTTTTGGTAAACGATCAGTTAGCTTTCATGAATAATAGGCCCCTATTATGTATGGATTTTTTATGACCTTTACAGTATATTTCAAATTCCAAAATATTACGATAGCCAGGTTTAGCTAACGATCTGCTTTTCAGTTGCTTGATAATGCCCTAAAAAGGCGAAACGCGTCGCGGCTCAAATTAAATAAAATTGTTGTAGAACAGTATTGCATGAGTTTTTATTTTGAATTTTTTTTTTTTAATTTTTTTTAATTTTTAAAAAAAAAACAAGATCATTCATAATTATAAACAAGAGACATGGTCCTTGGATGAGCTCATAACGCAGGTAAATAAAGATACTGCATACAATGCGAAATGTATTCAACTTCCTGTTTATGCATTGGTCAAGCATTAACCAATTGAATAAGGTCTTCAATATCATAACGAGATGATTGACCAATTGAATAAGGGTTTCAATTTCCTATTCTGGAATCCGCCAATGAACGTATCCTTCCAGATCTGCTCTTTTCGATAGAGCCGAACTACCTTATAATTCTAGGTCCTTCCAATTTACGTATTAAGCTAATATAAAGGAAGGAATATTTGCACGGATCAGTTCATTAGTGTTTAATTCTGTCGAGAAAACTTTCGAATCCGTCTGGAAAAACGGCCTCATCTTCAAATTGTTAGAACTCCACTTGCCACCACATCTAACATAAATTATCCACAGTTTTCACAGTGAAAAATGAAAATAGCAACTCAGCTACCCTACCTTTAGAAGCGGGAGTCCCTCAGGGCACAGTACTCGTCCGATCCTGTTCAATCTCTACACGTTTGATCAACCGTCAAATGATCATAATTCCACCTGACTGCCTTACGCAGACGACTTCCTTGCATATGAACGCATATAGTCAAACTAGACGCCTACTAGAAAAAATGGTGTATTAAAATTAATATTACAAAATCTAAAATGATTTGCATTCGCAAACAAGCTACAGTACTCCATTCTGGCACTGGCCTTCGCAGAAGGGCAGATAATAAGTACTACCCCAACAAAAAGCTATACGAGGCAGCAAAAATTCTCCCTATCGCCGAATACCTTGTCTCGCAAGCCCAACACCTGATGGAAAAACTTCCCCATCATCCAAACCCTCTCATCTTCAACCTACTTGCACACACTTCACCTGAAGAATTCAGGTACATCTCATCTTTCAACTTTTTGACCCTTATAGTAGGGGCATTTACTTTACTGGCGAAAGATTTACCTTCTTTTGTAGAAAAGGAAAACATAATCGAAGATAGATTTCCGGAAGAACAGCCAAGGTTATCATAGCAAGATGCCCCACACAGGAACTGCGTAGTGAAGGAAGACCCCAGAAGGATACCTGGCCCAAGCTAAAGAGCTCCTCATTCTCCTTACCCATACCCATCCCAATTTTCCCGTCTCACTGACCTAAATGACAATTAATCGTCAAGTTGTATTAGCAAACAAAGATACATCTAACATAAAAGTTTTTTTTTTTTAATCAATAAGTGTATTAAATGAGGACATTGATGCTCTGGCAATTATTTCGACATAGATAGATGCGATCACGTCAACTACTGCCTGCCTTTCAATTGCTTTCGACCATCAAAACCGTTAATTTTCAAGTATTGCTTCTGGTTGTCATTTAGTACACTCTTTGGCTTTATAGTTTAGTAGAGCTTTGCAAATAAAAATCAAGACACCACACTAGCTGTCGGCCTGGTAAATGCTTCAAAGGACGAACTTAACTATAGAGGAAAGAAAGCAACACAGAGTTTCAGGACGGTTTTTCAAAGAAATTAAAACAATTTTCCAAGCCAAGGCTTACAGCTCATCAAAATAAACGGTGTAATGCAATGACTAACACAATTTAAGATTATTATCGTGTGTTGATCTAAAGGGTGCCAAGATAGTTTTCTAAATACACCACTTTATAATTCTCTTTATATTCTTGATTGCAAACAATTCTAGTAATATATATAATATTTTATTTTTTTATTTTTATATATTTTTTTTATATTTTAATAGAATATTAGCAGTTTTCAAATTAGGCTCCTATTTTTCAAACTAACATTTAGATTACTTTTTTAAGTTTTTTGCTCACAATACAAAATCTGGACTGACATTTCAAAATTATTTTCAAAAACAATATGAACACCTACTCTAAAAACTATTCCGAATACGTAATGCAGTATTAACGAAAGAATTTTAACGAAATAATTTATATTGTAGAGTAGTGCAAGAGGAGTGAGAGTATAAAAAGTAATTAAACCAAAATAACTACAGCAAGAGATATAAGAGCTCAAAAATCTGCAAGCCATTAATTGATCTGATTGAAGGATAAGAGAGTTTTTTCGATCAAACCTAAATTAAAAATTTACATCGATACGTGTAATTGTTTGTTAAAAATTAACCTCCATCGAACAATTTGTATCGCAAGTTTACACGAATCTATTTCGTTCTCTCATTTCTAGTTTATTTAAATTTTTACAAATATGGCTCAGAGTTTCCTTCCAACAAACTTGTCCATTTCCATTTTCCATGAAATTAAAAAACCTGTTCAGGCGAACTATCTCGGAAGCATTCCTCGCCACAAGAAAAAAACAACTGTCAAAGCACAGGAAGACTATCATAATCCATATTGGCAGTTTACACATTAATAATACAAAAATCGAAATAAAAAAAAAAACTTCAAGTTCGACAAAAGTTACCTCCTAGGCCATCTTTCTACTAGTCAGGGCAGGGCTTGGAAAAATCCCGACAGTTGAAAGTGGTAACCTCAGCAGCTGGTTTTGAAGTTTACATAATTGAAATCATAGGAATATTTTTTTTGTTTTTGTTATTATTAATTATTAATCACTTAAATTTTATTTCTCGAAAGTCGCGAAGCAATTAAGACGGCGCTTAGTATCATCAAATCGAGGAAGCATTTTACATAAATTTGCTCATAAAAATTTTAATTGATTGGTAGGTGTCCATATTAACTATAAGAACCATTATGGCCGCAAACCGTGCTGATTATATCTCAACTGTTGGGCAACATCATAAGATAAATTACAATTTCTTTGGCATTCACCTTACATTCAAAGCTTTGCGAACTACGAAAGATCGTCCAAATCTTTAAGTGTTGCCTTGAAGACAGACGGAACGATCGGATCAATGTACCTTTTCGTACTTGAGGATTTTGTAATATGCATACCTGATTAGCATGAAGCAGTTAAGCTATTAAAAGTCGAAGGTCAGTAAGCTGTTAATTTATACTAGAGCATTGCTCTCTCGATTCAATTGACCGATATCTCATAGAGTTTAACTTTAAACAAATGTTAGCGTGGGAAGTCGAGAAATATGAACGCAAGCTTTACACACAATAAAAAAAAATGCATGAAAACAATTTTGAAATCTGAGAACCATTGCAGTGTTCGTTTTTAAAGTATGCAGATTGATATAGCGACTAACCTCATCCATTTCCGATCGTAGATCATTCACACTAACTCTTGCTATTCAGAAGCTGAGATTTACCTTCCGCTGCATTGTGATAGACCGTTTTTATGATTTGTAGGCACTGACGGAAGTTTTCATATTGCTGAAGACAACCTTGATTCTCTTAGCGGTCATTGACAGATGTATTAGATAATTTTACACTTAAAAACGAAGTATGAGAGTATATTTCAACTATAATTAAATACATATTTATTTTAGTCATATCATGGGGAGATTTTAAAGCAAAAACATATTTTAAAGTATTTTGAAGAAAATCGTTTGCTGACTTTTCTAAAGAGGACGACTATTTGAGAGCGATATCTATAACTAATATTGCTTCGTGCAAAGAACGAGGAAGAGTGCTATTATCTATCTATCTATTTATCTATTTATCATTAATCTTAAAATTTAATGGAGCGATCATTCATTATACAATATCTACAGTTAATGAATGCATGTGTTACAATTTCTCCGAAGTAGTTTATACGCATGCGGCCCAATATGGTACATGATATGTTGGTATTCATATGTGGAACGTAAGCTTCTCCATGAGAAGTGAGATTAAGAGAAGAGCCGAACAGCACTGGTAGTCCAGTGAATAGGACGTCGACCAATGAGTGTATCAAGAATCAAATCCCGACTGCAGGTTACTAAATATTTTGTGCACTTCTCACATTATCGGGGCTCTACCAGAATGAAGAAGATCTGACCGGACAAGATAATAAATACGGACTTCTAAGGGCAGATATCAAGTCAGAAGGACCAAGCTGTGGGATCGAGGTTTCTCAACGAAAAGTGAAATTAATGTGGATATCAGACAAGTTGATAGTGACCTAGAGGGTTTCTATAGAAGTACAAATTAGCTATTGATCACTTATCTTAATATATAAAAATCAAGTGTCACTGTGTTCGTACACGCTAATCCCCAAAACCCCCCAACCGATTTCAGTAAATATTTGCGAAAGTGTTTAGTTGATTACAGCTTGAAAGGATAATTCTGGATATGACAGATGGCGCTGTTGTCGAGATCTAAAAAACTGCCTGAGAACGCTTGGACGTGGAAGGCTGAAATCTTGTACACGGCATTTTCATAAAACTTACAAATACAGGTTCAAAAATGGACTAAATTGGGCAATTCCTTCGTAGGGATGTCATGCAAATATTTCGTTTTTCAGTATATATTTTGACAATAGTCGAGAAGGAGTACATATAGAGAGCTTAATTACTTGTTCGATTTGATGAATCATGATAGACCACGTCTTAAGCTGGCTTGGCCAACACGCCATGGGAAAGGTCCTGTCCGAGGCGGCGTAAACTAGCCTATGATAGCGCAAACTCGCCTATGATGGCACCTCCGATTCATTTCGAGTCGGTAACTTCAAGGGCACGGCAATAGCGTGAGCGAGGTGCTCCTGGCGGTGGAAGCGAGCCTGTGGATGAAAATCACCTCAGTCATTATCATTGCCAATAACTCTTTACTGTGGTATATCTCAGGGTTCTATTCTCGGTCTTCATCTCTTTTATCTATCCATAAATCCCACAATCTCGCAAGATAATTCTATCCACCTTTATGCTGATGACGTAAAAATTTACATACATACATTGACTTAATCGAGAAGCAGAGGGTCTATGATACAGGCCTATGCGCAATTACCTAATTACCTCTTGTTCTCGATTAAGTGAATTGGTTTATCTATGTAAATTTTTACGTCATCAGCATAAAGGTTGACCGAAATGTTTTACGAGATCGTGAGTAGATCATTTACGGACAGTTACAAATGAAGAAAATCGAGAATTAAACCCTGAGGAATACCACAGTAGAGAGTTAGTGACTGAGTGACCTTCATCGACTGGGTACGGCAATTTAAATCCAAGTAAGTCGAATTGTCTATTTGTGGATAGGAGGGACTATGAATGAATTAATATACCATATTGATTATAGACTATAATAGATGTCTGCATAATGTTGTACTAGTAGTTAAAAAATTTGGTCTTATACCAATTCTAGTTTTTTTTTCCGTGTTAATTAAATATTAGGAAATGAGCCCAGACAACAACGATGTTAAGAACTTTTGGAGCTGCGTCTTTATCAAATCGGCTTTAACCAACCCTGAGGATTTTACTTGATACTAATATGAAGGGCTATTTTTGGTGCCAATTCGATTCTAATTGCTGAAATCTCATCCAAGAAAGCAATGAAAGAAAGCAGTGAATTCGTCACTTCCACATGATCTAATAGCACTTTGCGCATTATACTGGAGCAATCAATGGTCCCTTCATACAAAAAATGGCCTGATAATTTTGAGCTTACTTTCTTATCTTCACAACTGTAATCAAATGTTTATACCTCTATTAAAAAAATTAATTAAAACAAGTAAAAACGCTAAGACCAAGTCTTACGATACCCTACATGAAAATTCGTAGGGTCACCCATCTGTACAATTTTGATTTTTAAAGTGGTTTTTCGCATATATTTCTAGAACGGTTCGTTGAATAGCAAATATTATTATAACCAATTTGATCGGATTTCATATTCTGAAGAAGTTTTTAGTATAATAAAAATGTCTAGGGCTGATCTTTTTCACAATATCCGTAAAAATCCGTAATTTTTATATGGCAACACCAAGAACGCGTTTACCGATTTAGTCTATTTTTTACATTTTGTTTACTATTGCTATGAAAACACTGTGTTCCAAATTTCAACTCTCTACGTTGACGCATTCACAGGCAGTGTCCAAATATATAGTAAAAAACGAAATTTTTGTATGACAACACCTTGAAAGAGTTGCCGTATGTATAAATTGCTGATTTCGTGTACATACTGTTTATATAAATAGCCACATCTTTAATAAAATCAAGGTTTAATCGTGAGAGATTTCAATTCTAACGCGAATTTACTAATAGCAACCAGTCAATTCTAGATTTAACTAAAAGCTACGCGAGAATTCCGCCACAACCAGAATTAACTAAATATTCTTTAGTTAATACTAGTAGTATCAACTACATTCCGTTAATTCTAGATTTTACTGTGTTATATTAGTTAAAACTAGAATTACCAAGAGCGGTTTGTTAGAACTAGGATTTCCCAGTAAAATCGTATTTTGACGAATTTCATGTTTTGACAGTAACATATACATTTCCATTTTAGAAAAAACCAGGGATATTTCTCTTTATTGGTCAATCTCCCTAAACCTACATGCAATTCTGTCTCTTAAAATTTGCAGTTATATTTTATTTTATTTCAAATGACGTCCTACTCTCTTTACTGAACAGCTGTTCAAGCTATTTCTCTTATTAGCATACGATCACCGCCCAACCCATGGAACAGGCTCCTTTACTAATACATGAGAACATTATCTTACTCCTAATATTCCAAACTATCATATTTACATTGTTCTTTGTAAAACTGACAAAAGTGTCAAATCAAAGTTTCTTTTCAGACAGAAAAATTATCTTCTGATAATCTCAAGCTTCCGTCTTATCTTCCAAACCGTAATACAATTTTTATACCTTTCTTGAACAAACTATTTATAAAAAAACAAGTCCGTCTTATCCGAATGACAAAGATTCCCCAAACAAAAACTCTCAGTTGAGAAATAATTGCATGTAAATCTACCATAGTCCGATAATTCGAATGAATTTGCCTGTAGGTTCGGACTACGGCTGCACATAAACTATTACAAATATTACTCAGCTCAGAGTTATTGGGCCATCCCACACGAGTATTCCTAATGCAGTATGCAAACAGGTTTTCTGGGAAATAGGTGAGGAGAAACAAAGAGATATCTCTTGGCTGCTTCTCACCTTTTCCCTAGGATACCGGTATGCATACGGCATCAAGAATACCCATGTGGGATGGCCCATTGAGCGTAAAGTGGTAAGTTTCCTTTGTAATAAAACTATATTATACTAATTATTATTTAGTTTATAAGACTACATTTTATTTCACATTATTATTGTATCGAGAAAATTGTCAGTTGAAAGTCGTTATCTGAGAAACTAATATTTATGAATCATGTGACTCAAGCATATTATTATGAATCTAGGATTAAAAAAATTATCTAAAACGGAGATGGACATCACAAGGTATCATCTACGTTAATTATTTTTATATTCCTAAACACAAAAAGGCGTAAACAATACCTGGGATTATTCTCCTCATCTACGTGTACCTATTGTTGAATTTCGTGATGGAGGTAAAAGCCAATTTAAAAGTTTTGCATTTAATTTGTTTTTACGCTCCTAAATAAAAAAGCAGATTTTTAAGCAAAGTTTCCGCTTTTTCAACTCGCTCCTAATCATAAATTCATGCTGCTCCCTTGCAGTAATATAATCTACGCAAACAAATGCCCAAGAAATTAAGAAAAAGACAAATGATAATTAAATAAACCATCAGTTGGTTTGCGCCAATGCCTTTAACGTAACCCTTGACGTTAAACTAACAAAACTTTAAACAAAAAAATTAAAGCAAAATTATTTTCATATTGTTTTCTATTTATACTTATTTGAAATAAAATTATTTGGATTAATTAATTAATTTTACGAACATTGAAATTTCGTTGAAGTAGTTGTATAATATTATTTTGTTCTTTCGGTTAGCCAAGCAATTATCAATCAAACATTATATTATATTATTTTTATTTACATCTAATAAATATAAAAATATATACACAACAACAATGCAAATAAAAATATCCATCCGCGCACTTGCCACAATCTTAATTAAAAATGCACGGGTAATGGAGTCAGAAAAAGCTCCAAACTTTTTCCGCCTTTTATCTACCTTTGACTATAATTAGTCATTTTAATTCTCAACCAAAAATTTTTACCTACTTACCTACTTTCTCAGTTAACTTTCCAACGTTGCACGAAGATTTTTTTTGTGAGTGGATTCATTTCAAACGATTCTGTACGTTCTGAAACTGATCTGGAATTTATTGCTAGGCTTGGTAGCGAATGCAAAATACGTTCTATGCACAAATTTAGAATATAAAAGTTTCATCTGGAATGTACCAGACCAGTACCACTGTCCGCCGCGTCGGTACGGTGCGTGTATATTAGCAATCCACAGTATGACAAGAAGTGCAAAATGTGGACACCTTGTGATGTCCGAACTGATGCGAATGGCCTCTCGTAGTCGCTTTGCCATTAATAACTGAGCAAAGCCTGATAAATAAAATCGGAATGGCCACTCCAACCGGAGCACTGAGCTGAGCACTGACTGCATTTTAAATTCAGAATTCCTTTTACTTTATTTAAATGTCATTGACTTTGTAGAAAAATATCATTCATTGACCTTTGCGACTAGACTGTGCGTTCTCAATGCTGTTACCGGCGGCGGCCGGCGCGGCGTTAAGGAATTCTCAATGCATTGAACCCTCGACGTCAGAATGGGTTGCAGCAGCAGGCATTTCTGAAGTTCTCGTGTCAGCATCAGCATACTGTGTCCATTCTACTTGTATGCACTTGTTGTCCTTCCTCCTCCTCATCTGATTACGAAAATGATCGAAGATATACAACAACAGACAGAATCCCCTACATAATACCTAATTAGAGTGGGGGATCTGATCGCTGAATAGCTTCCACTCTCAGTCCTAGTCTCAAAGCTTCAAATGCACATGTCCACTTAGCAACAGTCCAGCCGGACTCCCAGCCAAAGCATCCTTCCCAGCATTATTTATAACACTCCAAATCTTCTTGTTTTCCAGCCGTTTGGAGTCGCCGTGGAGCCAATTTATGTAAATAATGTCATTATATGCCCATTCAACTACGTGTAGGCTCGGAGAACTGTATGAAAGTTTATGGGAAAGACGTTTTTCCTTGATAGTTTCTTCACCTGGAGAGTTATCTTTCCGATTGTCGAAGCCGGCTCCGGTCGGCCAACCGCTTGACCGTTGTACCTGAAAATGCACACATATTTCCGTCATATGGTGAGCAGACGAGGAGTAGGCACCTCCGAAATTCATAAAAAAAAAAAATATTACATTTTATCCCGGCAACGTTTTTGATGAACTATAATGGCCTGAAATAGTGCATTTAGGGCTCCGTATAATGTTGCTGTTGCTGCCTATACTAGCCAGAAAAAATATCTGTTAATTCTCGTTATTTAGTCATGCGACTAAAACCTGTCACATGTTACTGGATATCTGAGGAAAATTGAACTTAAAACAAGTCGGAATTATTAATTCAATAACTGCCGGCACATGAGAAAATAGCCGGCTTAATGTGAAATACTGAAATCGAAAGCAAAGTTGACGTTTTACTTAATTAATAAATGTTTAGCTTTTTGTTTTGTTTTTAAAAAGGTGAGAAGATTTTGCATGCTTTTAATGCATGAAAAATCGATGGAAAAATCCTGTTCTTTTGTCAGAACTAGTTGCTTAAGAAGGAAATGCTTACATTGATTCCGTTGAATCACTTTATATTCGAGTTATTTATAAACTAAGTACCTAGTCAAAAACTTCTTGGTTTATAAAGGGTTACTTTTTCAAACATTAAGTAAATGGATAAATTAGATTAATGAATCTGTCAAATTGAATCTTTGGATAAACATGGATAAACGTTTTTAAAGAAATACGAGTAGCCAAGGCCTAGAAGTGCGAGCATCTATGTCACGTCACATGAAAAAAATGGTAAGGCTATTGGGGGATAAAACCGTACGGGACCAATTACTCCGATTGTGTATTCTGAAAGAGTATTAAAGTAAATTGTTTTAGTGCGGTGTCTTTCTGTAGTCTCAAGTGTGCCTATTGATGTATCAGGGTTCTTATACGCTACAAGACAGAAGATGGTAGACGGTTTCACATTCGCACAGTTCGGAATAAAAAACCATTACGAAATTTTATTGTACGGCCGAAAATAATTTGAAGGGTAAAAGGATGTTATCGGTTTGCAATGCGCATATTGCATGCAGGAATCATAATACAAAGGATCAGACTATGTAATTCATTAGAATATTGGCCATGCATGTAGCGATAAAGGAGCTAAAGGCATTAAGCATTCAATATTGCGGCAGTGCTTGAGTGAGTCGCTATGGGAAGTTATTCCGAAATCCCCAACAAGCTTGAGGACTATTTTTTGGATAATATCCAATGAAGCTAAGGCTGTGCGACCACCTCCGCTCCAGATAAGGTAATTGTATTCCATTCTAAATCGGATGTAGGACTTGTAGAAATTGAAGACATTTCGATTATTCTTTGGAAACAGAGAAGATGTGATCTATTCAGCTGACCTTACTGGAAATATTAATGCCAAGAATGCATTAAGACGGTGTATCATAAATTAGTGCTCAATAAAGAGAAACGGGAGTGGAAAAATTATGATCTTTTAAATAAAGAAAGATGCATTGAATTCAACGGGATTTACTTCGCCCCAAGCGACAGTATTATCAAAATCATTGTTCAATGATCTGATCATACAATCTCGTTTAACAGATGTGTTAGTTATTCTCTCAGGAGTCAACGAAATCAAGGGTACTCTCATCGGCAAAACTATGTATGGGACTGAAAGTAAGGGAAAGCAGATCATTAATGAAAAATAGAGAGACAAAGCACTTTCAGTTTGGCCAAAAGGGTTGAATGCTAGATATCTTGGGCAACGATTTTGGACTCACTAAAATTGAGAACGTTCGAACGTTCCGTAACAAAAGTCAGCAAGTCTCCAGATCAGCGTTCCGTCCGGCAGCCATATTGGAGATTGTTGACGAGTTGATTCGATTTGAGATACTTCATTAATTAAAAGTAAATGACCTTTCAAAGAATCGAAGTGATTGCAATTGGTCGATAATTTGAGGGATCGCTACGTTCTCCTTTCTTAGGAATCGGCTGAGCGTGACCTAGTTTTCAAGCAATTGGAAATTTTCCTGTCAAATAAAACAAGTAGAATAGTTTGGGCAGAAGATTAGTCAAGGATGAGGCACCTTTTAATTAACAGGACGAAAAACCATCAGGACCTACCACTTTGAAGACCATGATCTCTTTAAGGACTTTCAATACATCTCTCGTACGCATGTGTATTGGCTCTTGTATACATCTAGAATAGATATGCAATACTGGTGTCTGTGAGGTGGGTGAAAGACGAGAATTTGAATCGAATCTAGCAACCAGAATATTAGGGAGTAAATAACCACTTCACCATTGTTTAGTAATGAAGGTATAGAGGACCTGCGGAAGTTATTCTTGATGGTTTTGGCCAGGGACCCGAAACCGTTGTTGCCATCACGGCTTGTCAAGATACTTTGTCTCACGTTCTGGTCAAAAATATAATGGACTGGACATAGATACAATTGATAGGCGCGAAAATCAGATTCTTTCGGTTTTGATTGCACCTATCGTTAAACTTATAGCGATTTTGCTATTGTTGAGATCTGTTATAAGAATACGGAATACATTCACGCATTCCAAAACTTAGAATGTGACTAAGTTCGAATGTGAATTCATCAATATTCCTTGAAGCAACACAGACCGACCAATCAATTTCTCTAAGATACTAATTTAGGCATTCCAAATCAGTAGTTTTATAGTGCCATTAAACCATTAATACCAACTTATAGGTGGAGAAATAGGGGAGCTCAGTCGGGGTTAAATGTTAGAAACAAATCTAGTAAATCAGCTCGATCTCCAGCTACATGAGGACCTCGTCTGGGTTAATCCACTGCTGTTGCTGTTGCAAATTAAAACATTCACAGAAGTCCTCAACAAATCGGCCCACAGGGCTTGTAGTCGAAGAATATCTGACCACGATATGTTGATGTCATTAAAATCGCCTGCCAGGACGATTTCAGAAAAACGGAAGACATAAAGCAAGTGAATAATATTGTTGGAGATATTGTTGAATACGGATACAGTGTCGTCATCAGATATATTTGAACTGTGATAAAAGGGAAACAGAAGTAGATGATGTGCCTGTACAGTTTGAACCTACTACAGATGCAACTGACCTCTGAATTGGCAGAAGGCATATCTCTAAGGACGTTAAGGGCCACTTCATTCCGTATATACAATGTGATCCCCCTAGGACATTATACTGACTAATATTAACATTAGAAATTATTTTGGTTTAACTTATTGCAAGAATTGCCGGATTTTTACAGTACGATTAGCTCTTAATCCACGCATATTTTAGAAATCTACAATAAAATTCTGCATGCCGAAAAAATTTTGACACACAACAATAAAATATGGGCGCCATCCCCGGCAGCAGCAACCGACACAGTGAGGTAAAAAAAAATGCTGTTAATTATTAGATTGTTAGACATACAATGTTGACGCGTTTCGCCTTCTTAGGGTATCCTCAGAGCTACTAACTAAATTAATCAATATTATTAAATTTGGCTCAAGAAGTGGACTTTTATTAGTAAGATTTATTTGATCTTTCAGCATGATCCCGCCTTGTTTTTTTATCCGCCGCGCAATATATGTATTAACTCTAAATTTCCTATATTGCACTTGTGTTCTGTATTAATTAAATGTTTTGCTTAGCCAGAGTTAGGTTTATTTAATTTTGCAGAATTGCCCTCCAAAACTTTGTTCCAATGAACATTTTGTCTTCCTTATATAGCCGGACAATCATCACTTATCTTATAAATTCCACTTGATTTTAATATCTCTTTTAACTTCAACTTTATCATTAACTAATTCCTTCCTCGAAAAGTAGTATTAAATTAGATGATATATTTTAGATGAATGGGATTCTTCTCCACTGTGAGATCTAGTCTCAAGCGTAAGGGAAGGTATCGGTTGGATAAGATAACTCAGCTGTATCGTAATTCAAATATAAAATTTTATTCATGTATACTAGCCTAAGTATTACTGTTCAAAGTTCAATTCAAATTCTAAATTAATTCAACAAAAATTATAATTTATAACAAAACCTCAATTCAACACGATTTAAAAAATTTGATAAATTTTGAAGAAGCTCAAAAATTCAGTTAAAAATTCAATAAAAATTGTGTTCTTTTTTCTCATTATATCTGAAGTAAGAAGAAGAATATGTGTAAATTCACTAGAATTATACTTCCATTAACTAATTTTTAATAAAACAGAATTATATCTCTGCTGTAGTGTGAGAGCGACGAAGTGTGTAAAAGCTGAAATATACTTCTGAAGCGTGTAGGCAGAATTGTATTTCTGCTGCAACGGGCTGATGCGTCCAAGAAGAATTATACTTTGTTGAAGCATGTAAGCTGTTATAGTGAATGTTGAAACGTGTAGGTAGAATAATACTCCTGCTACAACGTGCTGAAGCGTATAAGCAGATTTATATCTCTGCTACAGCGAATGTTGAAGCGTGTAGGCAGAATTATACTCCTGCTACACAAATGGGGACAAATATTAAATTTTCTGGGAGAGTGGATTTTTTGTAGGATTAGACTTCTACATCAATTGAATTAAACTTCTATATAAAGGAATAAACAAAACTTAACTTTTGCTCAAAGGATGGAAGCTCAAATAAGACTCTGGTGGAAGCTGCTTTCAGATTAGACCACTGACTTAAAACAATGGACTGAGCGATTTGCTATTTCATATGGCACAAAAGTATTGCGTTTCTGTATATCAGGGTTTGAGCACCCTTTAAAACGGTTACTACATAAACAACAAGTAAGAGTCGACCAATCAGATGAAATTTTACTCTCGAAAATGGAATTAAATTAAAAAAGTATCGTTCTTGTGTTCAAATAATATTTTAATCGCTTATAAATACTCTTATAAGAAATTAAACTGATTCCGACTTTCATTTTCAATAGTTTATTTTTACCTCAATCCTGCGCAGGGGCGGATCCAGCTCGGGGGCGCGCGCCCCCCTTGAAAACCACTGAAAAACATTGCAGTAGATCTTTTGAATTTTTCATAACAAAATAATTCACATCTATTCTGTTGCACCTTGTTTAAAAAAATTTAACAATTTCTGGAAACTTTCAATATGATACATTTAAGAACGCAGGGCCTGGATAGCACCTTGGCCTTCGGTCATGGTTGTGGAAGCCTATAGAGAAAACAGGAAGCACGGATTGCTGTACATGAGGACAGAGCCTATTCATGTTACCGCGATGGAAGGTTTGTTTTAATTGATAACAGCTGCCAAAGCATATTTGATAAGCCTTCCATGTAAAGATGACTTCTTAGAATATTATCGCCGCGGCGTGGCAAAACAAACATTTAAAAAAAAAACAATTATAACTCGTAATTGGAGAAATTCAGCGAAACTACACAACGGCCAAGAAGTAATGATTTAATGAGTGAGTCTTATTAAATTTAAAGCAAGAGATTAATTTTTAAATATTTTTTTTTTATTATTTCGTAAAATGTCATAGTTTTAATAGAGTACTTAACCCAAAAGTTACATAAAAGCAAAATAAATCTGCAGATTGGGAAAGTCTCAATGAGTATCCTAGAGAATTTGATTGGTCGGTCTGTTTTGCTTCAAAGGATGTTGATGAATGCACATTTGAATTTAGTACGATTCTAAGTCTTGGGCATGTGTGAGCACATTCAGTATTTATAAAGCAGGTCTTAACAACAGCAAAATCGCTCTTGGTTTAACGATAAGTACAACCAAGCAATAAAAGGGAAATAGTCTGCTTTTATCAACTATCAATTGCATCTATGTCCAGAACTGAAACAGTATCCAAAGAGAAAATTTCTTTTTGTCCAGAATGGTAGAATCTTGGCAAGACGGAAAGGCAGCAAAGGTTTCTGGTCCCAGGTCAAAACCATCAGGAGCAACTTCAGCAGTTCCTCTATTCCTTCACTAGTTTATAATGAAGTGATTGTTGACTCCCGGAATAAAACTAATATTTTGACTGTTTAAATTCTCCTTTTTCACCCACTTCACATCTTCCTTGTAGATGTGTGCAAGAGGCAATACACATCCGTACACGATAGATATGTTCAAGGCCCTTAAGGAGATCAACGTCTCCATAGCTGTAGATCCTGATAGTTTCAAACCCCCGTTAAATAAATCCTGAGCCTCATTCTTGGCTTTACGAAAACTATTTTACTTGTCTTATTCGACAGGAAAATTTTCAACTGCTTTGAAACTACCTCAGATTCAGCCTATTTCCAAGAAAGGAAAGGGTAGCAATCCATCAAATTATCGACCAATTGCAATTACTTCGATTCTTTCGAAGGTTTTTGAATTTCTTATTAACTCCAAATTAATGAAGTATCTAGAAACTAATCAAACCCTCAACGATCGCTAATACGGCTTTTGTATTTCTGACTTTTCTTATGGAACGTTGAAGCCGTAGTTTTTACAGTTTTGGTGAGTCCAAAATCGTTGCTCAAGATATTTCAAAGGTTCTTGACAGTGTCTGGCATTCTCCAAACTAAAAGCGTTTGGCTTCTCTCTCGTCCCCTTGTATTAGGGGTGTAAAGTGTTTTATCTGGTCGCTTAATACGGATTATTTAGATAGCGTTACAACTGAATCTCAGCCAGGAAATGCCGGTGTACCTCAGGACTCTATTATCTCTCCATCTCTATTCTCAATTTTCATTAATGATCCGCTTTCCCTTACTTTCAATCCCATCCATTGTTTTGACGAGGGCAATACCCTTGATTTCGCTTACTCCTTTGACAATCTTGCGGACTACAGAGGAAATGCCACATCTGTCAAGCCAGATTGCATAATAAGATCCTTAAATAACCACCTTGATAATATCCTCGCTTGGAGCAAACCGAATCGCATCGAATTCAATACATATAAGTTCCAAAGCTATTCCATCTCTTTAAAAAAAATCATAATTTTTCTACTCCCGTTTCTTTTGATGGAGCACTTCTTGACGATACACCATCTTTATGCATTCTTGACATAAGTATTTGCAGTAAGTTAAGCTGAACAAATCACAACTTCTCTGTTGCCAAATAAGCATCGAGATATCTGGAATTTCTGCAAAGGTGTAAAATATATTTCAGCCCATCGATTCAAGCGCTCCTCTACAAGTCCTTTAGCTCATTGGCGATGTGAAAAATCTTGTACATACTCACGCGTGCATCGCTGCAATGTTGGTTTCGTTTCGCTCCTATATTTCTATATGCATGATCAATATTCTGATGAAATATCTAGTCTGATCCCTGATTCCTGCATGTAATACACCCACTGCAAGCCGCGCACATCCTTTTACCCTTCAAAATACCTTCGAAGTAGAGTAAAATTCCGTGATGAACTTTTATCCAGAACTGTGCGAACGTGGGACAGTCTACCATCTTCTGTTTTTCTTCCGGCATGCAATCTCCGAAAGAAAGTTTAAGGGTGACATACATCGGCAACTTCACCACTCTCCTCACGTTCCCTAATTCCTTTCTTTATCATCTTCTTGCCATGCCGTACTTTGCATCATAATTCTTAATATATCTCCTGAGCTTGACTTAATAATATAAAAACAAAAGAAGTCACACTTTCTTAACGAAGTTGTATACGTACAAAGTATGTATTCCATCTATTCTGGGACAGCTATTTTAAGTAAATGTAAATTTTTAATTCCTGTATTTTGAAAAGATGCAATTTATGATGATTCGCGAATTTGAATAAAATACATTTTCCTAGTTTTACTAACTCAAATGGATGATTGGGAACCTTTACACTTGCACCATTTATAAACCAAAACAAAATGAATAATCTAACATCTCCTTTGACTTTCGGGAGTGGCAAAGAACCTTGAGCAACTTTCTTCGTTGCGAGTGGTAGCCACTTGCTAATCTGTTTAACTCGTGTCTTTTAAATGATAAATTTCGTGCATTTGGTATTTGCGAGTGGTAGCAAGAGTCTTCAAACTTTTGTTCAGTATTCAGCATATAGCATTTTTAACTGATCCTGCGTATGGGCATGGTAAACATTCTCTTTACCTTATTCTCCCTACAATGATTGCATTTGCAGTCAACGTAAAACATCAAATTCTGTTGGTAGTTCCAAATCTGCATAGGACGAAAGAGGAAACCATAAGACTTGTGCCATTCTTTCCTATAGGAAAATGACAATACGCTCAGTCCATTGTTATAAGTCAGTCGATTAGACTCTGAAAAACGAATGGGTAATTTTGCTGCGTATGGTCATGATATGGAAAGTGACCATGTAAATATGCAGAGATAGTATATTTTAGATAGATTGATGTTAATTTAAGTATTTAAGTAATTCTCAGGTTATTTTTATTATTTTTGTTTAAAATTATTGCTTGGATTAGACGATTTTGGAGATGTTGATGTTCGAAAAATTTGAAGGAGATAGGATGCACATTAGTATGTTTAATTTTATGATACATATGGTTTTTTTTTTTTTTCTTTTCTAGGGGTTCGTATATGTAGGATGCCTTGGGAGGAAGGTTTCACGAGTTTTTTCAGAACACTGGAACAAGTTTTCTGCTTTAACAGGAGATAAATATTAGCGACTGAACAGCTCGGGAAATCTTTTGTGCAAAGGAAATGTATGTCGACTGAGGACCCACCCTTTCTCATCCATCTTCTAAAATAGCGAAAACACTTCATTTAAATTCATATTTCGTTGTTTTCTATTTAACAGTTTATAAATAATTTTAATGGTATACCCGTTATTTCTAGCAGTCTTAATACCGATTTCAATGAAATTTTGTGAGTTAGTTTGGTTGGTTCCAACTATACAGATAGGATAGTTTTGGAGACGATAGATTGGTATTGTCATACAAAATTTTGGTTTTTCAATATACATTTGGGAACTGTTTGAAAACGTGTCGACAGTGGCCGATCCAAGGGGGCTCACGGGATCATGCCCCTCCCCCCTAAATATGATGTAAAAAGTATTTAATTAATTGAGTTATTTGAAAAAATATATTTTTGATTCCATACTTTTTTTTTATTTATACAATTCAACATCAAAAAATTATACAAAATATTTTTATTGCAATACTTAAACAAATAAACATTTATTTCAATGAATATTATTTTATGCATATACTGTATGTGTATAGGTTTTTGTCAGAATTTGAGATTGGGACTCCAACCTTGAATGATCCAAAACCCTCGAGTAACATTCCCAAGCCACGAAACAAACTCCCTCAGTATCACATCAGAGCCCTAACTTAATCCTAACTCCTAACATTCTAAAATATTTGAGACGTTCTTATTTAAAACCACTGAGATGTATAATATAGACTGAATACGTCCATAGAAATACACTGCATAAATTGGGTTCCCTTCATATAGCGTTCTCTTTCGGTCTAAGTACCAAGTATCAACAGAGAGAATACTGTAAACAACAAATAAAAAAGTGGGTTCTTCGAAATAAATATTTTTAAATTAATTATTTGGGTTAATTAGTGATAAAAAATGTTTTATCAAAGGCAATATATTCATAGATACTCAACAGAAATTCGAAAGGCCAATGTTGGCACCGACGTAAGAACTATTTTTGACACAAGCAGTCCATATTATATATGCCAGTGTGTAAAACTGAGAAAAAGTTTGGTTTGAATGACGCCTGCAAATTGCACCCCAAACTACTATTCTATTAAAAAACTATTTTTGTAAAAAAAAACTATACTTACTAAAAATTGACACATCATCCACACCGCTTTGTCAATTTGATTTGTAAGATGACCCCCCGGCGTTTTCATGGAAATTGCAAATATAAGTTTAAAAAAGGACCACGTTTTAGTGTTGCCATACAAAACATTAGTTTTGCACTATATATTTGGAAACTACCTGAGAACGCGTCGACGTGGAGAGCTCAAATTTTGTACACGGCGTTCTTTGAAAAACAAACTTAAATTTAAGTTCAAAAATGGCACAAATCGGGCAACTCCTTCAAAGGATTGCCATACAAAAAATTTGTGATTTAACTATATTCGGACATTGCTGCATGAGAACCCGTCGACGTACAGAACTAAAATTTGGTACACGGGCCTTTTTTAAAAAAATGTAAATTAACTTCAAAAATGGGCAACTGTTTCGTAAGGTTGCCATACAAAAAATTTAGTACGTGGTGTTTTAATAGCAATGATAAATAAAATTTCATAAATAGACTAAATCGGGTTACCTCTTCTTTCTGTTCAAATACAAGACTTTTTTATTTCATTGTATACTTGGTAGGTTCCTGAGAACGCGTCGAGGTGAAGAGCTGCACTCTGCCACACATATGAATGTATGTACGCATACTCATAGACGCACACACACACACACACACACACACACACACACACACACACACCACCACCACCATACACAAACAGGCATAGAGTGCAACCAAAACCCTCGGGAATAATTCACAAGCCATGCAACAGACTCCTTCCCTACCCCATGCGAGGCCCAGCGGGGTCCTTACATTCTAAAATATTTGCAGTGTTCTTATGCAAAACTGGCAAAAGTTTGATTTGAATAGCTGCATACAGATTCGGACTCCGGCTGCACATACACATATGTAATTATCAGTTAGCTGAGAGGTATTGAGAGTAAAATGGTAAGATTACTTTGTAATCAAAACTATTTTATTATTTTGTTAAGTAAGGTATATACGAAGTGTAGTCTTGGGAAGGTGATGTTTGAAACTTTTCAATAAGTATCAATATAGAATATTTTAGAAAACGGACTCACAACGCATACATACAGATTTCTTTTTCATGGCTTGGGAAGTATTCTCAAGAGTTTTGGTGCAACCCTAGAGTGCGAAATCGCGCGATCGAATCAAATAATAGCTTAAATATTATGCATCTCTAACCAAGCCACCCCCACCTTATCCCATCTAGTTATCTGTTTTATATTTTCTAAAGTCGTCATTTTTTTTTTACTATTTTTTTTTTTATAGCGAAAATCACTGAGAAAGAACTTATTTTTTTTTTTTTTTTTTGTAAACAAGTTCGCCATTTTATTAATTATGTATAAAATTTAATGATTGTAGTTCGCAACGAACTCACTCTTATACTTAATCTAATTCCATGTAATTTTTTACTTCAGATAATTTGTTCAAGAGATATGGCTCACGGAACTCACTTGTCTTCTTTTTGAAACGGTGCGATTGTGTATTTATTAAGCCCAACAACTTTTATAGCAATATCTATAAAAAGAACTAAAATAAAAAATTACTAAAAATATTATTATTATATTATCGCTTGAGTCGATAGTTTCAACCTTAACTGAATATAAATTTTGTTTTCCTGGCACAAGTTTAAACAATGCAATAGTTCATTCCGAGACAGAGACTTGGGGATGACTTCCAGCAAAATCTTATCAAAGTCATGTTAATAGGTTTCTTTGGTAGAATAGATCGTGCAATGCAAAGTTACTTCTATTATGTTCGTTTCTCTCAATTGAGACTTAATTTAAATAATTTAGTTAATTGTGTATTAATAAAGTCCAATAATTTAGCGATACTCGGGGTAAATCTATAATAATAATTTATCAATGCTATAAAGTGCTGTATATGTATGTCAAATCGATTTAGACAAAAATTCTGAAATGATTTTAATGCGATTTTGAAAAAAGATAAAATACATATACATACCAAAAATGTATTTCTTATTACTTATGTCAATTTTTCTAATTACGCACAGCATTCTATACTCCAAAGCATGTCGTAACCAACCAAAATGTCGATAATATATTATATACACCATTTGTATCAGAAAAAAACACTGCCGCGGATGGTCTGGGTGCCATATCTCTGCAACGAAAACATAATCATTTACACTAGTGAAAACACCTTCAATTTTTCCAGTAACTTCGATTTGATTTGTAATAATAAGGTCAAAACCAGCTGCAAATTTTTAAACGAGTTGCATACAGCACCCGAGATTTGATTGCTTGAGAGGCTTATGTACATCATGTTTGCGAATCGTAAAATGATGACTTCTGTATGAACTTTCGACATTATTCGAAGTTACTGTAATGTAATACACATCCTAAATGGCGCATCTTAAAACATAATGAGTAAAAACTCATTTGTAAGCATAATCATATGCATAAGCATAAAAAATTGTAATTACCTCATATGAAAAAAAACTTGTACGCACATATGTTATGTGTAAATATCATATTATAAAGTAAACATGCAATATGATGGATGAACATAGCTTGGAAAAAAAACAAAAATTTAATACTTCCTACATGCCAATAAATTGAAAGCAATTAAAAAGAGAATAGGAATCAGCAATTTTGTACAAATTAGCAGCAAGTCAAATGAAGCAATTATGTATTTTTCGAATGGCAGATATGTGTGCCACAATAAACAAATACGAAATTATTAATTCTTGCTTATGGAATGATTTTACCTTCAAGCACTGTTATTAAATTTATATAAAAAGATTGATATTGATTAAATAAAATCAGAATTGTTACTTACTTTTCTCTTCAAATCGGCTCCTAAGCCTATATGATCACAAAGCGGCATTTAGCCTGAACTAAACTCCACATTGACTCTTAAGCCAGTAAAGAACAATAAAGCAGCATATAGCCTGATATTCAGCGGAGAAGTAGCACAGGCATACAGCATGCCCTATAGCTGAATTAGCAAGCACATAAGACTCTCCAGCTCTAATACTAAATAGCGGCACATTTAGCCCAAGTCTAGAGCACAATTTATTATCATTTAACATCCACTACATTACTGCATTTTCAAGGGCTTATTGTATATGAAAAATAGCATCTAATACATTTTGTTATTTCTATATTTTGCATGAGAGATGCAGTTACTCCCTTCTTTTTAACTTATACATAATTCAGAAGATGATGTTACAGTATTAAATAAAAACTTAATAATAACTACAGCCGTTTATTTAAACCACTTGTCTTGTCCTGTGCTATTGTACCTACATACATTAAAAGTTAGGTCTTGTTTTAAACATAGAACTTGGATACAGCTCAAATTCTGCCATAAGTTTTTAAACAATAATTTCGTTCCATACATTCCATACGTTCAGACACAGCATTCTTGAGGTCCGTAAAACATAACACATTGCTGTAAATGGCCAAATGCATATTTATACCTACTAACTTAAGCATAATTTTACTTATTGCAAATTATGGATACAATTTTTACACAAACGCTGTCCAAAAATAGAACTTCTATCATAAATAGTTTAGAAGTTATGATTTTTTTTTTTTTTTTTTTTTGAAAAAGTTTTTGGGCTAGTGAACAGTTTCATTTTGGTCGGTTACGATTAACTTTCCAGGTCGATATATCTTCTTGCTGAGACAGAGGAATAGTATTATTTGTTTTTTTTAGAAAGAGACCAATTGAGGTGTATATAAGAAGTGTATGTCAGGGCAGCAGTGAGTATGTCACTCTTGAACCTTCGCAGATTGTAAGCCCGAGGAAGACCAGTACAACATTGGCACAGTTCGGTATAAGAAAGCATCAGAAAGCTAAAGACAAATGATTGTCAAATCGCCAGTGAGCTTAAAGGCTCTATTTTGACCATAATCCAAGGCTTTTACAAAAGTACCGTAGACCCATTTAAATTCAACGAGAAATTTTGAGTATAGAGGATTAAATCTTTTTGAGAGTTTCCACAAAGTCAGTGGAATGCTTCCTAAAAAAAAACATAGAGTCCACAAATCCGAATGGATGGCGATGGCATAACCTTAATACTTGAATTTGATTTTATAAATTTTAAATATCTATGTATGTACCTAATTCCACGGTCTAGAAAAAGAAAGTTGATATTTTGCTTAGATTCGATATACAATCCCTAATAACCGATGTCCTCACATTTTCCAAACTATACCACAAAAATATTGGCCTACCACGCGCCACTCCCCCACCCCACCCTCCCGTCATGCTAAAGGGTTACAAGCTTAAATGGAGGATTATATAATGGTAACCGTGACCTTAATATAACTTCTTATACCCATTAACTTATTAACTTATTTTGGCCATAGTAATCATTGCAGTAATGTTTCGTGTTTTTATAATGGTGATGGTAACGTTTCCACAACGCTTGAAACTTTCTCAGTTTTAGTGATTGAAATGTTAGGGAAATTATTTTTCGTTACCTTTATAATATAATATAATGCAAATATTTACAAAACCTATCTTGACACAGAATTTCGATATTTTTTTGTATTGCATTTTTATAATGTAAGGGTTTAATACTTTTACAGAATTACAATTTTCGGCATTATCTGCAATGCACAGATGAAAAAATGGCGGCTTGTACTGAAAATTGAATGACCCTTATAAAACTTCTAGAAATATTATATAAACTAAAGGAACTACTATGCCTCGAAAATGGGTCATATATACCCTTTAGTCATAATATGTAACCTTTGGTAATATTATATATCGTATAGTTACAAAAAACGGACGTTAGTGTTCTTATATACCCTTTGGTCATATTGTGTTAAATACATAAAAACAGTTTTATAATGGCTCCATTCGACACTAAAAGTAATGTGTTTTCACCGTTGTTACTAAAGGGCCACCAACAATTTTACGATATTTTATAGTGGATAAATGTATTACCGAAAGTTCCCAATTTTTATTAAAGTCACTTAAATTATTGAATGTTGTCGAGTTATATAAGGGTAACCACGGATATCGCAATAAACACTCATTACCAATAAGTTATATAACGTGAAAGCAATTATTACACTTTCTTATAAACCTTCTAGTAATGGTTACACTAAACTATATAGACCGGTGGTTGAAACATTTCCATCACCAACTTATAAAACCTTTAGTAACTTACTTCCACAATAACCATTAATAACATTAAAAAAAACTCTAATATAACTACGTCACCAATTGGTAATATTATAAAACACTTAGATAACCACTCAAATTCTTATATAACCGAGTAACCATTATATACGCTTTATAAAACTACCCATTACCTTCAGTCGCCAAAAATTGGAAAAATTGTGACTTGCGGTACTATAGGAGCACTGTACTAAGATGAATGTATTATTTATTTTCTACTTGGGACCTCTGACGCATTTTTTTTTTGTATTTTTATTTTGAAGTTATACTCCTTATCTAACTACGTATATATAAAAATGCGATGGAGTTCGGCTTCATTTTGGAGCTATGAATTTTTAAAGTCAATTCTTAAAGTCACCGTAACGAAATATGGGAGAAGTACGCTGAGGAGATTGTGGTATTTTTTCTCTAGTGGGGTCCTCTATAGATTTTATTTGTATTTTAATGTTGAGGCAATAAGCCTTATCTATCTAGGTGCACAAAATTTGAAAATTTTTCTTTGAATTGCGAATAATTTCTTGAGCGCCTTGTCTTCTATAACTTCTTCAGTTACATTCTAAGAAAAACAATGCACACAGTTTCTCGAAAAGATAGGAAAGCAAGCATACACAACATATAACTTGGTAAGAAGACCTATGGATAAACAACGTATAGGTATACATCTATAAAAGTTCCGAAGACACAAAAATGGAAATAAGGTGGCTTTAAAAATTCAGAGCTCCAAAATTAAACCGAACACCATCGTAATTTTATGTATAAGTACGTAGATAAATAAGAAAAAAAAATGGAAAAAAAAGTATTAAAAGTCCACAATAGTAAATAATAGGATTTTTTCGAAAAATATACTATTATTAACAAACACATATTTTTCGCTCGGTGCTGCTATATTTTTTTATGAAAATTAAAAAGCATTAGGCTTCATTTGGTATTTCCATCAGAAAAATCGGTTGCTGCGTTGTCGAGATATGATTTCTTGAAATTTCTAACCCTCTTAGAGGGGGTGGGCCGTGATAGGGGAAACAAGAAATATGGGTCAGCTATTTTGGTATTCTCTACAAACTGTGACAGTTTCATCCAAATCGAAGAGGGTCGGGTCAAAAACAAACCTTTTTTTATCGGTTTCGTGTGGAATGGCTGTAATGAGGTCATAGAAAATTAACTCAAATATTTTTTTTAATGTATCTATAAATTTGAAATTCTACATGTTACCTATTCTCCAAATTCATTGAAATCCTACTATTAGTTATGAAGATATTACTTGTTTACAATTTACATTGAATAAGGAAATAGACTTAAGTGCTCCCATCGCCACCCCCACCCAACCAACTAGCACATCATTACCTAACCCGCTGAACCACTAACAATACCATAACCCATTTAGACGTAAGTTATGTACATTGTAAGGTTTCAAGCTCAGTTAAACAGTTAGATATTAAAAAACACACATATTATTAGTTTAGGGTAGCCATATGATCTTGAACCGAGTGCGTGTTTAGTTCTAAGAAAGAACAATTATGTTAATGTAGTTTAGTTTAAAATAAAAAAAATAATAATAATGAGAAGGAAGATAAATAGCTACTTTTCACAATTCTGTGGTGCTATATCGCCACTTGCAACATTCAGCGGAAAAACAATGCGACGGTCATCAGCGCAGCTAAATATCAATACAGTTTGGCGGAAAACGGAGTAAACTAGCATTCTTTTATGGTTGTACAGTAAAAAATTTACAGGATGTTAAGGGGAAATATACCAAAATCAGAAACACCCTCTCCCTCCTAGAAGACACATTTTACTTTTCCATAACTCCTGAAGTTTGAACCATCAGTTGTGGACCGCGCTGTATAGCTTTCTCTTTCCGTTTCAGCATAAAAATTTCATTAGCATCCAGATATCACCGGAGTTCTTTTACTAATATAATATAAGTTTTTGATCCCGTAAGCATAGTAAAATTGCGTACCACATAAAATAGACATTATACACCCCTTGTCTTACTGCTTGCATTTTTTACATAACGTTAGCTTGCATTTTGTTCAAAAATCATAATTTTCTGGGCAATTTGTTGCAAAAGTTAAAGGCAACATTTAAAAATTGTTTTTTTTTTTTTTTTAATATTTTCTTGTCAACCAGAAATTTTGTTAAAGAAATTTTCGAGGAGTGCTAATTAATTTACTTAATTTACTTTTCATCAATACACTCGGCATTTTTTAAGTTTCATCTTAAAAACATCACTCAAATTTATGTGCACACCACTGACATATATAAAATGGACTGCTGATTCTACTGAAATTGCTTACATTAATTGTTATTATTATGGGATCACTTTCCTATAGTTGTCTCTTTTTGGTTTAACTACTTTATTCCGCTGAACTTCAAATGATATCTTCTCTACACCATAGTCCAGTTTGAGTTCAGTGGTTTTCCCAATGAATATATAGATTAGAACTAGATGGCAATACAATATTTGTAATCCTTTTCCTGTCCCCCAAACCTACTTTTAGCGACAGGCAGACAAAGATTGCTCAATTTGATTTCTTTAAAAATCAAGTTTAAGAAATATGTGATGTTGTAGGAGATAAACTTCCAAGAATAGAAATAGTTTCGAATGCATCTGTAATTTGTTGAACTATTAATATGAATATTAAAGCGAAAGCATAACTTGAAATTAAGATAATTGTCACACCCCTGACAACAAAAGTTGACCACTGACATGTATTAAATGGACTGACTGATCTCCTGTTTCATGTGACACCAGTTTAGATTTCAGAAAGTATGCTCTCACTGGCAATGCTACCAACTGTCGTTACTTGGGGCTATATTTAAATTATTTAGGAATTTACTTATATGCATGTCAGTGGGATTTACCGAATTTACCAAAAAAGCATTTCGGACTATTTGAATTGTTAAATTTTAATTATAAGGCGAAGGACAAGGAAAGCTTTTTTGCAAGGATCTTTTGATTGGAAATACCGCTGAATCGTTACAGTTCAGTGGAGAAGTATGCTCTCACTGAAAGAGACAGGAACATGAAAGTGGTGCCATTTGCTTTCATGCATTTTTGGTTCAACGACGACTCCAATGTCAGTGAAGTTGACCCATGTGAAATAAAAAATCAGGCAGTCCATGTTATATATGTCAGTGGTGCATACTGAGCTTAGAATATAGAGAGTACAGGAAGTGTGATAAGCCATATTTGACGTAGTCAAATTCTGGTTGTGTTAGTATCTGTTGCCGCTGTAGTGAATGCTCAGTACAGCCGTCTAGTAGAATCAATATAGAGAGCGGAGCAACAAGATATATGGATGAAAATATTACTTTTGCTCCCATCGAAAATGTTCTTATATGCTGTCACTACACCTACATACCCTGAGAGTTTCTCAGCTGTCATAAACGTAAACAAATCTCGGCGGATGAAGGAATTTTTCGATATTTCAACGTTTTGGTTATCTTTTAATTTAATTTAATATAAAAATGTATGTAAAGTACACAAAATAATATTTGATAACTTTACTTGCCTAAAAAGTGATTTCCCACGTCGTACCTTGGTGTTGTTGTGGCAATTTTATATCGGACACTTCATTCTGAAAATACATGAACATCACTTAGAAATTTATCACTATAATATCAACAGATAATTACTTACACTCTTTACTTTCTTTAGCACTACAGTTAAATAAAATATCTTTCGCTTTTCACAAGTTTTAAATTAAATTCAAATTGTTGCAAATTATAAAACTTCGTTTGACAGCTGTAAATACATTTGTCTCTTTCTTCAATATAATGCTGACCTACTTCACGAATTTTACAGGTACCAACATTTTCTGTTATCTCTATATTCTAAGACACTGAGAGATGACAATTTTACAGTTCCTTGACAATCGCGGTACCTTTGTTTTTTTTTTATCCTTTTTCTGTACCTCCTACAAGTTGATAAAAGGTATTTGAACTGGCTAATGTCTTAAAAATTGGCTGCAATATTTCGCAAATCGCTTATAAATATATTATCTGAGATAACTTCCGCCAATATCTTGTTGTTTGGCACTCATAACTTCGATTTGGTTTAATGTTCTTTAATTATTTGAAATAATTAATTTCCTTTCAGATTCAGAGATAGAGAAACGACAGAAGAAAAAAAATGTTATTTACAATTCTAAGCCCATTATTAAGAACAATAAATAAAGTGGCAATCTTTCTGTTGGGACAACAACAGACAGCGGATTTTCTTAGCGCTTTATTCACAAAATGAATATAAAATTAAAGCAGCATAAGAAGAAAATAATTCTATAGAGAATATCGTGCATTGTAAAATGTGTCCAAAATGATAAACTTCCGCAAAGCAGCAAGGTTGGAATGAATACTGACAAGGAAATAATTAAGTACTTGCACAAAAAGAGTATGTAAAGATGAAGATGGATATAGATCTAGCACACTATTTTACCTGTACTATTCGATAGGAGTCCTTCTTTCCGCATGGAAACTTGCACATGTTCAGCCAATACCCAAAAAAGGAGAGGCAAGCGATCCATTAAATTATAAACCAATTGCCCTTACTTCGATTATTTCGAAGGGTTTTGAAATACTCATCAACACCCAATTGATGAAATATCTAGAAACTAATAACCTGTTAACGATTGCCAAATACGACTTTCGTAGTAGCCGCTCTACTGGAGATTTATTAACATTACTTACCGAATTTTTGTGAATCTAAAATCATCGCATTAGATATCTCGAAGGCCTTCAATAGAGTCTGGCAAGGCTCTGTGCTCTTTCATTCTCTCTTTCTCATTTTTATTAATGATCTGCTAGCTCTCACTTTAAATCCTATTCATAATTGCAGATGACAACATCCTTGATTTCCTGTACTTGTGAGACTCTATAGCTGATTCCCGTGGGAATGCTACAGATGGAAAACGAAGTCACATGTTCAGTTCACTAAATCAGGACCTTACAACAATACTCGCTTATAGCAGTTCAAATCGGGTCTTGTTTAATGGTTCCAAAACGCAATATTGTCTGTTATCACTCAAACGTACTGAAACACCCGCTCAATCCATTTCCGTCGATGGAGAAAATATTTCGAACTCGCAATCCCTTAAAATCTTAGGCATTGTAATATCCAACAATCTTAGTTAGTCTGATCATATGTTTTGTATTGCCAAAAACGCGATGAAATGCCTGGGCTTCTTGCAAAAATGCAAGAAATATTTTCCTACATCAGACTTGGCGCAAATCTACAAGTCTCATATCAGGCCTAGATTAGAATATAACTTCTGTATTTGGGCAGGAACTGGATATACTGCATTAACCGTTTCAGACAAAGTCCAAAAGAAACCCTTTCAGCTTATTGGCGATGTAATATCAATAGTAACAATAGATTCCCTCTAGCCTGATCCCTTGTAGAATTCTTCCTATGCGTACCACACGAGCTGTAACCCGAGCTCACCCTCACACCCTTGAAGTTAAATTTGGCCGTGAAATTCCGCGAATCTCTCATAAGCAGGATTGTTACGAATGTGGAACAGTTTGCCATCTTCTGTTTTCCCCCTTAGCCATAGGCCGCAAAAATTAAAGCGCAATGTACACCGTAACCTCCTTGACTCAACCCAATAATATCTAATTCCCTACCCCTTCTTCCTTTCCTGCTGTGCTACGGCATCATAGGGTATCCCCCGAGGTTTGGTATCATCATAAAAAATCAAAAGATAAAACTAAAAAAGGAGTATAGCTTACAAATAATGATGATGAAAATGATGAGCAAGATAGCGCTTTTACAAGCACAGCCTTCCTTATATACCACACATCAATCAAATCAGGACTTGGTATAAAATGCAGGAAGCTATAGTTATATATATATAACTACAGCCACAGACAATAAATACTCAGATATCGACGGTAGTACTAAGAAAGTGATGTATGGAAGAGCTCATAGCAAACCTCAATAACGCACTGATCTCGGCTAAATATATCATGGGTACGAACCAAAAAAGTTTTTCAATATAGAAAAAAATCATTTCTTTTTTGGAATCTAAATCGACCATATTTCTTCAGAATTCGTATGCATTATTGGTGGGTACTGAAGACGATTCAAATAAGTTGTGTGTTGTGTCTGGGCCAGTGCTGCCAGATGGTAACATACAAAAATCGGAAAAATGCTGGGGAGAGGTATGAAATTCGGTGAAAGAATTAAAACACATAATTACTTGTTCAAAACATAGTTTATAGAAATTCAATAAAATATAAATTAAAAAACTTAAGGATGTATTCAGAACTATAAAATAGATTAGATTAATATTCTTATTGCCATTTGCCCTATTTCAATCTGATTAGTAAGATTTATACTATTTACATATTAGAATTAAAGCGCTTAAGCATGTTTTCATTTATATGCATATTAAAATATTTCCCTGTTTTTTGTCAAAATATATTTGGACATTAAAATACCTTTTAAAGTTTCTGCATCCAATCAATTTCTCAGCTTTGTTATGCTGATATTTATCTGTGAAACAGAGCAGACGTTGCAAAATGCAACACGACGGGTCGCGTCATGGTTTTTATTTTTAATCAACCAGTTTTTTTATTTTCGGATCATTTTGGCACAGTTAAATTTTTGCACATACATTTTTGCTCACAATTACAAAAGCTACATAATTCAAACCATGTAATTTTACCACTATTTTCGGTAATATTTCATCATCTAAATCTGAACCATCTGGCACTGGCCGTTGTACAGGTACTAAGTAAAAGTCCTCCTTTTTAAGAAAAATCAACAGTTTTTCAAGATATGTAAATATTTTTATACCTGCATTTAATCTTACCTTTTCTTATAAATTTATCCATCACATAAGAGAAGAACTAAATAAGCGGAGATCTTATTAGAAAAATATCCGCTTAAGATTGTGAAATCAACTGAACAAAAACAAATGGACTATGGAAAAAATGTGAGGTTTGCCCAATTTCATCAGATTTCACAGCGGAGTTCTAATCTGCAATTTCTGAAATGTTTGCGTCCATTTTTTACCCACATTTCTCCATTGTTTCGCGCGTCTGATATAAATTTTTGCATGTATATAGGAACTAGTTCGTTGCCTTTACCAACCTTTTATGTTCCTTAGCTTAGTATCAGAAGCGTTAATATAATAAAATTTGGATTAATAATGAAAATCTCTAAAAATCGGAAGAGGCTGTAAAATATCGGAACAGGCTGTAAAATATCGGAAATAAAAGAGCCAAAATCGGGGAATCGGAATTATACTTGAAAATCGGGGAAAATACGATAAATCGGGGAATCTGGTAGCCTTGGTCTGGGCAGTCTCGGCTTGGGGGAAGTTGGATTGATTTGGTTGCTTGGGCTTGTTAGCTAACAATTTTTATGAGCGTAGATCTATGTACATCAGCGCGGATTTTTGCCTCAGGCCTGTATAAATTGTTTTCAATGGAGGAAAGAATTGATTTATTTCTTAGAATTGAAATCGACCTTCAGAATTCGTGTGGTTCCGAGAAAATTCTGTCTACCGTGTTGTAGGATGAGTACCACTTTGAAATATAACTTTTTTTCTAGCGCTGCGTACGAACCCTCGACCTGTTCCTATTGCATTTTTTTTTTTCTGCTAAGAGAAATTGCATGATTCTGTGGCACCTGTTTTGCAATCAAGAAAATTGCGGACATACATACATCGAACTCAAATTTGAAAGAAATATTAAATATGAAATAGATATATCCAATTTTATGCTTATTAAACTTTAAGAGGAGTCAATACCAATACATACATTTTCAATGCGAAGTTCTGGCAAAATATTTGTAGCAGAATATTGATTAATATTTTAAATTAAAGGTAAATGAAGAAGTCTAGTAAATAACGTCAGCAAAAATTAAAAAAAGTGTATTGGAATTGAAGTCTTTTAAATCAAATCCTTGTGGGTAGGTATTCTCATTTCTTTAAATTGTGACTGTTTTAGAAAGATAAGGCCTAGATCTAGCAAATAACGTCGCGTTTTTTTTTTTTCATTTTTATAATTATTTGAATCTAATAGTACTTGTTTTTTCTCCCGACATTTCACCGACCAGAAATTGCAATATTTATTTGAAAGTTGTTTAAATACAAAGCAAAATAGTATATTTAACAATTATGGGCAAAAAAAATTTAGGAAAGTTAATTCTCGTTAAAATATTTCAATTTAGGTGAACTGCAAATTTTCATTTTTCGTCTTAAATAGTATGGTTTTGTCGGATGTTGGGTTTCTGTCTTTTGCTGCAGATGTCTGTCATGTGCTCTGATCTAGGCTAATTTTATATGAATTTTCTAATTTTCAAAACACAAAAATTCGTACAATAAATTTTATTACCTACAGGTTCGCTGGTATCTAAATTGAAACTTTTACTGAGTACTGACTCCTCTTAAATTCTAAGAAAGAAATGAATTTTTGTCTATATTTAAAAACATTTTTGGATCGTACCCATGAAATATTTAGCCGAGATCAGTGAGTTATTGAGGTTTGCTATGAGCTCTTCCATACATCACTTTCATAGTACTACAGTCGATATCTGTATATTTCTTATCTCTGCTATAGCTCTAAGCCAGTGTTGGGCAAAATTTAATTATATTAACGATTAACGATTACGATTAAAAGTATCAATCATCAATCAGGAACAATGATTTAAATATTTAATCGTTTAAAGAAATCATGTGAACCGATTAATGATTAATTAATCATAAAATGTAATCGCATAACACGATTAACGATTGATCAATCGTTAGTCGCTTAATCGTTTTCAAAAATGATTAATTTATTTTAATCTCCACTAATTATTTTATTTAACTTTCAAGCATTTTTAATATTTTTGAGTAATCTTGTTAAGCACTGATCAAAGAAACGTTTTATTTCATTTTTTACTAATAACTAATAAACTTATCTTGAGCTACCAATACCTCATTCAGTTTTTCAAATTAACAAATCAATCGAAAAATATACGATTAACGATTAAAAACTAAGAAATAAATAACGATTAATACCCGTCGATTGAACTCCATTATACTCGATTGACGATTAAATTGATCAATCGATTAAATTAATCACGATTACTTTCTTGAGATTAATTTTTCAATCATAATTTTCAATCGTTAATCTAATTCAAAAATTTAATCGATTAATGCCCAACACTGCTCTAAGGATAGAATTTAGTGAAAATTCCCATACGAAATAATTATATGTATTTGCAGATTTTTGCTTTTATTATTTTCTATTATGATTGCTACTAAATAATTGCATTTTGGTTATGACGTGTTAATAAAGTAGATATACGCAGAAACTAGTAATCAACGGACATACATAGATACTTTTTCATCTAGGAGATCTGCTTTACAAAAATCAAAGTGCACTTTGTACAAATTAGTAATTTTAATAACACATAATTTGCATTTACTATGTCAAACTAGTGCTATATGATGATTTATATTTAAATCACAAGTGGTGTGATCTAGGACTTTTCTGGATCAGCATATAATTAAAAATCTCTTCTAATTATCTTCAGTTGGCGGGATTTCAAAATTCAGCATATATGCAATTCATGAATAATGAAAAGTTTTACAATTTTCACAAAAACTGCGGCAACCTCCATTTTAAAAATTTCACGATGATAGATACCATTACCAAAAATAAGGGGAAATGCTTTTCTTCATATGGAAATACCTTAGTATTTAACACTACAAGATAAAAGAGTAAAAATACAGCACTATGATCATCTCACAATTACGTGTAAAATAGTTTAAAATCTATATAATATTATTATAGTACTCCTATAGAAAAACTGCATTATATTTATCATCTAGTTGCAATTATTAATGTAGCAAACTCCCCCATACCCACTGCAGTTAAATATAATTATTTTCAACGTTGAAATTATCAAATTCCTAAGTTCATAGAATTTCGGAAGATTATAATATCATTGCACCCAGAAAACAGGCGTGTATCCAGACCTGCAGGGGGGGGGGGGGGGGGGGGAGTTGGAAGTAGTCGCTTTTAAAAATTTTTGTTTTATCATTTTTAAGTTAGATATCACAAAACCCAATTTTCGGTTTGATTCGGAAGAAGACCTGCCGATAATATTGTCCATATCAATGTCGATCTCAGAGTGGACAGACATTAAGGTTCATATCCAGATATCCTTCTCAAGCAAAGATTGTAGAATTAGATGTGATGAAACCGATTCTTTCACGGGTGAAGTAAATGACTAAGAGTGAGAGCTTGCACCTTAAATCACATTCAAAGGAATAGGAATAGAAGTGCATAATATGTTACTGACAATTTCTTTTAATGGGAACTTAACTGATCTTACTTTTTTCCGAAAAAAAGTTATGAATACTCTTAACAGTCTTCTGCTTTCCACTTTCACTACTATTTCTAACGCCAGCGCTAATTAGTGTTGCTAGGTTATTCTTCTCCTATAATTTAAAAGTAATCGCGAAGTTAAATTAAACAACACTACTTGAATTAAGATGAAAATACAAGCAAAGCAACGGCAACTACCGCAGGCAGAAGAAAGCGAATGGTTTTATTTTTACAGTCTTGCCGTAAAAATTGTGAAGAAAAATTGTAAAATTAATTTTAGTGGCATCACTTCAACTTATCGTTTTCAGCAAACAATAGTGTATAAAAATTCGAAAGAAAAATGTTCAAGAAAATTTCTAAGAACAAAATGTATGCTTGCCAACGCTTGTAAATATCTTTTGCGACCCAGATCAGCCAAGGCATCTGAATCAATATAACACTTTGTAACCATTGTCCGCCGCCAAGAGTGCATGAAAATTCTAATGAAAAATTTTCAGATCTTTCCAAGAAAGCTGAATGCTTGTGCCCCAGTCCGATAGAGTGAGCCACCAGAATCAATGCAAGAATTCGTTTGGACCGTTTTCGGTGAATAGTTATTCTTTCAAATTCTTCAGAAGATAAAAAAAAAAAATCTTTGAACAACTCAGGCATGAATCAGTGGCGCTATGAAAAATCAGCGGGTGGCTAGACGTCGATTGCATGGAACTAGGCCCTAGGGTTCTACTAGAAGAACCGCGAAACAAAATTTGTTAAGTCAAGGCGAAGGCTTAAATACAATTGCGATGGTCAACGGGAAACGACGAAAAAATGCCACTGTCAAACTACTAAAAGCACAGCGTTTTATGTGAATGACCAAATTACGACGGGTGACGGTCAGCGTTCGATGAAGTTGCCGGCGGGATTGATCAATTTCTAATTTTGCCGTCGTCACTACAGTACTACCAACCAAAATCAAACGAATGTAATTTTTGTGGCATTAATTTTTGTCAAGGTTGTAAGACGTTGCGCCAATTCCAAAACAATGGATTTTGATGAAAAATTGATTGAAGAAGTGCGAAACCATAAAATAATTTATGATATACAAGACAACCAGTATACACCAGTTGACAAAAACGACATGGTTTGGATGGATATTTCGAGGTAAAATTGTGATATTTTTGACATTTAGTTTGATTTTAATTTATTTATTTTGTGTATTTTAAATTTTTCCTTTCCACGCTTTGGTTCATTGCAATTCTTTCAAAATAATATAAAATATTCTCGATAAAAATCTGTTTCAAAACGCTCAAAACTAATAACAAATGAAATTTCAGTATCTTCTTCTTTCAAAACCGCCGCTCACTGCCTGTCGTTGCAATTGTACTACCAATTTGTCGACTACCTGTTTTGACAGCGAATTTTCCGCTGCCGTCTACCGTAGGAAAATCAGATAGGCAACAAAAATTATGATCGCTGACCAATTTCTTAGAAACAATAACACTTTCTAAAATAGAAATTGTGTGCGTTTTCATATATGAGTAATCGGCGCAACAAAAATATAAAAGCATCTTCATAACTGGGCTGCTAAGCATTACGTGACATTTTCTAAACAATGAAATACTAAAATAAATATGCATTACAAAATTACTTATTATCGTGTGATAGGTATGATACATGACTTTTTGTCACTATATAAAAACACAAGAAAATTCTAAAAAATTTGGACACGTTTAAAAGACGAAGAGCTACGAACGAATGACTATTATACCAAATCCACTAGTACTAATAAGAAGACATACAAACCATACAAACCAAACCGTACCATACTAAAATCATCCTGTTAAACTTTTACAGCTCGCTCGGTCAATTAACCACGACGGTTAAGTGGCGCGTTGCGGGGTCATGACCCCTGTGACCCTCTCCCCCTGTATACGCGCTTGCGTCAACTGTAAGTACTACTATCTGCGTACATTAACAACTTGACGTCAACCCTACGTAACAATTATATGATTTGTCCCATTTTCAAACTCTAAGACTAGTACGGAGTTCGGGTGAAATAGTACGGACTTCGAGTAAAAAGTGACATTTCCATATAAATTTTATCGCTGGTAAAATGACAAGTAAAAATTTTACTGGCGTTTTACTAGTCCAGTACGGAGCTTACTGGTAAAATATGTCATTTTCCCTATTATAAGATAGATGGCACTTTGTATGTTTTACTATGTTTTACTATGTTAAAATGCTATTTTTTGGCGTCCGCGTTAAATTTTACCCGAATAATTCCCGGACACATACAAGGCTTAAATTTACAATTCTTTTAAAAAGGACGTGTGAAAAATTTTAGCTCTGTAATTAAACATGGCCTCGAGTTATTGTGAGGATGGACAGACGGACAATCTAAAAAAATCAAAATAACTATTAATATTATGCATGGGTGTCCAATCCATTTTGCTGTAGCAGTGTGAGCTCATGTTAGTTGGATGTTAAAATGTTTTGGGTGCATTTATAATGACAATAACCGCGAAGGCGGCGCGTGTATGCGCCCATAGGTCATGAAGAGATCGTACCCATAATGATATTAGTATATTATATTATATACAGTAATCAAAGGATTAATGTTGATATTGCAAAATAAATTTAAATAATTTCAGATTTCAATCATTATTTTTCAAAGTGTTTCAAATTTCAACTGTTAATTGTTTGTGACAAAGTTTGCAATCTGTATACAGGATGTCTCGTCTCAACTTGATAACCCGTTATTGGAGAGTGGGTGTTAAAATTTCTTTTAATCTGTAATTTTATTTCGTTACTGTTAAGTCGTAGGAACATTGGCGTAACTAGGTAGGGGCCAGGGTGCCCCCCCCCCCCCCAGAATGCGGACTGGACCCCAGGAAATTATGAAAATTAAAAAAAAAAATGTTAATTCAGACAATCTTAGGCCTAATTAAATTGAATCCGTTTGGATCGGAATCGGAAAGGCCTTCACTAGTTATTTTCTTCAAGAAAACCTATTAAAACCTTTTTAAAATTTTTAAAAACATTTCTGAGATTGCTCTGATTCCACTAAATTTTGACAAAGACGTGATTCGTAGGAGAAATTATGCAGATCTATTTTGACAATTTGTACCGAAATTTTAATTAATAACCTTTGATATCAATGAAATTTTGAAAATTTCGTTAAACTTTGTTTAATTTTCCGGAAAATAAACCTTTTTAACATTTTTCGATTCCAATCCTAACGAATTCAGTAATGAGGCTGATTCTCTTTATAAGGAAGAAATATCACAATTAAAAATTTCAATAATATTCTTATTACGTTACATTATCGACTAAAACTATATTAGAACTCTAGACAAAATACTTCGGGAAACTGAGAAATTCACAGAAAAACATCAAATTTGTCTAGAGCCTACTCGAATTTCGAAAAGGAGAAGGCTAGTTAAAAGTAATTAAGTTGACTTTCCATCAGTTACAAGGCCAAGGCCATTCGAATATTGGAAGATACATATTTACAATCAAGTGATGGACAACATTATCACAAACTTTCAAAAATAGGTTTGAATATCTACCTTTGGATGAGTCAGTTGACTCATTTATAAAGTTTTACCTGAAACATGGACAGCCATTTGCAGAAAATTATAAAAATGTTTTCAATGTTGTAGACATTTCCACCTTACAGATTGAAAAAAAAAAAAAAAATAATAATATGTTCCAAAACAAGAGCATTGTAGTAAATTTAAAAGACTATAAACAGATATTAATAAAGACTTCTGCCAAAATTTATACAAGTTGCTGGAACAGAGCTTTTCCATCGAGTTAAAACTTGCTTAAAAACAAATGCTACGGGAGAGGTTTTCGAACATGGTAGTTTTAAACATTGAAGATGAGATAATTAAAAACAAACTAACAGCGCAACAGGTGCTTAATAAGTTTGCAGAAAAAAACCGTAAACTAAAGCATATGCAGACTTTAACTATCTCTTTATTAGCGCTTAATACAAACGTAAATATAATTGATCTAAAATGTGAATCTATCTTTAGACCTGTAAAGTACTTAAGTGCATTGGTACTTAAATATTAGTACCAGTACCATAACTTGGACTTAAATATTTTTCAAGTAGAAGTACAAGTCCCAGTAATTCTCAATTCTCAAATACAAGTCCCAATACTGGTACTTAACGATATGGTCCTGTAGGCGTGGTCGTGTTGGTCATTTGGCTGATGTTATTTTTTATTATTAACGGCATACCTTCCTCCTTATAATGAAATAAAGATCCGATCATTTATCTCAAAAAATGGCATTTTTCTTTGAATATCAAAATAACACCTCTTATTGGAAAACGCTTTAATAGATATTATCTGCATCTCGACAGTGTCTCAAGAAATCTTACCCCCTTCAGTAAAATAGATAGAAAATTTCCGCAATATATGAGTAACTGTAGGACAGATATTGACATGCTGTATCGATATCTTTCCTTGATAAGGTTAGCAATCAAGTTCCACAATCTGCTCTTCTCCTCCGCACATGTGGAATATTTATTTTCATTTGCACTGAATTCAAAATGTAGACCTCTGCGGTCATCTTAGCAATTTCCCAGTTTCTCCAATAACTCTTACGTAGTCGATGCTATAACCCGGTGAAGATACAAGCGAAACAAAAAAACATTTTTTTTTATTAAGGATGTTTAGGACAAACTGAAAGCCTTGAAGAGTGCAATCAATGTGTAGGTATAACTATCTTTTCGATCCAAATAAATTTCTAACTAATGTATTCTTGAAGTCAAGGATTTTATATCAACTAGGTCGCTTATAATCTCGTTACTAAATTTTCGATATTTCGCAAAAACATTCGGTTGCAAAACTCTTATCACTAAATAAAAATGTCTCTAGTTATTTCACAATTGTAAATATAAAATTTTTACTTTCTAATACAGAGAAATTTAAATTTAATTTCAAAACAGTGGAGCCGAAACTGAATAAGCATTTTAGTTTAAATAAATTTTTTGAAAAGTTACGCTATCAAGAGCTTTGTTGAAGTCTAAGAGGACTATAAATATAATTTTACATTTTTTCATCAGGAGGAGTTCCACTGACATGTATAATATGCTTGATCTTCTATTTCATATGGATCCACCTTCGTTGCGAGGGGTATGAAAAACTGTCTTAATTTAAAGTTTCATTTTCGCTTTAATAGTCATGTTACAAACGCAACAAATTCCAAATATATTCAACATTATTAGTTTTATTGGAAACTTATCTCCTATAACATCAAATATTCCTTAAACTCGATTTTTAAGGAAATAAAATTAAGCAAGTTTTGTCTGCCTATTCCTAAAAGTAGCTATGGGAGACAGAGAAAGGATTACAAATTTTATATTGTAATCTATTTCTATTCTATATATTCATTTGGGAGATCCACTGAACTGAAACTAGACTATGGTGGATTTCGTATAGAACTGATTATTTCAAGTTCAGTGGAATCCAGTCGTTAAACCAAAACAAGACAACTATAGAAAAGTGATCCCATGATAATGTAAGCGATTTCAGTTGTTTCAGTGGTCTATGTTATACATGTCAGTGAGCAGTTCTGACACTTCGATTATTTTTGAAAGAGTCGTCTCTCAAATATGATATCTAGATTACCAATGGTACAGGATGACATTACCAAAATTTTCTGGGCTTACCACTACCCCGGCTTTCTAAATCTGTTCTAACCTAACATTTGGAAAGTGATTAAAGATGTACCAGTACCCAAAAAAGCAGCACCGATTGATTTGAGCGACTATCGACGCATTAGTATTTTTAGCTGTTTTTGGCAAAGTCTTCGAAAAAATTATGAAAACTAAGATTGTGGAATATATAGCTTGTGATAATCTCTTAACGAAAATGTAGTCTGGTTTTCGTGAAAAACACAGTTGTGAAACTGCTCCACTGAAGGTTTCTACAGATTTGCGGTCGGCTCTTGATAATGGTGATATTGGTGCCTTGTTGATTTTGGATTACTCTAAAGCATTTGACAGTGTTATGCATTCTAAACAGCACCGTAATTTTTTTTTCGAATCTTTATTTTTCCCCGCCTGCTATCAAGTTTATATCTCATTTCGTCTCGAAAAAATCTCAACAATTGACTATTGATGGGATTCCATCTTCACTCATGCTTTTGGTGTTCCACAAGGCTCACTATTAAAACCTCTCCTGTTTAGCCCCTTTATTAATGATCTTTATGACATAGTCCATGTCGTTAATCAATCTATCTCTATGCAAACGATGTTCATCTGTACCTGAGCAGGCTTCTTGGACTCATTGAGGACTGTACTAGCAGAATAAATGATGATCTATCTGAAAATGGTCTAGAGATAATCTGCTCCTCCTCATTACTAGTAAGTAAATCTTAATGCATTACTTTTTGTAGCTCGAACATTGATATTAATAATAATAATAAGGGGCTACCTTTTGGGGGCTACCTTCTGGGAGTGAAATTCAACATCCGGTTGAAAATGCTGTGATCACATTAAGACTACAGTTGGTAAAATTTATAGTTGTTTACGCAAATTGTGCAATCCGCCAATATTCTGCCATTGAACCTCAAGCTGAGACCGGTATGGATGTTGTTAATGTCCCACTTTTCTTAAAGAAGCTTAATCTTCCCTAAACTCGACTCGGTGTTCAAACGAAAACTTGAAGTTTCCTTCAATGATTTTATACGCTGTATCTGCGATCTACGTAGATTTGCACTTATTACACATTACAGATCATCGATTTTTGTCTGTTCCTTGGACACGTATATCTGAAGCGAAAGGCCTTCGTATTTCTGCATAATCTCCTTAACAAGTATTGCCTGAGTATCTTTATAGCGGTATACAATTCTTGCAATATCGAAGAGGATGTAGCATCCTAATTCCATGTTTCTGTTCATCATTGTTTGAAGGATCATACTTGGTCTAGGTTACTCGCCTTTGGAACTCACTTCTTAGCAATATACATCGTATAACCTCTGTTGACGAATTTAAAAAGCTCACTCGTAATTTTCCTATTAAATTGTGGTAAGTTCTTGCTAGATTTTTGTTTAATTTTTAATTCTTCTCTTCTGAATTTTCATATTGAAAACTATTACTTTTTACTTTGTATTTCTTAGCTTTACTTATAAAGGCTCTTGTTCTTTTTCTTTAATTTTTAATTTGTATTTTCTCATTTTGTTTTTAATTAGTTAATGTACGTAGATTACCGTTAAGTTTTTGTTTTTTTCTTTTAGTGAAATTATAATAAATTGTACTTAAATATAAGATCATGAATCTTATGTACAATTTTATAAATAAATAAATGGGTTAAATTGAATTGAATAAATTCTTCCATAGAGAAGGAAATGAGAAAGACAGTGTAACCGTGTCAGTTTTAGGTTTAGAATTAATTTCTTATTATTTTTATTATTTCTATTTATTTTTCAAAATATTTCATGATATTTTATAAGTAAGTTTTAAGCCCAAATTATTAATAATTTCATTACATAATATTATTACATACAAATTTTCATAACATTTCTCTTAAAAGTAGTGAAACAAACTTTATTTCACAATTTCTGTGGCATTTTAATTGCCAATTACACCTTCTGCTATAATTATTAATTTCCTGTCTTATTATTAAGTACCTATTATCGCGATAGAATAGACATGAGTTGATGTTACTTGCATTAGTTTCTATACTTGATTGTACTGAAATAAGTTATCATTATACAAACTGTCATAAATTGCAACCTCGTCACCTTTTGGTACTATCTACTATATCTAAAACTATACTAATCAAAGTCAGAACCAAAACTAAGATGTTTGCTTTCCAGTTATCCCGAACAATAATTTTATGATTCCCAGATTTTTTTATTTCATGATCAGCATATAAATTATCTGAAATCAAAATAATTTCAAAATTACTAACTTAAAAAAATTATTTCCAAGTTTCTTTATTATGATAAAATATCGAAAGGATTACAATTTCATTGTAGAAATGCTCATCCCTATCCATTTTAAATTTTAATGCGAACAACTAGTTGCGATCAGGGATCTCATCTTATCTTTATGTGCGCAGGTAAGAAATTTACAAGGCAAATTTTGACGAGACAAGACAAGGCATGGGCCAAATGAAGCGACGACGATCGGTCAGTTTCTGGTCAACCTCAGATTTCATTCTTAGTACTGGATGGGATCATCCATAAGAGGACAGTCGGGAGTGTCGTGTCAGTCCGATCTCAGATCAGAGTCACTCAGCGAAAAACTAAAGCAAAATAACGCCAACATCGCGTCGCGATCTGATTCCAGTTTGTTTTCTTAAATATTTTACCGTCGTCACCATCGTCATCGCTGTTGTGCCAGCACCGTCAGCCGTCTAAGGGAATATCATCGATGGAGCTCTATTTAGTAAGTTGAAGAAAAGTGAGAGCGCGTGCAGCCGATAATTTTTGCTTATTAGCCAGTTTACGATTTACGTATAGATGAGTGGCGGCCACCGCAGGCACTCCGGCACTCGGGTAGCCTCACGATCCCAGTGCTTCTTAAACTTTGTATAAACTTGTGTGGATGTGTTTGTGCTTCTAAGAGTATAGTATTATAGAAAAGAATACCACAAATCTCTTAGAATGAAGAGAAAATGTATTAGGACTTAAGAGTATTGCTATAATGCTTTATGCCTGTCGGGCGCTTCCCTTATTTTTACAAAATTTAATTATTGAATTTTTTTTTTTAGATTCTACTAGCGGTATTCGTGCTGATGATCAGTTACTTCTGGTGCCGGCGTGAATCATCAATTCCTGGCCCTTGGGGAATTCCGGTGCTTGGGTTCTTGCCCTTTCTCAATGCAAAAGCACCATACAAGAGTTTACTGGAACTTTCTTACAAGTACGGTCCTATTTATAGAATACGCCTGGGATCTGTGTCCACCGTGCTACTGTCAGATGCTTCATTGATAAGGGAGGCCCTGAGGCGAGAAGAGTTTACTGGAAGGGCACCACTTTATATTACACATGGTATAATGGGAGGATACGGTAAGCAGCTCAAACATGAAAACGAAAAACTTAAGCGACGAACTCGATTATACCTTGACTTACAAAATGTTAACTAACCTTTTGCAGGAATTATATGTGCTGAAGGCCTACTATGGAGGGATCATCGCCGTCAGTCAATTGAATGGCTAAGACGACTCGGAATGGCTAAATTTGGACCTTCACGTGAAGTTCTGGAGAAAAGAATTCAATCTGGCTCAGTAGAATTCTTGAATGTACGATAATGATGAGTCACTTGGCCGTTGATGGCTGAATGAAAGCGAGTCTGATTCTGAAAATTGTTGTTCTTTACAGGCAATCAGAATTGATTCCGCGAAGCGCCTCACCATCAATCCAATGCATGCCCTCCACCACTCTCTCGGGAATATCATTAATGACTTGGTATTTGGTGTTACATACGAAGAGGATGACGTCACCTGGAAATATTTGCAGACACTTCAAGAGGAAGGCGTCAAGTATATTGGAGTCTCGGGTGTTGTGAATTTTTTGCCATTGTTAAGGTAAATGTTTTTGGTGATTAATGAGTTTCAGGAATAAAAAAAAAAAGTTCCACGTTCTTTTAATAATCTCTTTTGAGCCTTTGAAATTTTTAAACACACTACAAACAGGTTTTTGCCAGCAAATAGAAAGACAATAAATTTCCTAATGGACGGGAAAAGGCGAACCCACGCCATTTATGATGAAATTATTGAGAAACGCAGGATAGCCATTAATAGTGAAAAACATTCTGAATTTGTGCCCCGATGTATTTTAGACCATTATTTGATGGAAAAGGAAAGGCGCAGTCTCTGCAATGATCCATCAGTTGAATTGTATAGTGAAAAGCAGCTTCGACACCTGTTAGCTGATCTTTTTGGTGCTGGAGTTGATACAACTATAACAACGATCCGATGGTTTCTACTTTATATGGCAAAGAATTCAACATACCAAAATCTTCTGCGATCGGTATTGTATAGCTAAGCGCTTAGTTATGAATATATTAATGGATTTCGTGCTGTCGTGTTCCTTTTTTGTGTTTTTTTTTGTGTTTTTTCGTTTTTTTTTTATAATATTTTGGTATATTTTACTTATTTCAGAAATTGTCTGCATATCAAACGAACGAGCTTAACTTGGCTGACCTTGAAAAACTTGATTTCCTCCGAGCTTGCATAGCTGAGACTCAAAGAATAAGAAGTGTTGTACCGCTTGGAATTCCTCATGGCACCAATGAAGTGAGCAAATTTTAAATTAGAATTAATATATTTCTTTGCTTTTTTGTTCTTTTTTTTTCTTTTTTCTTTTCTTTTGTTAAAACAATAATTAATGTTCGCTGATTTGTGATTGATAGAATACTACCCTAGGAGGATACGAAATACCGAAGAATACCATGATAATTCCATTACAATGGGCCGTACATATGGATTCCAAAGTGTGGCCAGATCCTGAAAAGTTTGATCCTTTCAGATTTTTAACAAAGATAGATGAGAAATTTGTGCCACCTCATGAATTTATTCCATTTCAGTCTGGTTAGTTGAACCATTATTTGGGAAGAAATCGGGAAAAAAAATTCAATGATATCTCGTTGTTGTTGCAATTTTTCTCTCTTCCTTTTAATTTTTTTTCAATTTTATTGACATGCTGATTCCATTCCGTCAGGTAAACGAATGTGTTTGGGCGATGAATTAGCAAAAATGTTGTTATGCCTATTTTGTGGAAGTATTTTACACAATTTCGAAATTAGTTTGCCACCATTCGAGGAGCTGGATATGGAGGGTGATTGCGGAATAACTTTGACCCCGCCAAATTATAGTTTGATCTTTAAAGAAATTCACCATCATCATCATGACGATCGCCATCAGCAACAAAAGTGAACGGAAGGGTGAAGAGGACAAGGTGATAATGCAGAAATTATGAAGACACGTGTTTTTAATTTTTTTTTTCAATAATTTTTTTATTGTAATTACTTACATACATACAATATATATATGAGTTTTATGGGCTTATATTTTTTAACAGTAAAATTGTAAAAACAGTAAAATTGATCATTGTACAAAAAGTTGCTGTAAATGTATATTGGCACTAGATGTTTGCATCATTTTTTGACTATTTGCTAATAATTAATATGTAAATCATAAATTAAAAACAATAAAAGAACACAATAAAAATCGTACATAGCTAAAATATGGGTGTGGGTGTGTGTTTGTGTGTGTGTATTTTTGTATATTTTGAACGCAAATTTTATGAGATTTAACTAAATAATAAAGTTACTCGATTATGGTGAAAGTTGATGTAAGTGAGCGGGGGATTCTGTACAATATAATGAATTTGTTTTTTTTTGTTGCTTTTGAAGGGAATATAGAATGAATTACGTATCGAGAGAGATAACTCCTAAAACTAAAACCACAGTTTTTTTTTTCTGTAAAAATTGAACACAGCGCTGGGTGGAATATCAAAAATATCATGCACAATGCCGGAACTTCTATGTTGTTGTTGTTATCGTTAATATTATTTTTATCATTATTTATTTTGGATTTTGTCATATCCTTGGATTTGTAAATTTAAAATGAAGTTAAGATGTTTCAATAATATCTTTATGCTTTTGCATTTGAAATTAATCGATCTTTTTTTTTTTTGACTTTTGTTATGCATCATATTCTTCTTCTTCTTCCCCTTATTCATCATCACTAATACTAAATTTTAACTTTTTTTCTTTTATATAAATTATGAACACTCAAAAAGTAAAGGTCTCCGGACGTATATAGGAACTAAACCGTGCTCTAAGGCCGCAAAAACCTCTAGCCGACTCCACAAATGAATTAATTGGAGCCAACATTTCTGATCGGACAATTATCAGTTGTCAGCAATGGCCTTGGTTTTAACAACACTTTGTATATTTCTGGTGTTATCGTTACACCAACATTTCCTTTTAAGCTCGGTAATGGTTGACCTTCTGGCAAATACATATCGAAGCAATGCAATAAAGATGTAAAGAATAAGAAAACTTCCATTTTAGCCAATGTATCTCCAAGACAACGCCGCCTTCCATAGCCAAATGGAATGAAAAATTCTGGTCGCCGAACTCTTTGTTCTTCATCTAAAAATCGGTCTGGATTGAATTGTTCTGGTTTATCCCATAAATTTGGATCCATATGTACAGCATTGATGAGTGGTACAACATGACAGCCAGCTGGAATTTTGTATCCATTGATTTCAACGTCTCTGTAAAGTAAAAGAAAAAAAAAAGTTAAATTAAATTTTATTTTGTTAATTTTTTTATTATCACAACTATCATTGTTATTAATTCATCATTTACATGTAAGAGTCGGAAAAAATTGTTAAAAACGGTGTTATTCTTTCTCTCTCTCTCTTTATCTCTCAAGCTTCTGGCAGATCGAAATAAGTTGAAAATAATAGAAGAACTAACATAAAATTATCAGTTCAAGAGCCCTTCCTCCCAATTTTAGGTAAGGAAAATGTCTATTAACAAATGGCTAACATTTGGTCATCCTAATAAAAAATAAAGGCAGTTTCTATGCAGAAGAAAAATATAGATGTATGCTAAATTAAATAAGATTACACAAAGCATTAATTTAAGCTCGAATTAAATTGAGAGTTGGTTGAAATACGGTCCATGAATCAATCTTGCGCTCCTTTAAGATAGATTACAAGAACAGGTCTTAGGGTAGCCAGTATCAAGTAATAGAAATTAACTTATTGCGATAAATCAAGAAGAATGGGCCTTCAATATAGACCAAAAAGAAATAAATTTACATTCGCTAGTATATCATAAAAATTATTTACGAAGAAAAAGATTAAAGTATATATGCTTCAAATAACTACAAACTATTTTCCGAGTAATGTAATTCATTCTATTCAAACCAAAATGTGCCAAATCGCACAGTGGAATAGACTTCAGCACTGAAGTTAAGTACATATTCAAAATTTTCTACGCCCGAAGTGCAAAATTTGAGTTCAGTTCAGCTTGAATTTAACTATTAATTTATGCATGACTTCAATGGCTGTGTCGATGCTGATGCCAATGCCAATCCTAATCCGAAATGAATACTTACTAATATAATATCACTTTAAATGAATCCTTCAGAAAGGTCAGATATAAACAACACACTGAACAAAAAAGGATTTAATACAGAATCATGAGGGAACCAATCTTTTAATTTATGGAGTAACGTATAAAAGCTCTTAGCATCATAAACTCAACTAATTTGTCTACCTAAAGTTAACATAAATGTAATAAAAAACAAAAAGAAAAAAAAACTATACCAAAATATACATTCTCTACTGATCCAATTTTGCACATAATATGCTGACCCATAAGTGAAATCGATCGAGAATTAATGTCGGCCCCTTTACCTAGTCATCCCATGATACCCGAAACAGAACAAAAACAACTTGGGTTAAAAATTCTTGTTCTACATACAAATATAATGGGGACCATGACGTCTTAGAGAGCCAATCGCGGATTAATGACTTATCGCACTTGGAATATGAATCGATTCACTGCAGGCTATTAATTTCACTAGGTTGCATTAAGTATATATTATATATGTATATATATATGGAAAGACTGTAGCTACGCTGAAAGTCGATTCAGTATCAATGCCGCAAAATCGACAAACTGACAAACTACTAAGTAGTAGTAAAAGTAGTAGAAGTGGTAGTAGTTTTCCCTCCGCTTGAATATTTTTCTCTTTTTTCGCACTTCTTTTTTGCACCGCGGTGACGGTTCAAGCCCCTCGTTGATTGCAATGTCGCGATACTGCCCGCTAAACTGAGATCATCACCAGTTTTGCATTGTATACATACGATGACAGTGTCTGAACGAACGTTTACGTAACGTTATTTAATTTTTACAAAAACGAAAAGTTCACATATCGACGAAGATGGCAATTTCACCAGGTTACTGTCGCGCCAAAGTTTATTTGGACAGGGTAATGTGAAGAAGTAATAACAATACAACACCAATGAATTATGTATGCAATCAAGTATTCTCATACATATAATGTTACTTAAACCTTTATGCAAAGTCAAGTACTTACAATAAAAAATAAAAATAATAATGCTAATAATTACCTTGTTGGGGAGTGTGTTGTGGCCAATGGTACAATACTTGATCGCCTCATTACCTCCAAAATTGTTGCTTCAACGACAGGCATTTTTTTCAAATCTTCAGTACACGGTAGCCTGTGACGGCCAACAACCTGATCCAACTCTTGCTGCACTAGTCGCATCTTGTCTGGATGATGAAGCATAAATACAACAGCCCAGAGTAGGGTGGTCTTAATTGTTTCCATACCAGCGGAGAACAGATCAGCAATAACTTGCATAATTTGTGTTTCTGTAAATATTGCAAAAAAAACAAAAAAACTCCAATAAATAATATAATATCACACATATGAAATCTATTGAATATCAATAGGAAAAATATAAAGAACAGTATCATAGGAAAGATACAAAAAAAACGAAGTAAGTTTACTTACCAGCATCTTTTCCTTCAAACAATTCCGAGAAACGACCTTCTTCCTTGGCTTTTTCAATCTCATCCAAATAAATATCAACCAAATCACGAAGATTGTCCCGATCAAATGTACGTTTGTGTTCATCAATAACTTCCTTGTAGAATTGAAGCATTTCTTCACGATTCTTTTCGATCTTATTTTTTGCACTTAAATTTCCAGGTAAATATTGAACAATCGGAATATAATCGACTGTAGTGATTTCCCCGAATAGACGCATACCCTCCTCAATTAAGAAATTGAATCGCCTAAACTTTGGATCATCAATGGTGAATCGAACACCCATCATAACATCACAAATTACATTGCTAACAGCAACAGAAATTGCTGGCGCCAAATCTACTGGCCTGTTAGCAGCACAATCCTTTTGTAACGTAAGGATGCACTCTTGAACTTCCCTCTGAAATTTTTGCAAAAATTTATTGTTAATAAAATCATTTCGCATTACTGTACACTTCAATTCAAGATAATTACCATTATTCGCTTTTCCATTTGATCTTTTCCCCTTGCCATATAAGTCATTCCGAGTAGCCTGAGTTTTTCATGAAGAAATTTTCTTTGATCCTTCCATAATTTTCCGGTACTATTTATTATACCTGCCGGAAGGAAGAATATATTTTTCAAATTAGTATCACTTTTTCACTTCTACTACTTTTTGTTTTTTTTTTCGTTTTTTTTATTTCACTGCAAAATTTTATTCAATTATGCAGAAAAGATGAAATATTTTGTACAGAACAATATTTCTATAGATATGATCCACGAATATGTCGAGGCCATCAAATTAATTCCTCGAAAGGTTTTTACATAAGGGAATAATTTTAATGCTCTCCACAAATTAAATTCATCAGCAAAATTTAAAAACTATGTATTAGACAAAACTACTTACCAAATCCTTTAAGTGTCTGCATAAATGGAGTATCTGGCCGTCCTGTAAATTCCTCACGACGAAAACAATCTCTTATTAATTTGTAATCACTCAAAACAACAGTTAACTGATTTCCAAGGCGAACAGAAAATATTGACCCGCACTTTTTAGCCAATTCCAAAAATGCTGTATGTTTCTCATGACCCATAAATGTAAGATATCCAACAATTGGAAATCCCCACGGACCCGGAGGAAGTGATTTTAATTCCTTTAATCGTTCCACTAGCCACTGAACTGTTTTTATCGTCGATAAAACACAAATGAAAACTAACAGAACATCGCCGGTCGTCATCTCATAAAATCTCTTCAAAATATAATTCGCGATCATTTTCAGTTTAAAATTTTTCTGTCTTTCTCACTTTGAGGCTATACAAAACACAATTCTCAAACTTAATTAATTATAGTAAAAAAAAAAACAGTTCGATTCAGGGTTCCATAAAAATTTTCCCACTGCACTAAATAAAATAAACCTTTTTTTTTTTTTGTGAAAAAAATTTTCAAAACCGTAATAAGTTCTTATCGCCGCTTTTCCTCAATAACACATATATAATATACGAACGAAATGAAACAACTTTGCCGCTTAGGCTTTAACGTAGATTACGAACTCCGACTAGACCCGGAGTTTTGCACTATGTGAAGTTCACATGTCCTTGCTACTTTTATAAGAGCCGGCTCAATCCGAAAGATCTTGAGGAGGGGTAAGCTCACAAATGTTATGGAGAGAAAACGTTCAGGCCAAATGAGAATCAATTGGGCTTTAAAGAGGTATGCAATATACAGTACACAACACAAGAAGAAAGATACACATGAAAACTATTCGTGTTGGAGGGAGTTTTAAGCGCAGCTCGAGCCGTCGTAGTCGCGTCGGGGCGTCTTGATCATTCACTGATCTTTCTCAAGCTGATCGCATGTACATACATACATATGTTTTCAATTCCCCAAACGCGAGTTGCGCCAGGCCGCCAGACCATGGCCCAGGCGCAGGCCTGTTGTACTGTGGTGTAGCAAAGGCGCGTAAACCGTTGAGATCTAAACAAGCGCTGAGCGTGTGTGATCAACTTTTGGTGCCGCAGCCGGTAAATATTTGAAGAAATCCACGAGCATAAGTGGCTTGCGCAGCTTGAGAAATCGCTGAAAATCATCCAATGATCAGTCAGTAGTCGATATTAGAGCATTGAGGGACAACCACACAACGTACACCTACCTATATACGTACAAGAAGATTTTTTGTGTTTCCAATTAAAAACAATCGGGAGCTTATTTGAGAAAGAACGAAGTGTAGTTAGGCGATTGTTGAAAGACCGGAAGTCTTTTAGTAAAGAGTTCAGATTGAAAATCGATACCAAATCTGCTCATACTTACATATATATTTGTGCTATTTCTCAAATAAGTGAAGCATGTTCGATTGGTTTTTTATGGAAAGTAGTCCGTAAAGTGATTTACGATTTTGGCGCTGAATACAGACTGTGACTGGTTACAGATAAATACAGAAAGAAAAAAAAATGTTCAGTAATTCCGTTCTATCTGTCTTTTCGTATTGTTTTTGTGCCAGTAAAGAGTAGTGAATCTGAGATTTTTTTTTTATGTTATTGGAAGTTAAGGTGTTTTTATGAAAACCGATGGACTTTACTCAACAAAACCCTAGCTACAACAGTGTAACGTGTGTAATACTGGTGCCTCATGTTCTAATGTTATACCTACCTGCGTTATAATAATTGCGAATGAGCATTTTCGGGGAATGTTTCTTCATGGAATTTTATTTCTAGCAAGTTTTTATTTTAATAGAATGACCACAGTCGTGTTAAATATTGAACAGCGTTCATCTCCGAATTAGTAGAAAATGCAGCACTTCAATACATTTTTCTAGATCATATGGATATAATGACTATGATATCTAACTAAGATCACATATAGGACTCAAGCAAAGATGCTTAGCTTTTTTTTTTCTTACGTGTTTTGTTGTTTATGCACTTTGTTAGCAACAAAAGTAAGATAAGATCTTACCAAATTCAGCTGCTTCAGTTGTTGTTTATACCTGATCTAATGGGATGCTAAGTATACTCGTATATAACACTATTGCATCTGGACTGAATGATTTCAAAAAAATATATAAAAATGAAAAATGTGTATTATCCTTGCTTTATATCCTTTAGCAGATTCAATGTAAAAAAATCACAATTTGTTGCCACAAAGCTAGGGAGTATTTCTTAAAATTTAGGGAATATTCCCTACATTTTAGGGAAAAATACCTAACCTTGTGGCAACTGCAAATTTTTTACTGTGTGTCACATTTTCGGAATTTCAGTTTACTTAATTTAAAAAAAAAACAAAAAAAACGAAACACTCGAAATCAAATGAACCATGTCTCAGTTTTCTGAAATTAAATTTCGATGAAAAAAATCAGAATGTTTCCGATTTTTCAACTTTCAATTTGCTTGTTTCGATAAACCATCGTGACTAATGAATGCTATCACATTTTCTTCCGATTTTTAAGAATTTTACTTTGAATAATTATCAGTGGCGCGGTACAAGTAGGTACATGTTCAGAAGGTTTTGTGAAAATTTTCGAGACGAACAAATTCATTTCGGTTATAGAAAAGAGGAAGTAATTGTGGAACGTAAATGGTCATCAAAACTATAATTATGCGTGTGTTAATCTCTTAATTTTTTAAATCTTAAATTTTTAAAAGAGTCCATTTGTACTAACAAAAAAAAAAAAATAAATCTTTCAACTAATAACACTAAGTATGTAGGTCTTCTACACAGTGAAAACATCTGTGCCACTGGACAGTTTAAATTTCAGTTTTATGATTCAGTAAAACTGTGTCATTCCATACTGAAACTGAATTTTTGTTTACTGAAATTTAATAAACTTAAATTACGGAAAATATGACATCAGCCTTGGACTGCATATAGGCTTTGGTATTCCATAACCGAAAAAATAATAACTTGAAACTTATCATGGTAATTAAAAATATGTAAAAGTTCATCGGTGAGACGCATATCCTCCCATAGTATATTTGACTCTGGCTTGAAAACTTCGTAGCTACTTTCTAATAGTACAAAATAGGAAGTCTAAATACTAAATTTGAGTGATTTTAAGGAAGATAAATAAGAGTACTTCAACCAACCTCTAAATCTCTCACTTCATTTACAAAAATGTAATGTACAAGAACGTATATGAATTTACACTTACAATAATAAATAAAGAAATCATTTATAAGTAAAGTGTATCCAGATCCATCCTTCTCACCTGCTTTTTTTTTTTTAATAGTTAAATTTACAAACGATTCGCATCTTCCATAGGATTGTTTAAAAATCGGGAAGCATTGGCCTACCAGACACAACCTTCTGAGTTGCCCACAATTTGAAAAGTTTATTGAATAGAAAATAAAAAGTTAACGTTGTTCGGAAAGAACTCTGTTAGAAATTAGAAAAAATATTTCTAACGCACGATCGAAATAAATAAAACTACAGTGGAAGCGCGCCAATTGTAGTTGTTCTTTATTTATTAGTGCTAGTGAGGTTCGCGTTCTAATAATTTCGAAAGTTGCAGAAAAATACTTTAATATAACAAAGGTGAAAATTCAAAGAAAATCAGTGTACATGACAATTTCAAGAAAACTTTAATAATACCCCCAAATAGTATGACGATTTATTAATTTTACTTAAGTTTTCAATAGAAGAAAGAAAGCTTAGAAAATTCATTACGATCCATCTTAACGTTTCCGAAACAACATGCTTTACCGATTGCAGTCATATCAACGACTTTATGCTAATTTCCATATGTACAAGTCCAAAAACTTAAAAACTTGACCAATATTTCCAAACGTTTTGACAAAGACATCTGTAGCTAGTCTCTAATGGGCCTTTCATATGCTTGGTCGATTGGTAGCTTGATTTTGGAATTATTCGAAACTTGTTCTAACGAGCGATTTATTTCGCTAATTATTAATTTAGTTTTTACGATATTTTTTATAACTTCATTATTATTTATTATAATTATTATATTAAAATGGGGAATGCAGACAGAAGCATCTAGTACCTGCGAAAAAACGTCTCACATTTTGTGCCATTATCCCTAAGTACCCCAGAGGCAACCATTCGACATTAATAAGCTCTTTCACAAAACCTATAAGTTCTTGGGGGCCATCTTTATAACATCCTCTGGTAATTGGAATGACTTTTCTATATGTTTTAGCCTTATATAGCCAAGAGCTTCTCACTTGCAGAGAAAGTGTTCCGTAGTTTTGTCGTCCGCCATATAGAAGCATCAGGTTTCGTTATTGACGTTACCCATCTTCTGCAGACGATATCTAAGTTAGCAATGCCAAGTATGCAAGCTATAAGCCATAGTTATTTCCTGCTGAGCATAAGGATTATTTTTGTCCTAAGTTGCGAACACGAGATGAATATCTTCACCTGTCTCATCCCTATGATATTTGCTTAGTATACCAATTTAACTATATCCTCCAAAAGCTTAACTTGTGCCAAACGGATGATCTTGGAGTGGCCAAAAGCAAGCTCAGGGCCAATAGATTAATATCCATATCCGTCCTTTGCAAGAAAGTCCGTAATATCTTAGCTCGTGCATATCTTTAAGTCCTGGTATCCAAATTAGCATAATCTTATTTATTTCAGCTAGTTGATTCAAGACAATAAGACACTCGTAAACCAGTTTAGATTCAAATGTATGCGAATTTAGAACTTTGAAATCTATTTGGCTTTTTGATATTATAATATATTTTTGCACCACGAATGTTCTTGTGAATGATTTCACGAGCAGACAGTTTTATGCCCTGGATTTCTGCCTGGGAAAAACTGTCGTACGTGAATATACTAAACTTCACCTAAAATATTGAACCTAAATTTTTTGATTCTTGTCTTGCTATTAGCTCCTACTTCTATATTCTTTTCATCTATATAAATTATTTAGTTATGAATTGATTTTTATAAAATATTTCATACTACCTAAGCTCGAAAACTTTCGAAATTTTTTTTCGGATTTTCAAATATCCTAGACTTTATTTTTATTTATTTATTTATTTATTTTTTTCATTAAATTATGAATTACATTCTTAGAAAGCAACCGATAACTTCTGTGTATCCATTTTTGGCGTACATCTAAACCTTTATATTCTAATTTTTGGCATTTAAAACATTTCGATTTTCGAAAAAACATAATGATTGATAAAATTAACTATTTTTACCCGCCTATTATGTAAATCTGTGTAAACTCTGTAGTAATTTTGGTACTCTACGGAAACTGACAATGCTCTCTTCACTGACATGCATAACACGGACTGCTTCATTTTCTATTTCATATGAGACAACTTTTATTGCCAGGAAAGTGACAATTATCTTAATTTCAAGTTACATTTTCACTTTAATACAAGTTCAACAAATTTCAAATACATTCGATATTATTATTATTTAGAAGCTTATCTCCGATAACTTTAAATGTTCCTTAAACTGGATTTCTGTCTGTCCATCTATGTATGGGGACAGAGAAAAGATTACAAATGTTGTATTGCTATTTATTTCTATTCTATACAGGGTGTCCTAGACTAATATGAATATATTATGCCAAATTAATCCTCGTCAGGGCCGGTTTCAAGAGAGGGGTTTTGGGTGTTAAAGAGAGCTCAAACGTACCTAGATATTAACACAAGATAAAAGAGGAAAAATTCCTAAACTCAATTCCATGCCACAATTTCAATGATGTAAGTTACTTTATAATTTTTATAATATTATTTTAAATAATAAATAATAGGAAATTCGCCATCCCCAAATCGAAAGTTCTGTTTACGGAGTTTCGGTTCTGCATCTCCTCGCGGAATAGGGGTGGTAAATTTATTTTATTAATAGGTTTGCTGGCAAGTAATGATGGCAAGAAACCTGAATTATATTGTCATTAATTAGGCAAAAGGAAGGGTACACGCATTAAGATTGGCCGAAAATGCTGATTAAATTATTACATTTTTAAAAATTTATAAAAGTTTAAAAATTATCTTCGTAAGTTAATGACCGAAAATCGACTTAACGACTTGGCTTCCCTAAATATTCATAAAGAAAGGCAGTATGTATTAAGGAATATATTAAGACTTTCTCAATCTTTTCCGTTCAAAATTTCCATGATTTCTTTCAATGTGAGATAACTGACTTTAAATGCTAATCTTCAAAATTCTGATAGTATCGGATTAACGGCAAGAAAATGATATACAACTTATATTTTATTGCTCCTTCAAGTTACACAGAGGTCACATGGAACTACCTTCGACTCTTCAACGACTCGCAATTAAATTAAAAGGACTTCATCTGCATTTAAAAATAGACGGATGCTTTCTCAACTTTATATACTAGCAGACAATTAAATTCACACTCAGACAATCTATCTGCCAGAGACGTATTTTAATAATTCTGATCCAATGTTACATTGTTTCGTCGGCAATTTCTTCTCAGTATTTGAACCAAAATATCTTCTTTTTAATAATTCTGTGTGCTAAAACAATATTTAGAGTTTTTATTAAAGTTTGTGTATAAACATCTTTTAAATAGGTTTCCAAGCCTATCATAATTACTTACATTATGAGGCACAATACTGTTTTATAAATTATTTGAACAGATGGTCTGGTTTGCTCATTATTTTAGTAGCCTCACACTTCCTATTCATAGTACATATTTAACAGAGACATCTCAGTAAAGACCTTATACTGGTATCAAGTAGGTACGCATTTCCTGGATCAAAAGTTGTTCCATGCTGGATTTTGCTAGTGTTAACCGTTCAATAAGATGGAGTAAAAGATAGTTATACATTTTAACAACTTCCATATCATATTTACCGCCTAGTTCTCATTTCTGCGGCGACAACGTTTAACTACCTCCCCCCCCCACCCTTCTATCGATTTTAACTTACATTACTTTCGACTTTTAAAAATTAACTGTCAGATTCCAAAGTGTGTAGTAGTTTTCTAGATTACATACCATCGTACCCAAAGCATTCGGGTACTCTGCAAGTACTACAAAAATTATAGAACTGGATAAGCAACCATATTTACACTATTAGTCGTTTAGATGAAGTTGAGATGTTTTCATCGTTCCAAAGCTTCGCTCACATATAATATTTATTTATTTATATGTGAAATGTTAAACATTTTGTAATTCTATAAATTACATAATTTAATGAATTTTTTTAAATATGATCTAAAAATTTGATTAACCAAAATCAACACGGTTTCTTTCCGGGATGATCTACAACCTCAAACCTGACTACGTTCACAGACATCGTAGCGGTTGCATTGGATGAGGGCAAGCAAGTGGACTCTATTTATACTGACTTCTCTAAGGCCTTTGATAAGATTCAACACAGAAAAGTACTCATTAAAATGGCCTCCATAGGCTTCGGTAAGAATACCATTCAATGGTTTTTCTCATATTTAGATGGACGACACAGCATTGTAGTCGTTAATGGGTTCGAATCACTGGCCTTTGAGCAAACTTCAGGTGTCCCTCAGGGTACCATCCTCGGCCCATTTATCTTTCTTATTTATATAAATGATCTTCCAATAAATCTGGATTCCAATTGCCTGCTCTACGCAGACGACGCTAAAATTTTTCTTGTCATTAGTAATTTTGAAGATTGTACTCGGTTGCAAAAAGATATAAGTAAGGTTGAGAAATGGTGTGTCGAAAACTATTTACCATTACATATAACCAAATGTAAATAAGTTTCTTTTAGCCGCAAAAGGGGCACTATCAAATTTGCATATAAGCTGTGTAGTACCACATTAGAAAGGGTCTCTGAAATTAAAGATCTGGGAGTGGTTTTTGATGACAAACTTTTGTTTTCTTGCCATATTAATTATATTGTAAGTAAATCCATTAAATTGCTTGGATTCATTTTCAGAACCTGTAAATCTTTTAAAACAACTTCCTCCCATATTGTATTGTTCAATTCCCTAATACGCAGTTTATTAGAGTACGCAACCCCTGTGTGGAACCCTTTTTATAAAACATATATTGAGCAGTTGGAACGACCATTAAGGAAATTTACAAAATTTCTTATTTTTAAACTGTTTGGTTTAAGTGCTGTGGAATATCCTATAAGGTTAAGTATGCTTTTTATTACATCTCTTGAAAAGCGTAGGATGTACATAGATGAAATATTTTTGTACAAAATCTTACATGATTATCTGGATAGTCCGCGTCTGCTTGCCGAAATAAATTTCCATATACCCTCAAGACCATCACGGGTCCCGCCTTCAACATTTGGTTTGGCTACTGCTAAAATAAATTTAAAAACTAAATCACCACTATATAGAGCTCAAAAGAATCACAATGTATTCTTTAATCACATAGACATTTTCCGTCAGTATAGCCTCTATCAATTTAAACATTTAATATTGAGTGAGATAAAGTGTATTTTGACCTGAAACGACTGCTCATTCTACTCCCACACTTTTCAATATGTATGTATTATATAGTAGTGCTCTATTGAATTTACATTTATATTTTAGCTATAGTGTAGTTAGACAATAATTATTCCATAATTTGCCTCCATTCTAATAATCTGAACCTTTTAATCTTTTATTTTTTGTAAGAACTAGTTATATTTTCATTTTATTTTTTTACGTTTTGCTTTAGTACTTTTAGAAATTTTGTTTTTTCTCTTTTTTTCTTTTTTTATTTTTCATTAGTTTTTATAATTTAGAACTTACTTTTTACTTTATTCTTCTTAATTTTGCATTATTTAATTTATCATTTAACGGTAGTTATATAAATGGATTTAATCTGTATGCTATCGTCTGAACTTATAAAATAAATAAATAAATAAATGATCATCTAAAAGTATGAAAATGTAAACTGATCAGTAAATGTTCTGCTAAACCGTTAAATTAAAAAATAAATCCTATTTTTATTCTTAACCAATTTTTCCAAAACCTCTTCCATAAAAAATTCTTGTCACCGTCCCTGTTCCTCGTCCATAAAAGTAACAAATTGTATAGGGTGGGGCAGGGGGGAGTGTACAATATCGCCCTACCGAATTATAGAGTGATTAGTAAAATATGCTCTTTTTTATTAAAATCGGTATATCTTAAAAAGTACAGGGTATAGTATACGGTTTATCTAAAGACGGCATTATATGTAGAACCTTAAGGTCTTTCTAATGAATGGGAAACCACTTCCGTACCCCTTCCCACTTCACAGTTATGGCGCTTCAAATGCAAAATTTCGGTTTATAAATTTTTATATTTTCATTTTTCTGTTATTTTTAGGAAATATCCTCACTAACACATATTTTTGTCATAAAATTTCGAAAGCCCAGAGTCTCCTCTTTAATTTGACATTTTCTTCTTTTTTTTTGTTTTTTTTATATCACACTCATATTCAATTTCTTTCAATATAATAAAAAGTTATCTTTGATCATGTACTAAAAAAAAATTTTGAGTCCAATAAATTACCTTTTCGAGCATAAAATCTTCAGTTAATATGCAGGTACCTATTTGTTGCTTTTATACTGGTTAGCTCAACTGCAACTGATGTAGATATTAAAAACATATGCAATCACTTTAAAAACATAACTTTGTATGGTCACCTCTTTGTACAAGTTTGATTGTTAAAATGGAGTTTCGCATTGATTTATACAACGGTTCATCGGACGGTAAAAATTACTATAACCAGTTTCATAGAATTTTATAATCTGAAGAACTTTTCAGTACCTACAATAAAAAGTTCAATGACTCTTCATTCTCACAGTGTAGAAAGAAAAGCAATATTTATATGGCATCACCAAGAACGGATTGTCTAATTTAGTCCACTTTTGGGATTATATTTACTATTTTTGAAATATACTGCATACAAAATTTCAGATCTCTACATCAACGTGCTTTCTATCAGACTCTAAATATATAGCGAAAAACAAAATTTTTGTACGAAAACCCTACAAAGGAGTTACCTGATTACCCCCATTTTCGAAGTTGAATCGACATGTTTTTTTTTTTTTAAACGCCCGTTATCAAAATTTTAGCTATCTAACATGTATTCTCGAGTTATCAAAAGAACAGACGGACAGACGGATATGCAAAAATCAAAACAATATTATGCTGGTGTGTTTATTGTCCTGCGTGGAACATATTTAAAAAACTTTTATTTATAAGGACACAGAAAATTTTACTGTAGTTTATATTTCTTTGCATTTTATGGATCCTTCAAGAGGAGCTAACATAAAAAATATTACCATACAATCAAATATTATTTTCCTTTTTCTAAAACCAATACTTTCTATAACTATTTATAAGTGATTTTGGAAGAAAAACAACAGAGTAAAAGAACTAGTTTCTTACATGCAAATCAACTCTGATTAATATTCAAAATAATGTACATTGTGACGATGAAAAAATAAACATTGCTTGTCTTTATCACGTGCTTACAAATGTAATAAGAAATCATTTCAAACACGTTTCTCGACATATAGAACAGCTTTCTTAATGCTGCTCAACAAAAACTGAACTAACTGTCAGAATAGAATAAGAAATTCGCACTGATCATTTGAACCCATTAGAAATGTTAGTGTCAGAAGTACAAAAAGTTAAAAATGTGAAAAGTGAAAATCATATTTCTCATAAGAAAGCAACATGAAATAAAAGTAGGCACATAAATGTACTACCAACTTCAAATAAGGAACGTAAATTTTTTAGTTTTCAAAATCCTTTAGTACATAAGTAGTATGTCAAAACTTATAAAAACCGCAATTAGAATTTATGCGTAATTAATCAAAACAAAATCGCATTAATTAAAATGCCGGTATAAATGTATCACGCTGCATTGCTGCACCTTTACCGCGAAACGTGAAACCAATTAACTTTTGGCAATTATGTCATTGCCCTCGGTGCAATACATTAATCTTAGTTTATGTTCGCACAAGAGCAGAGCTCGTTTTCTAACCCGTGCATTATGGCCGGGCCAGTATTAACACCCTGCGTTATCAATGCTTAAACCTTCACCGCCATAATTATCAAATGCAATTTAATGGCTCTAATTATGATACGGATATGGGTGGGAAAGTTAGCCGTTGATATTGAATGTAGTGACTGACCGGACTTTTGTAATTCAAGCCTGCTAGAGTCTGGAAGCAAAAGGTGCTGATGTAGCTAGACTCTATTATAAACATCTGGGTGACCAGGCATGGTCATTCACATCGTTTTGTGACTAGACTCATATATAAAACCCGCCACCGAATCTTTTTATCATCTGAATTTCTTAAACAAATTCACATGTATGTAGGACCACGATTTTTGTATAAAATACGGGATATGAAATATTAGAAGAATATCAAATTTCTAACTGGGAATATTAAATTACTATGTAAACTCTAAAATTAATAATTCATTTACGTTTATAACTGTATCAAAAATAATTCAGAACAATGAAATTATTCTATTAGATATAGTTTGCAATACGGAAGTATGACTCAAGAAATGGACTTTTACTAGGATGGGTGGATCTATATCAGCAACTGAAAACGGTCGGAGCAAATTAGCTGTACTTTGCCTTAGAAAATATTTAATCATCAACACCTTTGGAGTATAACTCATAAATTACGTTCGAAAATTTTAAAATCCATAACAAAACAGTTTTGCGTTATTACTTCGAAGAGTAGGATTAAAGATATGTTGTCGCATATATTTATAATACTTTCACATTTAATTAAAACAACATTACACAAACATTTTTCTGGATGAATTAAACCTTTTTCACTAATAAAATCAGATGCTAATTAAAGAAATAAATTTATTTTTATACATTCACACAAATTATTCACCATATAAAAAGGTCCTGTTTTAATTATAAAGAAGAGAGGCTTCCTTATAACACAATTATTTCAAATTCAAAACATAATTATAATAAATTCATTTCATTCATTATGGAGCTTATAGGAAAAAATCCATAGAATTATGGAAGATATTTTGGTTGTGTTTAATACCTACAATTACCTACAGTAAAAATTTCATAACCAATTTCATAACTTTTTTCAGTCCGAAGTCCTCGTCAGTCGCCCAAAACCGTTAAAACTGAACTTTTGCTAGTATACGTAAAAAAAAAACGGGATTTGTGTATGGGAACCTTGTAAAGGGCTTAGACTAATTTTGTGAAATTCCAGTAACCAAACATTTGAAGCCTCTGTGTCACCTCGATCTCAACTGATTTTCAGCTCCGTGAGGCTATTATCAGCTCCAAATAAAACTTATTTATTTTATAATTATACTTTTTCTTAAATTATGTGGATCCAATTCTCAGTATTGGAAAGGTCATTGTTCGAACCCACTGAAGCATACCAACATGACAAAGTGGCCTGTTCTGCAAATTCGAACGGCACCGCAGATCTAAGATGAGCACTTTGACACATAGCTACCCTTCACTTGTTGCTTTTAGTCCAGCAAATGCAACATATGACTACTCTCATTCAAGATATGTTAGATAGGCCACACAAAGTAAAAATTTCGCAGTAGGGCCAAATAGAAATTATTATGTAGCAGTTTCCCGAGCTTAGCCCTTTTAGAACTAACATAACATTTTTATAAAAAATACACCATCCACGAAGTTTCACCAATTCTTATTAGAAATGAAAATTTATGTATGGTAAGACTAATAGCATCAATAATTTTAAAGTAATTAAAGCTTATTTGTTTCTAAGATTAATTATTTATGGATTTGGATTGAATCTTGTGTGGTTAAAATTAATTAAAACATGGCCTGAATATTGGTTTGCTCCATCCGCCAAATTTGATATTTTGATTTAAGTACGGTTTTTGAAATTATTACTGAAGTTGAATTAATTATTTGTAAGTTACATATGTATCGAGATGATAAATCAAGTCATATAGGGGCGGATCCAGCTAAGTAGGGCGGATCCAAGCAAAGTAGCGCGGAGGGCGCCCATCCCTGAAAACCACTGAAAAACATCGCAGTAGATCTTCTGAATTTTTCCTAACAAAATTATTCACTGCGCAGTACATCAATTCTACTACACCTTTTGTAAAAAACGTAAAAATTTTCTGGAAGGCTATGGCTGTTGAAGCCTATAGAGAAAAGAGGAGGCACGGATACTTTTACTCGTGGTGTTTAAAACAGAACAGAGCCTATTCGGGTCAACGCGATGGAAGGTTTGTTTTAATTGAAAACAGCTTCAGGGTCTTTGATAAGTCTTCAATGTGAAGACGGCTGGTTAGAATATTATCGGCGTAGCAAAACAAACATTGAAAGAAACAACTATAACTCGAAATTAGAGATTTTCCAAAACGGTGTTATTACATAAAGTAAGAGATTTATTTTGGAATGATTTTTTTTTTATTATTTCGTTAAATGTGCAATAATTTTACTAGAATACTTAGCCCATCAGACGTTAAATAAAAACAAAATAAAACTGCTGATTGGGAAATTCTCAATCAGTATCCTAGAGAAGTTGATTCGTCGGTCTGTTTTGCTTCAAGGGATGTTGGTGAATGCACATTAGAACTTAGTACAATTCTAAATCTTGACATGCGTGAATATATTCCGTATCCCACAGCAGATTTAAACAACAGCAAAATCACACTTGGTTTACCGATAAGTGCAACCAAGCAATATTAAGGAGATCAACGTCTCCGAAGCTGCAGGTCCTGATGGTTTCAAGCTCCTGTTAAATAAAAACTGTGCCTCATTCTTGGCTAAAACTCTACGAAAACTATTCTATTTGTCTTATTCGACTAGAAAATTTCCAATTGTTTGGGAACTAGCTCACGTTCAGTTTATTCCCAAAAAAGAGACCAATTGCAATCAATTCGATTCTTTCAAAGAAGCTTGCTGATTGTTCTCATGAAACGTTGAAACCATAGCCTTCACAATTTCGGTGAATACAATATCGTTGACCTTGGCATTTCAAAGGTCTTTAATAGAGCCTGGCATTCAGCACTTTTAGCCAAACTTTGAGCACTTGACCTCTCCCGTCCTCTTCTATTATGGATGTTTAGTGTTTTTTCTGGTCGCTTAATACGGATTAGATGGCGCTACATCTGAATCTCACTCAATAAATGCTGGTGTGCGTCAGAGCTCTATTATCTCTGCATCTCTCTTCTCAATTTTCATTATTGATTCGTTTTTCCTTACTTTCAATCCAATCCATAGTTTTGCCGATTACAGTACGCTTGATTTCGCTTACTCCTTTGATACTCTTGCGGATTTCAGAGGAGATGTCACATCTGTCAAACGAGATTGCAATATTAGATCCTTGAATAACCACCATGATAATATGCTCGCAATACATCTAACTTCCAAAAAAGTCTCATCTCTTTAAAACAAGATATAATTTTTCCACTCTCGTTTGTTTTGATGGAGCACATCTGGACGACACACCGTCTGTATGTATTCTTGACATTTTTATTTGCAGTAAGTTAGGCTGGACAGATCACATCTTCTCTGTTGCCAAAGAAGCATCGAAATGTCTCAGATTTCTGAAAAGGTGTAAGAAATATTTCAGTGCGTCAAACCTAGCGCTCCTCTGCAAGTCCTATATAAGACCATATCTAGGCCGGGGCTGGTCGCACAGTCTTAGCTTCATTGGATTTTCTCCAAAAGAGAACCCTTAAAATCATTGGCGATGTAACAATAACTTGTCGTATCGACTCACTCGAGCACTACCTCAATGTTGGCTGCCTTTAGCTTCTTTATCGCTACATGCATGGTCAATGTTTTGATCCCTTGCAGAATGATTCCGGCATGCAATACTTGCGTTGCAAGCCGCCCACATCCTTTTACGCTTCAAAATACTTTTGGCCGTACAGTAAAATTCCGTTATGATTTTTTATCCCGAACTGTGAGAACGTCAAACAGTCTATCATCTTCTGCCTTTCCTATGGCATAAAATCTGCAAAAGTTTAAAGGTGACAATTGACATATATCGGCACCTTCAACACTCTCCTCACGTTCCCTAATTCCTTTCTTTATCACCTTCTTGCCATGCCGTACTTTGCATTATAATTCATAGGATATCTCCTGAGCTTGGCTGAATAATATAAAAACAAAAGAAGTCGCACTTTCTTAACGAAGTTATATACGTACAAAGTATGTATTGCATCTGTTCTGTGACTGCTATTTTAAATAAATGTAAATTGTTAATACCTGTATTTTGCAAAGCTACAATTTATGATGAATTCGCCAATTTGAACCAACTATATTTCCCCATTTTTACTAATTATACTTCCACCATTTTCAAACCAAAATAGATAATTTAACACCTCCTCTGACTTTTGGGAGTGCCAAACAACGTGGAGCAACTGTCTTCATTGTGCGTATAGCCACTTGCTTATCTGTTCAACTCGTATCTTTTAAATGACAAATTCTGTGCATTTGACATTACAAGTGGTGGTGAGTGTCTTCAAACTTTTGTTCAGGTTTTTAAACCATAAACTGTGTACCGATTAAAATCAACCAAGCTGGATTTAAAGATACGTCAAAAGATATAAAATCTGTTTTAGTTTATCTTCCAGATGCAAATAGAAATTATTATCAAACAGATTTTAATGTTAAAATAAAGCGTGTTATTTTGTTTCTGTTATTGTTTATTTTCCTTTTTTTTTATTAACTTTACTGAGTGAAGTAATATTTGTTCAAATAGGCATTTTTGGGATTCTCCGGTACAAAAGAAAAGCAAAAAAAGGCATTTTTTTATTTTATTTTATCACACAATTATTTTATTTAGGGCGGCAAAATTTCAAGTTTTGGATCGACTCATTAACAGGTCCCAAGCAACAAAATTGAATGATTCGAAATACAAAATGAAAATATGAGAATGGAGTATTTTGTTTGCATTCTCCTATTTTCATTAGTTTCTTTTTCGAGTCAATCAATTCTGTTGTTTGGGACCTGCTTGTGAGTCGAACCAAGACTTGAAACTTTGCCACCCTAAATCAAATGATTGTGTGATAGAATAAATAAAAAATGTCCGTTTCCAACCAAACCCTTTTTGTGTGCATGTCCGGCCTTCGCCCGGAGCAGGCTGGATACGCTTGGGTCTGCCCTCCTATTTGTGGATGACCTGAAAAACTTACTTTACCAAGACATGATGAGCTTCAATAAGAGGACAGGAATTTTTGGTGAATGGGCTTCTAGTAGGACAGTACATTGGGCCACTATGACCTCCGTCCTTGGCATCCATCGTGTTTTCCTTAAGAAACTCAAGATATATCTAAGAATTTTTACCTAGATCCATCCTGCTCTTCTCAGAAAACTCAGAATATATCTGAACTCTTTAGTTTGCAGCACCCCCAGACTTAAAAAGAAGTAGTATTCGGAAGGCACGTGTTGAACGGTTTCGATTTCCTCGGAGTCCTTACAGCTTCTGCAGAAATCGTTCACCGCTATACCCAGTCTTCTAGCATGGACCCTTATGACACAGTAACCCGTAAGGACCCCTACTAGTTTCCTAGTATTTGTTCTGCTTCCATCAAGCAGTGCCCTTGTCATTTTCCTGTCATATGCAGGCTACAACTTACTCGCAAGGTATCCCTGCTGGTCCACCGAATTCTTGCCTTTTGATAGCCGCCCCTGATGATTTCCTATTTTAAAGCTCCGACTGGCATCCTCACATAAGCTACCGCTGTGGAGCTATCTAATTCGGAGCCTTTTTTGGCCAACTTTTCAGCCAACTCGTTGCCTGAGATATCCCTATAGCCAGGTATCCAGCATAGGATCACCATGTGCCTTATAGTCAATTCCTCAAGGCTCGTCTTGCATATGTAAATGCACCAATTTTGATTTTACCAGCACAGCATCCAGCGCCTTGATGGCTATCTGGCTGTCAGTATATATGCAAAAGTGCCGTGTGGGCTCTCTGCACATGGACATCAATGTTGCCGCCTGATATCTCGCTGAGAGCTTTGCCTGAAAAACGCTGCATTTGTCAGACAGTATATAAGACTCGTGCCACTGGAGATCTCTGGAGTACACTCCAGCCCCTGTGCCCGCTCTCGTCTTCGAACCAGCCGTAAAAATAGAAATATCGGATGTTACGACCACCTCCTTCCCATCCCAGCCACTCCTGGTGGGCATCATTGCATTGACACCCCCACCAAAAGTCAAGAAGGGTACTTGATGGTCTGTTTCTCCCCTGCAATTGCTACAGTCTATCATCTGCAGTATATTGGGGTGCCCAAAATGCCGCTCCATCCACCAAATCCTCTGTAATAGAGGTCCAGCGGCAATAAGATATGACACCCCCAGCCATGGGCATGGTGTGCAGACACCCAGTTATTCCCATACAAGTGGCTCTCTGGATTTTTCACAGCACATCTAGGTTACATTAACTCTTTAGTGCCACCCACCAGACTGTGGAGCCGTAGCAGAGAATGACCCATCTTTCCTTTACTTTCAATCCCATAAAAGTATTCCGTTTGGCCTGAAAAACTTGTATTTACTCATTCACGATATATTTCTATGCAGCCTGACTCAGAACGAACTAAAAACCAGTCTCCTGGCATGTCTATTTACTACATCCCTACGTGTTCGAACGTTTTTTCAAATATATTTCTTGCATTCATCTCCTTTATATAATTTTGCAGCTCATCAAACCATTTTCGAATAACCGTTTTTTCAAAAACCATATCTTAGGCCTTAGATATCTGTATTGCATTGCAAGAAAAGGTTATACCATTTTAACCATGTAGTCGTGCCATCATCTTGCTGAATTTTTTGAACTGTGTTGTGTTTAAAATATTATCAAGACTTAACGGAAATCCACATTTGGCTAACGACTCACACCATTTCACTAGTTTTTGCTTCGGTTTCCATTAAAATTCTTTGTGGTTCAAACTTTTCTACTGCTTTGGGATGTCTTCCAGACTTATCCTGCAATAATGTTTTTGCAGTATTTTATTTGATGCTGGCTGCTCTAAAGAAATGTTTTTTTGTCTTTGTAGGCCTCAATTTGGGGCAAGGTAAAAAATTCAGTTGTAATTTGCAGAACTACTTAAATAGCTTTCTACATGCCGACACCTAATGAACTAAGCTCTGATGACTGAATTTTAATTTAATAATGATAGTGTTGCTCATTTTAGGGGTATTTTATTGAAAGACCTTGACCAAGGCCACGTCTTTAAACGATGGGTTCAGAGTTATTTAGTTATAAGTGTAAACTCTAGCAAACAATAAAAATAAGGTAAATAGTGTAACACTTAAAGTAATTGAGCACACACTTAAGAAGGTATACGAGCAACACATTTGAAAGTCAGACTTTAGGCAAGAAAGCGCTTTTTTTTTTAATTTTTTTGACACGTAAATATTAAGAACACAACACTTGATTTCAAACACTGACTGTGAAGAAAATAAAATTGAAAATAAAAATATACAAAATCAGAAATAAATACTCCCAAAGAAATAAATATTCCCGAAGATGTCTACAACCGAAAAACCTTAAACCTAACAAGTTAAATCAGGTAACTCAATCAAGTATCTTTGTATTATTCAAAATAATTCAACATAAGTCATAAAGAAATCAAATTATCCAGTCATAAAAGATATTGAAAAACTACCACTTCATTTAAACTTAACACTTAATACTCAATAAAGTCAGGTAAATCAGCCTTGAATTTTTTTTATATAAAACGTAAATACATGTTATAAAATGAGCTGGACGCAAATTGGGTAGGGGACGAAAGTTGGTACACTTACCCTAAAATAGAATTCTAAAATTGTGCTCAGGTTAAATTGGCAACCGAATACTGAAATTTTCCTGACCTTGCTAGTTCACTTTTCGTGGCGCGGACTATAGTATAAAATATCTGAACTAATATTTAGTAATTACCGGCACCGTTTCGGAGCTTTTTTATGTACCTTTACTACTTCGAACATTTTCTTTTCCAAACAAATTTTAAATCTGAAAGCTCTGCAAGCTTTTCAGATACGATTTCCACTAGCAAATGTGGTTTTACGGAAAAGGGAACAGGGGATATCGTATATATGATGACGTACGGTCCTCCGTCTGCACGCCATGGCTAGTATAATAATAACAATTAAAACACATTACTCAATTAATTTTTGTCTATGGCTAAATTTCCTGGGAATTTCGTATCTCTGTTATTTCTTTGCGGAAGGATTTTGTTGTATAAAGGCAAAATTGAATTAATATAAAAATTATATGAAAGTTGCTAATTAGGCAGTTAAAGAGTAGTCATGCAAATGAGACTGTGTCTGGTTGTTTTATTTTTACGTATATTTTTATTCATTTAATTTTTCTATTCAGAAGCATTTTTTAAGTAGCTATAATAATATTTACATTCTTAGAAATAAAAGATCTAACGCGAAAAAAATTACTAAGCTTCAAGCAGTGTTGGGCATAATCTGATTGCAGTGTAATTTAATTAATAATTTCATTACAGTTTAGTCAAATCACAAAGTAATCTAATTAAATTGTATTCGATTACATATCAATCAGATTACTATGTATCAAATGTGTAATCTGTTACAATATAAGTAAATTATTTTGTAATCTAATTACATTATAACAGATTACTTTGTACATTACTTAAAAGAAATTAATAATATAATGAAATGAATTGATAGAAAAAAGTATTGTTCTCGTACGAAATTAGTTTTAGGGAGTTTTATGAAGAATTAGAATACAAATATCTTAAATATCTTAAATGTCTAAAATGTAATCACATTAATTATATTAACATGTAGCGGCATTAACTTGTAATCGATTAATGTATAATCAGATTAACTTGTAATCACATTACACGTTAATCGATTACATTATGTAATTATGGAAATGGATTACATTAGTAATCTGTTACAAAGTAATCTGATTACAGATTACATGGTTAATTGTAATTGTTAATCATTAAACAGATTACATTTTTCCCAACAAGAAATGTTTTACTTTTTTGTAGAAAGTTTGAAACAATAGTATCAAGCACTTGTTTCGTTATATAACCGATCGAATCATGTGTTACATTCTTGATATTATACTTTTTAAATCTCAAAACAAGAACATTGGATTTTCTTGATATGAGAACTTAGAAATAATCTGAAGAAATATATTTTTGTATGAACTTTCACGCAAAACAAACTCTTGACTGAAGAAAGCTTGATTCAGTTTTAATATTAACATTTTTTTAAATTTCTTATTACATACAAAATACTTTCTTAAATCTAGAAATTAATACTGGTAGTACCAACTATTTTTTCAGCCCTTATCTATATTTCTTTTTTATTAGTGTTGAATCTCGGAAAATTTCATTTTAACTCATGCAGTGATTCGTATTAATCGTGTTTCAATTTGCCAGAAGTTAAGCGCATGAAATTGAACCGCAAGAAAATATTTATAACATTTTCAATGTGCAAAATCTCCTACTGTCAAAATTGTATGAATGGTAAAATATAAATTTGAAAACTATTTACCAAGAGACTTATATATTTATTTCTTCATTGCATACGTGAACAATGCTAAATAATTTTCACTTGAACTAAAGTATTCTTTATACAGTTCTTACTGGTTTTAGTAAACACTATAGTCCTTGAAAATCTTTAGCTACGCTACTTATCTGAAATAGACTTAATATTAGAAATATTTTCTAATAAAAAACAAAAAAATTAGTGAATCAGTCTTAATGCAAACTCTTTTTTTATTGAATTAAGAAATTATTTTCTTTTCATCGGGAGAGTATTTCTTGATTTATTACAAAAAATTTCAAGAGGAAGAAAGTTAGATTTTGATTTAAGAAAAAGAAATCGTGAATTTCATTTTCTTTATGCTATACAGGGTGTTTCCCACTAGGAGGTCAATAGAGCAGGCGGTGATAGTACTCACCTAGTCAAACAAAAAAATATATGGCAGAATTTCATGGCCTTTCCAACGACTGCTCAACCAGCCCCGTAACCCTCTCCCTACAAGAATTATGGTTGTCTCAACTGAAAGTTTCGGATTTTCTTACCTTTGTTTTTTTACTGTAACATCTCTCTTCCTATTATACCCTATGTAGTATATCTAGCCGTTAAAGAGTTATTAGCTCTTAACCTATTCAGGCAGGTCAATGTAGTCCTAGTATTCCAAAATTAGAAAATAACATGAAATAAAAGTGATTATAATAATAATAATATATATTTTCTGGTAAACGATACTACAAGATTGACAATCTTTTAAATTAGTATCTATTGAACAGACGGCAAATAAAAATTCAAAGACTAACATTAATATCAAAACCAAAATAAAAATAAAAATAATATAAAGTAAAAAATTAATTAGAGCTAGAATCAAAATTAACATTAAAAATAAAATTGAAATCAAACTTAAAATAAAAACTTAAAATTAAGATCAAATTAAAATCAACAAATCAAAATTAAAAACAAACTGAAAATTAACGAACCAAATCATGATTAAAATTAAAAGAAAAAATTCAGATCAAAATGAGAATTAACAAATTTAAATTTAATTTAAAAACAGAATCAAAAATTTGAAACCAAATCAAAATTCAATAAAAAAAGGGAAGAGAAAAATAAAAACAATAACATAACAAATGCATGTGTGTCGCAGACAAAAACGAGAGTTACTCTAGAAAATCAACAAGGAGCCGTCTGAATGTTCCGAATGAATCTGCCCGCTGAATGTGACCGCACAGCTCGTTCCAAGAACGAACTGCCTGAACAATGTAAGAACCTTCAAAGACTGATGTTAGGAATCGAGGTATTAAAAACTTACGCCCTCTGGCTGGCAGAGTTAAGAGGCCGGACCAAGTTAGCCAGATATGCAGGTTTGGTTGCAGTACATAAAAAATAAAACTCTCCGCTTCAGATACACTTCCAGCGGACATCTAAGTAGAGAAAGTCTAAGATGAGACACATGGTCAAACCTTCGTAGTGTGTTACAAAAAATTTTTTTGACTATCAGAACCAGCTTAAAACAAGCGGGCTGTAATAATACGTTCAATAAATAAACGGTCAACAGTACATGCTTTTCAGTTTTCATCACTTAGTCTGTGTTAGTATTAGTATGTTAAACTAAAAATAAACTAAACGCCGAATGAAATGACATGTTATGTAACAAAAACAAGAAATTAAGTATTATTCTGACGTTTTAAATACATGCTTAAAAACGTTAACGTCAAAGTGTTCTGCCTTAATATTAATAGAAATGCGCATGCGATTAATAGGTACATACATGTTAAAGTTAGACTATTATTAATAGGTTATACAGAATATTCTAATGAAGCAGATGTTCGAAGTGTCCCCCGTTGTTTAATATGCAATTAACTAATCGTCTTTTCACTGCTTGTATTAAGTTTATCGCTGCCATCTTCTCGCGTATTCGTACGCCAGCCGCTCTATTGACTATAATAGGTCTCGAATAAACTTCCTCTTTCATCACTCGCCAAAAATAGAAGTCGAGAGGAGTCAGATCTGGTGACCTAGCAGGCCACAATATCGGCTCATTTCGGCCAATCCACCGCCTAGGATATTTTTCACTCAACAGCTGTCTCACCCTATTACTGGTATGCGCTGGTGCTCTATTATGCTGGTAAGACATGGACTGTCTTACGTTAAGCGGAATATGCTCTAATAATTCTGGCAGGGAATTCTCCATAGTCAAAATAAATTATGACGTTCAGTATCTGTGGCAGAATGAATGGTCCAATCAATGTATTACCGCTGATTCCAGCCCAAATGTTCACGCTAAATCTTCGTTTTTTCCCTCCTTAGATGTGGTTTTAAATCCGCATAGGTGTAAATATTATGGAAGTTGGTGACTCCATCTCTGGTAAATTGCAACTTATCCGTCCACAATATCTTGCTCACAAATCCATTGTCCTCTAGATCGCGTTCCATCATCCAAGAACAAAATTCTAATCTTAGCTCTAAGTCTTCTTCTTGCAATGCATGAATAAGCGTAATGTAGTATGCATGTAATCTATCTTTCTGAATTACTATCCAAACCCTCTTTGTAGATACTGCTAGATGCGATGCTATTCGTCTGATACTTATGTTAGGGTCTTGCCTAAGTACTCCAATGATTTGTTGATCAATGTTGGCAGATGCTGATGATAATGCTGCTCGCGAATGGCCTCACATCAGCGTTCCTCCCCTTAACCTTCGGAACGTTTCCGGGAGAACACACGTCTATCTGGAACTTGTCTCCCTGGATATCGCCTTTGGTACTCTCTTATAGCTGCGCTTTCATTCCCGTCAACGAAACTGTACACGTAAATCATAACTCTTGAATGCTAAATTTAGCCATTTTCGGTATTTTATTTTCGTTTTCCTTACACTGCTAACTTGTAGACAAATGTGAGGTATTTTTATTTGTACGGCCAATTTATAGGAATTGTGGCAATAAGATTTACAAAAGGGCTAAATCAAAACCCCTTTAATTGCAATTACACATTTTTCGTTTAGAAAATAAGTGTGTTATATACCTCAGCGCAAAATGTCATAACATTTTTATTACAGGTAATGGATTTCTCGGTTCTTTACCTGACTACCTGTACAAATTCTTTACGAAGCAGAAGTCCCACTCTCCATGGTACATCTGTAAGGCCCATTAAAAGGACGTGTTACTCAGGAAACAAATTATTACTGACCTGAATAGGACTAAGTGATGAAAGCTGAAAAGTATGCATTGTTGACCGTTTATTTATTAAACGTGTTACCACAGTGAGCTTGTGTTAAGCTGGTTCTGATAGTCCAGAAACTGTTTTTGTAACGCACTACTTTTATTTCATGTTATTTTCTAAGTTTGGCATACTAGGACTACATTTACTTGAATAGGTTAAGAGCTAATAACTCTTTAACGGCTAGAGATACTACATAGGACGTAATTGGTCAAAGTAAAGAGAAGAGTCTGCAGTTTTTGTAAAAAATAGTTATGTTAACTACCTATTTATAAAAAAAGATGTTAAAGTAAAAATAAAGGTAAGAAAATCCGAAATTTTCAGATTAGAGAACCATAATTTTTTAGCGGAGAGGGTTACAGGGCTGGTTGAGCAGTCGTTGGAAAGGCCATGAAGTTCCGCATATAATCAGTTCTTAACTGTGACCGTACACCATGTGTTTTTTCAAGATACAGGGTGATTTGTGAAAAACACTTTTTTTCTTAATCATCCTGTAACTCCTAAACTGTACTATCACATCCTGCTCTACTGACCTCCTAGTGGGAAACACCCCGTATATGTATATATTGTATTGGGATCAATTTCCCAAATTCACGTAGAGGAGAAGCGTTCCTTATTCTCTTAATATTATGTTCTGTTTACTGGAGTTTTAGACAAATTGTCTTTCCGTGAAAGGATTAAAACACAAAATTAGTAAGAATTTCAATTTTTGTATGTTCGTGTGTCATAACTAATTGACTAAAATTTAAGATTTTAAATCGAAAAAGGGTCAAATCCTGCAACTCAGTTCTAGTGTTGCCATTCGAAAATTCCGTTTTTTTTTCACGTCTTCATGAAACCGGCCACAGGTCTGTTTTAAATGTACTACTACTACTGAATAATTTTTGGATGTGTAAAATCTATGAAGTATTATCAATAAAATCAATGAGCGGTGGTATTCTATCCAAAATATGAACGATACGACGCATTCACTGACCGCAATTTGTAGATTGAAATTTTACGAGCTGAAATGGAGTAGAGTGAGAGGGTAATTTTCCTTAAACTCGATATTCCAATCTTAAAAGCTCTAAATTATAATAAAAAGTTAGTGAAAGGGCTGAGCATTAATACACAGAAAACCGACTTATGTCTGTTCACCAGGAAAAAAGAACATACCCAGGCTGATCCTACCCTCGATTGGTTCCACACATTTGGAGCTAAAGGACAGGTAAAATACCTATTTATTATATTAGATAAAAAACTCAACTGGAACTCACACCTCAAAGACAGAGCGATAAAAGCCCTTAGAGTCTTCCCAATGTATCGCAGAATCGTGGGAAAATTGGGGACTTAAACCGTGGATGATTCTGTGGATATACACTAGCCTCATCCGACCCACGTTAACCTACGGTTCTGTGGTATGATGGAAATTAATGGAACTCGCCAATCATCGTAAGATATTCACTCTAAAGTCAACTAGCACTCGGGAAGATATCTCTTTACCTCAGGCACTGATATCAGGGAGATGCTCAGACAGTCAAGTAGCTGTCAAAGCTTTATGTGAACCCTTTACAATCTCCAAGCTAGTAATGGAGTGTAAAACTACCCTGAATTCCCTCTCTCGAAAAATATGATAATTGTTCAGTGGGTGCCAGGGCACAGCAATATTAGCCAGAATGAAAGGGCGGACGATCTTGCTTGGCTTGGTGCGGTCTCAGAGAAACCAGCCTCCATAATGCCTCATTTATGTCAACTTGGGCCAAGCGCCAACACAGTCGCCTTTGGTTAGAAGACCCCTCAGGCAGAATTACCAACCTAACCAAATGAATAAGCTCTTGGTACTTAAGGAGACAAACCTGAGAACTCTAGAGTCTTTTCTCACTGAACATTCCTTTCTCAGGGTTCACCTTCACAGGATGAGACTTGTTGAGGATCCTATATGCAGAGATTGCGGAGATGATTCTGAAACGATGACACATTTTCTTCGTCACTCTCAGGAAAGCGAAATAGATTGCTTGCTTCTCACCTCCTGGCCGAGCTGCATGAAGCAGGCAGGGAGGGTTGGGGGCCAATACACTTAACTTCATAATAGCGTCCGGTTGGGAGCTTTGAGCGTTAGCTCGTGGGTCTGGAAGGTGAACAATGGGCCTTGCTTTGGCCTACGTTCGGAGGCTCTCACTGTGTTTTGGCCTTTATAGGACAGAACCACTCCAAACGTTTCACGACGTTCCGTCTATGGAAATGGAAAGGAAGTTTCTAGATAAAGTATAGCGGATATAAGATTCTTAACTGATATGATTACCGGCCACCATCAGCTGACCAAAGTACATCTGGTGAGTTGATTGACAGACTTACTTTATGGGGATGGAAGAATTAGTACAATAGGCACTCTCAGTGACCACAGCGCTTTATTCCTTCTCATCTGCAACCAACCAACCAGGTTTTCAAAAGCCTCAATGTGTAAATGTGAGCTTTCCAGTAGGTACTCGGTCTTTCATCAGGCTTATTGGATTTGTTCAACAATGAGAATAGAAAAATTAAATATTATTCAATGTTGCCGAATATTGGCGCGCTAATCAATAAAAAAAAAGGACTTTTACAATAAATTTCATTTACATACTTTTGAAGATTCCATTATTTTTGCAAATCATAAAACGTTCAAACAAATAATCAAACAAAATGAAAAGCCTACCCCCTACCGTTCATTGTTCGTTGAAATAAATACTCGGCTACTTTACTTCTTCATTTCATTTTAAAATTCATGAAAGTCAAACTGCGGAGAGCTTTTTCATGCTGAATTCTTTTGCGAATGAATGAACATTCATTGCTAATGGGTTCAAGGATTGGACTCATGAAGCTAACCGCAAAATTACCTCTACAAAGAGTGATTGACGATTGCACTCTATATAAAGACCACCGACAATTTCATTCAACTTTTTACCTGCACCTTGTTGACAGATGATGTTAATCTCACTTAATTAGATCAAAATAATTAAAGTGTAGATCTTGAAAAAAATTCTTATTTTTCTAAATCGGAGTTTTTTTCTTTCCAATCTTTTATCAGACAAAAATATGAAAAACAAAAATACTACCCAATTGCCTCATTAAAAAAATTCCTGATAAGTTCTAAGCTTGATAAAGTGCTCCGAGGGGGGACTAACATGGAAAAATAAAAAAATTGCGCTTTTATTTATCTGTTGTTTATGTAATTTATAGATTTTTAATGATCTCTAATGATGCTATAATATTTTATTCTGACGTCTTCCATAAAAATTTTGAGTATCAGCCAGATAATTGTGAATAATTTATTGTCATTATCGTAATCAGCGAACTTTTACTATAAAAGGACTCATATTTGATTAGAGTATTGGCACTAGTTACAAGCTAAAACGTAGAATTTTGGTGGGCCAATCTCTGCAATGAGCAAAAAGTAATCAGATTTTTTTTTTAATTAGGAAATATTCGAATATATGTACATCATGCGTTTTATTATGTAAAAAATTGTTTTGATAAGAGCTTCAAAAATAATTATTCATATGTACATATGTACGAGGATAGAAAAACAATGTATAAATTTAGATGAACCCGATGCAATATCTAAATATGCGATAATATAAATAATCTTTTCAATATTCGCGTCTAGCTTCAGGGTCTTATGCCGGCTTGACTCTGATTTTATGATGATTTTAAATAGTTTACATGCAAATATATAAATGCAATAAATAAAGTAAACTTCAAAAATTTGGGTACTCGCCAAGAGATATTCTTAACTTACTATCCCATATATATAACCTCATCATTGCAACCATCTATGTTAGCTATAATTTCAGCTTCATAGGTATTTAGTCATCTCTACCACACTTTCACATCATCAATGGCGAAGAATCTAACATTCCTGTTAGCATCATCTTAACAACATTCAATGAAAATTACTGGAAAACCTTAGGGTACGTACACAACGAGGCGAGGAGAAACGAGATGAGACTAGGCTAGGCACTTGAGCGAGGCGAGGTGAAGATACACCTCGAGGTGTAGTGTTCAAATCAAGGCGTTCAGTTTCTTGGTAAATCGTGAAGCGAGGGCATAAATTATGCCACAAGATTCTGAAGAAGAAATTCGGTGTTTGTCAAGTAATGCAACTATATTTCATTTTTCACATAAGTGTACTTTCCGCTGTTCTACTTAACCTGCCACCCGATAAATACGAAACGTTTGGAATTTGGCAAATTTCGTCATATATATGATGATCTATATACTGAACTTGACAGATTCTTCGAATATATGAGAATCGATTATAAAAATATGTCACCTCTGAAAATTAGAGCGCTGCGCGAAAAAATGCAAAATTTCATTCTCGAACGAGATACCTCGAGGTGTATCGCCATATGATACGGTGACACAGCGTTGTTATGAACACTCTCATAGTACAGCGTACAATCATTCTATTTCTTCAACTCTTGATATAGTCTCGCCACGCCTCGTTGTGCTCGTACTCGTACCCTTATTCACACAGAAAAATTGCCTACCTTTAGAACTTTTTTTGGGTTTTTCGTTGGATGTAAATAAAAAAGAATTGCAAAGATACAGGCGTCTATTTAAACTAACTTCTTTGGGTTTTTGATTCGATATGAAGAAATCTTACAGCGAAAAAGAAGGAAAACATATTATCCAACAGTAGAAAGCTTTAACCAGTATCCTCTTAAGCAATTTCAAGTGATTATCATAGCACAAATGTATGTATATGACCATTAGGATTTATCATCATCTTTCCGCAGAATTGACGAATTCTATCAGGTATACTATTTCAATATAATATATCCATGGATATGTGGAAAAAAATGACAAACTAAGTTATACCCTATATAGAAAATATGTAGAGCTCTCACCACTCTAAAAGTGTATTGCTCTATCTGTCAAATATTAGATTCCTTTTGGTCAAAATATACAAATCCCTCTGAATGTATTACTTTATCAGATTCTACCTTGGCATTGCCATCTTTATGTTTCAGGCCGTGACATCAAAAACTTTGAACGTATTAAGTACTACTAGTAGTTAGTAGATTCCATTAGATCGTTATTGGCGTGCAACTGAAACTCTTCTTCAAGGAATGTAATTAATGGAATTGATACATTCCCCAGCAAACAACGTCCGCAACAGCGAAATTTAAAATACAATATTAGCTGCACAATGCGAAGCATGAGAGTAAATACGATAGAGCGATATAAAAGCGAAACGAACGCGAACCATTCTGTTCTCTTTTATTTATCTTTCATAAACATGTGCACTGTTTTTCGCCCCAACTTCTGAGAATTTTAGAGTTTCAAGATTTTTCCATTCTGAAATTTGTCGTGTTTATGTTTCTATCAGTGAATTGTAAAAGCTGAGCAATTCAAATTGAATTTAATTAACATTAAAGTTAAAATGAGAGACTTCCTTTGAGGGATCTAATTTTAAACCCAGCAAATTCCATTTTTTAGGTTTCGAGTTATTTAGAAAAAAAATGTAGAAGTATTCTGACAACATTTTTTAAATTTTTTTTCGATTCCTAGTCAAGATACACATACAAATGACTTTTATTAAAAATTTGAACCTAAAAATTTAAATAGTATAAGCGATTGAAAAAATTAACTCCAGTTCAGTTATATGCGAGGGAGCCTTTTTTCAACAGCCAGAAGCAACACATTCCAATCATATTTGGATTTTTATTTTGGCCTCCACATCCATCAGCTATCAATCTTTCTCTAATTTTCCCAGTCAAATAAAGGCTGGTTGACTTGTGAAATACAGCCGATGCGATCTCGTTTGAACTTTTCCGAAACTCATCTTCTGTCCACAAAAAGGCCTTATTAAGAAGAGATCCCGACAGTAAAGTTGTATAAATATAGTTGTCTACTATTTTAGACTTACCGGTATGGGGTATTTTCGGCATAGCTAAAGTTTTTTGGCAGTCGAAAGAAAGTAGTGGTGATCCAAATCCCAAGTTGAAACTTCGATTAAATATTAACCGAAAAAGACATGACTTGTTCTTACATTCGGAAAGTGCTCAGTGGCGGATACAAGAGGGGGGGGGGGGGGGGGGGGCGATCGCCCCTCTAGAAATCCGATTGCCCCCGGTATAGTTATAATAAAGTCAAAATTTATACTCTAATAAAATAAAATCAGAAAATATATATATAAAAAAAATCTTTTTAAAAAAGACTGCTCCTAAATCCATACTAAAAAACAGAAAATAATTTCTTCCTTCACAAAAGTTCTTAGAGTTTCTCTTCATTTTATATTTTAATTAAATATTGAAATTATATTAACATTTATTTGTGTATAAAATTTAAAAATTTCAAAGTACGGAAACAAAGCAAAGTCTGAGCAATCTGATGTGTGTGTTTCTATTTAATGGAATATATCATCTGTATATTGGAAAGACGTAAGTGCATATTTTTGGCCTTTCGGTTGCCACCACGACCTTCAGAGGGTGAACTTCCTGTTTCCGCAAATTTTGTTAAAACATTTCCTACCGGTATCTCTAATATTTATAATGTAGAGGAAAGCTTTTTGGCAAACCGGTACTAACTGCCCTCCAGCTGTGTGAAACTTTTTTGCAGAATTACTTCCATTCGTGGGTCGTCATCATATCAGCAATCCAGGTGAGCAAAATTTTAATAATAACGCATCTTGGAAAATTTTGTTCGGAATATTATAAAATTCCGCGTGAAAAACTTCGACGTCTCGTTCTGTAAGGGAAGAGCACAGAAATGCTTCTGAAGCATGACCACAGTTAGGTTATTTAGGCTTTTTCTTACTGGAGTATCTATATTGTATTCAAAATAATTTATAGCGATAGTAAATACCCTTTTATCTTTCTTTTTTCGCAACAATAACTTTTCATTTATCAGGCTGTGCAACCCATTTCCTGGCTTTTTTAGGGCTAACCGGTGCAGGATTATCTTCCATTTTTACAAAAAATCAAAAATGACTGAAGTTACTAAACTATACATATCTTTACTGCGTAATGTATACTAACAAGGAAGAACGAAATTTTAAACTATTGCCGAGTCAAAAGTTAACGGAATTTTCCTGACAATAACAGTAAATTAAAAAATAACCAAACAAAACCCAATAGTTGGAGCCTATATCAAAACCAGTAAAATCCTTCACGATCACCTTATAATATTGAACGTCCAACTTCAAAACAAGCAACCTCCATTTTATGGAGGTTGCTATGTTTGTTTTACGCACTTATAAAAATGTTGCTGTTTTTGCTTGGATATACAATCGTTTCCCTTAAATTTCGTCATGAAAGAGATGAACTCTGAAATTTAATTTTAGTCACATGAATTTAGATTAAAGGTGTTATCAAGAATACGCTCTTACCTCATTTTTTCAAAATTGGAGATTACTGGGTTTTTATTTGGTACCCATCATTTATAGGAGACTGGATTAGATAGATAGGCACCGACAAGCATAGGTAATAAATTATATTCATACGTAGATGATGGGACACGCTGATATCGCTAATGATTGAGAAATAATTGCATTTGCGAATCACTAAAGTTATCGTTACCATAGTAGATTATTATCCACTTTGGATACATTTAAATTTATCACATTTTGTCGAAAAAGAAGTGATACCGAAGTGATACCATGAATGCTAAAATTGAGTTGAAGTTCGTGTAAATTTGCTTGTACAGGGTACGAAAGTGCTCGATAAGATAAGATAACCTAATAATAAAATAGGAAACAGGCAAGATTTCCGACTGTTTTCATTTAAAATATAGATGGCTAGAAAATAATAAAATAATAAAAAAATAGAAAATAAATCAAACTGTCTTTCAAACTTTTACGAATAAAGACCAAAATTGTGAAAGCGCAGATTACATTAAACGTACGGCAAATGATTCATTTTCATAAATAAAGAGAAGCCGCGGAATTTCCAGATTTTACGCTCATAAAAAATTCCCGCGCTTTTGTGAAAATAGGTTTTTCTGAAATATTCACAGAGTTGGTTCCAAAGTTGTTGCTGTAATTCTAAATTGTGGTTCCAAACTTGTTGCTGTAATTCTATCACATTTGAACGCACGTGCTTCTGTTTACATTCGTTATACTCTGAAGAGATTAACCACCCGGTTCTACAGAAGAGACTTTTCTGATATCTCTTAATCTCTTAAATTTAGCAAGGAAGAGCAAAGTTAACCTAATGGCAAGTTAGGAAGCTTGCGAGAGTTCCCAGTGTTTATACCCTAGATGAAATCATAGGGGTATACTAAGTTTGTCATTCCGTTTGTAACACCTCGAAATAATGATGGTAGAGCAAAATGGATTGGACACCCATTCATAATATTAAAAGTTATTTCGATTTTTGCATGTCCGTCCGTCCGTCCGTCCGTCCGTCCGTCCGTCCGACCGTCCGTCTGTGCGCACGATAACTTGAGAACGCGTACACTTAGAGTGCTGAAATTTTGTACACAGACTTTAAAAAAAAAAAGTAAAATTAAGTTCGAAAATGAGCCAAATCGGGCAACTCCTTCGTGGGGTTGCCATATAAAAATTTCGTTTTCCGCTATATATTTGGTCACTGCCTGAGAACGCGTCGACGTAGAGAGCTGAAATTTCGCACGTGATGTTTTTACTACATTAGCAAATAAAATGTCAAAAATGGACTAAATCGGGCAACTCCTTCTTGGTGTTGCCATATAAAAATTTCGGTTTTTTACGTATACTTTGAAAACGATCAGTCCAAGACATTTTTATTGTACTAAAAACTTCTGCAGAATACGAAATCCTATAAAATTAGTTATTACCATTTTTTCTGTGCGACAAACCGTTCTAGAAATATATGCGAAAAACAACTTCAAAATCAATACTTGAATAGATCGGTGACCATACGAAATTTAATACGGGCATTCATCTAGGGTATCCTAAGAATTGGTCTTAGACCAATTCTAGCTTTTTTACTTGTTTACATTTAAAATGCACACGGCAAGAAAAGGAAGAAAGAAAGAAAAAAATCAAAAAAAAATCAAACTATCTTTAAAACTTTTAAGAATAAAAATAAAAAATGTGAAAACGCAAGTTGCATGCAACGAAACAGAATGGCAAATGTTTCATTTCGGGAAATAAATGAGAAGGGGCGGAGTTTTCACGTTTTACTCTCATAAAATGCTCTCACGCTTTTGTGTTTTCGTTTTTGCTGAAAAATGGAGAGAATCGGCCAATGTTTTTTATAGCATGGCCAATGTTTGTTAGTGTAATTTCTATGCTAATTGAGCAGCACGCGCTTCTGTTTACATTCGTTTTGCTGAGAAGAGATTAAGTGGGAGAAATTCTTGCTGGATTCTCTGATATTTTCGGGAAAAATGAGAATTTCATTTGAGAGGAATTTTACATCTCCTTTCAGCATCTGCGCCAAAGCGAAATTTATCTTTTTCTTAAACATGGGAGGTGGTGTGTCCTGATGTACATTATTATGAATAGGTTGAAAGGATTTTGAGGGATTTAATAAGATTTTGTCGTTCGGGTAATCCTACGTTCTCTCGATTTTTGTTTTTAACTTGTTGTCTCAGTTGCACTACAATAGTGTATAGCCAAGTTCTTTTCCCCCATTCATGCAAAAGACAAAAGTATATGAAATTACTTGTTTCATTCTAAAAAAACACCAGAAATTTGCCCATTTTGCTCTACAGCTTCTTAACTTGTCATTAGGTTAACTTTTAGAAGAGTTTTTAGCAGAATTAAGGCCGAAGTACAATGATGCCGACACTGTCGTCGTAAATGTCGCCGAATTAACCCAATGACACCGGCATTCTATGTTCGTTGACATATCAAGATGTGTAGGTGGTAAAATTATTTGTTGAAATTTATTAACAAAATGGTAAAGATATAAAAAAAAGTTGTAAAAGTGTAATAAACAGTGATTAACGCTGAGTTTATGTAGATTACAAAATATCATCCACCACTTATTTTCAACTTTTCTCCAATTTCTTTCCATTTTTTTCTTTTAAATATATATTTCGATATTGATGATTCCTTTCGGCATAAAAATACTTAAGAAATTTTTTGCTCATTACTCTCAGCTGTCAAAATCAAATTACGACGACTACGACGACAAAAGCTGAACTATTCCCAACTCTATACCTTTTCAGTTTCAAAATGAGAATAATAAACCTCAATATGGGAATAGTAAACTTCAAAGTGGAATAATAAACTTCGACTAGAGAATAGTAAATTTCAATACGAGAATAGTAAATTTCAATACGAGAATAGTAAATTTCAATATGGGAAATATTGAAATCTAAATAAAAATAGCAATCCTTGCGATGGTTTTCAAAAAATTCTTTACATTTTAGAGAATAATTACAATTTTGTTTTTATATTAAAATTGATAGCCGTCAAAAATGGCTACAAGAATTAGAAAATTAGAAAAAGAATCTAAAAAAAACCCAATTACTTGCTGTGTCAAATATGAATGGAGACTGGAAACAACTTGCACACCAACTTAATATTCCTCAGTCAACAGCATATCATTGGATGTCAGAGGGTGATACTTCAGACAAACGAGGAGGGAAAAGATTTGAAAAAATTACGCAAATTCATTTAGATTATTTTATAGAAATGATTGAAAGAAATTGTCGCATTACGGCGGAACTCATTGCTGCATTTCGAGAAAAATTTAACGTTTCTATTTCAAAAGCAACCCTTTCAAAACAACTAGATTCTTTCTGCTACACGCTGAAATACCTAAGGCATGAACCCGAAAAGGGAAACTAACAAAAACGAAAAGTATTTGTTGAATGTCTTTTGGAATTACAGTCCCAAAATAAATCTATTTTGTTTATGGATGAAACTAATTTAAACATTCATATTTCAAGAAGGCAGGGTAGATCATTAAAAGGAACAAGATGCACCAATATAGCAGCCGCTTCGAAAGGTGCTAATGTTCATGTAATAGGATGTATAAGCACAATTGGATTTATATATTATGAAATAAGAAGAGGTTCGTTCAAAAAAGAAAATGCACAAGAGTGGATGGAAACCTGCCTTCGCCAAGCAATGATTAGATATGGTGAACCAGTTGTTATGGTAATTGACAATGCACCCTGTCACAGTTAAGTTGAAGAAGTTTTACTGAAGTAGGCATTCCAAGAAAACAAGATACTGTGAATTGGACCCTATAGTCCAATGTTTAACCCCATTGAAAATGTGTGGTCTGTGGTGAAAGCTTATGTTAAAAGAGATTTATAAAAAAAGTTATCAAGTATTATTTACACCAGAAACGATTTAACCATCAAAGAATATAGAGTAAGAGCCTTAGAAAGCCCCATGGAAGAAGGTTTGCAGACAGTCACACCAACAATATGTGCCAATTGCATCGCAAGTATTCAAAGAAAAGTTCCTGCTGCTTTTAACTTAGAAAATATGCAACACTAATAAATTGCTTCTAAAATATTTTGTATTAAATTATTGTTTTTTTTTTTTAAATTAAAAAATAAAATTCTCAAATTCAAATTTACTATTCTCATATTTAAATTTACTATTTTCAAGTTGAAGTTTACTATTCCACTTTGAAGTTTACTATTCCCATATTGAAACTGAAAAGGTATTGTTACGGCGACAAATTCGGTCGGCACCATTGGGTACAGCAACATGGTATTGCCATTAGGTTAACATTTAATTTGTCGTCGTAAACTTCATGTCGGCATCATTGTATTTCGGCCTTAAGTATCCTACATACATTTTTTTGGAGAAATTTTATTTTAATAGGTTATGAGGCTTTGGAGAATCTGAACACTCCCTTTTTAGTCAGCCCAGCTGTTAAAGAAAATTCACTTTGCAAGAAGGAAGAAGAAGAAATTTTTGGCGAGGGGATGATGGCTACGCTATAGTTCCCGGGTAGCCAAGTACGGTAAAAAGGGGTAATGCCGGTCGTTCGGAAATCTCGAAAAGTACTACACCACATACAAGACTTTCAGTGATAAACGCAGTTTACTGTCAGCGTGTAAAGGAAACGGACTTTGTTTATTTTCAATCGATTTCATGTAATTTTGGGCGAAATGTTTTAGATGGTATGAACTAAAGATTTGAAAGTAATGCTAGCTTTATATTCATTTATGTAACTGTACAAGGCTCTTTATAATGCTAATGTAAACAGTTTTTTTGTATATTTATAAAATTTGAAGTTGAATTTAAAATGGGCTCCCGGGGCAATACCGGTCAAGTGATCGCCATTATCTGTTGCAAGGAAAACTACCCCGTGAAGGTGTCCATTCCACCTCATAGGCCACAACTCCTTCAAGTGTCCCTTTATGGACCTTTAAAAACTGCATATAGAAGAATATGGAATCCCATGTGATGCCAAAAATAACACCCTTTGATGTGACGTTATGTCCAGGTCACTAACAAAAGTAAACGTGAATTCGAGTTTCGAGTGACAGGAATTTACCCCATACGTCCTAAAGTCTTCAGCAACATGCGAATATTTTATTTATCATATTAGATGTGATCGCCATTACCCTCGCGCCTGACTGGGATTACCCCATACATGGACAATAGCGGTCAAATCCATGTTTTTTTAAATGGCTCTTACTACTTTAAAATTTATATATATCGATTAAAAATGTTTTAGTTTCCATGTTTTTTCATAAATAGCTTAACTTTGTTATTCTTCTTAAAATAATGTCGAAAATTTGTCACAAAAAAGTAGAAATAATTGTGAAAATGAAATGTCATACAATAATTTGACATTTATATTGTGATTTAACACCATTTTTTAAAATTATCGGGAAAGTATTAAAACGCCGTCCGTCGTATTATTAACCAACTGTTTGACATCAGCCTGCAGAAGAAAATACGTTTCTCTGGCAATAATGTAGAGGTTAATTGATATTATTAATTCTTCTTATCATTACAGGTTCAATTGATTTTATTTTTCCTTGTTTACAGATATCACAAAATTATCCGCAATAAAGATTTCTGAGGACGCGCACTAAATTTTATTTTAAAATGTTCAAAATAAATTAAAGGGATTTCAAAAATTTATGCGTTTTTTTGAAACTTCTGTTTTAAGTACCTATATACTATTATTACAGTTTGACAAAATGTCGACATTTAAATGTCACAAATATAAGTGAATCAAATGTCACAGAATTTATTCACATTACTTTGACAATCTTAAATATGGCTTATGTGACAATTAGCATCAACCCTGACCACAGTTTAAAGTCTTATTTGTCACATAATTTTGTCGACAATTAACAAAAACTTTTCTTTGTTTTGTCGCTTATATGTTATATGTGTGCATCTTTAATCAAGTAACAATTATTGATTATTGTATGATAAATTCACAGCGCTTAATGATAATTGAATTATTATTTTATCACCTAAATAAATCGTAGTTAAAGAATTCCACATTACGTCCAACAGGATTTTCGTATAAACCTGTAGAAAAAAACATAATTGTTGCCAAAACTGTAAAGAGCCGATACCATTGTCGAGTAATGTAGATTATGTCATTTTAATCACTTTATAAGCAAAACATTTTGTAATTCTGAAATTCTTTATAGATACAGCCTCAGAAATAGCAAAGGGATCCAAGTCGCCCCTCATATTTTTCAGAATTATCCTTTGTGCACGGCTCATATTGTATAATTATTACATATTTCACATACTTGTACATTATTTATGTCCCTGTTAGACATATCATGATGAGTTCGTCAATGAACTCCTCATGAGCAATCAGATGAACGTACTGATGAGATTTATTCGCGTTTGAATGAAATCCGGGCAAAAAATCATTTATTTAATTATTCACAGATAGTGTGCATGAGATATTGCATCTCTTTCACTTATTTCGAAATGTATACTTTGCTTCTCTTTTGTGCATTTTACAATATTAGATTAGCACTTCGATGACTACATAATGAGCGTCACGATAAGCTCATTAATGAGCATGTCAATGAGTGTCACGATGAGCTTATTAATGAGCATAACAATGAGTGTCACGATGAGCTTATTAATGAGCATAGCAATGGGGGTAACGATGAGTTTATTAATGAGCATGTCAATGAGTATCAGGATGAGCTTATTAATGAGCATAGCAATGAGTGTCACGATGAGTGTATTAATAAGCATGTCAATGTGTGTCATGGTGAATTCATAAATAATAATCGATATTTAGGATTGATTTCATATATTTTTCCGAATTCAAACTCCGTTTGCAAATCAAACTCTAAGACGTAGAGGCCTAAGAATTTAGGCATAACGTCTTGTTCAGCATATGGGCGACAGTCTTTCCGCGGAAAACAAATCAAAAAATTAATTTAAAATAAACAATTTTAAAACATAACTAAATAAATGACAAAAATCAATTCAAATTTTCCTAGTAGAAATTGACAAGGTAATGACAATAATAAATATTTAGTAGTTTCATACTATCCAAAGAGCCCTTCGATGAGATTTAATGAATGCTCATCAGACGGCTCATAAGGAATTAATTTTTACATAACAACTGCCTCTTGCGAGGCAGAAGACAAGATAAAACTGAGAGCAATTTCTACTAGGGGTAACTATATACCTATTTATAAAAATATGCACTTACTTTACAGCATTTTTATCTGAAATTGCTGTATTTGAAGCAAAACAATTTCTACGAATACAACCTCTTCATTAGAAATAAGGGATTTAATCGTACCTCGATGCGGAGCTCTTATGTTGAGAAATATTTTGCTTAAAAAAAAATTCTGCCAGCGTGATTTGACAGCCTAGTTAAGAGCTCCTATCTCTAACCATAGAGAAAACAGTATCAGAGTAGGAAATTGTATGTTGACAATTTTGCCATAGAGCTTTTGCTCAAGCGCCCCTAATATACTTTCAATAGCACATGGCTAGTCTGACAGCAACACATCGAACAGCTTAGAGTTGGCTTCGCTGGGATGTAAGCGCGCACACTACACTGTGTTGTCATGCATACGAGCCGAGCAGAGTAAAGTGGCAATACTATCACAGTCAATTCAAAAGCTATTTTAAAGAGAGCTTTTAAAATCGAGCCAATATTGCTGCCATATAGTAAAGGGTTTTCCAATAAGAGGTGTTATTTTAATTAGCCCGCTATTTCGGTAGATGTCACTTTTGGAGCTGTCATTTTTTGACATTTGACAAGTAGAAACTACGCCATTAATAAAAATGGAACGATACATGATTCAACAACGCATTGAAATTATTAAAATTTACTATAAATATGGTGAAAATGTGGCAGAGACGGTTCGTAAAACTCGAACATTTTTGGGTCGTCGTGAAGCACCTTGTCCGACCGCAATACAGAAATTGGTAGACAAATTCGAGCTGTCGGGACAAGTTAGTGATGTGAAGAATAAAACCCGTGCACGTCGCTCAAGAGCAGCCGAGAATATTGCTGCTGTAGCAGAAAGTGTTGTAGAAAACCCAGGTTTGTCCATTCCTCGTCGTTCTTTGGAATTAGGCATTCCACAAACGTCATTACACCGTATTTTGCATAAAGATTTGGGTCTTAAGGCTTATAAAGTTCAGTTAACACAAGAACTCATCAACAACGTCGAGCCTTTGCTGATTGGGTCCTTGAAATGCATGAAAATGATCCGGAATTCCATCGAAAACTCATCTTGAGTAATGAGGCCCATTTCCACTTCGATGGCTTCGTCAACAAGCAAAATTGTCGCATCTGGGGCTCGGAAAACCCAAGAGTTATTGTTGAAAAGCCTCTCTATCCTCAACGTGTGACTGTTTGGTGCGGTTTATGGTCCCGCGGGGTCATTGGACCTTACTCATACGGCATACCTTCCTCTTTATAATGAAATAAAGATCCGATCATTTATCTCAAAAAATTGGATTTTTCTTTGAATATCAAAAAAATACCTCTTATTGGAAAACCCTTTAGTAGTACACACGTTGAGTGAAGTTTGCCTTCTGTCGAGTTAGTCATAAATTACCCATGCAACCCCCTCTCATCGCGAATACGAATCAGTTGAAATTTTCTTTTTAGTTCACTTACTGACTTTAATTTTGTTTTCTATGAAAATAATTTTAAATAATATTTTAACTTTACAGACATTTTTATACTCTAAGTTTGTCATTCCGTTTGTAACGCAGAGAAATAAAGCTGGTAGAGCAAAATGAGTTGGACACCCACGTATAATATTAAGCTATTTTGACTTTTGCACGCCCGCTCGTCCGTCTGTCTGTCAGTCAGCTCGTCCTTCTGTCCATCCTCACGATAACTCGAGAATGTGTTCACTTAGAGAGGTAAAATTTTGCACACGAGCTTTTGGGAAAAAAAACATTTAAGTTGGAAAAGGGGACCAAGCGGGCAACTCCTTCTTAGGGTTGCCATACAAAAATTTCGCCTTTAACTATATTATTTAGACACTGCCTGAGAAAGCATCTACGTAGAAAGCTGAAATTTTAAGAATAATCTCTTTAAAGCAATAGCAAAAAAATTTGGAAAATGGGCTGAATTGGGCAACTGTTTCTTGATGTTACCATATAAAAATTTAGGTTTTCTACGTGTACTGTACTGTAAGATGGTAAGTATCAAAGTTTTCCGACAAATGTTAATTTTAACTCCGGGCTCACCTACATTATGCACTATTTCAGATGCGCTTGGGCATCTGGAGCTCCCACTTGCGTCACTCTCATTTCTAGTCAAGCCCAACATATACTGTGAATTTGGACGAAATCGGTGATGACGAGTAGGGATCCTCTCCTTATTAGACCAATTCTGGCTTTTCTACTTGTTAATATTTCGTTTTCGATTAATTTAATAAAAATTTACATGTATATTGTCAATTAGAAACAGCTAAGGCTAACGTCAGCGATTGTAGATTTTTTTTATGCTAGATCTCTAGTAAATCGTCTATATTAATGCTGACATAACTTACTTTAACTATTGGCTTTATATAGCTAAGTAATACCCGCAGTAATTCCAAGTAAGTCTTGGAAAGCAATTTCAGTGTCCATAGCATATCAGGGCTGAGACAAAATTCAAGCAAATCTTCCTCAAGCAACTGGAGGAAAACCAATTTATTGAATTTATTGTTTTTTTTTCTCGCATTGATAAATATACCACCTCGTTCGGTTTCCGATTGATACCAATGTTTATTCAAGAATTAAGTTTACACCTCATCCCTGCATTCTTTTAATTTGCCACCATCAGGTATTGCTTTGTGGCATTACAATAATGCTGAATGAGTAAGTGTCAGTAGCTCAAGGATCAATGCACAATAGTTTTTAACAATATTCATACTATGGTTTAACATAAAATATAAAAATTATACTAATTAGTAAAAGTGTGAAAAAGAAGTCAAAAAGTTAGTCACATAAATTTATGGAAGACATTGTGAAGACAAGAATTCATACTTTTCGGTATTTTGACAAGAGAAAATTATTTCACTCACTATGCCACTTGTGTATGAAGAGTTGTCGCGATTGAAATAAAATGTTGAATGTATTAAAATATCTAAGATTTTATAAAGTAAAAGTACGCCTTGTTGATACTGATTATTATTCATAGCTTCACATAAATATTTGGCTTTGGGTCGATTTGTTTCAGAAGAATCAAGCAAAAATATATGTTGCAACACAATCCCCAATTTTCTAAAAATCTGGATACGTTGCATGGAAAATCATCTCTTTTTCGCTGGATGCAAGAGTTTTCTATTCTCAATATAAAAATATTTCTGACATTCTGCTAAAATAGTGAGAATCTTAGGACTATATGAGAAGCACTCAAAGGTCTTTCACATAATTTGAGAATCTGCTTACTTGCCTTATTTGCAATTAGCTCTGTCGAGTGGTAAGTACAAATTTGATAGTGCAAATATGTAAGTAACATTTATCAGAGCTTATAAATCAACAAAATATATGAAATTTTCCCACAGATATATTCAAACAAATATTAAAATTCTCTCTTCCCTTTTCAGTAAAATTCGATTCCGGGATTCCTTTGTAATGGGAGAATTTCCTACAATCTGGCAACGCTGCGTCTTGAATTGAGATATTTGTCAGAGTTGAAGTAGGAAAGCAGCTTAAACGTACCATTAAGCTCACAATTTAGTAACTCACTCGATAAATTTATATTGAACTGGTACTGTAAATTTTATTCTTTTGGCATGTAAATTTCCTACAGACCAGGTGTCGGATTCTGTAACACGGGAGCTGGGTAGTTTGGGAGATAAGAATTTTCACTTTCTTCGATTAAAATTCGCTAACTCTCCATTTGCAATTCTCGATCATATTTGGATAGTTGGGAATAACGTGAAAAATGTGAAAAAGAGCGAATCGCTGGGAACTGTAAAGCGTATCAGTTTTTGGTGTTGAAAGTTAGGTTTTTTATTTTTGAGTTACGAGTACATGGTTCTACTACCTTCCAATTTCGAGGTAAATTTACTTTTAGAAGGGTAATTTTTGAGGAATGTATGCAGTGTAAAAAAAAACTGAAAGCTCGGGTCGAGTATGATAGTGCGGGGAGAGCTCAGGAAGGAAAATGGGGGCGGATTAACGGTAATTAAAAAATAAACTCAGGAGTTGCAATAAGTTGTGGGGTAAGCTCAGAACACGTAAGTTCATTAAAAACAGTGAGAAATTATTTTGTAATTAGGTATCATGGGTGTTACATATATGTAAGTTGTATTTTATTTCGATTAACGGTAATTGGCAGATTTAAGGTACCTCGGCAGTAAATTTGTTTTGCGCAATATTGACGCTCGCAAATCTCTGTGTAGGAGGTCCGTACAGCAACGGGGTTTCATTCCGATGGAGCTACGGAGAAGAGTAGAAAAATATATATGTGAATAATTTAAACTTCATAACTGACTTTTTATCTCCGAAAAACGTATTTTTTGCACTTGAGTTATACTGGGTGTTTCCACCTAGGTCGTCCATAGAGCAGGAGGTGATAGTACTAACCTAAACAACCAAAAAAATTTATGGCAGTGGATGGGGTCCATATCAATCGTTTTGGAGTTGCAGGATGATTAAGAAAAAATCTAGTTTTTCACCAAATACCCTGTATCTTAAAAAGTACAGGGTATATAGTCACCATCTAAAGCTGATTGCAGAAATGGTCTAACTAAACATTTCGGATTTTCTTACCATGTTTTTAAACTGACCTTTTTTTTGCAACAAGGTCATTAACACAATTTTTTTACTGTAAACTCTAGACTCTCCTCTCTGTGCTATCTGCATCCATTAAGGAGTTATTAGCTCCCTACCTATTCAAGTCATACCGAAATTAGCCGTTTTTTTTTTTTTTTTTTTTTTTTTTTTGTTAAATGACGTGTTTTCCGTCACTACGGGAGCAAATTATTTTTGAGAATAGGTTTAAGAATGGCTTTGAGAATATGTTAAGAGCTAATAACTCTTTAACGTCTACAGATAGCACATAAGTATAATAGGTCAAATTTAAGAGGCGAATCCACAGTTTACAGTTTTTATAAAAAAAAAAAAAGTTATGCCTTTGAGTACCGATGTGCTTTTTTTTCTCATAAGTACTATACATACGCGTGGTCTGACAGACCACGCAAAATAATAGACTAATTATAGGCTCGGGTTCCGTAAAATTTGCAGGTACTTTATTTTATTAATTTTTTTACATCTAAATGATGGTCAAATAATGAAAACCAATTATATTTTTTACATTTTAATTTATTTTTTCAATCATAAAATTTAAATGAACTAATTTCTTAAAGACTTGTATATATAATAAAGTTGTTGGGTGGCGTATCGTCTTCATCATAAAATTCGAGAATATAAAAACGGAGTGGTCTCTGAGACCAAGGGTCGGCACTTAAAGGTTAACTATCGTTTTGTAAAAAAAAAACAGGTCAAAGTAAAAAAACAAGGTAAGAACATCCGAAATATTTTTTTTGCATGTAATTCTTTTGCTCTTAGTCTTTCTCTTTCATATCCATTAGTACTCTGTTGTGAAATGGCTTGTTTTGTAAATTTCCACGACTTACCAGTTTTTTACAATGACCAGTTGAAAATATGCCCATTTTTTTACAAAAAAAAAAAACCGCTCATGGTCTGATTCACTTCTTTTGCAATTATCTCTGAAACCATTTATCGGAATCAAAAGCTAATTACATAACTAATTAGGAGATAAAATGTAGATGTGAATGAGTCCTATACGCAAGCTTGAACGTGGATATTTAATAATTTCATAACATCTTTTCTGTACTGGAAGATGACCAAATTGACCATTTTCCCCTGATTTAAACTTTTTAGCGCGTACCTTAAGATACCAAAATCCTGTTTCTCTGTAAGTATTTTATGGATGCCCATAAACAGTGTTTTTTTTTAAATATAGCCAGAAATCGCAGTGAATCCAAGATTCAATTTGAAATTACGTATCTAAGTACCTTTACAAAACCAAACAAAAATAGACAATAATGTCAATTAGGAACTCTTTTCCACAACTATAAAACAGCCGAGAATTTTTGTCGAGTGGAAAACATAGTTTGGTAATTCCTAAAACAAATTTCACGTGTTACAGAATTCCCAGTGGAGAGTTAAATGCCAAGATAACTCTCATCTCCCCAACTCCACAACTCTCCATGCTACAAAATTTAGCCCCAATAGTGATTGTTCTGTGTATTGAACACTCCAAATCGGGCGAATATGGATTCAGCGGTCTAAAGAATTTTATCAAAGAAATTGGGATCTTATCGATCTACCTGGAGCATCTCACTGCAAAATTCTACACTGATCGCATAATCTCTAGATAATAGCGCTTGCACTGGCTGAATATGGAACACATCATTTCAGTACTATCGCTGAATAACTGATCGTGAGACGCCGAGACATCTTTCAAGTTATCTTAAACTCAATGCTGTATTAATTTCGCCTTCCATATAAGACTTGTGCAGCCTAATGAAAACGTGATGATTGGGAATGCTTTCCCTATTCCTCAACATGAACTTAGTAAATTCTAGGAGCTTTTCGGGGATTTATTTGCACAGTTTCGTAAAAATAATGTATTATCATATATTCACGCAATTACTAAGCAACATCTTCAAGACTCTGGGCGATGGTCCAAGCCAGGCAATAAGAAGCAACATTCCAAATCAGAATATAGTGAAGTTGCCAAATAGTTGTTCCAAGATAACGAACAATGAATTCCGAATTTGCTTTGATTTTCTAGTTTTGTCGTCTTCTTCCATGAATGACGTCGACGTTAAATTTGTTGCAATTTTAAATAAAAATTTGTTACTTCATTTTGCAGCCAAATTACTTATGATATGAGCGCTCCTTGTCAGATTTTCTAGTGCTACAGCTAGATTCTCAGCGGACGATCATAAACTGTATCCGAACCATCTGGAAAATTTTGTTGATTTTTTCCATGGTCGTGTATCGTTGTGACAAGTCTTGAATAAATTGGTCTATGCTTTCCATAATTGAACGACGAACTTCTTCTTGAATTGATAATCCAATATCATGTGTTAGTTCACCCGACATTCTTTTCTTTTTACCCTCCTTCTTCTTCGTCTGTCAATGTTAATGTCCATATCATTTCATTTTATAAAGCTTTTACCATAATTAAGTTCATTAAGGTAAAAAGATGAACTTTTCAGTGCAAATCAAAATGTGTTTTATGCAACAACTATAATCATAATTGTCTAACTGCAACTCATGTCAAAACTTTTAGGATTTAATCTGAGTTGTAGCATTTCTTAATTCGCAATTAAACTTTTCTTGTGTATATCACTGAGAATTTTAATTACAAAAGGTATTTATTTTAAAAGTTTTTTTAATATATTTTATTTTCGACTTTTTAGTCATACTCTTGAAACTCAACTCTCCCATCTTGTAACGACAAAGCGTGTCAGTCGACAGATCTACCTGGGTATATGTAGATACTGCATGGTCTTGTTACAAGAAATCATGTCCAAGATATGCGTGGGTGGCTGTACAGCGAGTATGACGCTAACGATCAGCCGGCTTGGGGTGGTTCATGCCACCCATATCCCTTCAATGCTTGTAAAGCTGTGCACTAACAAGTAAAATGTTTGACCGGACAGACGGACGGCCGATTAAGAAAAGAACTAGTATACGCGACTGCACACGGACGGACAAACAGAAAAAAAAAAAGATCTATAAAAGCTCCCTCCTCATGGTAGTACATAAAAGCCTGGAAGGAAGAAAATTTACGTAATTAAATGTTGAAAAAGAAAAAAGAAAGAAAGACCTCAGCAACGCAGAACAAGTGATTAACACCCGCAGACAGGTAAACGCAGAGATTGAGAGAGAGAGAGAGCGTGGACGCCCGGTGACAATGGAGTCCTGACTGGACGTAGACGGGGCCCATCGCCCCCATCCACCCTGGCTAAGACGTCGCAGTACAGAAAAGAATCCTTAGCCCCATTTTATAAGTGTGTGTGCGTTCAGGTGTCTTGCCACATCATGGCCGTGCCCACTACCTCAAGGAGCCTACTCACTCCATTTAACTATAGTCGCTAGACAAAGAAAGAGAAAAAAGAAAAAAGGGGAAACGATCTGATAAAGATGCCAGTTCCTTGACCTAAAATCAAAGGAAAGCAAAGAACTTCAAGTGTGGTCGATTCCAAATGAAATGACTCTAGTATTTATTCGTTATTATATTGCCATTTCTTTTATTTCATTTTGCGATGGAGGAAACCCGATTAATCAAACAATGTTATCGTTACATGTATACTTAACCCTAGCCCTAGAAGCGCTTTCCTATCTTGAACTTAATTAACTGTGTCTTAAATAAGCTGTAACAATATATTTAAAACCAAGAAAAAAGAAATCAAACAAAACAGAAAACCTCAAAGAAGGAATTTCTCTAGAAACAATTCAGAAATATGGATATAATAAATAAACCAATGGGATATATATATAATAATAACTAAAGTTGAGTCAAAGTAACCTTATGATCCACCTTGGACTTACACTTATTCGAAGTTAACCCTATTCCGGGATTCCCCCTTCACAAAAGAGCATGACAAAACTGCAGAAGTATGTTACCCTGCTTCTCGACTCCCTCTTGCCTTTTAAGTAGTTCAGGACTGCCGCTAGTTCCTTTGTTCGCACGAGTCGCTCTTCAGTGAAACGCTTTCCTTCTACTTGAAGTGGAGAGCGTACTTAGCGCCGCTTCGTTTATATTAACTTTCGGAAAGCCAACGTGTCATTCCAGTTAGTTTTAAGCATGCAAAGAATAAAAAACAATGCTCCTAGTTAGTTTTCTGAGAGAAAACAAAACACATGAAACCGCTCACTATGATGTAGGTGCTTTCACGTCGAATAATATTTAATATCAATTGGCGCAAATATATTTCACTATCACTATTTGGTTTTCCAGCAAACAAAAATGTTCCTATGGTATAGGTGAGTTCACCAAGGGATTCTATCACTATGTTCGTACCAAATGTCTCACCTTTCTATTTATTTCTCAGGAAAAATGGAAAAATGTTCACTAGGATATAGGTGAGTTGATACTGAAATCATCAAAGTTCGCTACGACAAAGGTGAGTTTTTGAAGAAATTATAATTACGATAATAAATTGGCACCACTTATTTCCCTTTGTATGTATTATTTCAGGGCATCACAAAAAACAAATCAAAAAATCAATGTAATTCACGTGAGTTCTTGAAAAAATTATGATTTCGAAGTTATAATAGCACAAATTATTTCCCTTTTTTATTTATCATTTCAGATAATAATGGAAATGTTCACTAGGATGGAAATGATTTGATAAGAAGATGATCGCGAATATACTTCCACGAATTATTCAAATAATGAAACTTCCCACATTGATTATTCCTTTTATCTCTTCCGTTCTCGCATGGAGAAATGTTGAAGAGTACACGTCGGCAGAAAAATCACAATCACAGATAAGTGATAAATTATTTGAATACTAAAACTCCTCAATACTAATATGTCCTTTATCTTTTCAGTTTTTGCGTGGAAAATAATCTCAAAGAAAATCCAAACTCTCAAGAAAACACTGCCCGCGCGGCTACTATTTGTCGCGACGATGATCATCAGCCAACTCTCAAACGCAAGCTCCTCGATTTTACGCCGTCTCCCTACATCACGCCGTTACCGTTACTTAACCCAACCGGCAGACGAACCGCTCTTCGTCGGTCAGACTATCAAAAATTTCGTTGCTGACTATACGTGCGGCTGTGTGTGTGTATTTTTTTTAGGCAAAAAATATCTGTTTTTTTCACAAAATTTTTTCGGAGAATTTTTTCGTGCGGACTTGCTGCAATACATTGCATAATGGTGTCATGCGATGTTTTACCGCTAGGCGAGTTACAGTTTTCGTCGTCTCGATGTGGGTGACTAGTGGTAAGTTTTGCATGAAAAGTTGTAAACTGTACGAGTTATGCACAATTTAGAATTTTATCACTTTAAATATTTTTGCTTCACTTGGCAGGACGTTTTTTTTTTTGTAATATGGAGAAGTAGCATAGGGCTACTTCTCAAAATATCTAAATTTTACCTTTTTCAGGAATTTTGTAATATGGAGAAGTAGCATAGGGCTTCTTCTCGAAAATAACTAAGTTGTATCCCCTTTCTAGGTACCTCTGGGAAATCATGGAGGTTTCTCTACAGACATAGAGAAGCCAAACAAAAAGTAGCGTAAGGGGGTATACGCTACAGCGTGGGGACGACCCACCGAGAATATAGTCTCATGCCGGGAAAAACGAGGAACGGAGAGAAAAGAGAGAAAGAAAAAAAACAAGAGGGTTGACGCGGGAGGTGAACTATGAATAATATCTATGCAGCCGAGCCCAACGTTGGGACGACCCACAAGAGTCTCAATCCGGGCATACTATAGACCCTGGGTTGTTGAGACATAAGATCCCATCTGCGTCCATAATCACAGTTCGTCTTGGACTAGGGTGAACTGATGTACCAATAGACGTCATCTACCAACACGCCTCGCCCAATGAACTGACCAGGAAGAGGTGCAGCGATTGATTTATTGGGTACGGGAATGTTCGTCTAGAGAGTACGACTTCGTCGGTGAAGTACCGCTACTTATCGTTTTGGGTTCTGCTGAATACGGTCGCAACATCCCGGAAATCCCCCAATCCCAAGAGACGAAATCGCTTCGTAACAGATAGAGTGCGTCTATCAACTCACTCAGGACGACGGAAATCCCGCGGGATGCAGCAAGCGGCTTCAAGCTCTAAGGAAATTGAAGAAAGGACAGGAAAGTAAAATCCTTCAGATGAAGGCTAACCCAGAAGGGGTTAGTAATAAAGGCTGAGACCATCTAATCTTGATAGTTTAGGGATAATACACTACAAAAAAACTACACTCCACTGAGACTTCAGCCACACCAACCACCGCTCGGAAACCTTTTAGTTGGAAGAAAATTGAAGAAAGACAGGAAAGTAAAATCCTTCAGATGAAGGCTAACTCAGAAGTGGTTAGTAACAAAGGTTGAGAAGGTTATTACCCACCACTGAGGAAGTAGTAGGAGGGCTTGCGATAACCCGTGGTTCGCAAGTGAAGCTTGCCGTATGCCTTCGTAGGGCTACCGAGAACTAATCAACTTTGGTCAAGACTTTATATCCCGAGCATGGAAGATTCCGATTGGGAGACCCTTAACGTTCTGCAGACGATACGAATGACGCCTATGAACCTAGGTGACAATTTGGCAGCAAATCGATCGACTGCGCTACTTTGCACAAAGTTTCGGACATACACAATCTGTCCAGGTACAAAGGCTCTTTCTCGTATTCGCAGGTTGCAACCAGCGGCGTACTTTCGATACGCCTCTGTGAAATGGAACTTTACTTCGTCGCGCAACAGCTGAAGCTTTTGGATGACAGGTATATACTCAATGGCCCCATTATGATCTGCATTTAGCACTCGAAGATGTTGATATGAGCGCATGTTACTGGGTGTCGACCGAAGAGCAGGAAATACGGTGAGGACCTAGATGACTCATGCACGACGTTGCGGATGTCAAAGCCGATCTCGCTCAGATGTTCGTCCGAATTTCGATGCTCTGTACCGACATAGGCGCGGATCGCTGCCAGGACCGACTGATTAACACGCTCGGAGGTGTTTGACTGAGGGGAGTAAGCTGGTGAGAAGATGTGTTTCACCCCGTAACGATCTAACAGTTGAGCGAATATTTTTGCAATGAACTGACTACCATTGTCTGAATGTACCATTTCCGGAACTCCAAACATTAAGAAGGCCTTTTGCTCTAGAAATTTGACGACCCGCGAGGCTGTGGCCTCTGGCATTGCATCCAACAGCACGAACTTAGATAAGTGCTCCAGTACGATGAAGATGTACCTATTACCACATCGGCTACACGGGTAAGGACCTAGAAAGTCACAGAAGATGCGTTGCCAAGGCAGATCGGTAGACCGAATAATGCCCAGATGAGGTCTTGAAGACACATTGGTCGGCTTGATCAGCTTACAAGTTTCGCAGGCGTTTATGAACTGACGTACCTCTGATGCCATGCTCGGCCAGTAGAACAAATGGCGTAGCTTTTCTAGAGTCTTTGCGAACCCGCAGTGGGCCGCCATAGGAGGACTATGCTCTGATCTAATCAAATCTCCCGTGAGACTATCAGGAACCCATAGCTTCCACTGACCGCGCTCCTCTGAGACGTTGTTATATGGGGCCGAGAATGAGATATACACTTTACCACCGCTAATTCGTAAGTTCCGAAAACCGCTTGGATTAGAAGTGATTCGTTGGATTCTGTCCACATACGCTTTCTCATGGAATGCGGGTGATTTCAAATCAAGCGAACTGACTTGCGCAGAGTAAAATAGTTCGTCTGTGTGGTGTTCTACTGCCTCGTCAGCAAACAACCTCGAAAGAGCATCGGCCTCAACAATTTCCTTGCCTTTTCGGTTCATCTTCTGTGACATGTAAGCGATAGGATGTTCACTGAAACCAGACTCTTCGAACTCCTTTAGTGCCAGCGTCGCACTGGATGAAAAAGGCTTGGAGAAGTCTGGGTTCGAGAGCACTGGTGCAGTCATCAGACACTGTTTTAGCTGTTGGAATGCCAGTTCAGCTTGTTCGTTCCAATGAAACTTGATGTTCTTCTTTAGAAGATCTGTCAGAGGACTAGCGATGGTACCGAAATGTGGGATGAACCTCCTATACCAGCCGCATACTTCGAGGAAGCTTCGAATTTTTTTAACAGTGGTTGGTCTTGGCAAGCTCTGAATAACCATGAACTTTTCGGGGTCAGCTCGCAGGCAGCCGTCCCCAACTACAAAGTCGAGATATCTGACTTCTCTCATAGAAAACTTACTTTTTTCCACGTTAATCTTCAGGCCGGCCGCGCGAAGCAACGCCGTGACTTCCGCCAGAAGCCTTAGGTATTAGTCGAACGTGGAGGAAGTAATGAGTAAGTCGTCAAGATACACGGACACTTGGACATGCAGTTGGTGAGGGATGACCCTGCACATCAGCTTGCACATTGTTTGAGGAGCGTTGCACAGACCAAACGGAAGCATATTTAACTGATATAGGGGCTTTCCCGGCACTGCGAAAGCAGTTTTGTCTATTGATCCCACAGCGAGAGGCATTTGCCACAACGCATCTTTCAGATCTATGGCAGAGATAAGCTTTGTTTCCTGGAGTCTGCTGAGAAGTCCATCTATAAGTGGTAACGGAAAGGCATCTGGGACTGTCACGGAGTTTAATTTTCGGGCGTTCAGACAGAGGCGCACTTTACCGTTAGCCTTCTTAACTAAAGTATCTTGTGACGACCATGAACTTTGGCTCTCCTCAATGACTCCAAGCGACAGCATTTGGTCGAGCTCGTCATATAAAGATTTCTGCACTGCCGAAGACACCGAATAGAAACGCTGTTTAATAGGTTTCGCCAGAGCAATGTATATCTCGTGCTCTACCAAGGTTGTGAGACCCAAGCCTTGCTGGCTGAATGACGGAAAAGATGTTATCAAATCCTGCAAACGCTGCGAATCGTATTCTGGAAGATCGTGCTGTCGCGAACAAGAAAGTGAAGCTTTTGGCAAGGAGTGAAGCTCACTTACCGTAACAGGTCTTAAACCAAACGCTCTCCAAAAGTCGATTCCCATGTACAGGGGTTGCTGAAGAGAGGGAACTATGTGCAGTGTCATCATACATGCCTTTTCGCCGTATTTTACGAGGACTCGTATGTGGCCCAGGACCTTTTGCTGCCGCCCATCAGCAGCCGAAACTGAAAACGGCAGCGAATGGAACGTAACCCCATCTTACCCAGGAAGCTTTCCGCTCCAACCCCGAGCACGCTCACATTTGCACCGCTATACAATATGCCTCGTATCTTTTGTCCCTGACTGTAGACATCGGCGTAAGGCCGAGGATCCCTAGGATCCTTTTCATCGGATACTACTGTTTCGGAAATGGTAGCCTATATGACTCTGCGCAGGCCGAGGTACCTATGTGTGCGTGGGACAGCCCTGGGGAGGAGGGTCCCCGGAGCCGACGGGAATTCGCTGACACAAAACGATGCATCCTGGAGAATGAAGTGCTTTCATCCGAGAAGGTGCAACTATAACTTTCTGGTAAAATTTGGCGTGCATGGCGTGCTGGAATTCTCTGTCTGAGTGGAAGAGTTAGACATGTTTACTTTAAGATTGTTAGCCGAATTAAAATCCAATCTGGGTTCACGTGTTTTGTGTTTTGGGAGCGTTGCAGCATCGCTGACAGCTTTAAGCCGTGGAATTAGTGTAGCGGTCGGGCTCAGTATTGGTAGCCGCTTCTTCTGTCGTGCGCCTGAAGGTTTGGCTTGGAGTCAAACGGCGCCGACCACCTACAAAATTTTGACTCCTGCCTCGGTTTCCCGACAAGCAAGTTCTACATTACGTTTTAATTAACCCCACTGCACCACATCCGTAGCAGAAGACTCTCTGTGGGGCTAGTAATAGTAGATGTGGCCTTCAGCCGAACAGTTCCAACATATCACTCGAGATCTAGCAGGTCGGTGGACCTTCAATGGCATCTAATTGATTGGACAAAGCATGATCTAAATATCTCGTGTCTGAATAAATTTCGGGCACTGCTCGTCGCGGTGCAACCGGCCGTGGAGACCCTATATCAGACCATAATATTTCGAATCGATTGCATAGATCCCTCAGATCTAGCATATTGTCCGTCTGATAGAGAAGTAACGCTTCCTGTAAAGCCGGTTTCATGTTACGACGCATTATTTCCACCAGCTCTGTTTCTGGGATCGGTATGCTCATCTTGACCACTAACGCATGGAACGCTAATCGAAAATAGCTGAATGATTTGTTAATTCCCTGCTTCCTGGACTCAACTATCTTGCGAATTTCATAGTCAATTTCCTGACTGCGAAACTATCGTAGGAGTGCGGAACGTAGGTCTTGCCAAGAGTGTGTACGGTGGTTTCGCAAGTATAGCCAATACCAATTGGCAGCCTTCCCAGTAACAAGTGTATGCAACCCGGCGCACAATGCGGAAGCGGATACTTGTTCCAGTATTGCCAGGGACTCTACCCGAAATATAAACTCTGTAACGTCCAAGCCAGATGTGCCATCAAAGTTTAACTTCCACCGGAAGACAGGGCTGTGGGATACGCTGTTACGATCTCTCGCTGCTGGCTGTTAGGGATGATTTGGGATATTAAGCGTATAGACGAATGAGCCCGGGTAGCGTGGTACACGAGACTCAGTATTACTATGTCTCGGCAACGGAGGTACTCCCCTATTCAAATTTTCCAACCGAGGGATACGAGACCTTCCCAAAAGTGGCTCAGCTGGCGCGTTGATAGGTTTGTGGGAGCTGTTTGATCACCCCGCTCCTCGATCATCGGTACCACCAGGTACGACTCGTCAGGATTGGCGTGGAAGTTCCTCGAGCTAGGTTCTGGTATGCTCAGTGAGACACCTTCAGTTGTCACAACTGCTTTCGACTTGGCACCCGTCAGCGTATTTGACCCCCGACTGTCTGTACTACTCGCAAGAACTGAGAGCGTTAAGCCTCCAGCGACCTCAGCAGCAGCCATTGGCGTTAGCTGGGAAGAAGGACTAGATTCGATACGACTCAGGATGTCTTCCAAGGTCTGAACATAAGATTGCGCATCAGACTGGGCAGAGGGAGACGTATTATACAGCCGCCGGGCTCTATGGAGTACATGGAGCACCTGACTGATATACCTCGTACGGTCTTCGTCGGTTCGGATGGGATCCAAGCTCAGGTCACGATTCAGAGTTGGTAATACAATCTAATTCACGAGATGGATTCTTATGAGCGTGAGACCTAAAGGGTATTCTGCCGGATTCTGATTTCTCGGCCTCATACACTTCCATGAGCTTGCGACGAGCGTTAGCGTCGTCAGATCTCAGGTTACGGACAGCGAATTTAACCTCAAGCTCGTCCGGCGATAAAAAGGAAAAGTCCATCTTTGTACGAATTTCAACGACAAAAAAAAAGGCCCCGAGGAAATATTCTGGTGTTGATATCAAAAGACAATTCTCCCGTTCAAACGAAAATTGTGCCAAATAAGCTTCACAAACAATGTTCGGATGTCGATATCAAAGATAATTCAGCCGATAGTTGTGCCAGGTATGTTAAAAAAATACCAAAGTGTGTTTAGATTAATGTCGTAGATGATTCAGCCGACAATTGTGCCAGATGTATATATAGCGAAAAAAAAACAATGCGTTTATATACTAATGCCAAAGAATATTCACCTGGAAATTGTGCCAAATATATACAAAAAAATGCGTATACGCCAATTACTAAGATACTTCAACCGACAACTGGGCTAAGTATACCAAAAAAAAGGTGTGTCTATACAAATGCCAATGATAGTTCAAATGAAAATTGTGGCAATTATGATTAGAAAACAAGATAATTCAACCAAAAATTGTGCCGAATATATATAAATAAAAGAAAATATAATTGCGTTTATACCAATGCCGAGGATAATTCCCGGAAAATGTGCCAGGTATATACATAAAAAAGGAAATGCGTTTATGCTAAGGGCAAAGAGAATTCAACCAAAAATTGTGCCAAGTAACACTAGTAAAAAAAATAAATGCGTTTACGCTAATGTCAACAATAATTCTACCGAAAATTGTACCAAATACGATAGGGAAACAATAATGTGAATATCCACGATAATTCAACCGAGAATTCTGCCACGTACAATAAAAAAAACTGCTCTGTTTTGAGATTATTAAGTTTCGCGTATTCTACGCAAACAATTTATTTATTTTATATGTATTACTAACGTTTTTCATTTATGAAAGGGATGTCGGCATGACGGATCAACGCAGAAGGACCGCTTCTTCCACACAACAACACAGAAAACCTATTCTTCAGCTTTGCTGGACAAAAAAAAAACTCTATCCCTCTCTTTTCCGCGGAATATTGTTCATCGATACAATACGGTCTGTCCATATTGTGGGCTAACAATTGTAGAAGAAACTAAAATTGTGGGACCGGAGCCTGAAGGGTTACCTTCCTATGTTAGGATGATCAGGACGAACACTCTCTTACCAAGGATAGAAATCAGAGAAGGATGGACAACGTCCATCAAATTGGCAGGGGAGTGAAGTGAAGATCAAAGGCGGATGTGGGTTGTCAGTAATTCAGTGGCTGCCAGTACTCAGAAGAGAAGCAGTAGCTGATTGTATGTAGTGATATCTCAAAATATTTACCAAGAAGAAAAAAAACATTGAATGCTCATGTATGTAAATTGTGACAATAGAGACCTCAACGAAACTTTACAAAACCCAACACTAAAGTGGCTCACAGCCCGAAACAACATAGAAATTTAGTAATATACTGGCTTCTCCCTGAAACCAGGAGATGTAAGCGGAATTAATTTCAAAAACGTATGCATCGCATACAACGCTGACTAACCACCGCAACTGAACAACTCACACTTCCACTAGGGAACATCAAGAGGAATAATAGAATAATAAGGTAAAGGAAGGGGGTTTGAACAAATAATAATCTGGTGCTAGGTTGCACACTGGAACCGGTAAGCTAACTTCAACGCCCAGACAAAACAGAATCAAAAGAAGAACGTCGTTCAACAACTTGCCAGGTTTGGGTCAGCTGACCAGATCGTCATGCAGATATACTCTCAAGTGGTCATCGCCTCGGTGTCCACGAGCCGAAGCTTGGCTTCAAAGGTGGTACGCCGCGCGCTCAAGACTCGCTTGCTGCCGAGGAGATGAGCACTTAGACAAACGAAACTGTTAAATTTAGGGATGAAATTAACTTCGACTTGACCAAAGGCAATTTGCTATCACACAAGAAGCCAGGACCATGGGCGAGTGACCCAGTCGTGGTGCAAAGGTTGAGCCTCACGAGAGCGAAGAGGGGCTATCATGAAAGCAACGCACTTTTCAGAAGCAAGAAAAAGCTGTACGTAGACTCAGCCACTTGTATCCAGCCAGCCAACCCACCTCAGGCCGCAAGCTGCTGTAAACAAGAAGTAGCAATGCTAATAGATAGTGAAAATCTCAACTAGACCGCTCTGGATTAAACGAAATTGCTTGAGTACGCATCCGAAAAACTTTACTTTAACATAAAGAGGCTTTATATGAAAACAAAAAATCTGCTTATGATAATAACAATAAGAACTGATTCTTGAAACAGTAATTGCACTTTACTCAAGAGAAGCTTGACTAAAGGCCGAAAGAGAAAAAAGCCAATGTTTGGGCGCCATTTGTAAAGCAAATGGGCGACCAGAAATAATCATTGAAATAGTAATTGCACTTTAGTCAAGAGAAGCTTGACTAAAGGCGAAAAAGGAAAAAACCAATTTGGGCGCCATTTATAACGACAAAGCGCGTCAGTCGACAGATCTACTTATAATCACTTTACCTGGGTATATGTAGATACTGCATACGACACCTCTTGCTACAAAAAATCATGTCCGGGATATGCGTGGGTGGCTACACAGCAAGTATGATGCTAGCGATCAGACGGCTTGGGGTGGTTCATGCCACTCACTGTGCACTAAGAAGTAAAATGTTTGACCGGACAGACGGACGGACGATTACGAAAAGAACTTGTATACGCGACTGCACACGGACGGACAGACAGAAAGAGAAAAGATCTATAAAAGCTCCCTCCTCCTAGTGGTACCTAAAAGCCTGGAAGGAAGAAAATTTACGTAATTATATGCTGAAAAAGAAAAAAGAACGAAAGACCTCAGCAACGCAGAACAAGTGATTAACACCCGAAGACAGGTAAATGCAGAGATTGGGAGTGAGAGAGAGCGTGGACTCCCGGTGACAATGGAGTCCTGACTGGACGTAGACGGGCCCATCGCCCCCATCCACCCTGGCTAAGACGTCGCAGTACAGAAAAGAATCCTTAGCCTCATTTTATAAGTGTGTGTGCGTTAAGGTGCCTCGCCACATCCTGGCCGTGCCTACTAGCTCCATTTTACTGTAGTCGCTAGACGAAGAAAGAGAAAAAAGAAAAAAAGGGAACCGATCTGATAAAGATGCCAGTTCCTTGACCTAAAATCAAAGGAAAGCAAAGAACTTCAAGTGTGGTCAATTCCAAATGAAATGACTCTAGTATTTATTCGTTATTATATTGCCATTTCTTTTATTTCATTTTGCGATGGAGGAAACCCGATTAATCAAACAATGTTATCGTTTCATGTATACTTAACCCTAGCCCTAGAAGCGCTTTCCTATCTTGAACTTAATTAACTGTGTCTTAAATAAGCTGTAACAATATATATAAAACCAAGAAAAAAGAAATCAAACAAAACAGAAAACCTCAAAGAAGGAATTTCTCTAGAAACAATTCAGAAATATGGATATAATAAATAAACCAATGGGATATATATATAATAATAACTAAAGTTGAGTCAAAGTAACCTTATGATCCACCTTGGACTTACACTTATTCGAAGTTAACCCTATTCCGGGATTCCCCCTTCACAAAAGAGCATGACAAAACTGCAGAAGTATGTTACCCTGCTTCTCGACTCCCTCTTGCCTTTTAAGTAGTTCAGGACTGCCGCTAGTTCCTTTGTTCGCACGAGTCGCTCTTCAGTGAAACGCTTTCCTTCTACTTGAAGTGGAGAGCGTACTTAGCGCCGCTTCGTTTATATTAACTTTCGGAAAGCCAACGTGTCATTCCAGTTAGTTTTAAGCATGCAAAGAATAAAAAACAATGCTCCTAGTTAGTTTTCTGAGAGAAAACAAAACACATGAAACCGCTCACTATGATGTAGGTGCTTTTACGTCGAATAATATTTAATATCAATTGGCGCAAATATATTTCACTATCACTATTTGGTTTTCCAGCAAACGAAAATGTTCCTATGGTATAGGTGAGTTCACCAAGGGATTCTATCACTATGTTCGTACCAAATGTCTCACCTTTCTATTTATTTCTCAGGAAAAATGGAAAAATGTTCACTAGGATATAGGTGAGTTGATACTGAAATCATCAAAGTTCGCTACGACAAAGGTGAGTTTTTGAAGAAATTATAATTACGATAATAAATTGGCACCACTTATTTCCCTTTGTATGTATTATTTCAGGGCATCACAAAAAACAAATCAAAAAATCAATGTAATTCACGTGAGTTCTTGAAAAAATTATGATTTCGAAGTTATAATAGCACAAATTATTTCCCTTTTCTATTTATCATTTCAGATAATAATGGAAATGTTCACTAGGATGGAAGTGATTTGATAAGAAGATGATCGCGTATATACTTCCACGAATTATTCAAATAATGAAACTTCCCACACTGATTATTCCTTTTATCTCTTCCGTTCTCGCATGGAGAAATGTTGAATGGTACACGTCGGCACAAAAATCGCAATCACAGATAAGTGATAAATTATTTGAATACTAAACCTCCTCAATACTAATATGTCCTTTATCTTTTCAGTTTTTCGTTTGCACACAAAAAAAAAATCTCGAAGAATGCACGTCGGCACAAAAATCAAAATTACAGGTGAATTATTTGAATACTAAAACTTTTCAATACTAATATTTCCTTTATCTTTTCAGTTTTTGCGTGGAAAAAAATCTAAAAGAAAATCCAAACTCTCAAGAAAACACTGCCCGCGCGGCTACTACTTATAGCGACGATGATCGTCAGCCAACTCTCAAACGCAAACTCTTCCATTTTACGCCGTCTCCCTACATCACCGCCATTACTCAACCAAACCGACAGACGAACCGCTCTTCTTCGGTCGGGCTATCAAAAATTTCGTTGCTGGCTATATGTGCGGCTGTGTGTGTATTCTTGTTAGGCAAAGAATACCTTTTTTTTCTTCACAAAATTTTTTCTGAGAATTTGTTCGTGCGGGCCTGTTGCAATGAATTGCATGATGGTGTCACCGCTAGGCGAGTTACAGCTTTCGTCGTCTCGATGTGGGTGACTAGTGGTAAGTTTTGCATGAAAAATTGTAAATTGTGCGCGTTTTGCACAATTTAGAATTTTATCACTTTGAATATTTTTGCTTTTCTTTGCAGGGTTTTTTTTTGTAATATGGAGAAGTAGCAAACGGCTAATTCTCGAAAATAACTAAGTTTTATGCCCTTTCTATGTACCTCTGGAAAATCATGGGGATTTTTCTACAGACAGGGGTATACGCTACAATATCGACTCTCGACACCCAACTGGTCAAAATCGACTCTCCAAACTCGATTCTTGAAAATCGACGCTTGATACTCCTCGACTCTCGAAGCTCAATTCTCGAAAATAGACTTGTAAATCGACTCTTGAAAATCAACTCGTAAATAGACTCCCGTAATTCGTAAATCGATTCTCAAAATTCGTAATCAACTCTCGAAACTCGAATCTCAAACTTCGAATCTGGAAACTCAACTCTAAATTCGACGATCGAATATCAACTATCGGAACTAAACTCTCGAAAGTCGACTCTCGAATCTTAACTCTCGACTCATATTACTCACGGCCCAAATTGAACAGCCCTAAAGGTGGTAGCTAGCACAACCAACCGAAAACCCCCAACAGGTAAAAACATTTACCCCATATTAAAGCTCCATATACACTCATTTTAATCAAAAAACCCCACGCAAATCCATCCACGTTTACTACTCTAAAACTCTTCCATCACGAACGACTCTCTCCAAAGGTGGTAGCTACCACCCCCACCCCAAAATCGCCAGCACGTAAGAACATTTTACCCCATCGGAAAGCTCCCCATTCACCCATTCTAAATCAAAAAACTCGATGTAAATCCGTCCACGATTACTATCCTAAAACTCTTTCGTCACCAACGGCACACTCAACTCTCGACTCATATTACACACGGCCCAAATTGGACAGCCCTAAATGTGGTAGCTACCACCACCAACCGAAAACCCCCAACAGATAAAAAAAATTTACGCCTTAGAAAAGCTCCATATACACTCATTCTAAATCAAAAAACCACATGCAAATCCATCCACGTTTACTACTCTAAAACTCTTCCGTCACGAACGACACTCTCCAAAGGTGGTAGCTACCACTCCCACCCCAAAACCGCCAACACGTAAGAACATTGTATCCCATCGGAAAGCTCCCCATTCACCCATTCTAAATAAAAAAAACTCCATGTAAATCCATGCACGATTACTATCCTAAAACTCTTTCGTCACCAACGGCACGCTAAGGCGCTCAGGCGTTCAGGCGCTCAGACACAACTTTCTGAGTCAGGGGTCTGTAAGTTGATAGGAAGTTATTAAAAATAGACTAAATCGGGCTACCCCTTCTTGATGTTGCCATACAAAACTTTTTCACGATATGCGTAATTCTTTTTTGTTCGTTATGGTCCTATACAATTTAAAAAAAAAATTGCCAGTGATTACACGGTCAACGCCAGCCGATGAACTTATCGCATGTTTGAAGTCATCCGTTTTAAGGAAACACGTCAATACACTCAACATGCGTATCGAGTTGCAGAACAAACAATCTGGAAAAGTGTTTCCAAAATAATTACTGGACATTATCAATGGAAAAATCCCCATTGACATTTCGAATGGATGCATTAAATTCACCGTCGATTTTTGCCAGTTCACAGAATCAAAGATCATTGCTCAAAATTACAAAAATCATGCCTAGTTGAGTCAATATAGCAATGCTGCGAAAAACATTGTTGTTGTCGAATTGAATTTTAAGATTTAATTGATGACGTATAAATCGGTGGATTCCATTACTAGCCAAGATGATCTCGTCAACTATCCAATCGAATTTTTAAACTCGCTGGAATTGCCTGGATTACCGCCTCACAATCACCAATTAAAAGTCGGATCGGTAATCATAATGTTGCGAAATATCAACCAGCCACGTCCTTGTAATGGCACTCTGCTTGCGATGAAGAAACTAACAAATCTTAAAGGAAAGTATAAAAGAGAAAACGCCAGCTGAATCATAATTTTTTAAACATTTGAATCTGATGGTTAATTATCGGTTAATTATTTTGGTTATTCGATAACCATTATCTAACATGGCAAGTAGTTGTTCCAAAATAACCAACAATCGATTTCTATTTGATCTGATTTTTAGTTTTTTCATCTTCTTCCATGAATGAAGTCGATGTAAAATCTGCTGCAATTTTAAATACAAATTTGTTACTTGATGGAGCCACATTACTAAGGTATGTTTTGCCAAACTCCAGATCCAAAAATTAAGTGTGATGTGTGTGCTCTACGCTCTATGTAATTGTAATATACCCCCTACGTACGTTACAAAGCTTAGGTAGTTTTCCCTAAAATATAGAGAATATTCCCTAAAATGTTGGAAATATTCCCTAAATTTTAGGGTATATTCCCTAGATTTTAGGGAATCCTAACTAAGCCTTGTGACAACAATGTGCGAGCGTAGCTAGATGGACGGGGGCAGGTACGGGCAGTGTGTATAGCAAGGAACCTGTTTTTTTTTTTTTTTTAGAGTGCGCTGAGCCTAGATTCCATTGTATGTTTTTTTACAAACATATATGATAATTAATTAATGAGCTATTAGGGCATTAAGTCCAATTCTCATTCTATGCGCTTATGATGTTTTGGTGGGACATGATTGGGTGTCATGTTATGTATACTATAGTTATGGATTATTCTTCATTTTTTCAAGATGCAAACATTTTAATAAAAACCAATTTTTAAAGAGTGCATATATACTATCTGTCCACATTGAAATATGATTAGGAATTAGAATAAGATAATAATTCTTCTTATGGGGACGTTGTATAAAATTAAACGGTCATAATAATTATTATGGAAAATGATAATTTCAATATCAGTGATTGGTGAGTTGTTGGAGTAGTGAATCCAAATTAGTTTTACCTATCATATTTTATGGTTATTGTTATCTATGTGGGACCTCAATTGGTCTCAATTTGAGGTAATAGCATCAAGAATCTTATTGTTGGTTTGGTTTGTTTTATATTTTCCAAGAATATTCATATCTACCTATACTGAATTTTTTAATATTACTTTTATTTTGCTATAAAGGTTTTTTGGTATAATTTATTAAGTTGTTATGCTGGGATTTGCACATTTTTTGTTTCTTCTTATTTTATGTTTCGTCAAGGATCTATATGACAAATGATTAATTGACGAGTTAAGTGATTGGTTGATAGGTTAGCAATAATTAATAATTAGGTTGTCAAGTCACTGTCCCGAAACTAGTGATTGACTGTTTTAATGGAACATAGTTAGCAGTCTAACTAATATTCGAAAATTCTTTATTAGTTTGTAGTATGATCTAAAGTATTTATTAAATTATTCAGATGGAAATGTGGTGGGCCGTGTAGGCTTCTAATTGGACTAGTTTCACTCCCGCCGCGGAGACTTTCAACGGTATTCCTATAAAATGAGGTTCATTAGAGATCGGCACTTAAGTGCAATTTGCGGTTTTGGGGTTTTTTTTTAGCTAAGAGATGGTTGGTGAGAATTGGATGAATATACTTAAAATGAGAATTAAACTTATATTTATGTTTAAACTATTTATTGATTTTTCCGAAGGAGTCCTAAATCATTTTTCCTTTACCAAGGTGTCATTAAATGCATTTATATCTGATGAATGGACAAACAAATAAATAAAAAAACAAAGAATTAAACAAAGGGTAGATAATAAGATTTAGTTAACCTTGGAATTTAAATGAAGTAAGTTTTCCTTGGGATAATTTATGTTCCGATATTTTTTTGAAAAGTATTTTCGTGCGATGAGATATATTGGTTGGCACTTTGGTACAATTTTCAAATTCAGGGTTGTTTTTATGATATGTGAGTTGATGAAAGATTAGATAAATTGGATAAATACACAAAAGATGGTAATCTAACAATTAGGTGAATTTGGTTTAAATGAATGTTTCCAAAGATTGCTTAGATCATATGTATCTTTTCTCAAAGTATTTTGATCATCATGTGTATAAACTTTTTATTCTCGGATATTGATATTTTACTAATGTGTTTTTATATGTATATGTAATTCTAGATGTAGTAAATAGATAAATAAATAAATAAATAAATAATCAATAAGATTCGACCAACCTTGAAGCACTTGATGATGTAAACTTTCCTTGGGGAAATTAATCCTTTTTTCGGGGTGTATTTTTATCACTTAAATGCATACATGCATTTCCATACATATGTCACTCACTATGCATTAATGCTTCAAACACTGGGTGCTATTATACACATTCCACTTGGTATATTAATATTAGGTCGGGTATTGATGAATTTTTTGGAGTTCTGTAACACCTTAACTATTTAAGCTTAGTGAAACAATTTCTCAATAATAAGAGTTAGGAAAATTTGAATACCGGACTCGTTTTTAATATGCAAAACTTTATAAGAATCGCCTAATACAATTTATATGACAGAACACGTGTCAACTAAGTGTATTCTTGTGGGTCAACCGAAAAAATAAATTCAACTTGGAGGAATGGATAATCAATAAGAATAATTTAAAAAAATAACTCTTATTATAGACAAGAATTTTGAACGTTAATTGATAACTCTTATTGCACAACCAAAATAAATAAATTGTGAAATAATAGTTATCCTATAACTAATAAAAATAAATCGAAGATAACTCTTATTTATTAAGAAGAATTAAAAGGTTATATAGATAAATATTATTTCATAACTAATGAGAAGATATTTTGAAATAATGGTTCTGAAATAACAAAAATAATTAACCAAAAATTAACCATCAGATTTAAATGTTTAAAAAATTATGATTCGGATTGATCGAAATTGTTACAGACATCTCTGAAAGAATTTTTATTCTCAACAAAACTTGAAATTTCATTGCAATTTGAAGTTTTATGAAGTCGTATATTTATTGCATATACAATAAAAATAAAAAAAATTGAGTTTAAGCGTCGCTTTCACATTAATGAAGCCAGATTTCTCGTATTTATTAATAATTATTTCTGACGTCCTTCTTTCCAATCTAAAGTTGGTACGAAACTGCATTAATACAGTAATTTTCTCTATATACATACATATAATATACAAATAAAAAACTGTATTTATAATAACTCCTCAACGGAATATAATAATAACTTCAGTGATAAAATTATTTTCCGCACTTTTTTACTGAAAATGGATCCAAACGTGGAAAATAGTAAAAAATCTTCCATGTCTGATTCATCTGAACTACTGAAGGATGATGTTTACACATACAAACAAGTTATTTCTTCCACTTTAAATTGTACTTATGTACTATTATTTTTTAATAAATATTACTAATATTACTAATATTAATAAATATTAATATAAATATATTATTAATATTAATATAAATATATAAATATGTACCTTAGTTTATTTAGGATATAGATTTTTTTGTTTTTTTTTTTAAATAATGCCATCTCTTTTGCTCGCTTTTATTTTGTTTCATGCCTATATACTAACTTTGTCCTTTCTATTAATGTACTTATATATAAGATAGAATATCTTGTGTACATTCAATAAATGTTAATTCTATTCTATTCTATTCTATTACAAATTTCTTAACACAGACAATGTTTTAATGGCAACGAAAAATTACAAATAGCTTGTATGTGTGTAAGTGAATCTGAATTGAACCCGGGAAAATACTCAGTTCCAACCTAAGGTGAACTAGGTCGGATCCAGAACGAACCTGCTACGTCATTTTTGGTTTAAGCAAATACTTTGACAACATTTAGGGCGGATCGAAACTATAGGTCAAACGAAAACCACATAAGTTTCTCCGGTTTCAAACAATTTCTCCAAATTCGATGGAATAATTTTTTACTTCTTGAATTCAGCTCATGAATAAGAACTCTATTTACTTAAAATAAGGCATTAAAATTAAAAGAATTAAAACAGAACAAAATAAGCTTGAGAGAAGGCAAGTATGCTTCCTATTAAGGTTCTGCAAGTCATTAAGAATGTGTTGATCTGATTTCAAACTATCTTCGTAAACTTCAAGTCCAAAATAACTTTCTAACTTTGAAGTAGCTAAGTATGTGTTCAATGCTAAATGGGATAACCACTGAGTTTCAACAAATTTAACTATTTTTTTGGATTCATCTAGGGAAAATTTTTGTATTCAAGTCAAAATTTGTGTTTGGCTTCCACTGGATGATAATATGTACTCATATTCCTTAATAACTCCTCAGTGGAGCTAGCATTAAAATTAGGGGTGGAGGAGGTCATCTTACGGCAAAATAAAAGTGTAATTGTAAGCAAGGTGTTTTAATTTACCAAAAACGATTAAAATTTAACATTCAGATAATAGTCTCAAAACATAAGAGGTACACGCCAGCAATAATATAAAAGATATCTTAGGTGTCGTTATTTTGCATGCAATAAAAACCAATTAATTAACCATTCCTGTAGTGTGCTTGAAACGAAAAATCGGAAAGAAATGTGCATAGGTCAGTACCGGTGAAGAGAGGCTGCTTGTAAAAGTAATTACCTTTGGTAATTCGAGTTCTTGGAAATAATTCCCAAAACAAGCTAAATGGTATGGAGGTGAAAATAAACAAGGAAATTGAGACTGTGTAATTTATGGCCGGTTTCACAGTCAAGGCTTAAGCCACAGCGATAGCTTAAGAAGCCAAGGCTTTTGGCCGGTTTCACAATCCAGGCTCAAGCCAGAGCTTATCTAAGCCAAGGATGTGGCTTAAGCCCAGAAATTAAGCCTACTTGGTTTCACAGTACTCAGTAAGCTGAGGCTTAGTTAAGCCACAGATGAAAATTTTTAAGTTGTCAGCACTACTGTAATTGTGAATATTTTTAAAGGAAAATTGCCATTGTAGATTAAAAACCAAGCTAAACGAAGATCTTTTTATTAATCAGTTTGTTGTGGTTTTTATCTTGAAGGATATCAACTCCAAAATCTATGTTGCAGAATGTTTCGACAAAGTATACCATCACAGCCGAATGTATCTACAGTCAGAACCGAGAATAAAAATCAACGTCATCCCATTTCTCGAAATGTTGCTTGCGCCTTCTTATAATTTTTTCACGGGTCACGCCTTGAAATATTATATTATCCATTTCATCGTCGCTTATATCATCTGCATCAGATAAATAACTTATTTTTGTCTTAAACTGATTGGTGTATTCTTAAAACGTCAAATGGAATGTTGACACTAACTCAAAACTGCTAACTAGATAACTATTTTTCGATTGGAAAACTTCAATTTAGTTTTAAAGTACAGCTTTTGAAATATGCACGTTCCTTTAATAAGATAAATTATAATATTTAAGCAAAATATATATTTAGCAATAATTTCCTATGTGTTTCAAAGGAAAATCTGAGGCTTAAGCTTTTGAGATGACGGGCTTAAGTTAAGTTTGCCTTAAGCCAGTGATATCACTTAAGCCTTGAATGTAAAACCGGAATATTTATTAAGCCATGGCTTAAGCTATCGCTGTGGCTTAAGCCTTGACTGTGAAACCGGCCATTAATAAATATTTCGGTTTCACAGTCAAGGCTAATGTGACATTACTGGCTTAAGGCAAGCTTAACTTAAGCCCGTCATCTCGAAGGCTTAAGCCTCATATGTTTGTATGCAACACATATGGAGATTATTGCTAAATATATATTTATCCTAAATATTATAATATTTTTTTATTAAGCGATCGTACATATTTCAAAAGTGATACTTCAAAACTAAATTGCAATTTTTCAAGCGAAAAATAGTTATCTAGTTAGTAGTTTTGAGTACTCTCTTGCAGCTAGTGGCAGCATTCCAGTTGACGTTTTAGGAAGAAACTAAACAGTTTTAGACAAAAATGAGTTATTTATCTGATGCAGAGGATATAAGCGACAAATAAATGTATAACATAATATCGCAAAGTGTGACCCGTGAAAAAATTATAAGAAGGCGCTCGCAACAATTCGAGAAATGAGATGACGTTGAGTTTTATTCTCGGTTCAGACTGTCGAAACATTCGGCTATTATAATTTTGGATCTGATACATTCGCAGATAAAAAGCTCGACTGATTGGTAAAAACTCCGCACAGTTTAAACAAACGAGTGATAACAATATTTTATTTTAATGTCTGCTTCTTCATCGGAACTCACAATGTCAATTTTCCTTTATAAATTCATAATTATCGCAGTGCTGCAACTTACAAGTTTTCATCCGCAGTTTAACTAAACCTCTGAGCCTTACTGAGTACTGTGAAACCAAGTATAGGCTTAAGTTTTTAGCTTAGGCCACACCCGTGGTTTAGCTAAGCTCTGGCTTAATCCAGGACTGTGAATCCGGCCATTAGTCGTCAGATAGTCCTCCCGCGTGCACGAATTATTCAGTTACGAATAAAATTGTGTGAGTGAAAAGTATTTCGAACAATCAATAAGTTTGTCCCTAGATGTAGTATGCTGGTTGATCGCAAGAGCAGTAAATACAACTCTTAAATTAATTTTTGGTGATAAAAATCACAGTGCATTAGGATGAGATAGATTGCAAGGCAAGACGATAACAACCAGAAGTTATTATCTGTTGAACACAGCCTTAAGAGAACGTTTATAGAGGTAAAATAAATATTTCCAGTTTCATGTCGATTTTGTTTTAATTTTTTATTCATATTTATAACATCCTCAAAATATCATATATAATTCATATACTAATACTATATACACTATCACCATATTAAAAAAAGACTTATTACGTAAATGTCATTTGAAAGCACACAAAAATCTCATTTTTTCTATCATATTCTCCATTAATGTTGTTGCAACCTTTCATGATGTCGCCATTCAGTATCGGAAACACGAAATTTCCTTTGAGCAGGTTTATAGACTTCACATCTTTCCGACGATGACGATGATGCTTCTGTTTCATCTTGCGGAGGAGCAGAATTTTTATTCGAACATTTTATAATGCTTAAACTGCTGGTAAAACTTGCCTTTTTTTTCCACTAGGAAGTCAGTAGAGCGGGAGGTGATAGTACTCTGATAGATGAACAAAAAATTGTGTGGCAGCGGGGGGGGGGGGCATATCAACCATTTAGGAGTTACAGGGTGATTAAGGAAAAAAGCTAGTTTTTTTACAAAACATCCTGTATCTTAAAAACTACAGGGTGTATGGTCACAGTTAGGAGCTCATTGTATGCAGAACTCCATGGCCTTTCGAACGACTGCTCAATCAGCCCGATAGCCCTCTCCCCTCAAGAATTATCGTTGTCTAAACTCAAAATTTCGGATTTTCTTACGATTTTTTTTAATTTAACTTCTATTATTTTTTCAAAAAGGTCGTTAACATAACTTTTTTTTATAAAAAATGTAAACTGTAGACTCTTCTCTTTAAGTTAACCTATAACACCCAAAAGGCCATGGAGTTCTGCATACAATGAGCCCCTAACTGTGACCATACACCCTGTAGTTTTTAAGATACAGGGTGTTTTGTAACAAAACAGCTTTTTTCTTAATCTCCCTGTAACTCCTAAACGGTTGATATGCTCCCCCCCCCCCCCCTTGCCCTACTATCACCTCCTAGTGGAAAACACCCTGTAGAGCTAGTTAATAGAACCATGCCCAGTTGTGCTGTTGGAAGGTTTTATGGACCTATGTTTTTTATTTAAAAGATTCCATTTCGAATTGCACTGTTGTGCAGTTAGGCACTCACTTGTTTCCTTAATTAATTTTGCTATTTGGATCCAAACATTTTTTTTAAGTTTAACGTTAAAAGTCTTTGAAATTCTGCTCGACGGTAAAAATCAGGCATCTTACTTGCTTATCTGTCCATTTGTGAGCTGCAATGATTATGTTTCAAACTTTCATTTCATTAATAATAAAAATATAGTACCATCACATTTTGTTGCTTCAACGTCTTCAGAGTTGGATTGATGTTGTACAGTTGTATCCATCACATCGTAATCGTAATGTTCTACAATGATACATATTATCGTAACAAAACTTTATGAAAATATAATATTTTATTTTATTAAAAATGTACTTAAAAAGTTTTGATTTCTTGTTTACCAACCGCTAAAGTTTCCTTGGTTTGTTTTCCTTTTTGAATTGAACACAATTTTTTTTGCGTTCTATTGGTATTACTGACGAATTGCTCCAAATACTCACTCTGAGCAATAATAAAGATACACGTTTAGAGCGCTCAGAGTACTCTGAAAGTGAACAAGCTTTCTGTGCCACACGCCACCTAGCAAAACTTTTGAACACAAAACAACCAGTGTGTCCATGATAATACTACATAAAACAGAAAGTGTGTCCATGATAATATCATTTATTGACAATTATATTACTTTATTATTACGCTGTAAGAAAAAGTTTTCTTACAATGTTTATGCAAAATCGAGTAAATAACATTGCAATATTTAATTTTAGTAACTTTTGATTGACATTGAAACGCTATTAAAACTTTGATTGAATAGTGTTCATTTTTCCATATTTTGTTTAGCTAAAATTTTAGCCCAAAAGATCCATAAAAGAAAAATTAAAAAACTTATCCCATCCTTTTATGACACATCTACAGATTTATATCAAAATAGGGTCATCAATGAGTTTCAATTAGCTATGAATTAGTACAAGAGATGACAGATTTTAACAATTTTACAAATTTCAGATAATTATATAATAATTTCGGGATTAATTTTGAAAAATTTTCTCATAGATTGGACCTTTAGTTAATCATTATCAAATTTACTATAGAAAACACAATCTTCGGTGTATTTCAAATTTGCGACAGTAAAAATTTATATTTCAAAAATTTACTATAGAAAAGGCAATCCTCGGTGTATTTAAAATTTGCAACATTAAAAAAATAATTTTTTGAAAATTATCCTATAGAAAAGGCAATTCTCGGTGTATTTGTATTTATTATTTGCGACAGTAAGAAACTATGTTTTGAAAAATTTACTATAGAGCTGGTAATCCTCTGTGTATTTAAAATTTGCGTCAGTGAAGAATTATTTTTGAAAATATACTATAAAAAAGGTTATCCTCGGTGTATTTAATATTTGCGACTGAAAAAAATTATTTTGTGAAAAATTTTCTATAGAAAAGGCAATCCTCGATATATTTAAAATTTGTGACTGCAAAAAATCATTTTTTTTAAATTTTCTATAGATAATGCAATTCTCGATATATTTAAAATTTGTGACAATAAAACATCATTTCTTTTTAAATTGAAAAGGCATTTAAAATTTGCGACAGTAAAAAATTATTTTTTATAAAATTTACTATAGAAAAGGCAATCCTAGGTGTATTTAAAATTTGCAGCAGTGAAAACTATGTTTTGAAAAATTTACTATAGAAAAGGCAGTCATTTATTTGGATTACTAAGACACAACTGTTCTCGAGATATCGGGTCTAAGCCGAAGATCAATTTCCAATTTTCACTAGGATTCCATTAAATCCTTAAAATAGCAATATAAGACAAAAGTGCTAATGTTCCTCAGTAACAGAAAAATACTACATTCTCCTAAGTATATGGTGTATGCGCTACTTTCAGTATACGGTGACTTTAAAAAATTATATATCCAAAAATAAGCCAAGCACTTAGTACCACCGCAATTTTTAGCACAAGGCTAGAAATACAAAAAAAAAAAAAATTGTAGAGGTCCTCAATAGTAAATAACACTACACATTTTTTTTTTCTGAAAAAATACTATTATTAACAACAACAAAATTTCGTTCGGTGTTGCTATACTTTTTTGTGAAAAATATAAAAGGCGCTATTCATGATAATTTAAAATCAACTTTAAGTCGACTGTATCTTAAAGTTGATTTTATGTGATTGATTCACTTACAGTTGACTCTAGTGGTGAAAGTTGACTTAAATTTAAAACATACTTTGCCATATTACTTTAGCTTCGGGTGTCGGGTAAATTTTTCCATTTTTAAAAAGTTTTAAAAAAATATATAATAGGAGTATTAAAAAATTAAAGAAAGATAGTTATCGATATTGATGAAAGAATCAAAGAATACTTAGCTTTTATTAATGATGTAAACAATTTCCGACATCAGAAAATATATAATTCTCCACAAGACCCCTTTAAAAATGGTACAGAATTAGTAAGGAATCCATTATATAAATAAACTGGGAGTACCTGTTGATGATTTTTTGATAGTGGTTCTTACCTTACATTTTTGTTTTTTTTTTTTTTTTTTACACTCATCAGGAGGACTCAGATAGAAAGTTTGAATTTAGATGGCACTACTTTTACTACAATTAATGAAATGAAATTTTGTGGTGAAAACGTTCAGGAAATAGCAAAAGCCAAAAACATTTTTTTTTCCGTGGCTTCCTTTCTAAATATTATTGGTGAAATCGAGGAGTTCCTTGGGCACTATAAACAAAATTGGAAAGAAGAAACATTGGTCGTTTACTTGGAAAATTTTTAATTCCCCAATTTGTTACCATATGTGTATTTTAAAGCATGCCTACATACTATAGTTAAAACACACTTCAAATTCGTCTATAAATAAGGATTGTCTTAATGTAAATTTTAAATATAAAGTTTAGTTTTACCAAAGCCGATTTTAGTGTTTGTCTATAAATAGCGCCCAAAATATTTACCTTCATTTGGCATTGAATTAGAAATATCGATTCTCTAGATTTGCTTCCTTTATTCCCCTTTTCTTTTTAATCAATCACCTTTCCTTTGATTTGTTTTTATGTCTTTACCATTCTTTTCCATAATTTTTGCCAAATTTTCTTATATTATTCTAATTATGACTAATCTATCATGTACTTCGTGCCTTGCCAAATGTTTAAATCATAGGTGTCGGGCATTATTCGGATAAATTTTCAATCAAATAACGATGTTTTTAAAAAATCGAATAAAAAATTATTCGGATAAATTTTTATTTGAGTATCAATTTATTTTAAGTTATTCGCAAATAATTATTTGTTATTCGATCGTGCGTTATTTGATGAATTATTTGTGATTTCTTATTATTGTGATGGTCATTATATGAATTTCAAACAATTATTTGTCATTCGATTATGGATATATGTTTTCTAGTGTCCATTAGTTCCAATTTCAAATAATTAATTCTTGGCACAAGCATTTCTTTCCGCAAAATGTCTCGTTGCTTAATTTAATTTTAAGTTTAAGAGGAATTTTGTTCAATTAAGTATTTGTGAAGCTTTAGAAGTAAATTAATTGGGTTTGATTACTCAGAATAATCTTAGAGTCAATTAAATAAAAAACAAGTGAGTTTGTGCTTAAGACAATACGATTGAAGTGAAAACTTTACTTCAAGCCAGAGTAAGAAAGTATGCCTACTAATTATTTAATACTTGAGCTGTGACGTCACGACATTACAACGCATATGAAGAATTCAGAAAAATTATTTGGTAACAGTGCTGGCAAATTACAATAGATAATATTATAAAAAAAAATATCAATATTTTTGAAAATTTATGATGATCTGGCAGCTAAATGCTGTTTTCGCAAGCCACAATATTAAGCGGGTCTAAATGTGGCTCTTTAACTAATGAGCATTTTGAAGAGCGGATTTTATTAAAAGTAAACGCATATTATTAGTGCATATCAAAATTTAGTTAAAATGTATTACAATCAAAAATAGAAAAACTAATCATCGTCTAAAGAGGTTTCTTTTTCAAAATTCCTAAATATGAAATCTCTGTCTACTCAAGGGTGATAAGGATATAAACGTAAAATAACTGAATGAGAAATAATTGTTTCAAATTCAAATAATGACCATGATAATAATAAGAAATCACAAATAATTCATCAAATAATGAAATTGATTTGATTATCAAATAACGCACGATCGAATAAAAAATAATTATTTGAAACTCAAATAATTTGCACCAAATAACAAATAATTATTTGCGAATAATTCACCAAATAACGAATAATATTTGTAATCAAATAAATTTTTATTCGATTTTTCATTTTACTCGGTTTTTTATCTTCTATTTTTATTGGAATAAAAAATGCCCACTCAGTGTCGTAACAATGGAAAGGTGTACCTCCGTGTGATGTCACAGCACAAAAGATTTTTTTATTCCAAAATTTAAAAAATCGGATTGATACAACAGGGCATTACTAAAATCTATAATATCTACTCATATCTATACCCCCGCATGGCCCATGAGTTTTGCTCATTAAGGCTAATGCATATCATCGACTTGATATAAATTACAATTTATAAAGGTATGGGAGTTGTGCTGCACAAATTTATCCATTTGACTACAATATTTTCGTTTCTAAAATGTGTTTCTATTTAATTATCATTACAATGCCCTGATAGTCCTCATAAGGTTAAGTAGGCATGCATCCTTCATTCTAATTGTATCTACTTCATTTTGTATCTGTTCTGTAAATGTAAAATTTCACATGAGTATTTTGTCTTTAATTCTGGGAGGGCAAGGTCCCATGCATAATGTCCAAAGCTCCCAATGTGCTTTCAATATATATTTAATCAAAAATTAGTTTTTCAGCGCCAGAAAATTATAAATTTCAGATTAAAAGAATACACAGCAATTTAATTCAACATTTTCTTATATACGTAACTTTATATCAGTAATGAACCATTCGAACCATTTTCTAGATGTATAAAAAAAAAAATCCAAGAACTTAATAGCATCAATTCCCAAGGTTTTTTAATTCTTTTTCTTCTTTTTATAACAAGAATTTAATATAAACGTCATTGCTTTTATTGATGTAGGAAAATTCTCGTTGTTAGCATAAACATGAAAATTATAGAAAACTAGATATTGCGGTAATAGGATTTAATTAAATATTCAACTAGAAAATCTAGAAGTTCTAGTCTAAGCAGATTTGTGTAATAAGTAAGTGGCTAGTTAACTTGTGGAAAACTTTTTTTCAATCTGCTTTAATCATGGATTGCATCCAGTTTTCTCTATTGATAGTTAAGTATACTAAAAAAGGTACATATATAACAGCACTTACTTTTATGTATTATGTGACATTAATTCTAAATGCTACTTAATTTTGGAAACATTCCGAAATTTAATCTCAGTTGGATTAAGTTTTTTTCGAACTTACTTTATGATCGTAAAACATAAAACCAGTCTAATGTTTTGAACTGTGGTAAACAAATATTGGTTGATTAAGATAGTTCAAGATTGTCAAAAACTATTCAGCTCTTTTCAGAGTACCAGTTTTTGGTGAATAATCTTAGTATTTTTTGAATTCTTAACTTAGAAAACTATTAATAAGAAGATGGATGAGATAATATTAAATAAATATATTTGCACGCAAGACTTGCCGGTTAATCAATTCTTTTTCTTTAAGTAGATCCAAAATGTATACTATGTACCTATTAAATGTCCACTACTTTTAAGGTAAAGACGCCATTTTAATATTTTTCCATACTTGAATCTTGCGTACTATCTTGAATTACATTTAATACTTAAATAGTATGTTGGCATTCATATAAAATTATATAATAAACTCTGAATAACTTCGCAAATGAAATTTTATATCACGGTAGTTAAGCATACTAGGTCAGACCAATTTCCAAGATTGTAGTGTTAGCAGTACCTTACGACTTCGATTTACTATCTATATCTAGTCACACTACATGAGGACGTGATGGATTGATAGTGTTATGATCCTGGTTCACTTGCAGCAATACGAAGTAGGGTTGCCATACAAAGACTACTGTTTTCGCACTTAGCAGAAAGAGATTTCAAATAAACTGAAATTTTGTTTGCAATAACTGAATATCAATTCGTAATGAAAACTTTGTCTGTCTCGTCTGTTCAGAAACTATTGAAAAGGCATTAAATTAACCAACAGATATGTTAATTTTATTATTAATTAGCAGTTTCAGGCTTAAATTAGTTAATCTCTTTATAGAGTCGCCAGTTGAAATGCTCGCTTTATATGTGTATTTAGAGATATCCTAAAACGCATATAATATCATCTATGTAAGTTTATTGAATGTCACGCCTTATGCAGTAGTTGAGCCGAATGCCATGCTATAAAGATTTATTGTTACATTATTGATTTAGAATAAGTTAAAATTAGGTTAGAGTGGAGCTTTATAGTGTGCTGGAATATAAGAAAATCCGACAAGATATTTATAATTGGGTTGGTGTGGTTAGGGATCTCGGAACTTACTTTTCAGCAAGTTCGAATAGATACTCCTTGATTAGAGTGATGTTGGCTGCCTCGTAAAATACTCGATCTGGATAGTATTTAGCATCGGCAGTTCAGTGGAGCTCAGACCAAACTCTGTGAATTTGGCATATTGGATAGTAGTACGTTATTTATTTATTTATTATTTAAGAAATTCATGCAATAGTAAACAAATAAATCCACTTGGTTTCTACCGTTAAACAAATACAAACTTTAAGTAAAAAATAAAAAGGAAAAGAAGAACTACAAAATAGTATACATTAAAATATTTCAAATTAACATGTAAGTAATGCAAAAGAAAAATTTCAAAGAAAAAGTAAAGAAAAAGAATAATAAAAACGAAAGCAAAATAAAACTATATAATACATAGAAGATATAAGCGGAGAAAAAAATTTAAAAAAAAAAACACAAAAATTCAAAAGGGAGGAAGTCCATTAATTGCTAAAAACGAAATAACATCTGATATTAATCAAAAATAGATAATAGGAATAAAAAATAAGAAATAATATAACAAATAAAGATAATAAGGATAACTTAAGAAGTACAATAATAAGAAAAAGAAAGAAAAAGAAATAAATAAAATAAAATTAAAATAAAAAATTACAAATAAGCATGAAAGCAAATCAAGTAGAATATTTAAAGAGGCGGAGTAAAAAAGCAGAAAAATACGGATGAACCAGATCATTCTAATATAAAATTGAAAAATTATCTAAATGTTTTGTTACGACCAAGAGTTGTCACCAAATATATCTATATCGTTATATAGGACATTGTGGGCCCTTTAAAACCTAACCAAAAGGTACTTGAAGAGCAAGTTAGTGCGGGGAGCATCGATAGGGAAAGTAGGTGGCTAGCGGGTGAACGACTAGGAAAGCTGATTTTTAAGACATATAATAGGTGAGTTGAGTCAATATAACGATGTAAATTTTTAAACAGGAATATTTCGTCAAGATGAATGGATGGAAAAGAGGTTGAGGCGTCCGGGGGGAGGACCCTAGAACTTAGGCCACAGCAACGCCCATTGTTCACCCTCCCGACTCATAAGCAAAAGCTAGCAGGTCCCAGCCGGACGCTTTGACAAAATTCAGAATGGGGCCACAACCCTCCCTGCCTGCCTCATGCAGTTCTATCAGGAGGTGTGAGCCAAGGAATCCGTAACGCCTTCCGGAAAGGGCCGGACAGTGACACAAGAAATGAGTCACCGTTTCGGGCTCCTCTCCGCATACTCTACATATAGGATCATCAACAAGTCTAATTTTGTTTAGACCCATCAGAAACGAGTGCCTCCCCCCCCCCCTCCCGGCAAAGTTGGCACCAGTACGAGCGATCTCATCCGCCTTTTCGTTTCCGCTAATATCGCTGTGACCTGGCATCCAAACAACGAGTACCCTGTTACACAACGAGAGGGAATTTAGGGTGGTTTTGCACTCCACTACCAGCTTTGAGGTTATGAAGGGTTTCGACAAAGCTTTTACAGCTGCTTCGCTGTCCGAGGAGATGGCAATCTCCACGTTCACTGTATGCGCGTTGAGGAGATACCTTCCCGCTTCAAGAATAGCCCTGACTTCCGCCTGGAAACCCTTAACATGATTTTCAAGGTGTAGGGTGATTTCCAAGCGAGGCTCCTCACAAAAAATACCTGCTCCGGTATTTTCCTCAAATTTGGAGCCGTCTGTGTAAACAATAGGGTTTGATAATGGTTGAAGCACAGAGTGTGATGCCCAATATGCCCTAGATGGAACTTTTGATTTAAATTCGCTTTCCATTATTGTTTCCAGAAGAAGGTCGCTGTCTCTGCTGATGTCAGGAGCGATGGATTTCACAATCTCAAAGATGGGTTCATGTGGAACTGTTGCTCCAACATGAATCCAGCTCTGATTGAGATGCAACCTCAACGCTGCGATGGATATCCCCATCTTTATGTGCATCTGCACAGGATGTATGTTGAGGACAACCTCGAGAGCCCGAGTGCTGACTGACTTTAGGGCGCCGCTTACGCTAAGAACGCACAGCCTCTGAATCCTTTGCAATATCTTGCGATGGTTGGCGAAATCCATTGCTTTCCATCGCACCACAGAACCATAGTTTATCATGGGTCGGATGACGCTAGTGAAGATCCATAGCACCACCCGTAGTTTGAGTCCCCATTTTATTCCTATAGTTATGTGGTACATTTCAGAGTCTCTAAGGGCCTTAACTTAGTATGATACCGAGGTATATAACCCTATCCTTTAGCTCCAAATTTGTAGAGCCAATGTAGGGTAGGTTCAGACTGGGGATATTCCTTTCCTTAGAAAAAGGCATATATCTGTTTTAAGTGGATTGATGTGTAATCCAAAATCCGCAGCCCAGTCTATGCCTAGGCGGATTGCATTTTGTACCAGGCCACGAGTACAGACTCATAACTTCCAGTGACTAATATCACCAGGTCATCTGCATAACAAGCCACCATATACCCGATCCGGTGAGTATTGAGAGGAAGTCTTCCAAAATGAGCAGCTATAATAACGGTGATAACATACCACCTTGGGGGAGTACCCCTGTGGTTACACATCACTCTGCTTATCCCGCTAAGACTGGAAAAGACAGTCCTGTTGTTCAACATATATGCGATCCAGTGTATAAGGGCCTGGTTCACTCCATGCTTTGTTAACATTTCCGTAAACTTATGTAGAAGCATATTATTAAAGGCCCCTTCTACGGCGATGAAGATAGCCAGCGTGGATTGCTTAAAAAGGAAGCCTTTTTCAATCGAGTACATAACCTCGTAGAGGGCAGTCTCAACTGACCTTCCTTTCTGCTATGCGTGCTGGTGTGGTGTTGTGACAAGCTTCTTCTGGGTATTCCCACTCATAGATAACGCCAAGTGTTTTGAGTAGGAAAGAAGTCAAGTTTATTGGCCTATATGCCTTGGCTGTTGAGTAGTTTGCCCGGTCAGCCTTGGGAATAAAGATAACTTTGACCTCTTGCCATAGCTTGCGGGTATAGTCCATCTTAATGCATAAGCGGACTAGGTTTCTACTCAGTGAGTCGCCCGAGTATTGTAGGAAGGCCGGAAAAATGCCGTCCTTACCCGGAGACTTATAGGGTTTGAATGAATTCACTGCCCATTTCACCGACTCTTCCGTGATGAAGCCCACTTCTCCCTTCCCTGGAACAGTTTCATAAAGGAAACTTTCGGTTCGTAGAAATGAGAAGCCGTCATCAGGAGCGTCAGGGAAGTGTTCGTCTAGTAGGATTTGCAAAGAATCCGCAACTGAAGAGGCGCGCAGTCTGTCGCTATTAGTGAGGAGCTCGGGTTGGCTGGGTATCTTGGATAAAAATCTTTTAAGCCTTGACATTTCATTTACACCATCCACATTCTCAGAAAAGGGTTGCCACAAATTTCTTTTAGATCTGCGGATCGAATATTTGTAATGACGTAGAGCGTTCTTGTAAGCTGACCACTCGTTAGCGTCATTTGATATTTTGACTTTATTATAAAGCCTACGCATCGCTTTACGTTGATCTCTTATCTCGCGCGTAAGCCAGGGAGGGGCAGCATTATGTTCTGCCGTCCTGATCGGACACGAGGCATCGAAGGATTGGATCAACGCGGTGGTGATTTGTCCAACACTCCTACCTATGTCCGCTCTAGTAGATAAGTGCGCGACAGATATATTGGTGAGCTTCTCGGTGAAAGAGTTATTAAAGGCTTCGCAGTTGGTTCTGGAGGGATTTCTATAGGTCACCGGATTTTCAGCAGTCATATCTAATTCAAAGCGTACGTAAAGTGATCGGAGAGTGAGACCTGTAAGTTTAGTTTAGCAAGCACCTAGTAAATTTACATTGAATACTCTCTATTTGGTTTCTGTACGTCATATAGAAAGTGTTCCAGATTGCATGAGCGTACTCTAGTATAGATCAAACTAAGTTATTATACATAATTATGTGCGAAGAAAGCTGTTTAAATGGCCTAGCGCACCTTAACACAAAACACAAGGTTTTAAAGGCTTTGTTGGTAATATTATTAATATGCGAGTCAAAGAGAAGTTTTTTATCAAATTGTAATCTTAAATCATTGAATTCTTATAGTCCCAGTATAATGTGGTTTGCTTTCTTGAGAAGGAAATGCATTTGCATTTATCCACACTTAAGGATAGTTGATTTTTATTACACCAAGAGGGCAGTTTCTGGTTGTCATTTTGCAGGTATTGCAATTGGATGGATCATTTATAACTCGATAAATTTTGATGTCATCAGCATATATTAAGGAAGCAGATGGTAACTTATTAGGGAGATCATTATTATGTATATAATAAGAAGAGAAGTGGGCCAAGAATCGAGCCTTGGGGTACACCCGAGGTTTGCGTGTATGAATTGAACGTAAATTCATTGATTACAACTGTTAGATGATGATTCGAGTAATATGACTCAAACCATAAGGTACTGTTAGAATCAAAGCCCAATCCCCTTATCTTATCCATGACTACTTTGTGATTTATTCTATCGAATGCCTTAGATATATCCGCATACAAAACATCCAGCTGTTTAGCTTCATCAAGAGCCAGAGCAACAGAGACGGTGAATATCTATAGATTAGTTACCGTAGATCGGCCTGGTGGGAAGCCATGTTGTTGAGGGCTGATGTACAGTTTCAGTTGCGGTATTAGAGTATTTTAAAAGATTCTTTAAAGGATCAAAGGCTATGGCATTGGAAGCAGAAATGGGGGGTAGTTCTTCACCAACCTTTTATCCCTTCTTTTGAAAGCAGGGTGAACAAAATGATCCTTAACAACATCAGGAACAGTATGGCTGGAAATATATGAATTGATTAAAACAGATATAGGATGTGATAGGACCAGAGAGCAGGCTTTATGAGTTGTTTGTGCAGCGGAAGTTGTGTTCTTGTTGAAAGTTCATCCCGGGAATTATTGAGCTCAGCAGGCTATAGGCAAAGTTGGCTTTGTTTTTGATAAAAATGTATACCTTTGCATTTAGCCGTTTGTGTTGGTTTGATTATTCTGGGCATATGTAAGGGAGTCAGTATCAAATAAAAGTATTATGGTGCTCACATTTGTGGTTTATGTGAAATATATAAGTTGGAAGGTATAAAATCTATTATGGAGCTATGGGGACACCGGTTTCAGTCGCTTTGAGCGCGGAGTTTTATTGCTTTCTAGTTCCACATAGAATTTTCTTAGGTGTTAGAAAACTGTAGATTAGTCTATTAAGGTGTAATCACAGTATAGTCAAAGTTAACCCAATAAAAAGTTAGGAATCAGTCGAACAAAATTAGAAATTTTTCTCGTTTTCAACAAAAAAGAAATATGTATATGTCATATTCTTTATAGTCCGCGCCACGAAAAACGAGCTATCAAGATCAGGTAAATTTCAGTTTCGGGTTGCCTGAGCAAAATTTTGTAATTTGTCCATTTAAATTAAATTATTTTATTAGTGTCCTGCACCATAAATTATACACGATAAATTTCATTGTTACAAACATGTTTTACGTTGTGTTACTTAAGATTATTTACAAATAAATTTTGTTATTTTAATCAATGCCGATATTCTGACTGTACATTTGGAAATACACTACAGATATTGCTTGGTTTGGTCTTTGATTATAAAAAATACCTGATTATACTTTATCTTCTATTTTATCCCAAAACTTCTTGGGATGTTATTGATGATGCTTATTGATTATAAATTTATTTTTGAGAAAATCATAAAGATTTTGCTTTAAAATATTTCTCTAGCTCTTTTAGAGACTCCACAAATAATAGAAGCATATAAAAAATACAATTTTTAAAATTGAAGGTTTCCAATAAAGCGATAGCGTTTAGTTTAGACACAAGCCATTTAGGATATTTAAATTGTCATTCATTAAGGCTAAAAATGTGAGCGACACGAGAAAAATGCCATAAGAAACGCCGTACAAAACGTCCGTGAAAATACAATTGGAGCTACAAGAGCTGTCAATCCCCAATTAAATTTATTCTATTATTTGTGTTATAAATTAAAAATAGAAAAATCTCACCGAATAAATTAAAAAAATATTATTAAAGTTGCATGTGTGGCCGTTTTGGCTAATGAATATAAAAAAAAAAACCCACATAGCAGAAGAGGTATGTCCAAGAGCTATATAAAACTCAGCTGGAATTGGGATTCTATGCGGATGCGTTTTTTTTTTTGTATAACACGGTGACATTTTACCACCTCAATAAACTTTTCTTCCATTCAACCAACTTTGATATTTTTAATCTATCAAGTCATAAATATGATTGCAATGAACATATAACAATAAATATGAACCCAACCCAAAATCATTATTTTCCTAATCGCACCCTAAACGTGCGACAAATTTCAATTTTCATTTAAGTTCGACGACAACGTCGAACGATACCGTCAGCATTGTATTTTATACCATACACTGACATATTATTAGAACCCAAATGACAGCGTTTTTTACGGCGTTTTTGTCGTGTCGCTCATATTGTGTTTTAGCTTTTATACCATAGACACACATGTGGTATTGATGATATGGTATTCGAAAACTACGTAGTATAGTAGAGGTGTGTCTTCACATACTAGTTGGATACTAGCTGAAGTACCTGGTATACCGTGAACCTACCTAGTACTGAAAAACAAAAATTGTTGCTGGTATCCTAATATTCAAACCTAGTAGAGACAGTTTCCTATTGATACCACGGAAATTTTACATAGCTGGAAAAAATTACAACAAAATCTTGCACTTTTTTGATAAGCCATTTTGAATTCTATCAAAAATTTGTGTTAAAAATGTAGAGTGAAAGTTTTAATCAAAGGAGAAAAATTTTGTCGAGCAGCAGCAGTAATCGAAGTTTGGCAAAGCAAATCAGCAATATTTTGAATTTTGAACCTAAGGATAAAAAAATATACCATAAATATTATAAGTATATTTTAGTTCAAAGCTAAGGATTACCTGTGTCCACACCCTCCGATTGACCCTTCATGAATTGCTTAAAATATACAATTTTCTATATAGCGCTGCTCATTTTTTGCTGATAGCTTTAGCTGCACGTTTGACCTCTTCAACAAATTTATTAATAATAAATTATTCGTATAACATGATATTAATTTATTTTGTGACATTTTTATAAAAAACTACTACTTTGGCTTTTCATTGAAAGCGAATGTCAAACTATACTACAAAAAAAGTGTGTCGGGGGTCTGCTACGTGGTATAGCTTTGACCTGGTATCAGTGGCATAATATCAATACCATATGTGTGTCGCCAGTATTACGTACTTTTATTTGAGACACAAGTTCTTCATGTTTCTGCATCAAAATAATTTATATTCATTCTTGTCGTTGAGTAGAATTACAAATTACTTTTAGAAGTCTTGTGTCGAGATTTATTTATAATAAATAATTTGTTTTTGCAAGAATGACAGAAAAGAAAATATTATGAAGTCATAAATATTTATTAAAATTACAAGAAAATACAAAAGTAATTCAAAAATATCAAAATTTTTGTTTTTTTTACTGGCAATGCTCTTTGAAAAATCTTTTACCATTGGGAATATACACAATGGTACAAACTAATAAATTTCCCTCTGGCATTGATTATAAAATATACTTTATAAGTATATTTATAAAGTATACTTTACAGTAGTGGATCCAGGATTCTGCTGAAGGGGGGGCGCAACTATGGTTTAAAAATGTTTAAAAATGTTATATGCTGAAAACTGAACAAACAATTGAAGATACTCGCCACCACTTGCAAATGTCAAAAATTATACGAGTCGAACAGATTAGGAAGTGGTTACCACTCGAAGAAATTTGCTCAACGTTCTTTGCTACTCCCGAAAGTCAAAGGAGATGTTAGATTATTAGTTTTGTTTTGGTTTGTAAATAGTGGAAGTATAAAACTTCCCAACTATCCATTTTATTTAGTAAAACCGGGGAAATGTATTTTACTCAAATTCACGAATCATCATAAATTTTATTTTTATGAAATGCAGGAATTCAAAATATACATTTATTTAAAATAGCAGTCACAGAATAGATGGAATACATACCTTGTACGTATATAACTTCGTCGGCAAGCTAAAAAAATCTGATTTTGTTTTTTATATTATTAAGCCAATCTCAGGAGATATCCTATGAACTATGATGCAAAGCACAGCATAGAAAGAAGGTGATAAAGAAATCAATTAGGGAACGTGAGGAGGGTGGCGCAGGTGCTGATGTATGTCACCCTTAAACATTCGCAGATTGTATGCCGGAGAAAAGACATAAGATTGGAGACTGTTCCACGTTCACACACGACTGAAGGTATTTTGAAGGGTAAAAGGATGTGCGCGGCTTGTGCGAGTATTACATGGAGGAATCCTGGATAAGCAAAATATTGATAATGCATGTAGCAATATAGGAACGAAAGGCAACCAACATTGCGGCGGTGCTCGTGTAAGTCCATATGACAAGTTTTTGCCACATAGCCAATGAGCTAAAGGCTCTCTTTTTGATAATATCCAACGAAGATGCGGCTCTACGACCAGCGCCGACCTACATATGGAAATTGTATTCCATTATAGGTCTGATGTAGGACTTGTAGAGGAGCACAAGAGTCGATGAGCTGAAATATTTCTTACACCTTTTCAGAAATTCATGATATCTCGATGCTTATTTGGTAACAGAGAAGTTGTGTTCTGTTCAGCTTAACATACTGCAAATATTAATATCAAGAATGCATAAATACGGTGTATCGTTAAGAGAAACGGGAGTGGAAAAATTATGATTTTGTGTTAAAGAGATGGGACAGCTTTGAAACTTAGATGTATTGAATTCGATGCGATTCGATTTGCTCCAAGCGAGGATATTATCATGGTGGTTATTCAAGAATCTAATCATACAATCTAGTTGTGACATTTCCTCTGAAGTCCCCAAGGGTGTCAAGGAAGTAAGCGAAACCAAGGGTACTGTCATCGGTAAAACAATGGATGGGATTGAAGGTAAGGGAAAGCAGATCAGAGAGAGGCCAAGTGCTTTAAGTTTCGCTAAAAGGGCTGAACTCCAGACACTACGATAGGCCTTTGAAATATCTAGGGCAACGATTTTGGACTCACCAAAATTGAGAAGACTAAGGCTTCAACGTTCCATAAGAAAAGTCAGAAAAAGAAAAGCCATATTGGGTTTGATTCGTTTCTAGATACTTCATTAATTTGGAGTTAATGATAGATTCAAAAACCTTTTAAAGAATCGAAGTGATTGTAATTGGTCGATAATTTGAGGGATCACCACCCTTGCCTTTCTTGGGACTAGGTGGAACGTGAGGTAGTTTCCAAACTTGGAAATTTTCCTGTCGGATAATACAATTAGAATAGTTTTCGCAGAGCTCTAGCCAAGAATAAGGCACAGGTTTTATTTAACGGAGGCTTGAAATTATCATGACTTGCAGCTATGGAGACATTGATCTGCTTAAGAATCTTGAACATATCTCTCGTATGGATGTGTATTGGCTCTTGTACACATCTACAAGGGAGACGTAAAGTGGGTGGAAAAGGAGAATTTGAAGTGAATCTAACCGTCTAAATATTAGTTTCATTCAGGGAGTCAACATTCACCTCATTGTAAAGCAGTGAAGGAATAGAGGAACTGTTGAAGTTGCTCCTAGTAATTTTGACCTGGAACCAGAAAGCTTTGCTGTTTTTGCATCTTGGCAATATTCTAACTTTCTAGTCAAAACGAAATTTGTCTCTTTGGATAGTGTTTCAGTTCTGGACATGGATGCAATTGATAGGTACGACGTACGAAAAGCAGACTATTTCACTTTTATTGCTTGGTTGCACTTATCGTTAAAACAACAACGATTTTGCTGTGTAAATACCGAATGTATTCATGGATGCCCAAGACTTAGAATTGTACTAAATTCAAATGTGCATTTATCAACATCCCTTGTAAAAAAAACAGACCGACCAATCAAATTCTCTAGGATACTCATTGAGACTTTCCCAATCTGCAGATTTATTGGTGACATATTATGAAATAATAAAAAAAAATTATTTAAAAATTAAACTCTTGCTTTAAATGTATTAACACTAACTACAACTATGCACAATGACTTCTTCATCGTTGTCTATAGTTTCACTGAATTTCTCCAATTACGAGTTATAATTGTTTCTTTAAATGTTTGTTTTACCATGCCGCGCCGATAATGTTCTAATAAGCTGTCCTTACATGGAAGGCTTATCAAAGACCGTTTGGCAGGTGTTTTCAATTTAAACAAACCTTCCATCGCGTTAACAAGAATAGGCTCTGTCTTGCTTCAAACACCTCGAGCAAAGCGACGCTCATGTACAGGTATCCGCGTTTCCTGTTTTCTCTATAGGCTTTAACAAGCATGGCCGAAGGCCAAGATACTAGCTAGGGACTGCGTACCTAAATGTATAATATTGAACGCTTCTAGAAATTGTTACGTTTTTTACATTTTGTTAGGAAAAATTCAGTAGATTACTGCAATTTTTTCAGTGGTCTTCAGGGGGGGGGGGGGCGGCGCTCAATGCCTCTGGTGAAATTGATAGATCATTTTTCGTGGCGCGGACGTTAGTCTTTTGCATGAATTAGGGTCTGGGGGATAAAAGCTTGCTATGGCTTGCTTGAGATAACGAGGTAAGGCTGAATAGCAAAAAATAAAGCTCTGTACTCCGAGCTTCCAAAATATTAACATGTAGTAGTAGCGTGAGCTTTCGTTCTAATCACATTAACAATTCCTACCATTATAATGCCTATAAAGTATTATTCAAAATTCTACGCATAAATACAAAACTGAATATTTGCTTGGACTACTGTCGTCACTACGAAAAGCTTTTGAGAATTAAAATGAATATATCATTCACTTTTTATCCCGATTGAGATTTACAAATTGATTTTTGACAGTTTAATTATCCATTGTTTGGGCTACTGAATAAAATTACCACAATCTTCATTCTTGTGTTAAAATAAACGTGTATAGCAATAAATGTTCTTTAAGCTACAGGAGTCTCAATCTTAATGTTATAAAAGTAATTATAACATGAAAAATATTAACAAATTTGGAAAAGCAGCTCCGGTAATATTTACAAAAAAAACGAAAAACGATAACAATTGGTGTGTCCATGAAAAAGTGTTTAGGAGTGGGAGAAAATAAACACAATTTTTTGAGCATTTGATTAAAAAAAAAACGCAACATCTTTTTCGAAAATTTAGGCCCGGTATCATTTGAACTGAAGAGTTCAAATCAATATCATAAAAACTGTGGGAAATAAAGAGGGGGAACACATTTATTCTAAATTTATTCAGCCTTAAATACTAAAATTTAGGGTTACCCGAATAATAAAATCTTCTTCATAATCTTCAAAATCCTTTTAAAGTATTCATGGTAATGAGCTTTCCGTACATCTGGTCACACTACTTAAATTTTTTTAGAAAAATATAAATTTCGCCTTGGTCACGGTACTGAAAGGAGATGCAAGCTTTTGTCAAATAAAATTCTCATATTTCCCAAAACCTTCAGAGAATCCATCCAGCATGAGTTACACCATAGATTAATGTTACACGCACTTAATCTCTTTAGAACAAAACGAATGTAAACAGAAGCATGTTCTGCTCCAATATCATAACAACTTAGGTGGCTTCTCTCAATATTTCAGAAAAAACGTTATCTTGTCAGAGCAGGTAATTGAAAATTTCTTGAAGACTACCTTAAGGCGCGGACTATCAGATGTGTCTCTAATAATAGGAGGAAGTTGAAGTTGTGTTCCGGGAGGAACAAATTGAAGTCTACTGTTTTGTGATGTCTTGCAATTTAGGGCAGTTATTTAAAATTTATGTTTATTTCCCTAGACATAGACAAAATGCAAATTGAAGACTGGAGTCTTGCGTTAGCGGACAGTGAAGGGAGAGAATTTCCTATATTGAGGATTTTATTATTTTTTTATTCTGCTTACAAGAGTGAAAACTCACATCTGAAAAGGGTGTTTACTCTCTGAGTGCAGAAGTTGCTTGCCTTGTTTCGGTAGGCCTTGGAGCTTATGTTGCCCTTGGGAGTTGAGTAGTCCTTGTGACTGATTTTGTGCAACTGTGGGCTTCTGAAAAATAGGAACTTAATATTAAGTATTTTTGTTATTAAATTAATGGGTTTTCTAATTACTGATAGTTTGCGAGATAGCTATATTTGGCTTTATGTAGCTCTTGACCAATTCTCAAGCGAAGAATTCTAACGGATCTTCTTCTTGTGACGCTTGTTTTTAATTACGGTTACTTTCTTCTATTTCGGGATAGTTGGCCGGGTGTCGCTCCTTCTGGCAATTGACGTAGTAGTTTTTGATGCTCCAGAATTAGATTTTCAGTCTTCATACAGCTAAGATCTTTTACATATACGGAAGATACGTTTCATCTCGTGTTTGTCGTAATGTATTATTTAGCCGCGGAATCTCTTCGCTGCATAATTTTCTTGGTGTTGTAAGCTGCATCGAAGCTGATGATGAAGGTATCCAAATTTTTCCCAGCTAACTGTTTCCTTGAGGTTGTGAGGCACGATATATTCTGTACCCCAAATTCTGGTTAAGCTTCTTCTACAAGTTGCTTTCTTCTTATCCTTCAAAGGTCTGCTGAACTATCTTCCGCACTAGTTTTGCCTTCTTTTATTCATTGCTCGTGACGGTAAATGAATCTACTTCTTTTTGCTTCAATAGATTGAAGATATTCTTCAATTATGTTTGAGTATTTGGCTTACTACCGCACTTTCTACTTCTCATCTAAGACCTAGATAGCTTTTATCAAACTTCTTGTAATCGAAATCAGGGTCTATGATAGATGGTCTTCCTTGTCGCACTTTTTCTACTTCTCTGCTATAAGCTTTTTGCAGAAGAGGTCAGAGGTACCAAAAATTGTTGTGCTTTTCTCTTTAAACCTCTCGTGCTAGAATTCCAAACTTCTTTTTTCCTATTTACTTTTAAGGATCTGGTATTTTTAGTATCTTTTTGACTGGGAACATCTCTTTGTCTTCTTCTGTTGATGTGTTCGACTAGTTGATAGTCGCTCCTTATGACAGTGCTTGTTTACATTTCTTTCTCAAGATCTTGTTGTACTGTTTTCTTATTTCCCATAATCAGAGTCAATTAGAGTCGTATTTCTAGTCTTCTGCTGCACGGAGGTAATTGCTCTCGAAAGCACACATTTTGTACCCTTTTTATGGATCTCGCCATTTTTGTTTTTCACTTGATTGGACGATTTTGATTTTCTCAGAAAACACTTCACTTTTTTAAGCATCTATATCATTTCCCTTAGTTTTATCATTATTACACAATTTTTTTTTCACCAAAAATCATTTAACATGCTCTACATTGCAGTCGGGGAAGAAAATTCTTGCAGTGTGGCCAAATATTATAATATTCTGGAGTGTGTTGAACTAAAAGTTAATGATCTTTTTTCATTAAAATGTAAGCATCATAATCGGTGAAACAATCTCCTGGCAGGACTTATTTAACTTTTACGACCTTCTCATGACTATGAAGATCCGTTTTAGAACTACAGAATGAGAAATTGTACGAAATACTCGCAGAAATTAACGGACAGCAAATCTGAAATTTAGCTATACCAACAAGTGCGATATATAAGAAAATAGAAGAAGTTTGACCTACCTTCTCACACTCTGGTAGAAACCAAATTGAGTAACCAGACTCTGACAAATTAATTTTTCACCGGTTCAGAAAAGGATTATTACATCCATCTCACTTGCAACGTTTTGAATATTTTGGGCAGTGGAGTGCTGCCCTCCAGTTTGAGAAGCAAAAAAAAACTGGATGTTTTATATGCTTTCTAAAGAAAATTTCATCGCCTCGATCAGTGATATGAATAGCCATATTATCAAAAAACATGGAATGAGCCCCAACACCAATGTAACCCTATTTTCTTTATAGAATTTTGAAAGAAAGAATTGTAAAATTTGTCCTCTCACTTTTCATTGAAAGCCTCTCAACAAAAACCAGACAATGAGTTAAATTCTTTTCACAATTAAAATGTATGCATTAATTTATGATCTAATTTTCTGTCTGCTGATCTTAAACAAAAAATCTTTCACAAATCTTCTTTTTCATGCTTTTCTGATTAATAAATGTTCAACGACTAAATGTTGTATAACGATTACCTCGATGACGGTTTTAATTGCTTTCTGACTCACCAGAAATCCGCAGACAGTTTACCTTTCTGACCTCTGTTGCTGTCATTCACGTTGTGTCTAGGTCTCGTGAGAAACACTCATAAAATAGATTTGGAATTTTAAAAATCATTAAACCAGCTAGACAAAAGTTATTAAGTGTAACCGGATTTTTTGTAAAGAAGTTTAAATTAAAACCCCCACAGAGTACTGATCTTTACGGATATACATACAAGTATGATGTAGATATGCTTACTCGGATGCATGTAGAATTACCCATATATATTTAAGTTTACCGAACACTACCGTCTGAAAGTACTTATTGCACATCCGCCTTAGGAAGTATTTTACCAAAATCTACAATTTTCAGATGGAACGTGCGAGTAATAAATTGTAAATTTGCACGAGTCATGCCCCTGGAGCAATCCAATGTCAAGGACAAAGAGGAAAATAACAAAAACCAACTGCATAAAACTCAGAAAAACAACACTTTCGAGCTTAGCATGTAAATCATTCGGATTGAGTAGATCGCGTCGCAGGAGAATTTGCAATTTGCATGGTGCGGTTCGGTGTCGGTAGCGCTCAATTTTAGTGTGTAGAAGCTTCAAATTATCACGATCACTCATCAAGTAAATTGCGATCAATTGAACTGTACACAAAATTTTTCATTAGGGATTAATTAATTAATCGAAATTCCAGCTTATGTTTGTTATACATGTATTTAATTGGATACGATACCACTAGGCGCCACAATTTAAAGGCCAAGAAAAAAAATTAATTATGCATCCACCGGTTCTAATAATTTCCATTAACCTTCGCCGTAATAAAACTACTAAAATTTAATAAGATTAATGACATTAAAAGAAAAGCGAAATTTTATGAGAAGATCGGAACAAGTCATAAAACTATTGAAACCACTTTAACTGAAGGCCAACCACCTAAGATCGCACGCTTAAATCACCTTTCAGTACTTTGATTGCTCCTTATTTGTCACACTTTCATTATAATTCCGAATAAAAGAATAAAACGTGCGCCGATTTTCGAATCATCATAATTTTGCAGGTTGCGCCTCTATTGATGTCGTAAGAGTAGTTTGCCGACGTAAACAAGTTTGTTGGACATGAACTTTGAATCCTTGACCACATGGTTTTGAAGGTAAACAACGGAAAGTAATCTAAATACGACAATAACCCGTATAGAATATGCGTACGATTTTTTAAGATTCGCGTGAAGAGTGTCACATCTATCGCCAAGAATCCTGACGTTTCGGGCATTCAATTTTCAGTTGTGTGTAAAATAATACCAAGTTGCAATACTCTCCTTTGGTCTCATACTAAGATTTTCTCTCGAAACCTCTAGTATGTATGTATGTACGTATGAACGATATTTCACTGGAATAGTAATTTCTGCTACTGAACATCCTCACCAAATACGCATCTACCTCAAGAAAGAGAACGTACTAATTGAAAACATACAAAATTTCAAAATCTTTACAAAATCTTTTCTGCCCACGACGAAAAAATATTTTAGTCTACTTTTTAAATTAATAATGAACAAGGCATTACAATATGAACATTGAACATATTTTCTCATATATTACATGATTTTTATACCCTAGATGAAATTTAAAGGGTATACTAAGCTTGTCATTCCGTTTGTACGCACGACAACTTGAGAACGCATTCACTTAGAGGGCTGAAATTATGCACTGCAAATTTAAATGGGACGAATTGGGCAACCCCTTTGTAAGACTGCCATGCAAAAATTTCGTTTTTCACTATATAATTGAACAAGTCGACGTAGAGAGCTGAAATTTTGCACACGGTGTTTTCATAGTAATAGTAAATAAAGCTTCAAAATGGACTCAATCTGGCAGCGCTTTCTTGATGTTGTCATATAAAAATATCGGTTTTATACGTATACTATAAAACGGTTAGTCCTGGACGTTTTTATTGTAATGAAAAGTTATTCAGAGTATGAAATCCTATGAAATTGGTTATGGTTCTGTCTGATGAAATGTTTTAGAGATATATACGCGAAAAACTACATTCAGAATCAAACTTGCATAGATGGGTGACCATACGAAATTACATGCGGGTATTCATCTAGGGTATCGTAAGAATTGGTCTAGAAAAATTCTAGCTTTTTACTTATTTAAATGAAATCTTCGAATTTTGAAATTTTTCCTTCCTGATGAGGGGTCTTGAAAACTTTGGTTGGATAACAAATATTACTCTCATCTGGTAGACATAGCAAAAGGTGTAAAGGAAATACTGTGAAAATATTGACTCTTTCATACACCTCCTCCGCTATATGACGAAGAATTTGAGATATGAATACGTGGCGACACTTTCCATTCGAACTGCACATTTCATAGATTACAAAAAACCACTGTAATTACTCTATTTCAGTTAAAGTACCTTGAGATACGTTGCTGATGACAACAAGGGCTTTATAACTGAAACACATCCAGCCATCGAGGCTTCTGTGCGGCGTTGTCAAAATTTCCAACACAGGTTTTTAAATGATGCAACACAAAGCCAAGCCATCAGCTAGCCTCAAGACCTAACCGCAAGGCGTGCTTGGCTCAATGTTGAAAATTTTCTCTCTTTCTGTCAGCAGATTTTTTTTTTATTTTATTCGATCAAACGAGATATTTTTACAAATAGAAATCACTTGAAATTTATAATCAACATTTTTGAAAACCGATAATAAAATATTTCTGTCCAGAATTAAAGAAATTGTCACAAATACTATCAAAATTACAATTGCAACACCGAGCCCGGTGGAGTAATTTTCTTTTCAATTCTCTGAGGCAAGCCTTGAGGCGAGCTGCGAGGAATCCTGAGAGAGGCCAGGCCTAAGGCTTCCTTGGATGGGTTACTGCCTTGAGAGCGACCAGGCCTGAGGTTTACTTGGACGTGTTTCTTCCTTGAGAGAGGCCAGGCCTGAGGCTTACTTGAATGTGTTTCAGCCTTCAGCTAGGGATGTTTTTGTTTTTGCTTCGGTGTTAAGCCTCAAGTCCATTTGGTGTTCGATTTGCCAGAGTCATGGCATTCGTGACTCTTGAAGCTGTCACTTTCTGTTTTTGTTTGCTACTTGGGTTAACCCCGGGTTAACCGTAGCTACTCCTGCTCTTGACTAGGAGCACCGCGTTTCCTGTTTTGAAATGTCAAAGAAAGAAGATGAGGTTAGGAAATAGTTTGTGATTGGTACTTTTGACGTTTATTGCTTCCTTTGCGCAAAAACAGAACCTGGCACTTCGGAGCTAACAGCTTTTTGACATGGTTCTGACAGGTCCCCGGATGACCCACGAGTCACGTTCCGGAAGTAAAAACAAAAACCCTCTAGGTAGGCGTTTAAAAAGTTTGCAAAGAAAAAAAAATGTAAAAATTCCTAATGTCAAAATTCCTAGTTGTCATTTTAATGAACAAAAAAAGTGATTTCTGATGTTAAAAGGTTTCCCTCAACTTTGCAACAATAAAAATAAACAAGTCATCCAGAAGGATTTATTCTTCTCTGATTCTACAGGGATATCGATGCCTAATTAAATAAACGTTAAATTACAGAATTCCTACCAGGTATAACATGCGCTTACGGACCGACGGAAAATTCGAGTGGGTGCTCCAGCCTGATTGCACTACAGATCTACTGCTGCTCGTCCAATGCGCTCAAATCGACATCTGTTACCCTTGAACTGACACAGGGATGCTTGATATTCCCTCAAATCAATAAATAGTTTGTATTGGACCGGTTATCAAATCTACATAGGGCCGGCTTAATCGTTTGGAATCTCTGTCTGAACCAGCTGAAATAAGAATCACTTGAAATTTCTGTAAAAATCAATCTTCGACCGATATCCATTTTCTATAGCTCTAGCCTACTTAGTGGTGATACCATTCCGTCACTACCGTCCACCCGACGTAGCTTAATTCAGACGTTATTGGAAGGCCCGGATCTATCCTTTTCTGGTTATTGAAGGTTATGGTTATCGCATCACTCCATCGTAACTAGACCAGGCTTACGCTTTTGTTGACACGCATACACCAAATGCGGCTAAATACGAAGTAGCTGTCGGTAATATTACCTGGTTGTAGCGACTATAGCGGCATTGTCGTCCCTCAGAGTTATTTCGACAACCCCAAGCCGTGGTATAATTGCTACTAGCAACCAGCTAACAGCACAACATCCTTCGTACTATTCCAACTAGTAGACTATCAGGTTGACATCAAGCCATACTAACTACACTAGTAATTTCCAGAATATATTGTACGAAAGCCCTAAAAATATGAGAGATAATTTGAAAATCTATAAATTATAAAAAATAGCTACCTTATGGATTTTATACCACCCTTTGCATGAATTTTAGCGTTTTTTATTATCTAAATCCCACTTTTCTTGAATTAATAAAGCTGGACAGAAATGTCCATCTTTTATTAATCCACAGAAGAAGCATCATGAGCTTATGAAATTAATGTAAACTAAATTTAATTCTTAAACTATGTGTAAGTGCAGCCGTTTACGTAAAATCGTACCCATTTTTACTGTCAAACTTATTATTTAATACGTCGTATTGATCTTTTAGCAGTTCGTTCGCGTAAATTTTAAATCCGAGTTGATTTTTTTTTCATATTATTGGAAGTGTTGTGTTTTATTTAAATTATATAGTTAAAATATTTATAAACCTTTTATAGACTTTACGTGGGCGGAATGCACTGTGCACGACCACACAAGGAATAATGATATCAATAATTATGTCCAGCTCCAGCAGAGATTCCCAATCCGACTCCTACAATACCGAAGAGGAAAAACAAAAAAACAAAAGCAATGCTATAAAAAAAACTGAAAGGAGGAAAATTTCTTTCAAAAAGGAAAAGAAGATAATTTTTGATTAGATTGATTAGATTTCGCTAAATGCATACCATGCAAAATTGAATATAAAATATGATATGGAGGCCAACACGACATCAGAAAACACAAGAACACATAGAAAATTTTAATCAAAGTAAGAATATAAAGATCCAGGCATTTGTAAAGATATCAAGCTATGGATTTACTTCATCTTAAAGCAAAATTACTGTCGCTTAAGCAACCTTTGTTTACCATACTGTTAAACATAGTCATAGCTACAATTCGGCGTCCTACTCATGTTCCCTAAATTTTCTGTATTCGAGGTTGAACAAGCTTTTACTGTATGTAATGATTAGCTAAAATTACTTATGTGCGAAAGAAATGTGGAAAAATCCATAAAGTATTAGCTAAAATAATCATAAAATTACTTATGCGCGAACATATTAACCGATGCTTCCAATAGAGGAAACATGTGAATGTTCCCTTCGATGGTGAGGTAGTTAAAATAAAAAGTACAGTGTTTAAGTAAAGTTACTAAACTTTTATGATTTCACTTCTAAAATATCTACAAAATGTCAGCTAGTTTAGACAGAGATCCAGAACGAAGCGGACTTCAGCTAAAACAAGTAAAAATCATAAAACGAATTCTTATGATATCCTCGATGAATGCCCGTATGAAATTTCGTATGGTCACCCATTTGAGCAATTTTGATTTTTGCAGTAGTTTTTGGCATATATTTCTAGAACGGTTTATCGGACAAAACAAATGATTATAACAAACTTTAAAGGATTTCATATTCTGCAGAAGTTTTTATTACAAATAAAATGGTCTGGGACTAATCGTTTTCACAGTACCCGTAAAATACCTAAATTTTTATATGGCAACACCAAGTAGGGGCTGCCCGATTTAGTCCATTTTTGAAATTTTATTTCCTATTACTATGAAAAAAGCATGTATCAAATTTAAGCTCTCTATGTCAACGCGTTCTCAGGCAGTGTCCAAATATGTATATAGTGGAAAACGAGTTGCCCGATTTGTCTTATTTTCGAATTTAATTTTACTTTTTCTTAAAAAAGTCCGCGTGCAAAATTTCAGTTCTCTAAGTATACGTGTTCTTGAGCTATCGTGCGGACAGGCAGACAGACAGACGCACGGAATATTTTGCGTAGGTATCAAATCCATTTTGCTCTACCATCATTATTTCTGTGTGTTACAAATGGAAGGACGCACTTAGTATACCCTTTAAATTTCATCTAGGGTATAAACATTGTTAGCTCTTGTGCTGTTAACGCAAGCTGAGTTGTGAAAATACAATCCGAATCTAATCGATGTAGGTTGTTTAATATCACATGCTACATGCTTCAAGCAATCACAAACGCATGTAGCCATCTTCTATTTGACATAGAATTATTTATTATTAAAATTTGTATTGAATTCTCCTCACTAAAAGAAAACAAAAGTTGATCAAATTTTACGAATTTTGTGACGTGGAGTATCAGAACTTGCTGAGGCATATTCCTACTATAGATAGCTATCATTACTACCTGCAGCTGAACGACTTTATGAAAACTTCGAACCAATCAAGAGTTATTTTTTGTTTAGTGGAAGATGCCCTCAAATACTCCAAACAATTTTCAATAATGAACTAGCAGGGGCCTATTTGCGTTCATATATTGGTTCCGAAATTAATAGTATTATAAAAAAAATTAGAAGCAGGAGATAATAGTATGGAAAATTTAAGTTCGTCGCTACAATTAAGACTCGATAATCAAGGTGTTATTATTGCACAAAAATTTAAGTCATGTAGTAATTAAGATGAAGTTATAATAATAGAAAAAAATTTCCAAGCATTTTTACAATAGTTAATAACTTAACGTTTTTCGTTCGTTAATAATAGATTACTCAATATTTTTAAATTCGACATCCTTCAATATTTTCATGATTTTACAGATGTCATTAGGATATTCTTCATAACAGATATTAATCAACAAGTGCTTTTTTGGGAATATATTTTATTAAGAACAAAATATGACTTCTTAAAACATTTATTTGCACGATGTGTGAAGAAAAATGGAAAATGTTATAGAAATTTTGGAAAAATTGATAATTTTGTATCAGTTGTACCTACCACATTCTAACGCTAGTAGTGAAAGAGTGTTTAGTTTGATGCTAAATATATGGAGCAATGACAATAATCGCCGAACTTTGTACAGTGAAAGATGCTACGAGTAGATTCCGAGCAAAACCCACAAACCGCTTTAGTAACCTTAAGTGCAGTAGGGTTCTTGTGCTGTGGGACAGATCTCTTCGAATGCTGATTTTTAGAGAAATTAGTTGATCCTGTATATACCTGAGGTTTTCTTTCCCTAACTTCTAAGAATTGACAACGTCTGCTTAATACAGATTCGGACTGACTCCATGTCGGAAATTCAGTATAATCAATGCTTTCCTCCCATTTAGCCTGAGAGTCTGCATCGAGCTTGGAATTAACGAGGTGAATTACGATTGAGTTTACAATATTAGTATCACTACCTAATATTCGCAACGCACTGAGATGAGCACTAATATTATCAATGAGACTTCTACGTCGACGACCTGTTGACTGATGCGAATACGTTCGAAGAATTACAAAGAGTAAAAAGTCAGGTGCAAACTGTGCTTTCATCGGCTGGACTCGAACTGAGAAAATGGTATTCAAATAATTCGGAGATGTTGAGAGAGATAACAATAGAGAGAAAACATTACAAGTGAAGGATGCAAATATTATAAAAACACGTGCGTGGAAGGCAGAAGCAGATGAGTTTGTATTGCAAGGACAAGGAAAAGATTACGAAACGAATAGTACTATCAGAGACAGCTAAAGTCTTTGACCCTCTGGGTTTAGTAAACCCTATCGTTGTTCGAGCCAAGGTGTTCATGCAAGAGCTATGGCTATTGAAACTTAGTTGGGATGAGTCATTGCCTCAAGAATTGTATTCTCGGTGGAAAAGTTTCCAGGAAGACTTACGATTACTAAATACTATTCGGATTCCACGATATGTACTAACAATGAATGAAGTTGCAAATATCCAAATACATGGCTTCGCAGATGCGTCAATTCGTGCTTATGGTTGTTGTATTTACACACGCAGCGAAGATAAATTTGGAAATATAGCAGTTCGTCTTCTAACTGCTAAATCAAAGGTAGCTCCCACAAAACCAATGAGATTCTTGCCATGTTTGGAGCTATGTGGAGCTGAATTATTAACAAAGGTGTTGATCAAGGTATGCAGCAGTCTGAGAACTCATTTAAACAAGATATTCTTCTGGACGGACTCGCAAATTATCTTAGGTTGGATTGCGTCTCATCCGTCAAGATGGCAGACATTTGTCGGCAACAGGGTCTCAAAAATCCAACAACTAGCACCAACCGCGGTCTGGAGGCATGTACCTACAAAAATGAATCCTGCGGACATAATCTCAAGAGGTGTTACAGTTGATGAGCTCAAGGATTCATGTTGTTTTTCAGGTCCAAGTTTTTTAAATTCACCCCTCGAATACTGGCCAGAGAAGAAAATACAGCTAAAAGACCTTCCTGTAGAACGAAAGCTGAAATCAGTGCTGGTTTGCTTGATAGAACAATCGTTTTTGGATAAGATCTACAAAATTTAGCAGCTTTGCAAAGGCACGATGGATTTCCCATATGTTCTACGATTCATTGATGCAACAAAGAAGGGTAGATCCAGCAGTACACAGATGCCAGATCTTTCAGCTGAAGAGCTAGAAAGGTCATTTAAAAAAATGATATGGTTAATTCAGCAACGAGAGTTCAAAAAAGAAATTCGAGCTTTAGAAAATTCGGAGTTTATTAGCTCTAAAAGTTATCTACGCACACTCAATCCTTTCCTGGATAACTTATCTCTTTTAAGAGTTGGAGGGCGTCTGCAGAATGCAGACATCCCATATAATGCCAAATGCCCCATTCTCCTACCTAAAAATAATCCTTTTATCCAATCTTATGTCAAATATCTTCACGTTAATAATTTTCATGCAGGTCCTCAAGCACTAATTGCGCTCATCCGACAGAAGTTTTGGATCGTGAATGCTAGGACGTATAATAATAAATAATGGGACATCTCCCCACTGATCGAGTCTCACCGTCAGCAGCGTTTTCGAATGTAGGCATTGATTTTTGCGGTCCGATAATGACTACTTACAACATCCGCGGGAAGAGGCCATACAAAAGTTACATCGCCGTTTTCGTCTGCTTCTGGTCAAGAGGAGTCCATCTCGAGGTAGTATCTGACTTGTCCGCTGAAGCTTTCATCGCAGCATTAAAGAGGTTCGTTGGTCGTCGTGGACTATGCAAACACATACATTGCTGGCTGGCGCTTCAATGAATTGAGCTTGCACTAATTTGTGCAAGCTTATGAAATACTAATTTTTTTACCAAAAGGAACCAATTAGTGGGATGAGCTCCTTGCAGGAATAAAAGATTTAGTTCCTCCGTTAAAAAATCCACTTTATTACCAAAAATGCTGACTAACGAATTACAAGCTATATCTCTGTCTTATCCTAGTCCAACAACGAGAATGAGGTTTTACAGACGGGAAACTACAGTCTAGCCAGAAATTATATACGAATGTCATTTAACAAGAAAGAGTGTAGCTACGTTTATACAATTACAAATTCAGACATTCTTCAATTACAACGAGAAAAAAAATGAATTTATACAACTATTGTAGATGAAATTAAGATAATTAAGTAAAGTTTTAACAATATACATTCGGTGGAATCCAAATTACTCGTGAAATAAAATTTTAACTACACTTGCAAAAATTTCTATAACTTTATCATTAATAATGCTGAGCTTTTGAAAAAAGAATTAACTCAGATGAGAAATATACTTGTTAATTACTATGCATATCGATGTACATGAAATCATCGGTAGGTTTGTAACCGTTTGGAATTTTAATAAAATATATTTTATATGTATATTTCTTCATGAGTCTTTGAAATATTTCTATTCTCTCATCCAAGTCTGTCTTTCTGATCTGAAGTTGTTAAAAATATTTCCACAACTTCCACTTTTTTAGAATTTCAGACCTTGCAGCCCTACTACAAACGCCTCAGCGTAACATAACATACAATGTAGTGGCTGCTTAACAAGATATGTACGCTATGTAAATCATATCATATTCATAGTTTCGTTTGAAATAAAAATAAAATAAAATACTCTTTAGAATAAAAGAATCCTTTCCAAATAAAAGCCACAAAAATTTATTGACTCATTTATTTCGTCACAAAATAATATCTATAATATCATAAATTCATGAATTTAAATAGCAGCTTCATTGAAAAATTACAAATGCTAATTCATACAAGACCTATCAAGAGTGTGCACGCTTACATTTTCATTCATCGAAAACCCGTCAAATCCATTCATCATAATCGATGATTTCATACCGCCAATTGATTATGTGCAAATTGGGAAGACAGTCAATTTCTGCAGGTCTATAACTTGAGGCTTCCAGAACCTCAGACCCATAACAAACTCATCAACCTTCATAAAACATTACCGCGTCTTATAAAGTCAAATAATTGCGACCCGCACACGCGAAGCGCTCATTTTTAATACTTGTTTTGCCCGAGGAGGTTTCTGATCTCTATCCATCAAGAAGTTTGCATAAATTCCGGGATTTCGAAGACAAACAAAAAAATCAAACAAAAAGAGAAAACATGGAAAAATACCTCAGCGAACTCGGACTCTGAACTGAAGCAATTCTTTCATCGAAAGCTCCGATCAGTGATCAGGCGCCTCGTGCAAACCATTTGTTGCGCTGCGCGTTTTTTTGATAGTCTTTTTGTAGCTGAAAAATGAAAATTTTATTCTGACTGAGGGTAGCTCGATGAATACAGGGGACAGTGGCTTGTATTGCATTCGGCACGACTCCAGCAATCATTAATTCAAATTTCACATAACCGACTGCTAATGTATTGTCCCCGCACAATATCCGCCCGTCGGTCCGATCAGATAGATCTACAGATGCTGACAAATGAATTCTTTCAATTATTATTGTCCAAATTCAATTAGAGTATAGGACAAATTATATTATCAATATATATCAACAAATCAATTACAGTATAGGACATACTGTAGTCTCATTCAACTTTTTAAATGCCTCAAAGCGGTAATATGACACAAACAATTATTAAAATAATTTTAATAAGGCAATGGGACATCTGAGATCCTTTTCTAACTAGTTAGTCTATTTTCTCATTGTCTGCAATATTGTATATACTATAATATAATAAAATTGTTTTTATTGATCTTATAAAGACATGCTGATTATTGTCCTCTGAAAGTACACACCCGCCCCGAGAGCCTCCTTTGCTTTAGACCCTCCAGAATACTGTATTAAAGCTCTAATTATTATGGGTTGAATACATTGAATGATGTATTGGAAATGCGAAAGGAATGAGCTGTGGATCTCTTCCCCAAATCGGGATTAGCTAGTGATTTCTCACCTTTAGCCAACAATTACATGTTTATATGTTGTTAGTCTAACTTCTTTTGTGTTTACAGGTGCACAGATGGTAGATTTAACATCACCTACAAGGCTGTTGTAAAAATTCTATCGATACATATATAAGTGAAACTTCTCTCACTTATTGATTATATCCAGAATAAAATTTTGGACTTCAATCTAAATGTTTCCTCTAGAAGCCTTCTACAAATGAAATCCTTACCTCCTTAGTTGCGCGTGTTTTATCAACATTCCAAGGCGGTGGCGGTTTGCTTGTGTTTCTTTTCTTCGTGAATGCAAAAATATTACTTTTTTCTGGATTAGTGCTTAGAAGAGGTGCTATATATCAATGTTTGAGACACTCTATGGGAATTCCGAGATTATTTCGTCGTGAGTGTGTTTAAGGTGGGCTTGGCTCTGTGTTTTCTACTTATTGTTGTTATATATTTGTAATCTTATGTTTTAAGTAATATTTTACTATTTTATTTGCGTTGCTTAGTAGGTAGCAAGTTTTTCGGATTTCCATTTCAATTTTCTAATTTATTTATTTTTATGTTTTATATTTTTATTTCATTTATCGATCTTTTTATTAATATTTACTTGTTTTTATTTATTCTTTTTGCCGCTTTTTTTTTGTACTAAAAAAAGAAATTTGTATTCGTGCAGTACTTCATCATATATAAACTTATTCTATTCTATTCTAGTATGCCTTGGATTAGTATAGCCAGTCTGCTACATTATGCCATCACTGCTTAGTCCAATTAGTAATTCGTCAACATGCAATTGACCATAGTAACGAGAATAATATGCACTCTTCCAAATTCTCAATAATTATGAAGGAAGTTATTATTCTTTACTCTCGAATTAACTTATCATTAGCACCAATACTTCAAACAAATTTGCAGCAGTTTTACCAACAGAGTAAGCTATGTATAAAATCTTATGTTTGTCTTAAATATATTTACGAATAAAACACACCCTTAGCTCAAAATTGCAGCATCCTTAATGTTTGTCTTCCTTGGCCTTTCTCATATTGTTTATTCGACTGCTGCGAATCTTATTGAAAGCTTTCTAGAAAACCATAAACAGAAAATATTACTTAACTCCAAAATATCTAATTTCCTTGACCTACGTTCGGATATTGCTCAAGGCTCAATACTCGGCCCGCTCTTGTCTTCTGTTTATTTAAGCGATCTTCCTGACATATTCAAATTCGTATGTGCAGGGGCCGGATTCTGTAGCACGGAGAATTTGGGAATTTGGGAGATGAAAACTGCGTTTTCTTGGAATTCTTAATTCCCTAATTCTCCATTACCAATTCACTAACCTGGTTGGAGAATTAGGGAAAACGTAAGAAATGTGAAAAAGTGCGAATCACCTGGGACGATTAAGGGTATCAATTTTTGTTGTAAAGGGTTGGACTTTTTTTCATATGTGAGGTACATCTGCCTATTACCTTCCACTGTCGAAATAAATTTAAATTTCTTATTTGTTGGGGTAGTTTTCGAGGGATGTAGGAGGGTAGCTTTTCTCGAGTTTTTCCGGGATAACGAGAGAATGGAGAGTAGAAGTAGAATGTATGTGGTATCAAAAAAAAAAAAAATGGTAGCTCAGCGCGAACAAGATACGTTTAAGAAAAGGGGCGGGGAGAGTGCGGGGTAGAAATGGCAGCTGATTAATGGAAATTTAAAAAAAAATAAGACAATATCAGAAGCTGCAATAATTCGCAGGGGTAAGCTCAGGATCTCTGAGCCCAATAAAAAAAATAAGAATTCACTTTGGTAATTAGCCATGCATGGGTATTATAGGCTATATTTTATTTCGATTAACGGTAATTTGCAGATTTGAACGGCATCGGCGGTAAATTTTGCTATCGCAATATTAACGGGTGCCTAAATCTATGTGGGAGGGCTGTAGAGAATTGGAAATTTTTTGATAGATTAAGGGTTTAGAGTACAAAAATATAGGTGAACAATTTTGGGGGCAGGGTGTTTTGGGGGTGTTGCTCACACTACGTCATGTTTGGTACCAAATTAAAGAGGGAGGAGAGGGTGATCGAGTGGTGTAGTTTGTCTTTGATCGTTTTAACGTGATAGCTGACTTTTGACCGCCGAAAAATGATTTTTTTACACTACGATCATATACACCCCAGTTTCCATATTTTGCATATATTTCTTCCGTTCTTTGTTTCACATCTATTAGTACTCCGTTGTGAACATTTTTGTCATGGAAAGTAAATTTCCAGGACTTACCAGTTCTTCGCAATGATGAGATGAAAATATGTCAATTTTTGTACCAAAAACGCCCAATTTTTCACCTTAAAAAGGATTGCTACACTTCTTTTACAGTTATTTCCAAAACGGTTTATCGTATTCAAAAATTATTTACATATTTATTTAGGGGACAAAATGTAGATGCGATTTCATCCTACACACAAGCTTTACCGTGTATATTTAAAAATTTTACAGCATCTCTTCTGTACTGGACGACGACCAAATTGATAATTTTCGCGTGATTTATAATTTTTAGCGGGTACTTTGAGAGACAAAATCCTTGTTCCTCTGTTAGTATTGCATGGATTTCCATAATTTGTTTTTTACAATATAGCCAGAATCATTACTAGAATCATAGTGTGGGTTTATGAAGATAAATAGTAATAAAGTTGTAAAGGAAATCCTGGGCACATTCTCTCAAGTGGATTGCTATCCCCGCTATTTAATTTCATTACAGGAAAACAGTTGCACCAGAAGGCCTTCGTGGAGGGGCAGCTTTTGACCATAACGTAATTGTAGTCATTTTTTCTGGGGTTTACCTCCAGTATTTCCACACGTTCGAAAGTTTATAAGTTTTTGTACCCATCTTAAGAGATCATAGTTAATTAATAAAGTTTTTTTGTAGAATTACCTTAAAGTAAAGACCGTATTACGTTGAGATGATACGAGCTGCAATTAGGATAGGATAGAGGTAGTAAACAAAAGATCTCTTTTTCTGTACATATAAACAAATCAACGCCATGTAAAAAGAAGAAAAAGGACAATTTTTGTACGTTTATTAACATATATGAAGATAGGGTATTGTCCATAGAACTTACACTAATTAAAAGCATTATTATAACGTAATGCGAGTTTAACATTTTTATTCCCTCCACTGTCCTGGAGCCCTTCTCACGATGAAGGTTGACTAGCTCCACTCCTCCGCAAATTTCAGTTCATCATAGGGACACTGTAAAAATATTGCCCATAGTGTCACAGTGTGGATGGGCCACAGCAGTGAAGATGCAACAGCTTTGTCTTCGACAGTAAGTAAGGGTAAGTGATGTAAGAGTCTCTTCCGAACCGGATGTGGAGCTGCATGTTTTTTGCAGGCGCGATATTTTTGAGGCCAGCCCGTCCCTTTAACTCGTACACGAATTTGTCTGTCTGTATATTTCTTTTTTAATATTTTCGACACTCTCGTACACCCAGTTTTCGTCATTACAGCGAGCTTAAAATTGGCACACATGTTCATGTCGCGTGACAATTGAATCTATCAAAATTTTAACCGGAAATTTCCATGGAAAACCCGGAAAATCGGGAACAAATTTGATTAGTGATAAATCCGTTTCAGGAAAAATGCAGAGTTTTCCGATTTTTCCGAAAAAATTTCCGGAATTTTCCAACATTTCCGGAAAATTTTCCAACATTTCCGGAAAATTTTCCGGTAAAAATGTTTTCTAAATTATGTAGATCAAGTTCCCTATCAACTAGCATCATTACTTTCTCTCAGACAATGGTGAAAACTTGCAGAAAAAATCGACGAAAATTCATGTAAAACGCTTTTCCGAAGTTTTTCCGACCAAGGAAGTGTTTGAGCGTTTTGCAACCAAAGACAAAGTTGTAGAGCGAAATAAGTTGCATAAAGTTGCTTTTGTGAAAAACTCCATGGAAAACCCGGAAAAGCGACAAAATCATCGGAAAGTTTTCATCGATATGATTAGTGATATATGTGTTTCAGGAAAAATGCAGAATTTTCCAATTTTTCTGGAAAATTTTCCGAAATTTTCCGACTTTTCCGGAAAATTTTCCGACAAAAAAAGTTTTATAAGCTATGCGGAATCATTTTTTTTTCCATCGTACAGGCATCAATACTTTCTCTTCAACAATGATGAAAACATCCATGAAAAATCGAGGAAAATTCATGTAAATTTTTAAAAAAAATTCATAGTAATAGGAAAAGTCTGTGGAAAACATGGAAAATCGGGAAAATTCATGTTATATGGGATCAAGTTGGAATACAGCTAAAAAGCGCTGTTTAAAACATAATTTGAATTTCAGAAAACTGTTGCAGTACTTCAACGATTTGATACTCGAATAAATTTTTTGAAAAGCTGATAAATCAGTGTCTTTTCAGCCGTCATTAAATTGTTTTAAAATATCTCCATGCAGCACGTAATAACAATTTAGTTAACGTGAAAAAGGCAGAAAACAAAATTAGTAAAAAACGAGTTCTCAAACAAAACTGAGGCCAAGCCGCATGAAAAAGTAGAAAATAAACTTTTCTTCACACACTGAGGTGGACTCAGATTTTATTCGCTTACAATCACCGATATATTTCAGTATGATCAGTCAGAAGTAATAAGTGATTTGATTCATGAAGAGAAAAAATATTCAAGAGAAATGTCCCAATTAAAAAATCTGAGTCCACCTCTGTGTGTGAAGAAAAGTTTATTTTCTACTCTTTCATGCGGCTTGGCCTCAGTTTTGTATATCGGCTGTGAGAGCGGCATGTATTTGGTATACCGTATACCCAACCCAAAACTCTCCTCCGCTAGCCAAACTGCGAGCGTACCGTCCTGTGTCAATGCTGTTCACAGAGTGAGCTGTGAGCTCATGCTGACAGAATGGACTTCACGTTCAAACATCTCACTCCTATGCTACCATAACACGTGGCAATGTGATTCTATTCAAAAATGATTATTAAAATATTCCATAAAAATACAACTTACATGCAACTCTTCTGTGTAAATAATATAAAAGAAATCCAAGATTTTAAACGTTGTTGTACGCACTAAGAATTTCCGCTTTAAGTATACTTTCTCTCCAAATTTGTTCAAAACAACAAATATAACTGTAAGCATACTCACCTAATACACAAAGTGATTTCGATTATTGTTAAGAGTCCCCTAAATTTATGTTTAAATTCGTCAATGTTAAGTGATGTGATGAATACATCGGATTTGTATATTCACACGTGGGTTTTTGTATCTCTATTTTGAAACCATAAGACTTATCTATATAAGTGCAAAAATTGTGGTGCTCTTCGGCTTCGTTTTGGAGGTATGAATTTAAGTTACCCAATATGGGAGCACTAGACTTATTTTATATTTATTTTATTTTATTAAGAAGTTCATGCGGCAGAAAACAGTTTTATACCAATTATTTACTTAAGAAAAAAGATCTACAAACTAAATCAAATAAAAGAAGAAACCTAACTTAACTCAAAGAATAAAACAAAAATACAATACTACAACTAAAACTACGCAAAGCAAATAGGTATCCCTAATAACAAAAATGAAAAAATTAGAATATTAAAAATTGAAAGAAACATTAAATGACTAAATAATAAGAGTAAAAAATTGTAAGAAATAATAAGAAATTAGAAATAATAGAAATTAGAAAGTTATGTATGTACATGAAAACAAAACAAAATCAATTCAAATCAAAAAAGCTAAAATTAGTCCACGACAAATTGTTATGATACCCTCTAGATGAATGTCCGTAAGTAATTTCGTGTGGTCACCCATCTATGTAAGTTTGATTTTTGAAGTGGTCTTTCGCATACATTTCTAGAATAGTTCTTCGGCCAGCAAAAATGATTATAACCAATTTCAAAGAATTTCATATTCCGAAGAACTTTTCAGTACATTAAAAACGTTCACGACTTACCGTTTTTACAACATACGTAAAAAACCGAAATTTCTATACGCCAACACCAAAAAGGGGTTGCCGGGTTTAGTCTATTTTTCTAAAGTTTTACTTACTATTACTTTGAAAACACCGTGTAAAAAATTTCAGGTCTCTACGTCCATGCGTTCTTAGGCAGCGTTCAAATATATAGTGAAAACCAAATTTTTGTATGGCAGCCGTACGAAGGAGTTATCTGATTCGTCCCATTTTCAAACCCAAATTTATTTTTTTGTTAGAAAGCCCGTGTGAAAAATGTCAGCTCTCTAAGTGAACGCGTTCTCGAGTTATCGTGCGGACGGACGGACGGACGGATGGACATGCAAAAATCAAAATAACTTTTAATATTATGCATCGGTGTCCAATCCATTTTGCTCTACCATCAATAGTCCTATTTGTTACAAACGGAATGACAATCTTATTATACCTTATAGATTTCATCTACAGCATACTTAAAATGGAAAAAAGTATGAATAAAAAATAAAGACCACTAAAAATTAATACATAATTAATAGAAATGAAAAAAAAAAATTAATAAAAAAAAGTAAGAAAGCAAACGCTAACAGCAAAAAGTTGAGAAGGAAGATGTCCTAGAGAACAAACAAAAAATAACAGGAAGAAGCTAAATAAATATCAATGAATCTATAAAAATCTCCTTCTATGAAATGATATTTTGTATGGCCGTAGAATTAAAATTTGAAAGGCAAAAATGGAAAAGATTTTGACCTTTGAAATAATCATTATGGGTTCTCTGAAATCTAACGATAGAATACTTCAGTGTTTCATTTGTGCGGTGTGATTCGGGATTACATACTAATAGTTGACGTGTAGGACGAGATAGACAATTAATGCAATTTTTTATAGAATCTTAGGAGCATCAATTTTATTATTAAGCAAAAAACTTCGCCAAGATAAGAACACCAATTAACTAAAGTTGTTATAGACAGTATAATTAAATTATCGTTATATTCGTAATTTGACTGATTGAATTATAAAAGTATAAACCGAATAAAGCGTCACTGAATGTCTTCAATTTTTTTGTATGTATATAGCGGTTCCATATAAGGGATGTGTACTCTAAAGTACTCTTGATATGGTTAACGTAAAGCACATTAAATAATTGTACTTGTTTAAAGGAATTCGTACGTCGTAAAATAAATCCAAAGGATTATAAGCCTATTGATATGCTTATCAAACAGAAGCTGGTCTTCAAAGAACACACTAAGATCACAGATTTCAGTCAATTTAATTATAGGAATACCACCCAAGTAATAATCTCAGTGCGTGACATTCATTCAGCTTTATAGTGTTTGCGTCTTGATTGAGTTATTTTTCAGGGGGTAGACATTTTGGGAAATTTATTTTTTCTAATCCTTAAATGGAACAACTATCGAACCCAAAAGTACATGTGTTAACACAATACACATAAATGTAGTTTCTAGGAGAGGTAGAAAGGCACATATAACTTACAGCTAGGTAAGGGGACAGATAAATTTACAAACATTTTAGAAGACACGAGGATGAACACCTAAGTCTAATGCGCCCGTACTATGATACATCGGGTATATGATAACTTTAATAACTCATATCTTCAAAGCGAAGTCTAGCACTAGCACCTCAGCAATTTTTGGCAGGTAGATAGATAAGATTTGTAGAGGTCCCAAGTAGAAAAAAAAACCACATTCGATTCTACTTTACTTTAAGTATACAGTTACTTTAAAAACGCGGCTTATCTGTCTAAGAATAACTGGTGCCATAACGACCTGTCCTACATAAAAGTCTTATTAAACCTTCCACCACTACATTTGCAAGTGAAAAGGGAAGCGATCTCCAATGCAATCAGATTGCAAAAGGAGAAGCCGTTCAAGCCATTTGATCTGGTTAATCATTTAAGTATCGTAAGACAAATACGTTTGGAGAAAATAACACCAAAGGTGTTGTAAGGCCATTCGACGTAGTTTTGTGAGACCGACAACAATGACATTCCACTAAACCGTCATCCAAACAAGGATCGATGGAGTGGCTTACAGAATGTTCCAAGACAGACAGTGGACTCAAACTAGGTATGTACAGGCCCAGATGCCATATATCAAAGGTCCTACACTCGACCCCTACCGTCTTCTAGGCCGAGGTATTAGCCACAGAAGAGTACCAATACCTGCAATAAAAGAGCCGAGCCATAAATGACTCACCATTAATGTGCTGTCGGACTGTCAAGCCGTTCTGAAGGTCCTACACTATTAAATGAAGGATAATCTGGGAGTGTCTGCAAACAAAATCTATCAAGGGGAAACAAAGTTAATCTCATGTGGATACCTGGACATGAAGGCAGTGGCGGATCCAAGGGGGGGGGGGGGGTCATGACCCCCCCCCCCCCCTAAATTTGTAGAAAAACTATTTAATTAATTGAGTTATTTGAAAAAATATATTTTTTATTTTATACTTTTTTATTTATATAATTCAACTTAAATAAAAATTTTATTCCAAAACTTAAAAAATAAAAATTTATTTCAATGAATGCTATTGTATGCATGTGATGTATGTGTATAGGTTTTTCTCGGAATTTGGGTTTCAGACCTCAGCTTTGGGTGATGCAAGAGAAACACTTCCCAAGCCACGAAACAGACTCCCTCACTACCACATCAGAGCCCTAACTTAACTTAGTCCTAACTCCTGTTATATTTCGGGGCTTACCTTAGCCGAAGGCAATCACTCTACGCCGTTTCAGGAAGCTATGATTAAGACAACTCGCACACTTTTATTTTATTTATATACATTTTTTTTACTTTTGCTTTGTTCACAAACTTTTTCTTTCACAAACTTCCTCTTATGGTTATTTTTACAAAACGTTTATTTTTTTTTCTTATCGCAACTTTTATTTTCTTTACTTTTTTTTTTTTATATTATTAAGCCAAGCTCAGGGGATACCCTATGATGCAAAGCACAGCGTGGCAGGAAGGAGATAGGGAAAGGATTAAGGGATATGAGGAGAGCGGCGGAGGTGCCGATGTATGTCCACATTCGCACAGTTCGGGATAAGAAAGCATCACAGAATTTAAGTGTACGGCCGAAGGTAATTTGAAGGGTAAAAGGATGAGCGCGGGATGCAGCGCGGGTATTGCGTGCAGGAACTATTCTACAAGGGATCAGACTAGATATTTCATCAGAACATTGGCCATGCATACAGCGATAAAGGAGCGAAAGGCATCCAACATTGCGACGGTGCTCGAGCGAGTCGATATGACGAGTAATTGCCACATCGCCAATGAGCTTGCAGGCTCTCTTTTGGACAATATCCAATGAAGCTAAGGCTGTGCGACCAGCCCCGGCCCAGATATGGGAATTGTATTCCATTCTGGGTCTGATGTAGGACTTGTAGAGGAGCGCTATATTTGATGGGCTGAAATATTTCTTACACCTTTTCAAAAAACCAAGACATTTGGATGCTTCTTTGGCAACCGAGAAGATGTGATCTGTCCAGCTTAACTTACTGGAAATATTAATGCCAAGAATTCTTAGTGACGGTGATTCAGAAATTAATGCACCATCAAACGAAACGGGAGTGGTTAAGTGATGGTCTTGTTTTAATGAGATGAGACAGCTTTGGGTCTTAGATGCATTGAATCGACGCGATTCACTTTGCCCCAAGCGAGAATATTGTCAAGATCGTTATTCAATGATCTAATCATGCAGTCTCGTTTAACACATGCGGCGTTCCCTCTGGAATCCGCAAGGGTGTCAAAGGAGTATGCGAAATCAAGGGTACTGTCATCAGCAAAGCTATGGATAGGATTGAAAGTAAGGGAAAGCAGATTAGAAATAGAGTCGGAGAAATAACAGAGCCCTGGGGGACACCGGCATTAATAGGATGAGGATCAGATATAACGCCATCTAATACAACTTGTATTTGGCGACTAGATAAAAGACTTTCAATCCATAATAGAAGAGGAGGGGAAAGACCAAGTGCTTTGAGTTTGGCTAAAAGGGCTGAATGCCAGACTATATCAAAGGCCTTTGAAATATCAAGAGCAACGATTCCAACTTTCCGTAAGAAAAGTCAGCAAGTCTCCAGATGAGCGTCCGTGCCGGAAGCCGTATTTGCGATCGTTGATTAGCTGATTGGTTTCCAGATACTTCATTAATTTGGAGTTAATGATAGATTCAAAAACCTTTGAAAGAATCGAAGTGATTGCAATTGGTCGATAATTTGAGGGATCGCTACCCTCTCCTTTCTTGGGAATAGGCTGAACGTGAGCTAGTTTCCAAGCAGTTGGAAATTTTCCTGTCGAGTAGGACAGGTAGAATAGTTTGCGCAGAGGTTTAGCCAAGGATGAGGCACAGCTTTTAATTAATAGGGGCGAGAAACCATCAGGGCCTGCGGCTTTAGAGACGTTGATTCCTTTAAGGACCTTGAACACCTGTTTACAATTAGTGTTCAGCCGACCGCGGCGGACGATGGTTGAAATGAAATTTGATATTTTCATAAATATCAAACCATCGTCTTGATATCGTGCATACACCCGCATTGTATGCCGCTCGCGAAAATTTGGTGAAAGGAGGCTTTTTGGTGAAGACTTGATCGTTTAAATCTTCACCGAGTAAATTTTATGCGCCCGATATGTAAGTAGGTATATATGTACATACATATCGTATTTGTATTTTCGACAAATCTTACTGAAGGTAAGATTTGTCGTGGGGCTTTTTTCTATTGAAAAGACTTGGGTTGAAATTTAAAACTTTTATTTGTTTTATTTGTTTTTAACTGAGGAATTTGAATCAATTGCTGTTGTCAATTTCTTCGCCTTAAAGAGAGATAAGCCCCTTTTCAGGTAATTTTGGCATGTCGCACTCCTAACATTCTAAAATATTTGCAGCGTTCTTATGTAAAACCACTGACATTTAAAATATGGACTGACTACGTCCATAGAAATACACTGCAGTAAGTGGGCTCATTTCTATACAGCGTTCTCTTTCGGTCTATGAACCAACTACTAATTCGCACGTCACATAGAAATGTTACGTAACTCAAAATTTGTCGTCTTTCAGTTAATTACACCATAAAATTGGAATACTTCTATCTGATTGTTTTTGCCGCTAGATAGCGATAGTGTCACTTTTCTGTTACTTAAGAACAGAGATATTCTTCATAGAACAGTGTGTCAGTGTCACTTTTTGAGTTGTGACGATCTTCATAACAAACGTAAATATGTTTTCGACATTTTAACAGTATTATTTTAAATTGTGTCACTTTTCCACAAAACAGCATTTATTTCTCAAAAATTTTATTATGAGTTATGACATTTTTCCACAAAGTTCGAAGTACGAAATTTAATTCTTAAAAATCGTATTTTGAGTTGTGCCACTTAAAAAAACTTGTAAAAAGATTTATTTCGCAACAAAAAAAAGCAACACAACTTAAAAGTATGCTGGATTAACAGCTAACCTCGCCAACTGCGGTAACAAAAACTTAAAATTTCTTTTATATAAATCTTCAGAAATAAATTTACTAACAAATTTAAGAGTTCAGACTATTTTTAGCAAACAATTACTACGTCAAGCTAGAATTAATTCTATGTACAACTATTCGTTTTTTCGCTCTCCTGAAAAGTTGCATTTTTTGAGTTGGGTCACTTTTCTATGTAACGTGCGAACTGAGAAAGGGCTGTAAACAATAAATAAATAAGTGGGTTTGTCGAAATAAATGTTTTTAAATTAATTATTTGGATTAATAGAAATTCGAGAGGTTTCACTTTTCAACTTTCCGCCAATGGATTTTTCAATGTTGGCACCGACGTATGAACTATTTTTGACACAAAAAATTGTACTCGCATGAAATAGAATATCGAGCAGTCCACATTATATATGCCAGTGTGTAAAACTGACACAAGTTTGGCTTGAATGACTCCTGCAGTTTGCACCCTATTCTATTAAAAAAATTGGTTTTTGTAAAAAAAAGTATACTAAAAAATGACACATCATCCACACCGCTTAATGCTGATTTCCTAGTTCCAAATACTGCAGTACTGCGGTGGCTATGCGAACCGACTTACGGCGTGGGATGTTTTTTTTTTTTTTTTGCTCGATTTAATTTGTAAGATGACCCCCCCCCCCCCCCCCCGCCCTAATTCCAATGCTAGATCCGCGCCACCATAAAGGCCATAAAGGCAATGAAAGCGGAGCGGAAGCCCCCTTTATCGGACTAGAGCAATTTTGTGTCACCTTCACCTGCTCGGACAACAAACAAAAATCCACGTATTGAGAAAGATTATAAGGATTTCGTCAGGCAAAAAAGTTTATCGACATCTCTGGCTGAAAAACCAGAGGACGATATAAAAACCACTACTTTTTTTACTCTGAATATATAGTTTATACAATTAAGCCGCGTTCTTAACCTACGAATGTTTACTCAAAACTCAACATTTCTTAAAACTGAAGCTGCTCCGAAGCGCCTTCCCAATCATTTCGCGATACTGGCACTCGCCTACTTTCATGGCATTGCTTAATTCATTAATTTCGTACTTATTTCTCATATATTGTTTACATCACAATTGGCTTAGCTGAGACTTCATCTTTCCGCTTCTATCGCGATGCCCATGAAACTTCAGAGTGCCTGCTCTGCAACTGTGAATCATTGGCCAGGCGGAGATTACTCCACTTCGAACATGTTTTTCCTCCATCAAACTACGTGTGAAATATAAGTCCCAGAATGGTTTTTGATTTTATTAACAGTCTACAGCTAGAAAGGGAGTAAATTAAACAATATATCTTTCAGATCATAGTTAGTGGGAAACTCCTACACACCCGTATAGCTTTAAAAAAAAATACAGTAAGATGCTAAGGTCCTCAATAGTACTATTTTTTTAAACAAATACTATTATTTAAAAAAATATATTTTGTTCGGTATGCTATATTTTTATGAATAATATAAAGTATTTAGCGTTGTTTGACATATGGATCATGGAAACTGTTTGGTACATTTTCGAGAGCTCTTTAAAATAACGTTTAATTGTAAAATCACGAAATTTCCAAATACGTAATGCAGTGCTGTTGAGAGCATCAAAAAACACGAATAAGCTATTTTCGTAATACATACTCTGAAAGTTTCATCCAAACCGTAGATAGTCGGGTTCCAAGGAGATGAATTTCGTATGGCATGGCAGTATCCCTGCATATTGTTACGTGCAATAAAAACAAGGACAAGCGACATCTACATACTTCACGTGGAATGACTAATTATGTACGGACATAAACAACTTTCGAAGAATCGTATTACAGAAAGGGCAAGCGACGTGTTTAGGTTCGGAGAATCGATCTTTCGAGAACGGAATATTCCAGAAGCATCTAGGAAAGTTTTTAGAGTATCAATAAGGCGCTTCTCACCGCCAGGAGGCAGTCTTATTTCAGACAGTGAAGAGAACGCTATACACTAAATATTTGGATAACTAAAGAGTTGATTTGATAATTGTTTGTGAATATTATAAAAGTAAACCATAAAGTTATATAAAGGAAGAACTTTTAAATAATATCTGAAATATTGTGTTTTGAATAACGAACTAAGGCCACGCTCGTAACAATATTATAAAACACAACGTTTCTTTTTCTGTCTATCTATTAGTGCGTTTATAATTCGAGAACTACTGACCCAGTTTACATGATTCTTTTTTAGTTTATATATATATATGTTCTTTGGCCAGGTTTTAGTATATATTTTGTTACGCTAGGTACCAAAAGAAATAAGTAGTAACGATTCCACTGAAACAAGTCGACCGAAAAGCGGTCGATTAGAGGCTGTTTAGCACATGCTGCCTAAACCTCTAGAGATATATTAATACATTGTATAGAAAATGTCGTGGGTATAATATATTCTACAAAAAATATCGTGAAAATATCTTTGAATGGTAACCTATAAAAAGGGGTTCTTATGGTTAATTTTCAGCGACATCTCCATTAATTCAATTCAATTTATTTGCTTGCTTCCATATGTACATTATGCTTTTGTTATTGTAAATGTAAATTATGGAGGTAAATAATAAGAACGTCAGCTTTTGTTGACAAAGCTTGATCAAACGAACAGATATCACTTGCTATTATACCTTGGGTAATAGTCCAATCGGAATGTACTATTCTAAGTATGTTCACGGTTAGAAATCTTGTAGTGTATTTAAATAAATATTATATTCTATATCAGGCCACACCAATAATCAATTTGATTTATATATTTAGGTTGTACTAAAAATAATCTTCAATGTCACCCAAAGTTTACATTTAATTTAATTGTATTATTTTATTTTATTTTATTTTATATTAAAGTTCAATTTTGCATACTTATTTATATTGCAATATATATTTGAAATTAAGTTGCCTTTAGTATTTGCAAATGCAAAGCTTCCATAAATTTAATTTTAATATAAATGTATCGAAATTTTGCAATCAAAATATATTGAAACTTATGTCGTTTTCGTTTGAACATCAAGATTCTGTCTGGAGGCAACCCCGTTCAATCGAACGGTTTCAGAGTGCAGTGCACCTGAAAAAGTTCGCTTGTGTATGTATACTAACGTCAAAGTAGCTATGAACTTTTTGCGAAAACTCGTTGATAATTTGTTTGCAGAAAAATTTTGAGGATAATATAATAATAGTAGAGGTCTTAATAATAATTTTTGATCTTAAAATTAATTAAATTATATGAAATCACAACTAGACTTTTTTTGTGTGAGTGAATACATAGTGTACCCGAGTAAATTTTCAGAGTGAAACTGATGCTTTTTGGGTTGCCACCAGAGACAACCCATGACGTCACTTTTGCTTCAAACGAACGCTTTGACAGCACTTAGTTTGCCTCCAAAGCGAAACTGATGTTCAAACGAAAACGACATTAATATTTTCCTATATTGGTCAAATAAAAGGTTCATGATGTTATTTATTTACTTATGAAATTATATAATATTATAGAAATACAATTGCAAATATTTGTATCACAGTTCTTAAGAGTTGCATATTTGAGAGATTGTCCTAGACTAATATGACTATATTTTGCCAAATGATTCCTCTCGTCCAGAGAAGTAAAAAATTGTATGGTGGCAAAATTTCACCGTACCGAGTTACAGGGTAAAATATCATCTTTTTTCATTAAACAGCCTATATCTTGAAAAGTACATAGTATTCGGTCCATTTTAAGACGGAATTTGTTCGACCAACCTAAAAATAAAAGAAATATTAGATTAAGATGAAATTAAAAATCTTACCAGCATCTGGGAAAACACAGATGCAAAAGTCCCTCGCTGAATAATAATTAACTACACAAACACAATTTACCACAAAAAATTAACAATATTAAAACTCGCGCGCGGTTGACATTTCGCATAAAAATAAACACATCAAACTCCATACTCTCGCGATGTTTGATATATCACCCCGGGGTGAAAAGAGATGCAGAATCGAATGGGCGCGTTCGCGTCGCGTAATTTTTCACGGTTTACGGAATATTCGCGAATTTTCGAAATTCCCTTTACACCAATGAGTGCGAAAGAGACAGAAAGGTGTGAAAGGGACAAGGATGAAGATAAGCAGAATGAATTATGAGAGGAATTTTGTAAATTGAACTAAAAGATGGCGTATCGATAAGTTATGGCACAGATTCGGAAAACTTATCATAATTACGTGAAATTAAAAAGGTTTCCTATGGGAAAGATGTCAAAAAATGCAATTTGTAATTTGACATCAAATGACTACAACAAATTCACATATTGTAGTCAAATTAAGCCTAAAAATTGCATAATTCATTTTTATGGATACGAAATCGGAACAAAATTATCGAGTCTGTTCAGAGAAACTTTTTACGATTTGCTCTCAGGCACCTACCCTGGAATAATTCATTGATTTTGATATGAGGCTCGCTTGCAGCTTTTGAATATGCACTCACTTGAGAAACGTCGAATGGTTGCCGATGCAACTTTTGTTCACCAACTCTTAAGCACGAATATTGATTCCCCGTTGTTACTTGACAAAATTTCTATAAAAAGGGGGTTCATTCTTCATTCTGCCTTCATATTTTTCAAAGTTGTCAAGGTGCGAGCACATGCAGTAGCATTCCTCCCACAATTTGCAAATTTTCTCAAGTGTCATCAATATAGGAAATAGAATTTCAGCGAAACTCAAGGCATTTTTCATCAGCTAAACATCAATTTTTTTATCAAGGCAACTTGCAAACAACAAGAAATTGTCAAGCATCTTATTTGTGAAAAGTTATTAGTGACAAATTTAAATTAAATTAAAGGTAAATTTGCATATTATTTATTATCTTCAATTTGGGTTAAATTTCATTGTGGTTGCATGCCAGGTGTTGGACATACACACATGTATGAATTTAACAAGAACGATTGAATTTTTTATTCTTAATCTCTTCCTTTCAGCCATTTAATTAATTCACTCAAGTAAATCGACATTTCCAACAATTATTTATCGTGTGAAAAATATGCCATTAGGTCAGTTTTACACAACATAATAATTGGAAAATAGATCTACCTTGAGTTCTAATTAGTATTTACTTTCAGCTGTTAGTAAATATATTAGTTAAGAACTAGAAAAAAAAATTGTTTTTTACCTTATGTATATATTTATATGAAATTGTAACGTAGCATAATCTTCTAATTTGTCATTACTGAAAGGAAAAAGATAAATTCTAGTAAAATATAGTTCGTTTGCACTTTTCAGTATCGTTTAGTTATTAAATGCACCAAAAAACATTGTGAATCATTTAATTGCAAGTGAAGTTTCTAAGCGCGCACGTGTAAGTTGAAGGAAGCAAATTTTGCATATTGAAAGGATTTGTTCAAATAATTAATTTTCTCATAAGATCAATATTTTTTTAGTCAATTAGTATTATTTGTTGCAATAAATAATTGAGTGAATAATAGAGTGACAAATTATCCTTTTTTTATTTAACCGCTACACTCCACCAGAATATTTTCTTTCAGCATACGTGGATTCTCGTTTGTAATTGCAGTTTTCTTTCGAAAGTCAATTGACAGATTTCATTAAACTGTACTTTGCGACCGCAGTCTGTTCGTATTTATCAATTAGTGGAATTGACAGCAGCTGTGGGAAAACAGAATTTTATGCAGAACCTTAAGGTCTTTCCTATAAATATTAAATCATCCTTATGCTCATCTCCACTTTAAAGTTATGACAGTTCTAATTCAAAATTTCGGTTTTTAAATTTTGTTATTTTTTTTTATTTTCCTGTTTTTTTTTAAGTACCCCCATAACATACATTTTTGTTGCAAAATTTCGAAGGTCCAGAGTCTTCTCCTTAGTTTATTCTATTATAGTTATGTTCTCTCTGTGACAGTTAAGTAATCACTAGCTCTTAATCTATTCACGTCATACTGAAATTAGACGATATTTTTTTTAAAATCACGTGCTTTCAATCACTAAGGTAACAAATTATCTGTCATCTAAATAGGTTAAAAGCTATTAAATTGTCTGGACGAGAGGAATCGTTTGTCAAAATATAGTCATATTAGTCTGGAACACCCTGTATGCTTACTGAAAAATTCGTAATATAATACTGATCTTTTATCGAATATAATCCGAATATTTCCTTGCTTTGAAGATTTTCGCATTTTTTATCCATACGATATATTTCGTAATGAGTAGTTCAAAATTTCATTGAAATATTTTGATTTTTAATTTTCCAACAAAAAATAGGTGTGTTTTCATCATACCATATATTGGAAATCTGTAAAAAAAACAGGGTAATTCGTTGCCGGTATTAAGAGAAATTATGAGACATTTCTATAATGATACATAATCTGGCTTTACTTCAAACTAAAGAATTTCGAATATATTTGTACACAAATGCTAAAATTTAATTATTTTTGTAATCATCCAAATTAACTTTTCTCAATTTTCCAAAGCTTAAATTTGTCTTCATATTCATAGAACTTATTTAAATCTGCCATCATATTTTGGTGGTGTGTGCTTAATGTTTTCACGAGGTTTATGTCATTATTACTAGAAGATAGTAAGGATAAAAAATATTTATGTTTTTCCTCATGTCTCATTACCCGCATGTGTGAAAAAGTGATCAATTATTTTTTATCAGGAGTAGTGCATTATAATATGTTACTTTGGAGCGAGATGCATCTCAAACTCTTCAACTAGGACATCTAAGTGAGATGAAATTAAATATTCCAACTCATTTAACCCTTGAATGCTAAAAATCAAATCGACTACTCGCAAAATAATATTGGCGTTACTTCAATGTCTACATTATCGAAGTATCCACAACTTCTCAGTACCTTCATTAATGAGTCTGCTGCAACTGTAGATGGAATATTGAAGCTCTTAGTTGCTTGTACGTTACAGCACAGGAAGCTATAGGGGCCAAGATGACGTATGTTTAGGACTTCACTGCCCAGTGTGAAGGCACTAGTGTCACTGCCTTCAACCTGACAAATACCTCCATAAACCCGGATGATTAAGTGTCCTTTGGAACCCTGCCCATATTTTCGCCCTGAACTGCGCGTATTGTGCCAATTACAAAAAAGGGAAACTCCAAAAGTCTAAATGGGTTCCGACCAATCTCTCTATTATCCAACCTGGGCAAATTACTTGAAAAACTAGTCCGTCAACAAACTGAGAATACCTGTCTCGACTTAAACATCAGGCAGGACACTAAATTTGGTCTCATGCCCAAGCACTCTACTTTCCACGCCCTGCTCAAATTCCAGTCGGACACCACATTCGCCCTAATTAAAAACGAGCTCACAGTAGGTTGCTTCCTTGACGTTGAGAAAGCCTTCGACTCCGTCAGGAAAAACGGACTCATTTTCAAAATCATAAGTCTAGAGTTCCCACCTTTCGTACACGTATCATTCACAATTTCCTTTCAACTAGAAACTTCTACAGTGAACTTGAAAGAAATAAATCTGCCCTAACGTCATTCAGCGCTGGTGTTCCCCAAGGCTCGGTCCTCGGACCAACGCTTTTCAACCTTTACACGCACGACCAACCCTCGAATAATCCAAATTCCACCACGCATCTCTGCGCAGATGATTCCCTAACATACGCTCACTCCATCTCCCCAAGCTTCGCTGCCAGAAAAGTCGACCAGCACGTAGTCAAACTCGCTGGGTTCTACAAAAAATGGGGAATCAAAATAAATCTCAGTAAATTCGAACTGATTTGCATCAGAAACCCATCCACCATAGGAGACCCAATATCGCCACCCGCTCTGACAACATTGAAATTACAGACAACAACGAAAGCCTCAAGCTTTCAAAGAACGCCAAGTACCTTGGTGTCTCTTTCAATAACCTCGTAAAATTCAACAGCCACGCCAAGTCGGCCTTAGAGAAAGGCAAACTATGCCTACAGCCTTTTAAACCCCTTAATAAAAAGGAGTAATGGTATTCTCAAAGACACTAAACTACTAATCTATAAGCAGCTTATTCGTCCGACTATCACGCACGCCAACATACATATATCAAATAAATTAGCATTCTTGAGAGGAAAATCCTGCGCGCTTACACTGGACTGTTCAGGAGACCTGACAGAACCTACTATCCCAACAAACTTCTGTACGAAAGTGCAAATATAGTTCCAATTGAGAAATATCTTCTAGATATCACGTGTTATCAACTTGAGAAGATCCCTCAACGCCCCAACCCACTCATCAATACTCTGCCAACGCAAATTCATGTTGAAAACTTCAATTACTTGTCACCATTTCACCTTATTCACCCTTATACGGGGAATATTTATTACCTGGGCGAAAAATTTACATTCTTCGCCAGCAAAGGAAACCATCACCGTGGATAAGAGCCCATCAGCACCGCTCACATCATCGGGGAACTATCAACGTGGGACCATACTATCTCATCGTGGAGGCTCCTCGTTATGGAAGAAGAAAGGCCGTGTGTAAAATCAGTGAGGTAGGGCAAACACCCTATCAAAAAATCCCAAATCCCAACCTATCCACTTTCCAATTCCTTCCCAAACTCAAAAACCACTTTCAAAGCAACAAATACCATTAATACAGCTTGCCATCACGCAACAAGCTGTAAAATGAAGACATCGCGTAACTAACAGTTTTTATACCTTTTTCGGACAGTTAAAGTGGTAATGTAAAATAAAGTCATAAGTGAAATCCAGGCCAAAATTAAAGCCTGTAGGAAAATGTTAAACAAGTATTCCGGGATATCGGTTCTGTTAAAATCATCATAGTTGAAATTAGTAAGATCTGGATTTTGATTTAGCGCTAGTGTCCTTGACTTTACTTATCCTTTTCCTTGCAAATTTTAAAGACTTGGGAAATATAAATGTTTTTCCAGATTTGGGATGCAGGATGTTTTCATTTTTGTAAAACGGCGTTCTTCTAAATTTGATGAACCAGGGTCTCTACTACGTGACGTACAATTTCCTATATGTACTGCACTTGGTTCTGTCATATTTTTAGACAACTGTTCTGTGTTGTTACATTTGATTCGCAGAGTTTTTCTTAAGCATTTCCATTCATAGTTCTAGTTGTGTTGAGAAGTCCTTGCGTTTGTAAGATTTGTATTAAGTCATCAAAATCTAAGTCCGTTGAATCTTCAACGGGTTTGTGATATGTAAGCGACGGGGGAACAACGTTCTTTTGTTGATTCTAGAGTTGATGTAAATGTTAAACTCGCAATACGTTAAAGTTTTCTATATAACGAAACAAGTGTGCGTTCCTTTAGAAGACTTGCTGCGCAGGATGGTTCATCTGCTACCTGGCGTTTATCAACACTTTTCACTATTTGAATTATTTGCAAAATGTTATCGGTATTAATACCAGCTTCCGATAGTTTATATTTTAATGGACTTATAACATTTTCGGCAGAAGACAATTTTTCATACGTCATTGTAGAAGAAATAGCAGTATTTACCACATCCAAATTTCGAATGATATTTTGAATATATTTACTGCAATCTACAGCTGATGGATCAAACGGATACAAGCCGCATTTCCGGAAACCATTCTTCATAGCATTAAATAAACCATTTTTTTTTTTTTACAGATTCCAGCATTGTACAAAATGTCATTTGAATTAAGCTTTTATCTGTTATGTCACGATGGCTTGAAATCGAACGGTTTACTGTTTCTTTTCATCCTTAAGAGGAGTCAGTACTCAGCAAAAGTTTCAATTAAGAGAACCTGTAGGTAATAAAATTTACTATACGGTGAAAGTGAGAAAATTCATATCAAATTAGCCTAGACTTAGACCACAGAGCATATCAGAGACATCTACCGCAAAAGACAGAAACCCAACATCCGACAAAACCATACAATTTAAGACGCAAAATGGAAATTTGCAGTTCACATAAATTGAAAATTTTTAACGAGAATTAAGTCTCCTAAATTTTCTTTGCCCATAATTGTTAAATATGCTATTTTGCTTCGTATTTAGAGAAAAAACAAGTACATTTAGAGTCAAATAATTATAAAAAGGGCAACTAAAATTGAAAAAACTCGACGTTATTTGCTAGCTAGGCCTTATCTTTCTAAAACAGTCACAATTTAAAGAAATGAGAATACCTACCCACAAGAATTTTATTTAAAAACTTCAATTTTTACCATTTTTTTAATTTTTGCTGTAGTTATTTACTAGATTTCTTCATTACCTTTAATTTAAGATATAAATCATTATTCTACTACAAATAGTTTGCCAGAAATTCGCATTGAAAAATGTATGAAACTTGCAAATATTGGTACTGATTCCTCTTAAGGGACTTAAAGACACTTACATCGGCAGACTACATTAGATGAATCGTGTTTGGAGACAATTCATACAGAATTATATCGTGTTCAAAGCAAAATTCACTCAGTTCCATTGACATATGAGACCTGTGACTATATACAAAAAGTAGAACTGGACGTTGTATGGCGTTGTCGTCAATCCAATTATTATTATTATTTCCGATTATCTAATTCTATGGCACGCTCATAGCGACATCTCTTGGAAGTCATACATATGGAAAGAAAACCATAGGTGGAAGTATTTCTCCATTGGCATTAAACACAATTAAAACTGTAACAGTATCCTTCTGATCGCCTAGGTTGACAATACAAAGGTTTTTCCACCGTTTAGGAGCACTCACTCTACCTGACTTCGGGCATAAGCTGAACCCGATTTCATCCCCATTTAATATACGACGTGGATACAGAAAGATTTTTTCTAAATTATTGTCGTATCGCGAAACTACTTTTGAATGTACTCTTAGTGACTACAGCACGACTCTTTGTATGTCTTTATGGTTGCCTTAATATTATTTCATTATGTCGTTTCATAAAAGAGGAATACCATTTACACCCAGATCTACCATTTTTGAAAGGTGTTGTCCTACTGTCATCATTTATGATTTTCTTAACAGTATCCAGTAAATCATTTTGTCTAATGTGATAACCACACTTATCCAGGGTAATACAGCAGTCCGCAATTCGCTTTTCTTCTATCTTTGTTAAGTACGTTTCTGGACCCATTTTTTGACATCCTGCCTGCGGCAATATTCCCATTAAGATTATCTTGGATTGTTTATCGAGGAACTTGGAACTTTTTGCTTGCACTTCGTATTGTTGATTTAGCAGTTCGGATTTCGACAATAGCAGAAAGATGTTCTTCTATTTTATATTTATGGATTTCACGATTACGCTCCATATTATTTTCCAAGTGCACGCTCCAATAGTTATTAAATGTAACGCATCTCCAATAAATTGAAACAAAATAAGTTGAATTTTGAAATTACTAAAAATGTTCAAATTTTTGTAAATTAACGCATTAACGCCCAGTTTATTAAAACGTGTAGTGTGACTCGGATAGCGGAATGGTTACTTTATTTTCTTCTACCACCATTCACACCAAAATGTCTTATAAAATTTCTAAGATGTCCTTAAAATACGTAGGGATATGGCGAGTATTGTTTCCTATTATTTTAGTCGTTCTACATAAAGATTTATGGGATAAATGTTAGTGTTTTGCAGAAAAGAGGTGAAATATTGGTGTGGATACATATTCAAACTGGGCGCTAATGGATTAAAATTATGTCCTTCCACAAAAATAGCAAATACCAAAATCTGCAACAATAAGAGATCTCTGAGAAAACTGTAATGAGACTTAAATAAATGAGAGTCTTCTATAACAGACTGTAAAATATAAAATTTCAATCAGATTGTTATCGAAAAATTTAAAAGATAAAAGTCCTATAAGACGTTTATCACAGGATATGACTGATTGAAATTTATAAAAGTCTTCTAAGACAGTTTATCTTGAGACTAAAAAATTAACAGTCGTAAGAGGAGTCAGTACTGTGTCCTGAATGTGAGAAAATTCATATAAAATTAGCCTAGACCTAGACCACAGAGCACATTAGAGACATCTACCGCAAAAGAGAGAAACCCAACATCCGACAAAACCATACAATTGAAGACGAAAAATGAAAATTTTCAGTTCACATAAATTGAAATTTTTAACGAGAATTAACTCTCCTAAATTATCTATGCCCATAATTGTTAAATATGCTATTTTGCTTTGTATTTAAACAACTTTCAAATAAATATTGCAATTTCTCGTCGGTGAAACGTCGGGAGTAAAAACAAGTACATTTAGAGTCAAATAATTATAAAAAGCCCCAATAAAAATGAAAAAAACTCGACGTTATTTGCTAGATCTAGGCTTTATCTTTCCAAAACAAGCACAATTTAAAGAAATGAGAATACCTGTCAACAGGAATTTGATTTAAAAACTTCAATTTTTACCGTTTTTTACAAGTTTTCGAGGTAATATCTCCATTCTAATACACTTTTTATAATTTCTGCCGATGTTATTTACTAGACTTCTTCATTACCTTTAATTGACGATATAAATCATTATTCTGCTACAAATAGTTTGCCAGAAACTCCTATTGAAAAATGTATGAAACTTGCAAATATTGGTACTGACTCCTCTTAATAAATATATATAACAGTTATATAGAAAAAAACAAAGTTAAATTTTAACTATTATTTCAAGATTTTTCACACACAAGGTCCCATAACAGTTACGGTCCCTGATTTATTTACTATTTATTAATTCCAGACATGCTGGACGATTATTGGAACACGAAAATATTTGTAAGTACCAGTATTCGACCACCCCTGGCCGACTACTGGAATTTACCTGGATATATGCTCCAGTAGACCGGCCACCCTAAAAAAACTAACTTTTACAAACATCTTTAACTTTTTAAATATTTTATAATGAATTTCTGAGCTATTAATAATGCGCATATGGTGCAATAGTATACGAAAAACTTACACTGAATAGAATGTTTATAAGTTATGGTCACCACGCGACCTCTTAATTTATATTCAAAACTAGCACTTCTTCACTTGAGAAAACACTAAACGTGAATGAGCCAATGATTGTCTGACTTTCCCTTTCTGTTTATGTTTGTGCATAAAAATACTTTTTTTTTTGTATGTGAGGACGTTAAAGAGACCACAGGGTTTGAATTTTAACAAAAATGTCATGCGTATTTTTTGTTATTTAAAATATTATCTAGCAAAGTGGCCGATTAATCGGTTGTGGACGACTACTAGTGCAGTTACCCTAATTTTTATTTCTTTTTTCAAATGAGAGTAGGTGTCATTTGAAAAAATTATGTTGTCATTTGAAACAAAAAAACGATAATGCTGTCATTTGAAAATATAATGGCTACTTATGATAATAAAATGAATGAGAATAAAACGAGGAAAAAAACGCCGAAAAATCACGTTTCTTATATGAGGACCCCTCAAATCTTAATTTTATTTAATTTTTATTATTTGTTATTATAGCGGGAATAGATATATATACTATGTAAAAATTTCAACTATCTACCTATTACGGTTCATGAGATACAGCCCGGTGACCGACAGACAAGTGGCCACCAGAGGTTTAGTAATAGGGTTCCCGTTTTTACTCATTGGGTACCGGACCCTAAAAAAAGAATATTATTTTTATAAACCACCACAAAAATCTGTATGTATATTATCGTTACAGTGAAATAATTTACTGAGATATTTTTCCTTGAAAGATTCATTTTGAAAGAGAGCTATTACTGGTTTGGTTATTGGAACATATTGAAAACAACATTGAACGAAAATATGTTTGTTCATGTTTGTTTTGATGTCGAATTTTCTATCCAATCGACCGACTGCCTAGTCTTTGTTTAGTACTTTCACAAAAAGTTTTTATAACTTGAATTGTACTCCTGAAAATTTTCTGCAATTAAATGATTCGTAGACATTAACCACTACTGGACAAAATAATTCTTCAATATCAATACGTAATTTTTCGTCGACAAAAATGTATTTGATTTTTTTTTTTTTTAATTTAAAAGTCGACTGTTGCCAGGATATTATTTTCATCTTGTTGGGCTAATTCCATTTGCATCAAGAAATTATAAAAATATCAGAAACTGCAATATTTGGCTTAATCAAGTTAAGAACAATATTATTTTTGTAATTTCTTCACATTTATCAGATATGTTTAAACTTTCACCTCGTGTATTGGTGTTAACGAATTCGGTTTACTATTATTAAATGTAGTCATGTTTAGGTTAATATTTTTGAGGAAAGCTCCGATCTGTATTTTAATAATCATTATTCGCTTGACATTTGGAGCCTTGATTTAGTACCCTTGTTCGGGAGCTAATAATATAAAAAAATATAAATACCTTGTATGAAATAAAAAAAAATAAAAAAATAGAATTTATAGAAACTTAGTCTATGCTAGAGCTTTAAAGGACCACAGATCAATGATGTGTCAAGTTGTTTGCCATGATATGTTGTCAAGGTTTCAATCTTCTTAGTAATTGTTGGTAGTCTTTGTTGATGAAAATTAAGAGAATGGCTTTCCGGTTCACAATCATATTTTGAGATACATTTATATGTTGCTTTGCTAGCTACAACTAAGTGATTTACTCTTAAATGAATAATTGCAAACGAAATGTTTTCAAATTCTTTCTTACAAACAAAACAAAAAAAACATGTTGATTTAAACAAATTGTTAAAGTACCTACTAATAGCTGTATAAAAGAGTAATATTAGATTCTCTTAGTTCGACAAAAATTAAAATTTTTGTGTACAAAAGATACGAAAATAAATTTTGTTTGCTTTAGATCTTTTTATATATTTTTTTTTAATTAGATATTTCCAGCTTTATTTATACTTTTTTTATTAATTTCAATCAGTTTTGAATTTGTAATTGATATAATAGTATTTGTTTGATAAAATAAATATAAATGAAATATCTAAAAAGTTTTAATATGCATATCGAAGTATTGCAAACATGAAAATTTAAGAGGTAGCACATTAATTTTTGAGCAACAGATAATTAAAATTGGGATATTGTCCTTATTAACCCCAATTGCTAATTGTTAGCGGTTGCTGGTCGCTCAAATCATAGGATGTTTTGGGAATATTTATCTGCAATAAATCAAAAATGTTTAAAGTTAAATTTACATACATGTGCAAGCTTTCACGCTTATCTACTATTTTTCCTTGTTCGATCTCTTTACTGATTTTGATTTGAACGAATTACGTACCTTTAATATTTTGGTTCGCGTTCTCTTATCTTTTCGGAATATTTTCTCCAATTTTGCAGTCGTAGATCTGAGCTTTATTGAAAGGTTTGGTTTTGAAAAATTAAAAATAGATATATGTAATATTGTAAAGGCAATAGCGGATACTCAAAAGTACAACAGTTTTATACCTGTAAATGACAATACTGTTTAGTGTTAAAGAATACTCGTTTTGTATTGAAAATAAAAAAATTTCAAAGCACATTTCATTAAGCATTTAAAACTAATAAATAAATCATTATGTTTGAGTAAATTCTAACATTTTCATAAGAAATTTTGCAGAGACGCTAATAAAATAATATTTTTTATGCAGGTATTCCTCTTCCGGAGGGGTCAAAAATCCACAATTAGTGGAAAGCCCCATTTAATACTATTAATTCGAAATATCGCATAAAAGAGTCGAGTAACCCGATGCAAAGTAATCAGCAAATTAAAATCACGAACACAGTGAAAATATTCAAATTTGAGTCGTCCTGTATCAAGACCGCAGGTTGGCAGGCTAAACAACAAAATTAATTAATGCTTAACTGATTCTGAAAGTTTCATCTAAATCGGATGGATTAGGGCTAAAAATTGATTATTTTGATCGTTTTGGTATGGATCTCCTTTTATATGTATTTTATATAATAATATTTACTATATATAAAGCAAATCTTACAAATCTAACCCCAATGTACATCATCTTGTTTTATCAAATAAAATATGTTTAAAATTTATTTGAACTATAAACATCAAATACAAAACTTACTAGAAAACATTATTTCTTCAGCCGTTAAAGTACAAATATCACCTCCATCCTCATAATTCTCTAATTCTCTATACGTAATACACGCAATTCTGGGATAGTAAATTACCGTGAAATATAGCAACAAATGAGAATCCTGTATGGAGAATATCCGAATAAAGTGTGGTACTTCAAAATTTATACTTCAGTCCAGCCTCATAGCTTGGGATGAGAGTAACATGTCTCATAAGAAAACTGTCTTGATCGAAACCTTAACTATCTCAGAAATAATAGCGAAATAATTGAAGAAGTCAATTTTCTTCTTTTTTACTTCAACTTGGAAATAGAACCGAAAAACCCATGAAGGGTTTTCCAATAAGAGGTGTTATTTTGATATTCAAATAAAAATGCCACTTTTTGAGATAAATGATCGGATCTCTATTTCATTATAAAGAGAAAGGCATGCCGTTAATAATGGAAAATAACATCAGCCAAATAACCACCACGACCACGCCTACAAGACCATATCCTTTTCATGAAATTTTCCATAACCAAATCGCAAAGTGGCTGCCCTATATCCTCGATAGCGAAGTTCGCGATTTTCAAAGTTAAATATCTCCGAAAGAATAAGTTTCCGCGAAAAATAATTGTGATATTTGTGATTTGTGAGCGAATTGTAAATTATTCGCAAAGTTTGAAGAAAATCGGCTACAGTTGTCGATTCACTACATTTTCCAGAATTTTAATGTGGGACGTATTTTTTAACTATCTCGCTTCCACTTGCTATCTCTTTTCTTCTCATTAGTTATATGAGAATTCATAAATTACTAAATATCTTTTAACGAAGATATTTTGGTACTTTTTAACGCCACCATCGTATTTTTCGTAAAAAATTACGCCGTGTTCATGTGCCGTATGTTGGTAGTACATGAATTCTGACAGTTCCGCGATATTTACAAGTTTTGGTTTCGCGGTCGCGAGTTTTCCGTGTGTTTTTAGAGAAAAGTGTGCTTTTAAGACTCAGGTAAATTGTGTTTTTGTGCATTAACTAGTGTTTTTGTGTTTTAATTATACACGAAAACTCGTTTATCGCGAAAATTTGCAGGTGAGGTTCTCCTTTGTTTTTTTTTTTTCGCGGGAAATCATCGCTGGAAGTTGATTTTGTGTAAGAAATCTCATCAATAGCTCATGAATTTCAGTTTTATTGAGTTATTGCACTTTAAAATCTTTTATAAACTTGATTTTTGAGTAAATTGTTTTCCCTTATGTCAAACGTGCACAATTATGTGTAATTTTGTTTTAATTATTTCACGGGAAAGTGTTTTTCCATAATTAATATATTCCATAATTTTGTTTCAATAGTTGGTTTAAATTTCCATTGATGGAAATTGAAATTAAGCTATTTTTACATATTTTCCAATTCCCATAGTGTTGTTGTTGTATTTGCATGGGGAAAGTTGGAAATTTTCATATTTTTTTTCTTATGAACTTAGTTCGATGACGAATGTCGACTTATTTCCTTGGACCAACTTTCTGCACAAATCACCAAAGAAAATGAAGTTGACATATTTTGGCACAAGCTTTCCCGAATCCCCACAGCTGACGAAGACCGCAAATATATTATTGTACCTCAATTGACGCTATCCGTTTTAACTCTCGCACATTCCAATGGCAATACCGAGAAGATTTTTAGCAAGAACAACCTAACAAGAAGAAATTTAAGAAAATTAACAGGCTATCATCAGAGACCGTGTTAGGAGCCCTCCTTTCAGCTCGATGTGCTAAAACACAGTCGAGAGAAACCTACCACTCAAGGGATAAGTCGCGCAACGGCATTATATAATAGAATAAACCTGCTTGAAGATGAAAATTTCGACCAAAATATTGACTGGGACCCAGATAATCCTAGCCTAATCTAGATGTCTTTTATTTTAAGAACAAGACTATACACAATTTTAATACAAAAATCGGTAAAAAAATTTATCAAATAACACTTTTTTAAAGATATCCATTATTTTTATTATAAAATAATCCCCAGTTTTAATTTAGCCGCGACGTACGAGAATGTTGTTGCAGTCTATTAACTCTTGCTGTACAAATTGGCACACCAACTGTTTCCGTTTTTTTTTTTTCTAATATATTCTGTTATAGCATGCAATAGAAAAATAGCCATCTATGGAGATTTTGCTAGAAATTACTACATAAGTACGGACATGAACAACTTTCGGGGAATCGTATCACAGAAACGGACAAGCGACATTTAAAAATTTACGGACATAAATAACTTTAGGATTATAAAATCGATGTGTCCAGAATGGAATTTTCAGGAAAGTTCTAGACAAATATTTAAATACGGCACTTGTTACCGCCAGGGGTCGGATTCACTAGCACAGAGAGTTGAGGAGTTGTTGAGATGAGAGCTCTTTTGACACTCATCTCCCACTCGGAATTCTGTAACTCGGGGAACTTGTATTGAGAATTACCAAACTCTCTATTCCACTCGAGATTTTCTGTACCTAGGTACCTAGGTACCAAGGTATCCGATAAAAAATTTAAATCACATGAAAATGGTCAATTTGGTCGTCTTCCATTACATAAGAGATGCTATAAAAATTTTAAATATTAACGTTAAAGCTTGCATGTAGAATGAAATCGCATCTACATTTTGTGCCCTAATTAGACATGTAATTAGTTTTTGAGTAGGATACATTGCTTTAGAGATAATTGCAAGAGAAATGAATGAGTCCTTCTTAAGATGAAAAATGGCCGTTTTTTGGTACAAAAATGGACATATTTTCAACTCATTATTATGAAGAACTAGTAAGTCGTGGAAATTCACTTTTCAGGAGAAAAATGTTCACAGCAGAGTACAAATGAATGTGAAATAAAGAACGGAAGAAATATAAATATATATATATATATATATTATGAACTGGGGTGTATATGACCCAAGTGCAAAAAATCAGTTTTTCAGCGGTAAAATTCAATTAAATTATAAAGAAAACTACTCCAATCCTTTACCTGTTCCTTTCTCTTTAATTTGATACCAAACATGACGTAATTTAGACAACCCCCAATGAGGTGTGGTACGGCCACCATCCTCAAATATCGTTCACATATAATTTTGAACTCTAGACCCTAAATCCATAGGAAAAAACCTCCCCTTCCACACTGAGTTAGCCGTTCTTATATTATGTTGGAGAACCGCGAGTGGAAGTTTTAATCGGGGAAAACGAAAGTTCTCATCTCCCAAACTCCCCAACTCTCCGTGTTACAGAATCCGGACCCAGAAGACAGTCTTATCTCAGACAGTTAAGCGAAGCGGACATAGTAAACAGAACAAAGTGTTCTATTTGGATTGCGAATATTTTAAGTATAGTACAAGCGATAAATAAAAATAGAGTTGATTTGTGACTGCTTGTGAATTTTTTAAACAGTATATAGTGGAATATAATGAAGAGAACTTAATTATATTTTAAATATTGTGTTTCGAATAACGAACTAAGGCCATATACATAGAAAAACTGAGGAAACATTAAAAAGATTTATGATTCAAAGAAATAACCACTTAATTTTATTGGTGAAAGCTAAATAAAACAGTAAAATAAAAGTTTAATAAATTTAGTTATTACTTATATTGCTAAATATTCAAAAATATTCAATAGTACGACCTTAATATATTCAGCTCCTAAATAGGAATGCTTCCGCTACTTGAAGGAAATTGTTTTCTTTGGTGCTACCAAAGAGCCCAACACTATCGACATTTTAGTACTGGGGCTAGCATTAAGGGCAGAGTTTAGTGTTCTAGTAAATCTCGCGAATTATACAATGCCGTGTAAGTAGATAGGACTGCGGTATACCCAACTCTTTTTTTACATGGTCTTTTTTTACACGATTTTGAAATAACATGGTCCCAAAAAAGAAAAAAATATTTTTTTTACACGAATTATTTGTCCTAACACCTCCAAAAAATTTTTTTGTATGTATACGCAGTGCGTATACAAAAATTTTTTTGGATGTGTTAAAACATGTTAGAACAAAATTCGTTACACAGTTACAAAAATAAAATATAATTGGGGAAATTCCCGTAATTTTTATAGTCGCATTTTATATTTTTCTTTTTTAAATTGCGTTAAGACTTAATTAAGCAATTGTATTAAAAAGTGTTAAAATTGTGGTGGTCGAAGAAAAAAATATTTATTTTTAAAAGTTTTAGTGCTAATATCATTTCTGTTTGGATTTTCTTACAACGGCTTCTGTTTGGATTTTCTTACAACGAAAAGGTTCTATTATTGCAAAAATGTAGTTTAGAAAATTGAAGTGATTTTTATTTAAATTTTGTTATAGCCTAATAAGATGTCTGAAAAATCAAAAATTAACCGGAAGAGACGAGCCATTTCTTTAGAAACTAAAATTAAAATCCTAGATTTTCTTAAGAGAGGTGAAGGTCCAATATCTGTTGGCAAACATTTTGGTTTAAATGAAGCGACAGTCAGAGCAATAAACCAAAATGATGATTCCATTCGACAATCAGTAATTTCTGGATCGAATGTCAGTTCAAAACATCATCATACAGTCGAAATACTATCTTGGAGAAAATGGAAGAACTTTTAGTGTTTTGGATAGAGGATCTACTGCAGAAAAAAATACCTTTAGATGGAAAACTTATAAAAGAGAAGGGACTTAGAATATACGAACGACTTTAGGAATCGGGGCCATCAACAAGTCTCCAAGCAATCAGGAAGTTGATATTTAATGCAAGTGAGGGATGGCTGACAGGATTCCTAAAAAGACACGCATTTCACAAGGTAAAAATAAATGGTGAAGTAGCGTCAGGCGACAAAAATGCTGCAAAAAACTTTCCCGGGAAGCTAGTAAAAATAATTCAAGACGGGGGTTATACGCCAGATCAAGTACTTAATGCCGACGAAACGGGATTATTTTGGAAAAAAATGCCTACCAGAACCTACATATCAAAATCAGAAAATTCTGCTGGTGGTTTCAAAGCGGCTAAGGATCGCATGACGTTCCTATTGTGCAGCAACCCATCTGATGATAAGATTTTAAAGCCTCTGTTAATCAACCGATCACTCATGCCGCGAGCTTTGAAAGGAAAAAACATTAAACTACTTCCAGTTCATTGGATGGCGAATAATAAGGCATAGATGACGTCAGCTTTATTTAAAAAATGGTTCCATTAGTGCTTCGTTCCTGAAGTAAAAAAATATATGGAACAAAAGGGGCTTGAATTCAAAGTATATTTGCTCGTTTATAATGCGCCCAGCCATCCTGTGATAGATCATCCGAATATTCAGTTTGTGTTTTTACCACCTAATACCACTTCACTGATTCATCAATTGGATCAGGGTATAATAGCAACATTTAAAATTTATTACATAAAACAAGCATTTAAATATATTTTGGATTCAGTCGAACAAAGGGATTTGACGGTCGTAAAAGCATGGAAAAATTATACAATTATGAATTATATTACACATGCTCCTCTTGCCATAAAAGAATTTGCACACATCTACTCTAAATGCTTGTTAGAGAAAAATTTGGCCAAAATGCATCAAAAGTGGCAATTCTGTAACAGAAGCATCAATTGTGTGCTCTGAAATTAATTAATCTATCACACGCAATTGGTGGTGAAGGCTTTGAAAACCTTGAATTTGCGGACATCGATGAATTGATGATTGATAAACCTTTGGATGAGGAGGATCTAATTGAATCTAGAACGGTTGATGCTATTAATGAGGACCATGATGATGAGGGCTTGAAATTTGCTGCAAGTATGGAACATCATTTTCTCACTTATGATCCCGACATGGAACGTGCATTAAAATTTCAACGTAACCTGCAGATCTGTACGGCTGGGTATCAAGAACGAACTGTATAAGCAACTTGACAAACCAAAAACACAGAAGCTGATAACAGATTCCCCAATTAAAAAAAAGCCAACGTCAGAGAACGTTAATAATGAACCAGACTCTTCACTGGATTCTGACTAATCAGATGTGTTAGACATCTCTAGTGATGAAAGCGATTTTTGTCCAGTCGGTAATAAACGCTTGCGCTTATAATCGAGGAGCGATGAATAGTCTAAATATGTAAAATTTTTATTTCTATTCTAATTTGGATTTTTTATAATTACATAGGGACTTAAGTTTCTCTTTATTATGTACTTATTTTAAATATTTTAAATATGTATGAATTCTATTCCGTTTTTGTTATTTATTTTATATTTTTTTAAATAATAATATATATTAGTTACATTTTGCTTTTAATTATAATTTGTGTAGTTGTTGGTTTTTAATATTACATATCCTTTTTTGCACGGTTTTTAGGACAACATATAGCTCCTTTTTGGAAAGTGAATTTCCACAACTTGCTATTTCTTCATAATGATGAGTTGAAAAAATGTCCATTTTTGTACCAAAAAACGACCATTTTTTCATCTTAAGAAGGACTGATTCACTTCTTTTGCAGTTATCTCCAAGACCATTTATTGGACTAGAAAACTAATTACATGTCTAATTAGAGGACAAAATTTAACATGCATATTTAAAATTTTTATAGCATCTCTTCTATACTGGAAGACGACCAAATTGACCATTTTCGCGAGAATTACAATTATTAGCGGGTACCTTGAACCACCAAAATCCTTATTTCTCTGTAAGTATTGCAATGATATCCATAATTTGTTTTTGTAAACATAACCAGGGGCCGGATTCTGTAGCACGGAGAATTTGGGAATTTGGGAGATGAGAATTGCGTTTTCTTAGAATTTTTAATTCCCTAATTCTCCATTCCAAATTCACTAACATGGTTTTAGAATTAGGGAAAACGTAAGAAATGTGAAAAAGGGCGAATCGCCTGGAACGATTAAGGGTATCAATTTTTGTTGTAGAGGGCTGGACTTTTTTTCATATGTGAGGTACATCTGCCTATTACCTTCCACTGTTGAAATAAATTTAAATTTCTTTTTTGTTGGGTTAGTTTTTGAGGGATGTAGGAGGGTAGGTTTTTTCGAGTTTTTCCGTGATAACGAGAGAATGGAGAGTAGAAGGAGAATGTATGTGGTATAAAAAAAAATGGGAGCTCAGCGCGAACAAGATAGGTTTAGGAGAAGGGGCGGGGAGAGTGCGGGGTAGAAATGTGAGCTGATTAGGAGAAATTAAAAAAATTAAGACAATATCAGGAGCTGCAATAATTCGCAGGGTTAAGCTCAGGATCTCTAAGCCCAATAAAAAAAAAGTCAGAATTCACTTTGGTAATTAGGCATGCATGGGTATTATAGGCTGTATTTTATTTCGATTAACGGTAATTTGAAGATTTGAGCGGCCTCGGCGGTAAATTTTGCTATCGAAATATTCACGGGCGCCTAACTCTTTGTGGGAGGGCTGTAGAGTATTAGAATTTTTTTGATAGATTAAGGTTTTAGAGTACAAAAATATGGGTGAACAATTTTTGGAGCAGGGTGTTTTGGGGGTTGGCGGTCGTACCACCCCTCCTAGGGGGTTGCTAAAACTACGTCATGTTTGGTACCAAATTAAAGAGGGAGGAGAGGGTAATCGAGTGGTGTAGTTTGTCTTTGATTGTTTTAACGTGATAGCTGACTTTTGACCGCCGAAAAACGTTTTTTTACACTACGGTCATATACACCCCAGTTTCCATATTTTGCATATATTTCTTCCGTTCTTTATTTCACATCCATTAGTACTCCGTTGTGAACATTTTTGTCATGGGAAGTAAATTTCCAGGACTTACCAGTTCTTCGCAATGATGAAATGAAATGTGTCAATTTTTGTACCAAAACCGGCCAATTTTTCACCTTAAAAAGGACTGCTACATTTCTTTTACAGTTATTTCCAAAACGGTTTATCGGATTCAAAAATTATTTACATATTTAATTAGGGGACAAAATGTAGATGCGATTTCATCCTACACACAAGCTTTACCGTGTATATTTAAAAATTTTACAGAATCTCTTCTGTACTGGACGACGACCAAATGTGAAAAAGTACATTTCTTACGTTTTCCTTAATTCTCCAACCATGTTAGTGAATTGGGAATGGAGAATTAGGGAATTAAAAATTCTAAGAAAACGCAATTCTCATCTCCCAAATTCCCAAATTCTCCGCGCTACAGAATCCGGCCCCAGGATATGCAGTGAATCCATAATTCAATTTGAAAATCCTAGGGACATAAGTTCCTTCACAAAGGACAATAAAAGCAGACAATACTGTCAGTTGAGAAATAACCTATTTACTTCTCCACAACTGACACAGCCGAGAGTTTTGTCAAGTACAATAGAGAGTTTGGTAAATCTCAATACAAATTCCACAAGTTACAGAATTCCGAGTGGAAAGTTAGGCCGCTTACACTTCGAAAAACGAAAACGAACGAATAAACATTTCCACACCGAAAATTTGTTTATGCTCACATATCAAAACGAATAAAAGTTGGGTTGGGTTTGTATCATGTAAATAAACGAAAATGAGGTTATGTAAGAACGAAAAGAATATTCGTTCGTGTGTGGAACATAGTATGGAACGAAAATATACTTGACAGTTCGGAACGAAAATTTGTTTCTCGTACGAATAAACATAAGAATGCACTTTAATTGAATTAAAGCTTTAAATATGGATATTTTTTTATTGAAACTGCAATTAGACTAAATATCCAATATTTTATTACACGTATTGCGTAAAATTTCTGTTGTTTCAGGACAAAATTTGTGTTATTCGGTTTAGTGTTTTCATTTTCATTTTGCGATGTGCAAACGGCCTTAAGTGGCAAAAGAGCGCTCATCTCCACAACTCTCTGTGTTAGTGAATCCGGCGTTTTTTTGCCACTTAGCTCTCCGCTCGCAATTCTGAAATCGTGGAATTTGTATTGAGATTTAACTCTTTATTGTACTCGGCAAAACTCTCGGCTGTATATTTCTCACCTGACAGTATAGTCTGCTTTTATTGTCCTTTGTGAAGGTACCAATGTACCTAGGATTTTCAAATTGAATTATGGATTCACTGCATATCCTGGCTATGTTTACACAAACAAATTATGGACATCCTTGCAATCAATCCCAGACCTTATTGTTTTTTTTTTTTTTTGTCCGATAAACCGTTCTAGAAGTATATGCCAAAAACCTAAAAAAAATCAAAATTGCTCAAATACGAAATTTCGTACGGGAATTCATCTAGGGTATCATAAGAATTGGTTTTAAACCGATTCTAGCTTTTTTACTTGTTATTCTATAGCTGTGTGCTTTTGTGTCCGCTAAACAGCGGCAAAACAAAAGATACACAAAAGAACGCCTCATACATTTTCATAGAAAGATTTAAATGAAGCGAACAGTAAAGGTACACAAAAGAACACAGCTATTGAGTGGATTAGGTTCGATCTCGATATGGGTAGAGCTGCTCATCCACAGTGATGGTTTCGTGAGGTTTGTAAACATAAGTTGAGCGCTTAACATCTCGCAAGTGTCCCGATTCAAGAAAATTTTTGTTTGTTTCTTATTTTCTTATTAATTTGTACAGTCGAGCTATGAATATCGCCTCGGTTGGCATAATAAGGCTCCTAAATATGCGTAGGTACAATTGTACCTTTGTTAGGTATACATATTCCGACATGTAAGGGCATATGGCCACACAAACTTCTTTCTGTTTTCAGTTAAACCCCATAGTAAAAGATATGTTTCAGGCTATCATTGAACTTGAACTTGCTGCGACAAGTATTTCTATTTCAAATTGCAACTGCTTTCTCAGCAAAGGTAGATTTGTACCTTGGTGTAGACTCTAGGGTGAAAGCTTTCCGGGTCAATTGCATAATGTCAACAGACACATATATAACCGGACAGGAAGAAACTTAGTAATGTATATCATTTCACCTAGTAGTAATAAAATCTCACTTCTATTCTACATTCTATCAATGGGTTTTCAGTAAGACTTCTGTTTTCCACAGAATCGTTTAATCATTGGCGATCGCTGGAAGTTTTCCGAGCCCGAAACCGACTACGACACAATAAGCAAAAGTATTATCCATTAATCCTCCAATGTCTTCTGACATTTAGCAAATAAGAACTGATGAAAGTTTAACAGAATGTGTAGTAATTACCCTACGGTTTATGACACTGTCCACATCATGTGCATAAAGTAAAGTCACTTGGAGCTTTTCATTCTTGAAGGTGAAGATCAGTACAGCAACAGCCAACACAGCTTCTATGCATCTGCATAATGGAAAAATGTAACAAGTTATTGAATTAGCACCGATCTATGACTATACTGTAGCAGACGTTTACAATCGCCATAAATTTCGTACTATTCTTCGAAATACTTAAGGGGGTCAATGGCATATTTATCTTGCTAGATCGTAAATTGTGCGATTAAGCTTTTAGCGCTTAGCATCTAGAAAACTGGCTGGGGGTTCCTTGAATGAAAATAATAATGTTTTACAGACTAATGGACCCGTAAATTTATTTCGCAGCCGCGCACGTTGCTATTGACACCCCATTTACCTCAGTTTCTAACGTAGATATGTAAAACAGGACGTAGAATGAATATTCATCAAGTCATAATATATCCACATACCTCAACCTACCCTAGGCTATTCTATGAGCTCACCATGACTGAATAGTTTTGATCCCGGCATAGAACTTGCACTTTCTATCAGAAATACTAGTGTATATCTAGGTAGGTAGACGAGGAGAATGACGTGCAAACTCCGGATCTGCGGAATCTATAAATTAGTGATGTAGGTGCCAACTGCCAAGCCATTGGCAGAAGTTGATGCTACGACATATGCGATGAATATAAATTAATTCATATTAAAACCTTGAGATTACGATGAATTTAGTGATCAGATCAAGATGAGATATGAGAAGCTGCGTTTTGTTGTATTTTTTTTTTTTTTTTTTTTTGAAGAGCTTGATTGCGTAAGAACAGGATTACATTCATCTACAATAAAAGCAAATACTTCCCAGAATTATAGATATTCATCTTGTAAACAAAATTGTTGTTAAAACTGACTTCCTAATTTTTCTTTCCGTTTTGTAAACAACTTTTGAAATATTACTACCTAGCTAAAGTTCTGTAGCAACCTTCATAGGATTCTAGTATTGAACCGGATCGATGCATATTTTAATATCTTTTTAATATTAATTTGTTCATTTGTGCCTATTTCAATAAAATTAATTCAAAATTTATTAGAGTTTGAAGGAAATGCAGATAACTAACAGGAATAGTGGTATATGAGAAAATCTAGACAAATATATATAATAATAATAATCAAAATGCTAATTTCTAATACCGCGCAGTTCCTCGGACTCAAGGAACTAACTAATACCAAAGCTTGTAAATTTGATTTTGTTTTGCTTCAATTTTGAAATATTCATTTAGTAAATCTTGAACAAAAATATGTTCTCGAGCAGTAAAATCAGTGTTTTTTATAGTTTGATTTTTAATGTGATAGCAAAACACATAATAGAGGGTGATCTAGGTCAATACTGCACTATTGTAGGAGTCTATCACCTCCTACAGTGACAATATTTTCTCAGCCTAAGTACAGTACAGCGCGATGTGGTATAGGTATAAGTATATTAAAATGAACAAAACGAAAATTTTGTATACCATATTAATTTTATCATCCCGTTTGTATCGTACAGAAAGAAAGAGAAAGAGCAAAATGGATTCGACATAATTTTCGAATGTCTGTCCGTCCATCCATCAGAAGCGTATCTAGGGGGCGAGGGAGCAGGGGGAGCGATCGCTCTCCCAGGATTACATAATCAAAATGTGGTCCCTTCCTAACAACAAAGTTCAGATTGCACGAATTTAACCATTAATTTACTGAATCTCTGATTTTCGTGTACAGCAGCTTATTTCTAATATACATACTTAAGTATAATTCTCAAAATAAAGTAAATTTATTTCGTCATTATTTAATCAGTATTTGCAATTTTTGTTGCCTATAAAATAATAAAAAGGATAAAGTACCTACAATGAAATTTTGAACGTTTCCAGTTTGCCGCTCCTAAAAATTGAATCCATTTCATGGAAAAGAACTCCACAACGGAAAGATATGACTCACATAGTCGGACTTTATTTCAAATAATCTTTTTCCTGTGAATTTCTTGAACATTTTGCTTCAGAAATTTTATACACTTGGCGGCCAGCAGCAGAACTATGGACCAAACTAAAACAGATGAAAATATCAATACACATTTTTCCATTTGACGCTTTGTTTTCAAGATTTTCGCATTTTTCTTGCTTTTCGCAAAAAATGTGATTTTTTTATCATTTTTATTTATTTTTTTTTTATTTTTTTGAATTTTATAACTAATCAATTTTTCAAAAGTGGACACTTGGCGCATTCTAATAATAAATGAAAAATTTCCCAGAAGCTATTATTTCCAAAGTAATGCGAGTTTTAATTGAAGCAAATTACTTCAAAGGTGAATTACATGGAATTTTGCCATAAAAATATTTTCGTCAGGTAACCTCTAAAAACTACCTCAACCTGTACCCTTTTTTTATGGTATCAACCATCCTGTGTTTAATTTCTACCTTTTCCCTAAAACTAGCCTCTTTTCATTTGAGCATGAACTCGGTAAAATTTCACGCCATCCCAGACGAGTATTCTTGATGCAAAATGCAAACAGGTTTAACAACAGAGTACGCGCCTCCGCATGGGTATTCTTGCTGCAGGCTTTCATTTATATAAGAATAGGGGACTATGAATGTGTGCGTGCAAATCAAGAATGAAATCAGATATTTCATGAAAATTCTTGGACCCCACTGAACAAGAAATATTTCGTTGCGGTTGTATTAGTGCGGCACAACAAGTGAATACCATTTGATTTTTGATGCAAAATTTCTCTCCAAAGTGCAGCACAATTGTAGAGATTTCTCTCTGCTTCTTTTACCTCTTCCCTAAAAAACCGGTTTGCATTTTGCATCAAGAATACTCGTCTGGGATGGCCCAATATATTGTAACATTATTACTGCATTGTTTTGAGAGTTGTTACTGCTTCTGTTTTCCAGATTACACGTCAGGTACCTGGACACATATTCTCATTTTGGTTCATTTTCTAAGAAATGCAATGTTTTAGATCTGACTGCGAAGTTTTTTAGAAAAGAAATTGTCTGAATCTCACTAAGAAGGCAAGTTAGTTGCATTATGTAAAAAATGGCTGTCCCAAGAAAATAGTATGCATTTAATTTATTTATTTATATTAAATTATGAAGTTTGTTAAATTTATTTACACAAATTGTTCAAAGGTTTTACCTCCAACTCTTAAACATTATCTATTTCTTACAACAGATTTTTTAATCATTCTTGGATTTAATTCACTCTTGATTTTATTAATAGCTAAATTTTTAGTGAGGAGAGATGTTCTATGGACGTTATTTCTTCTTCGTAGAAAATTAATTTCATGTATCCCCAGAGGTAGAAATCCAACGGTGTAAGATCATGTGAACGTGGGGGGCATAATACCGGTTTAATTCTACCGATCCAACGTCCACAGAAATTTTCTTCTAGCCAATTTACTATTGTCCCCCGTATAAAATAATTTCTCTTCTCCTCTGTAGTAGTATATCCTCCAATAGTTCGATTAAATGGTTGGATAGATAGTCTAGGTACGACGCGGCATTTAATCTTAACGGAAAGACTACAGATCTAATTAGCATAGCGAAAAGTATAGTGATCCATATCCAACAATTTTCTCAATATATGTATAAATCTGCCCTAAGTCTTAAGCAGCACGATAGTTAAATGTCAATTTCTCTAGAGTAGAGCTGAAAATGAAAAGCTTTACTGAAAAGACAGAGAACGAAATCTAAAGTACCCAATGTCAATTTGCGAGAATCCAAAGTGACTAATCATGATACCTGGAACCTAGCGTATAATTTCTTAGCGAAATATTCGGACTTATTCTTCATATCCTTCAAATTAATACAGCGATAATTGCACAATGTATGAGAAATGAAATATTACTCAGTTTGACCTCAAATGAAAAGAGGCTAATTTTAAGGAAAAGGTAGAAATTAAACACAGGATGGTTGATACCATTAGAAAGGATCTATGTTGAGGTAGTTTTTAGACGTATCTGACAAAAAAAAAAGACGAAATTCCATGTAATTTACCTTTGAAGTAATTTGCTTCAATTTAAACTCGAATTACTTTGGAAATAATAGCTTCTAGGAAATTTTTTATTTGTTATTAGAATGCGCCAAAGGTCCACTTTTGAAAAAGTGATTAGTTATAAAATTCAATTAAATAACAACAAAAAAAGCAAATTATCAAAAAATCATGTTTTTTGCGAAAAGTAAGAAAAATGCGAAAATCTTTAAAGCAAAGCTTCAAATGGAAAAATGTGTAATAACATTTTCGATCCCAAATAAGCTCTACTTTCATCTGTTTTAGTTTGGCCCATAGTTCTCGGAACACTCTGTATAAAAGTTGGATTGATTCGGTTCGCTATACGCATTTTTAGGAACATAGATTATTTTTTCTTAAAAACCTTAACTTTTCCTCGTAATTTGTATGCGCTAGTTATGGCATGAGCGACATTTTCGAAAACATAAATTGGAAACAGTATTAATTTTGTGCATTTCCTTCTAAAAATGCTCTATTCAGCAGATGGAAAAATGTCAGTTGATAATTGGATTGATTAAAATTAAAAATTATTTTGCGAGAAATTATATGTATCAGTTATATTATACATATATTTCTGTGTGTATAAAGTATAAACCATTAAATATTAAAAAACTATAATGAGAGGTAAAAGGTAAACAGGTCTGCATTTGAAATGTAATTTTTTTACTTGTAAATTTTTCATAAATATATGATGTCAATTGTAAATTTTGACCATAAATTGAAAAAAAAAATGTTTGCTAAAAGGACGCTTACCTTAAGACGTATTACAAAAAGTTTATATCACAAAAGGACATAAACAAAACGAATTTCAACTGTGATCAAAAACAAAAGGTCGTTTTCTAAAAGGTTCTTTGCCAAAACGACTTCTGGCAAATATGACAAATATGTTGCATGAAAAGAGGTGCGGGCGCAATAAAAGTTTCTAGCATTTTAAAAATGTGGCTAATAAATTTAGTTGCTTAGATCGAAAAACTCGAGGAAATTTGACGTCATCGACAGCAAAGCCGAACTTGCTCAAGACTTTGATTCTTTTAAAGATTATGGACAGAGGAATTAAAAAAATTCAAATATGGAGAAACTGTCCATAAACAATGTATTAAAATTTATCATTGCTTTGACATATTCTCTCGATTTTATATAAAAATTTGTCTGGCTGTACCAATAAGTAATGCAGATGCGGAGTGATCCCTCAGCAGGCTGAAACTCACTAAGTCTACAATGGGTGAAGACAGATTGTTTGGGTTAGCTTTACTCTCCCTTGAAAGAGAGTTGGCTCCTGTAGTAGATTATAATATAGTTATGGATAATTTTGCAGGATTAAAACCTAGACGAAGAAGGCTATTGTAGTTGCCTCATTTGTTAATAATTCATATGTAGATACTTATATTAATTTTATTTTGAAATAATAGATTTATGTTATGTGTAGCATATCACAGAATAGCTGAAATATAACTATACAATGACAGCATTGGTCATCACCGAAATATAAGTAGCAGCGCTATAAAATAATAATACGCATAACTACTAACCCACGTCTGGGTATCATCAGCGATCGATTAGTCTATAAGTTAGCAAGTAGTCAGTCTGTACTGAGTCACTTAAATATAAGGTTATACAGTACTCGGTTGTTTCAATATAACATAATACATGGCGCAGCCGGTCATTAAAAAAAAAATTCTTAAAATCAGCTCAATCAGTGCAATTGTGCAAAAATAAATTAGAAATAAATAAAAGCGGTAAAAATAACAATTAAACCCATTATCGATTTTACTTAAAATAAAAAATTAAATCGCATGCCTAAAGTGAACACGTGTCGTGCCAACAAGTGTAGATATCAGTGAGACAAAAGGTCATAATCCACTGCAACGCAAAAAAAAAAATCGTTTCAATAATGAAACAAATCAAATAAACTGATCTATATACCTACTGAATGGGAAAATCGAAAGTAGGTAATAAATCATTAAGTGTATTACCGAGGCCAAAGGGAAGACCGCCCAACAAGATCAAAATAATACAAATAAAAACTCCGATGGATTATATACGGAAAATCGAGCCACTAAACCTTCAAGGTGTCAACCTTTCCGAAAATTGGAGAAAATTTCACCAAAACTTCCAGATCTTTGTAACGGCAGCAGAGCTAGATAAAAAATCTGATAATGTAAAAGTTGCTGTATTCTTAAATGCAATAGGGCCTGATGTGGTTGAAGTCTTCAACTCCTTTAACCTAGCAGCGGAAGAAAAAGAAAAATATGAAACCGTGGTAAAAGCCTTTGAAGATTTTTGTCGGCCTAAGAAAAACGAAGTCTACGCGAGTTTCATATTCCACAATCGTAATCAACATACAGGGGAGCCTTTCGATAATTTCCTGATGGATGTGCAGAAATTAGTTCGCAACTGTGGATACGCTGATCAAGAAGACCGCATGTTAAGAGATAGGATCGTCTTGGGTACACCCGACAAAAATTTACAACGAAAACTATTGGAAACTGAAGGCTTAACCTTAACGAAAACAATCGAAATGTGTAGAACGAGTGAGGCATCGAAAAGTCAACTGGAGCAACTACAAAAGGGTTTATCAACACTGGACGTGGTAGCAAAAGTTCCATATAAAAAATTTAATTATAATTTTACTAAAACTAATTCAAATTACAGACCGATGAATGACAATAGGAAAACAGTCAATAGAAGTAAAGATCAGGAAGCAGGAACATCACAGAATTTTTATCAAATTAAAACAAAAAAGCAGACTAAAATGAATTGTAAAAAATGTACACAGACACATGCTTATAGGAGTTGCCCAGCTTATGGGGTAATATGTAAAAAATGTGGGAAAAAAAATCATTACGCAGTAGCATGCAATACAAAACCAGTCCAGGTACGTGAACTACAGAATTTTGAAATAAATAATAATGACAGCTTTTACATTAATACATTAAATCAAACATCAAATGTAGAAAAATCTTGGTACGAACATGTTAAAATTGAAGATAAAATTATAAAATTTAAATTAGATTCCGGGGTAGACGTTAATGTGCTCCCCTTAGAAATGACCAAGATGTTTAAAAGTTTAAAAATTGTTCCTAATAATATTACAGTACAAGCTTACGGGGGAACAACTTTAAATATTATAGGTACAGCGATTAAAAGATGCATAATATGAAATAACATAAAAAATATTAAACTGGTCATCACTAAAGAAGGATCCATTCCGATTCTAGGATTAGACACTTGCATAAATTTAAATTTAATAAAACGCGTAAATATGATTAAAAAAGAATTAGCAAAAGAACAATTTATAGAAATAAACAGGGACTTATTCGAGGGTCTAGGAACATTTGTAGAAAATTTTAAAATTGAAATAAAAGAAAATTCCCATCCAGTAATTAAACCAGCAAGACGAATACCATTAGCAATTAAAGATGCTGTAAAATGTGAACTAAACCGATTAGAACGCCTAAAAATTATAGAAAAATCTAAAAAAGCTTCAGATTGGATTTTAAACATAGTTATTGTAGAAAAACCAGGAAAGAAAGTACGCATATGTTTGGATCCAAAGGAGCTTAATGCAGCCATTAAAAATTTAAACCATCCCATTCCATCATTCGACGAAATCTCTACTAAACTTGTGAATAAATCACTGTTTACGGTGCTTGACCTTAAAGACGGGTACTGGCAAGTAGCACTGGATAAGCAGTCTAGTCACCTTTGTACATTTAGCACACCTTTTGGCACATATAGATTCAAACGTCTCCCATTTGGCATTAAAACAGCCCCAGAAATTTTCCAGAAATATAATGAGGAAAACTTTAAAGATATTGATGGCGTGGTAATTTATCTTGATGATATCCTCATAGCTGCGGAAGACGAAGAAAAGCATGATGAAATTTTAAATAAAGTTATCAAACGCGCGCGGGAACTAAACATAAAATTTAACATGGATAAAGTTCAATATAAAGTGCTTGAAGTAAAATTCTTAGGACAGATTATCTCGAAAAACGGGGTCTCTTGTGATCCTAATCGCGTCGAAGCCATTTCCCACTTGAAACCACCATCCAATAAAAACGACTTACAAAAGTTGTTAGGCTTCGTAAATTACGTAAGAAATTACGTCCCCAACCTGTCTGAGGCAACACAGCCATTACGAGAGCTACTTAAAAAGAATACAAATTTTAAATGGGAGCAACCCCACACAGGTTGTCTTAATAAAATCAAACAATTAATAAAAAACGCATCATCATTACGATTCTTCTATGAATCTGCAGAGATAACAATAGAAGCAGATGCATCTAAATTTGGTCTTGGAGCTTGCATGAAACAAGGACAGAAACCTATTTATTTCATATCTAGAAGTCTTTCGGAAACAGAACAGAAATATTCTCAAATCGAAAAAGAACTTCTGGCAATTGTTTTTGCATGTACCCGATTTCATTTGTTTATTTATGGTAAAAAAGTTCAAGTAATAACTGACCACAAGCCGCTATTAGGCTTATTTAACAAAGACATAACAAAAATCCCAAACTCCCGCCTGCAAAGGCTTATGCTTAGATTATGTAAATATAACATACAACTAAGCCATAGTCCCGGTAAAAATATGCATATTTCAGACGTACTGTCACGAAATGTTAGTAGTGAAGTATGTGTCCCCGAAATAACAGACTTCAACGAGGTTATACATACCATAAATGTTAGCGACAGTAAAAAAGATCAGTTCATAAGAGGGACCCTAAATGACCCAATATTAAAAGAATTAAAGCTAACTTTAGAAAATGGATGGCCTAAAGACAAGTCAAAATTAAAAGATAAAATAAGATATTTGTGGAAATTGAAAGATAATTTAATTTTAGATGGAGAAATCATATTCTTTAATGAACGTATTGTAGTACCTGCCTCAATGAGAAATGATATTTTAAACTTATTGCATAAATCACATCAAGGAATCGAAAAAACGAAAGCCAGGGCTAAAACATCCGTATTCTGGCCAGGAATTAATGAAACCATTGAAAACTTAATAGCATCCTGCAATATATGCCAGAAATATCGTAATGCTAATAAAAAAGAACCATACAAAGCTCATGAAATCCCCAAACTACCCTTTGATAAAATAGGTATGGATATTTTCGAAATACATTCAAAAACTTATCTCGTAGTAACAGACTATTTATCAAAATATCTTGATATAATACCTATAAAAAATAAAACATCCGGGGAGATCATAAACAAATTAAAAAATATTTTCGCAATACACGGGTTACCTCGAATTATTATCGCAGATAATAACCCATTTGGATCATTCCAGTTCCAATCGTTTACTAGTGAACATGATATTAAATTAATTACAAGTAGCCCTTATTATCCTAAATCAAATGGATTAGCCGAAAGGTCTGTGCAAACAGCAAAGCGATTGTTGCAAAAATCAAAAGACACTAAGGAAGAATTATGGTTAGGTCTATTAGAATATCGAAACACACCAACCAAGGGTTGCGATAGAAGTCCATGTGAAATTTTAATGGGACGACAACTTAGAACTTTACTGCCTATTAAATTATTGACAATACCAAATGTAACAACCATTATAATAAAGTAAAGCTTAACAACCATCGGAATGAAAAATACTACAATCGGAATGCGAGACCAAGAAAAATCTTTAATGATGGCCAGCCCATATGGATTAAAAATAAACAAAATTGGGAACAGGGAAAAATAAATAAAAAACATACAACTCCATGCTCCTATTGGGTGGAGAAGGAAGATGGAACAATAATCAGACGAAATTCATTCTTTCTGCGTTCACGTACCTAAGATTGGAAGAATATCTAACAATTGAATTGCATTTAAGAAATTAACATATATAGAAAAACACATAAATGGATGATATAATATTAAAAAACCAAAATTATTGAAATATATTTCATAATAATAATTACACTAGATTAATAACTATGTTACTATAAGGCTTACTTAATTCACTATTAGAATGTAGACATATGTACATATCAGATTAAGAGAAATGAATTGATAGATGAAATAATAATCCCAACTTAGTTAAGTTAAAAGAAAAGGGGAGGTGTAGCATATCACAGAATAGCTGAAATATAACTATACAATGACAGCATTGGTCATCACCGAAATATAAGTAGCAGCGCTATAAAATAATAATACGCACAACTACTAACCCACGTCTGGGTATCATCAGCGATCGATTAGTCTATAAGTTAGCAAGTAGTCAGTCTGTACTGAGTCACTTAAATATAAGGTTATACAGTACTCGGTTGTTTCAATATAACATAATACATTATGCTTCTATTTAATAAAAATCTTACTGTTGGACGTCAAGTTTTCATTTTTTTTAACAATATGAAATAAAATTTATTTTTATGTAGTAGCGGCTTTCTTTAATATACTCGCTCCCCCAAATGTTTAAACCTAGATACGCCTCTACCATCCATCCGGGTGTGTGTTGTCTCACTGAAATTTTGTATACGGTATATTTTAAAAGATTGTAGATTCAAATTAGAGAATGAGAAAATAAAAATCACATCTATATTAGATAATAAAAAGTATATTTTTATTGAAAAAAACTTCAATTCAATTCAAAAATATTTATTAACTAATTCATTAGTGAGTTACTTTTTTTAGCATAAATGTCCCAGGAGTGAGCTATTTTTGAATTTTTAGATAGATTTCGTAAATTGAAAATTTAAACTCATTTACCGATTTTAATGGAAATTGAAATAACTATAGATTTCTAACAATATTTCAGAACTATCTAATAACCAAAATATTTTTTTTATACAGGAGTTGTCAATTTTTTATGCACAAGTAGCTAAAACGTTAAACATTCAACATTTAGAAAGAATTAAATTCACAAAATATATTGTCGTATTTTAGGTTATATTACTTTGAAACTTTAAAAATATGAACAACTTATCGTCAAGGGCGACCAACCTTTTTATATTTATGAGATTTCATTCTCAAAATCTTCCCATATTTTAGGTTATAGTACATTAAAATTCTAAAAATATTAACAATTTGTCGTTAGGGGTTTCCAACCTCTATCAGCCTTTTCACACAAAATCGATCATCTTGGAACCCGACTATCTCTGATTTGGATGAAACTTTCACAGTTTGCAGGGACTGCCAAAATAGCTCACCAATATTTTTTGACCACCCCCCCCCCCCCCCCCCACTAGGAGGTTAATAATTTGGTGATTTTACGATGAAACGTCATGTTCAAAAAATCATATCTCGTACTAGGGGACGAAGAAACCGATTTTTCTGAATCACATGCCAAATGAAGCTCCATGCATTAAAGTTTTTATAACATATTGTAGTAGCACCGAACGATTTTTTATTTATTTTTTTGTTAATAATAATTGTATTATTCACTAGTGAGGACTTCTAACACTTTTTTTGTATTTTGAAGCTGGAAACTTTATCTACATATGTACAAAAAATTACGATGGTGTTCGGCTTCGTTTTGGATATATTAATTTTTAAAGTCACTGTATACCCAAAGTAACCTGTATGGGGTTACTGTCATGAGGGGAATATATTGTTTTTTTTTTCTACTGGGTGTTGTATAAATACCTTTAGCGGGGCTCTGGCAGCGGAGTTAATCCAAAACACCCTTTTATTTTTTGTATAAACTTTATTTATTTTATTTATTTTTTTTTTGCACTTTATTGGAAACTTTTGATAACTCCACCACTTTACCTTATATAGAAACTTTTGTAGTTTTACGCTAATTTCCGTTATCAACGCGACCGAGACCGATCCACCCGATTTTTTCCAAAAGAATTTCAAAAACCACTTCTAATTTTCTTTAAAACTCGACTGCCGCGTGTGATATTTTTTAAATCACAACTTCTTCGTTTCCAAATTCGACTGTCACCTTTTCAATTAAGATTTACAAAACCAACTCGTTTTTTACAAACTTTTTTAATTCAACTTTTCTCTTTTTCAATCTAAAATTCAACTCCGTTCGCTTTTATAATTCGACTGCGCTCTTGATCACTTTCATCGCGATCAAGAGCCGTCGGTCAGGGTAGAAAATGCATAGTTGCATTTCTACCCTGAGAAAAATTTTCATTTATTCTGGACTTGATTAAACAAGTCCAGAATATTTTTCGTTGGACGGTGGCTTGAAAAAATGAAATTTGATGTTTTTATAAACATCAGCCACCGTCCCGTCGATTGAAATTGCGGCGCGCGTATACATATAATGTAATCTCGCGGCGCGCATTTCTTATCGCGAAAGCTTTTTTTGTGATATGTATGTACGTTCGTACATACATATTATAATTTTCACGACAAATCGTACTGAAGGTACGATTTGTCTTTTGTTTTATATTTTTTAAAATAATTATTTCTACTGACAAATTTTGCTGAAGGCAAAATTTGTCGTGGGAATAAACTTTGTAAAAACGAATGGTATGTGATTGAATAGATAAGCTAATCATGTTTTTAAGCATGATTAGCTTATATGAAAATTTATGTATGAAATATTTTAAATAATTATTGTCTTTTTCAGATTTTATTAACTTGTAATTTTACGTTATTCCTTTTTTAGATAGGTATAATTTGCGTACATAACATGGGGAAATGTAACACTTTTTTTTATTTCTATTTTGAAATAGCTGACAATCGAAGGATTAATGTGCCTATAATAACATGTTGGAAATAATTCAATGAAGTCCCGAGAGGTGGCATCACTTAACAAAAATATGGATTCAGTAAATAAAACATAACGGCTTTTGGAGCCAAACCATATAGAGAATTCTTTCAAATAGTTTATACTGTCATCCGAAAAATAATGTCAAAATTGTAAAAGTAGCTCTCGTTCTATACAATTTTGTGAAGCTTAATGACCAAGCATATTGTCCCCTGAATTGTATAGAGTGTTATGAAGGAGATACTTTCACCCTTATTATAGTTGTGACAAGCTCCGCAGTCACTCTGACTTCGCATTACTTTTCATCCTATCGTTGTCGAACGGTGTGACGTGACATTTTCCTTCGAAGCTTTTTTATCGTTGTCACTTAAAGTGACAGATAGCATCAAGGTATGAATTACAATTGTAGAGAAAAGTTTAAAAGAAAAAAATTATAAACGCGATGTATTCTGCCGGATGCTTAACCATAAAATGTATCATGATGTCAAATTGTTATTTTGTTGACACTAAAAAAGCAAAAAACAAAAATTAATATAATTTATAAAAACTATTGAATTTTATGTTTTAATGAACAACTTAAAAAGGCACCATAAAATTTATCTTTTTCGCGTGCATTTTCCTTTTCCTGACACACATCTAACATGTCACTTACAAAAACCAAATGAGTGAAATTGTCACTTAATTATCACTAATATGGACGTTTGACTACTTAATACGCCAACAGTAATACGTTCAAAGTCGAATGTTTTCACAGACTTCAATATACAGGGAGTTTCCTTCATGATAGTATATAGAGCAGGAGGTGATAGTACTCACCTAGCTAAACAAACAATTGTAAGGCAGGGGGAGGGGCATATCAACCATTTCGGAGTTTCAGGATGATTAAGAAATTATGCTAGGTTTTCACAAAACAGCCTGTATCTTAAAAAGTACATGGCGCACGGTCACTGTATAAAACTGATTGTATTCAGAACTTCATGACATTTCCAGCGACTGCTTAACTAGCTCCGAACTCTCTCATTAGTTATTGCGGTCTAAACTCGAAATTTTGGATTTTCGTACCTTTTTTTTTAAAAATTGATCTTTATTTTTTTTTTTTTTTGCAAAAAGATCATCAACATAAATACCTTTCTTTTTTATAAAAACTAAAAATTGCAGACTCTACTCTATAATTGGACCTATTACACCCTATGTGCTATCTGCTGCCGGTAAGGAGATATTAGCTCACAACCTATTCATCAGGACATACCGAAATTAGCTGAAATTTCTTTAAAATAACCTGTAAGGGCACAAGTTATCTTCGAGAATAAGTTTAAGAATAGCCTTGAGAATAAGTTAAAAGCTAAAAACTCTTTAACGGCTAAAGATAACACATGCAAAAAAAAAATAGAAGTGAAAGTAACAAAAGGTAAGAAAATCCGAAATTTTTAGTTTAAAGAAGGAAGAAGATTACGGGGCTGGTTGAGCAGCCGTTGGAGACGCCATGAAGTTTCGAATACAATCAGCTTTATACGGTGACCGTATGCCCTGTATTTTTAGGATACAGGGTGTTTTATGAAAACCTAGGATAATATCTCAATCACCATGTAACTCCGAAATAGTTAATATGCCCCCCCCCCCCTGCCATTCGTTTTTTTGTTTGGTTAGGTAAGAATATTACCTCCCGCCCTATTGACCACCATAAAGGAAACACCCTCCCTTTATAGAATGATGACAGCTCGCAAAAAGTGAAGCCAGCATGAAATATGCTTTTTATGTTGCGAACGATTTGTGCTGCCACAAACTAAGAAAACTATTTCCAGAAGGGAAATTGTTATATGTAAAAGGAAATTAATTATATGTTGTTAATTTATTTATTTTTAATACAAAAATGCTTTTATTAATTAAAAGAAACTCTTATAGAAGATTAAATGATGTAATGCATGCAAAAACATTAAAAACAAACATTAAAAATTTACGAGTTTCCACAACACCTATAGGAGGTATCGCAATTGGCGGGTTAATAATTTATTTAATGTTTTTTTTTCACTTTAAAATAATTATATGCTCAAATTTGAGAAAAATTCATGTGTATATATTTAACTAATTTATACTGCTGTAATAATCCCTCTCTCTGCATAATTTCTTTAAACTTTGCATCGTATTTATATAAAATAGGAGAATATGTATCCACCATTTATAATATAACTAAAATAAGCAGTTTGAAGAATAGAGAATTTTTCCACAATATTTCAGCAATTCGTTATTGGCTACCAGAAAAACCTCTAAGCATACAGTTTTAATGTGCACTTATTGAAACAAATTTCCATTGAAAAATGTTCTTATAAGGTATGTACGAATGATTCATATTAGACCGAATATTATTCAGGTATTTGAAGTAGTAGGGTAAGACACCCAATCGTAAGCACTGCACCAATTATTAGCACTCCGACATTTAAAATACAAATATACAGTTATTTTTAAGCTCCCCAGCTCAAAAAACATATTGAAATCCTCGTATTATTTAGAACTGGTAACACTATGAATGTGACACATTGCAAAATGGTAGGTTTACTGTGATGCCTTTGTTTACTGTCGTGCTGTTCAGATTTCGAACATATATTCTGGCCTTTCTTTGATTTAAGGTAAGGAAATATTTTGTAAAAAGTCTCTATTTGTGATACATCTTAGTATATTACTAAAAAATTAATAATTTAAATTGTTTTGTGAGACAATTAAGCATGTGAAATGAAATTTATTACTATAGGTTATGTGTTCATTTTGTTTCATTTATGGGGTGCCAACATTTGGAATCGCGATCATGAATTTTCCTTATTATTAGCACCTGTAATAATAATTGGTGTTTTTGAAATAATAAAAATATTTAACAAAATTTAATTGTGTAGCTTTATTTTCATTCGGGTAAAAGAGATTTCCTTCCTGAAAATATGCTAAATGAGTTTTTTCCAAACAACGGGCCCATATTAATAACAAAAATTTCATTTATTAGCATAGTGCTCGAGGCCGTTAATCAGGGAATGAGTAAGAAACTTGCATCTAAAACATTCAATGTACCAAGGGGACCGATACAATTTCGGCTGTGAAATAAACACCATAAAGATCTTCCAGGTCCAAGCCGACAAAGAGGAGATTCTAGTGCAATGGATCAAAGACTGCTGTCGCAAAGGCTTTCCCCGAAGAAAAATAGATTTGCAACTAAGTGTTGGCAATTTCATAAAGAAATCCAATCGACGGAACCCTTTTAAAGATGGTATACCAGGTAACAAATGGTACTAACGCTTTCTGCAACGCCACCCGGAACTCAGCGAACGTACTCCTGAGGCAGTCACAACTGCAAGTGCAGCTGTCTCTGAACAAGATATCAGACGATGGTTTATGAAAATTGAAAAGCATTTGAAAGAAAATGAATGGGGACGAATCAAACTCTCAGCTGTGCCCAAAAAGCGAAAGAGTTATTGCTATGAGAGGCGAGATGTATACGAAGTTGACCACGCAGCTGCAAGATCTGCTCTAACAGTCTTATTCACGTTTTGTGCGAATGGAGGAATCTTGCTTCCAATGGTTATTTTTCCCAATAAAAAATTTCCCAAAGATATTACGTCAAAAGTACCAGGAATGGCAGCATAGGCCTGAGTGACACGGGGTGGATTAAAGCGGAGCTCTTTTATGACTAGATAAAAAATGTTTTCCATCCTTATCTGCTATATACACAAGGGCAATTCCCCTTTTTATTATTTGTAGATAGCCACAAGCCGTACTCTGGAAATAAGTGAGCTATGCAGAAGTCTGAACATAGTACTCGTGGCTCTATATCAATATGCAACCAGATTGCTACAGCTAGCTGATGTTGCAGCTTTTAGGCCTCTTAAAGCATGGAAGGACAGTGTGTCAAAATTAAATATTTATTTAAATATTAACTGAAGAAGACTAAGTGCATTATTTCAGATTAAGATTTTTATTTTATTAAATATTAACTATTTTAGAGCATTTTATTTATATAGTTAGCTACCATAGCAACAAATACTTACCGTCTAGATATATCGCTGATCTCTTGGTATGACTCCTATTTTGCATTTTACTTTTTACAAACTAAAGAATGATTAATAAATAAAAATAACCACTAAAATGAAAAAGACAAGCTACAAGTGTTTTATTTCAATAACTATAAAGTTTTCACTTCAGGTACTAATAATTAAGTAAGTGGATGCTAATAATTAGGAAAAATGGTGCCAACAATCGGAGCTTCGGTAAAAATAAAAAAAAAACTAGTAAATTGCTAAAGTATTTCATTATGATCAACATAAGTGTCTTCAAAATTTAATATTTGAATAACAAGTGAGTGTTAATCAGACCTGTAGCGGAACCAGAAATCATATCTTAACAAATGACATCAATTTAAAACGCAAAGATTTGTTAAAGTGCTAATAATTGAGTCTGTCACCCGACATAGATACTTCACCGATATGATAGATAGTTCGCCTTCCAACCTGGGATGTGAAAGTGGTGGCTTTAATCTGGCTACAGGGACTGAATTTATAATAAATCGAAACAATGGTTCATGTATTGTGACATCAGGGTACTAACTATTTTGTTCCATTACTTAGGAAATTATAATGTATTCGTCGTCGGCAATTTTAAAATTATTTTAGTATTATTATTTTATATTATTCCAATACTCATTCCTTCATTTCTTATCATGCCAAAACTTTCACTCCTGAAGAAAAATTAAGAATCTTACAGTACCTCTGCTTACCTTCGTTTTTTTGACTATCTGATGATATAATAATATAGGGTTTTCCAATAAGAGGTGTTATTTTAATTAGCCTGCTATTTCGGTAGATGTCACTTTCGGAGTTGTCATTTTTTGACATTTGACAAGTAGAAACTACGCCATTAATAAAAATGGAACGATACACGATTCAACAATGCATTGAAATTATTAAAATTCACTATAAAAATGGTGAAAATGTGGCAGAGACGGTTCGTAAAACTCGAACATTTTTGGGTCGTCGTGAAGCACCTTGTCGGACCGCAATACAGAAATTGGTAGAAAAATTCGAGCTGTCGGGACAAGTTAGTAATATGAAGAATAAAACCCGTGCACGTCGCTCAAGAACAGCCGAGAATATTGCTGCTGTAGCCGAAAGTGTTGAAGAAAACCCAGGTTTGTCCATTCCTCGTCGTTCTTTGGAATTAGGCATTCCACAAACGTCATTACACCATATTTTGCATAAAGATTTGGGTCCTAAGGCTTATAAAGTTCAGTTAACACAAGAACTCAAGCCGGCCGATCATCAACAACGTCGAGCCTTTGCTGATTGGGTCCTTGAAATGCATGAAAATGATCCGGAATTCCATCGAAAAGTCATCTTGAGTGATGAGGCCCATTTCCACCTCGATGGCTTCGTCAACAAGCAAAATTGTCGCATCTGGGGCTCGGAAAACCCAAGAGTTATTGTCGAAAAGCCTCTCTATCCTCAACGTGTGACTGTTTGGTGCGGTTTATGGTCCCGCGGGGTCATTGGACCTTACTTTTTCGAAAATGAGGCTGGAGCAACAGTTACGGTGAATGGATTGTGCTATCGACAGATGATTAATGATTTTTTATGGCCGGAATTGGATGGTATTGATCTGGACAACGTCTACTTTCAACAAGACGGCGCTACGTGCCATACAAGCAATGAAAGCATTGATCTTTTACGGGAAAAGTTTCCGGACCGTGTTATCTCTCGAAGAGGTAATCACAATTGGCCACCGAGATCTTGTGACCTAACACCTTGCGACTTCTTCCTTTGGGGCCATGTGAAAGAGAAGGTCTACACCAACAGCCCAGCGTCGATTCAAGACCTCAAATATGGAATTCGTGAGGCTATCGAGGACTTAGGGCAGCCACTTCGCGATTTGGTTATGGAAAATTTCATGAAAAGGATATGGTCCTGTAGGCGTGGTCGTGGTAGTCATTTGGCTGATGTTATTTTCCATTATTAACCGGATACCTTCCTCTTTATAACGAAATAATGAGCCAATCATTTATCTCAAAAATGGCATTTTACTTTGAATATCAAAATAACACCTCTTATTGGAAAACCCTTTAGACCAAGAGTGATAATATCGTCACTCAGAAAATTGTTTTTTTTTTTGCTGCTTATTCAGAAAATTTAAAAGTGGTAATAATAATTTTAAAACTGTATGTCCATAAATTGTTGGAGCTCTTAATTTGATTAAAAAAAAAGTACACAGAATACAGAGAATTTTCGCAATATTTATTTCTCAAAGTTTAAAAGGAATAAAAATACATGAAATAAGAATTCAAGAAGAAACATCTAAACCTTTAAGTTTTCTATACAGCGCAGATTTATCAAGATTCTTACTTTTCTTATAAAATATATTACAGCATTGCAGTTGCGTTGCACAAAGCGTGGTTTTAAATTTGAAACAGAAAAAACGTAAATACTTACTTAAAATATTTTCTGAATATCTAGTAACAACTTAATTTTCGTATAGAATTAATTTTTAAAATACAATTAAAAATTTCCCTCATTTTAGAAAATCATGGTAGCCCTAATTATGTAATATCCCATGACAGTAATTTACAATGTTTTGCCCCTCTGATGGGGCATATGCTGACTTCAATAATTTTGTATGGGAAAGTCCTGCAGCTAGCAGTATTATTGAAGTCTGTGTATGTTTTTGACAAATGTCACTTTAAACGACCATCATAATACCATTTTTGTGTCGTAACGCCATTCTTCACTTAAAGTGACAACGATAATAAGAGTGACTTTGGGAGATGGTCTTTGGCGAAATGAAGTAGAATCAATGGCGGAGCCATGGGGTGGGGTGGAGTAAAAAAATAAGGTAAAAAATATTTAATTAATTGAGTTACGTATTTGAAAAAATGTATATTTTTTATTTTATATTTGTTTTTATTTATATAATTCAACTTCGAAAACTTATACAAAACAATTATACAACAAATAAAATTTTATTTCAATGAATATTATTGTATGCATGTGATGTATGTATATAGGTTTTTCTCAGAATTTGAGTTTGGGACCCCAACTTTGGGTGATCCAAAACCCTCGAGAAACACTTCTCAAGACTCGAAGCAAACTCCCTCACTACCACATCAGATCATTAACTTAGTCCTAACTCGGAACATTCTAAAATATTTGCAGCGTAAATGTTTTTAAATTAATTCTTTGGGTTAATTAGTGATAAAAAGTGTTTTACCAAAGGCAATATATTCACAGATACTCAAAAGAAATTCGAAAGATCATTTTGAAATCACATTTCAAATTGCCGCAAATGGTTTTTTCATTGTTGGCACCGACGTAAGAACTATTTTTGACACAAGCAGTCCATATTATATATGCCAGTTGTAAAACTGAGAAAAGGTTTGGTTTGAAGGACTCCTGCAGTTTGCACCCTAAACCACTATTCTGTTAAAAAATGACTTATTGTAAAAAAATTATATTAAAAAATGACACATCATCGACACCGCTTAATGCAGAAATCTTCCTAGTACCTCACTACAGTACTGCGGTGGTTAAACTAAACGACTTACAGCACTGGATTTTTTTTTACCTTCCCCTAATTTCAATGCTAGATCCGCTACTGAGTAGAATCATTCGAACAGACAGATCGACTTGGTGGAAGGTATAATGCAATAAAGGAGGCTTTTACGTTATGGGATCTAAAGAGATTATTTATTCCAGCGACGCTCAAAGTAAAATTAAAATAGCTTTAAGAAATATATTCGTTTATCATTTATTTTATTTTTATAATTAAATTATAAAAAAAAACAACCGCGTATGCTATTCTTTAATTACAGTCTCAACAGCTTCTAAAACTTTTTTTTGTAAACTTATAAATTTAATAGTAGACAAATTTGCTTCTTCTACAATTTCTGTCACACTATGAAAAAAAGATTTGACCTTTGCAGGAGCTTTGCATTTCTGCTCAAAGGATTCCACCCTTGTATTCAGTTGGCTGGAGTCATTCCTTATGATACTCTCTTTGTTGAATTTCGCCTTTTTTCGTACCTGTGGTTCTTCAAATGAATCTTCCATATTTGACGTATAGTAACGATCACTAATTGCGCTTTGCTCCATTGAATTTTCATCTTGAACTACATATTCCGAACAGTCGATTTTCTGCACTAAATCTTTGTGCGAATCCTCAAAACTATAATTTAGGTTAGGTTGAGTTTCCTTATTTATCTCCACACCTAACTGTGTTCTAGTTATAAAAAACAAAAAAACAAAATATAATAAATAAGGAATAATAAGAAAATTTATATAATTTTTAGCATGCCATCATCATCAATTTACTTACGATCTATGCCTTTTGCTTGTCTTCAAATATAGTAAGCTGTTATAATATTTCCATGGAGTATTAGTTCGGGCGACGCCATCTTCAGATGAGAGATTTTTCTTCCTATCTTCCCTATAGAAGGAATCCTTTAACGCTTTCCACTTTCTTTTCGTTTCCTGAACTGGATTTTACTAAATTATTAACAATATCGAAATAAACAATTAAAAGCATTACCTCCCCATTGTAATTCTTTGGCCAACTCTTGCCACTTCTTTTTCTTCAGGCTACTTTTTTTGTAGTCTTCATGATTTAAATCATGCATAAAAGTATGCTCTTGCATAAAATTAATTATTTTTCTCGAACTGTGCTCATTATCCATACTTTTTTTTGCTTATTCCACTTCCACACTTTCTATATCCGATGTAGCATCAATTTGGTACTAGACATTCACATGTACATATCTACATATATAAAGTACTCACTATTGCGAAACTCACGGTTGTTATAAAATTCAATTTATCATTCGTCAACTATCTTCCGCGTCTGCTGGTAATCTAACCTCGACCTTTCCTAAGCATCGACAAAACTAGACGGAGTAGATCACGATCATCCTTTATATGCTTATGCATCCATATTTCCCCTTTTACACTAATATAAGTAAATTGGAAAAATGCACTAACTACACTCGCAGATCCAAACATGCTGACAAAGATTTAGCCAAGAAATTGCTTTCGTTAGGCTAAGGATTTTACCTTATTTCTCTACTCACGGACACCATCTTTTACCTACTTTGGTGCCATTTAAGATTGTCTAGTTTTATTACCCACAGAAGGTAGCAGACTCATTATCATGACGTACCTGAATATTTTCCTGCAGGCTGATTTTCCCTGGAATTTGCATTTGGCTTGTTTCATATATCAGTGAAAAATGACCCCGCTTTTACATTTTCGAACACGAGGATTTACCTAATTGACGACAAAAGTATTTGGGACTACTTATGTTTTTGAATTTTAATTAATTAAATTTTTCGTTTTCGGGGTCATTTCTGTGATACATCAATATATTGTATAGGGCAATATATTGATGTATTGTCTTATGGTTGTGATTCGGGCATTGGGCACCTGAGTCACAACAACCATAAATAAAAATGAGAACAATAAATCTGTCCTATTGCTAAAGCATAGATAAACCATATGTCCAGACCGAATATATAACAAGCTGCTCATTACCCTCCTTAAAAGTTTTCCTTAGTTTTTCTCAAAGTATAAATACGGATAAGTAGAGACAGAGGCGAACAAAATAAGAAATTTTTCGTGTTTTTTAGAATGAAATGAAAGTCTTCTTGAATCCCTCAAACTCCTATCAAACTATTCATAATAATGTACTTCGGGTCAAGGTATATAGAAGAAACAAGGTATGCCCATTAAAATTTTGACATATCACAGCTGAATGAATAAAAAAGAAAAAGGAAATCTGATAGTGGCAGTACAAGCGCAAAGAATTTTGACACATTACAGCTGATGCCCTGTGACGTACTTCAGTGAATGAACAAAAAGGGAAAAAGAGTTTTAACAAAAATGGCGGAACGTGGTTCGAGTCGGGAATACCTTGTCTTCTATATACCTTGCTTCGGGTCACACTACCTCCCATTTTTAAGAAAAGGATAAATTTCGCTTTGGCCAAGATGCTGAAAGGAGATGTATGAAATGAAACACTCATTTTCTCCGAAAATATCAGAGAATCCAGCATGAGTTCTCCCACTTAATCTCTTCATATAAATAGAAAAACGTGCTGCTCAAATTGAATAGAAATTACACTAACAAACATTGGCTATGCTATAAAAAACATTGGATATTTCTCAGATTTCACAGAAAACCGGTTTTCACAAAAACGCCGGAGCATTTTTTGAGAGTAAAACGTGACAACTCCGCCCCTTCTCATTTATTTACGAAAATGAAACATTTGCCATTCCGTTTCGTTGCATGCAATCTTCGCTTTCACATTTTTTGTCTTATTCGCAAAAAGTTCAAAGAGGGTTTGATTTTTTTTTATTTATTTTTTTATTTTTCCTCCTGTTCTCGCCGTGTATATTTAAATGGAAAACATTCGGAACACTCTTCTGTGTCCTTTTTTTTAGTTATTTATTCTTTGGTGTTTGCACTGCGAGATGCTGGTATTTGAGAGAGCAAGTTAGCCCAGAGCCTGAAAAGATAGAAATCCAAGTACTCCCGTCGGAAAGTTGAACAACCTCAACTTAATAGCAAAAAAATTGCCTCAAAACTTCTGTTAGCGAAAACACACCCTCATCACACCCCTTTCATCTAATTTCAAGAATGAACTACATATGTAGATCAAAACCCTGCACTCTTTAGCGACAGTCATTTCAGGTTTATTTACTTGAAACACATGAAAGATAGGTAAAAATTGAGTGCTTGTTTGTTGGTTAGACGTTGAGTGCCGCAAAAACGGGATCGTTTTTTCAACACGACCAACAGATTGACGGCGATTATTCCTGAAATCGGCGTCTATGAAGACACGATAATGTGGAGACAGCTTACCTTAGCTTCTGAAACGAAGATCATGAAATATAAAGGTTGGTCCTACAAGTAGCGCTGATGTTCAGCCGGTTCGCACTGGTTCGGCGGAAGCAGTTGTTAAAAAAATCAGATTTTAGCGAACCGGTTCTTAAATAACTCAAGATACTAAAATGAAACTTTTAAAATGTTATGAAATATATATTTCTTAAAAGTTTATTAAAAGGAGCGTGAGAGGCATTAATAAAATAAAATTTTATTGTGTATTTCCGTTTGCCAGATGAATTGCTAAAGTTTTCAAAACGAAAGCTTTCGAGCTACGTAAATAAATAAAGCTCTGAAACAAGTAAAAAAAACTATAATTATTCTTATGATATCCTAGATAAATGCCCGTACATAATTCCGAAAGTTTGATTGTTAAAATGGTTTTCGTATCTATTTCTAGAACGATTCGTCGGACAATAAATATGATTACAACCAATTTCATTTGATTTTATATGCTGAAATAAAAACGTCTAGGAAGGATCGTTTTAACAGTATACGTAGACAATCTCAATTTTTGTATGGCAACACCATTTTTGAAATTATATTTACTATTTTTGTGAAAACGTCTTGTACAAAATTTCAGCTCTCTAATTAGTCTCACATGAAAGAGAAACTCAAACAATTCATGTTATATATGGTAGTGAGTGTAACTACACTTTGTCTCCTAACTGCTTTCACTAACACACGAGTCAATTTTTATTACAAGAGGTTGCTATCTAAATCGAAAGTGGGAGGAAAAAATCTTTTTATCGCATTCATATACTTCTGCTAAGCTCCCTCCAGCAAAATAAGAAGTTGGGGATCATCATTACTTTTGATGTTAATGTTTTAATGAGCTCGGAAAACCTTCAGAGCAGAGCAAAGAAGGGCAGCTCAACTTAGGTTAACTGTCAAATTAAAAATAGAGCAGAAAAGTGCAGAAAAGAGCCGAAAGGAGCAGAAAGCTCATTGAACAGACTTTTCTGAAATTTCCGTGGATCTGTCACAAAAAAACACAATGTTTAAATTAATGCAATGAAACATTTATTTCACACACAAAAATACAATTTAAATTCTTCTTCTTCTTCTTCTTCTTCTTCTTCTTCTTCTTCTTCTCTTGATTATGATCTGGAACTGTGTGCTCGGTGTGAGAGCTGGAGTTCCTTCACAATGGCTTGACCTTATGGGGTACATCTCCAAAAAATTGTGCCGTGTCCGGCTAATTATCTGATTATCTGATGACCTTGTTGGCCGTTGTTAATTGTTGTTGATGATGATCTTGCAGGTTATGAGCGTGTTGACTATTGATCAAGCAGTGATGGACAAAAACATAACAGACATCTACAAAGAAGAACATATAACATACAAGGATGTACAACACTATACGAGGAGTGGGGGTTTGGGGGTTTGCTATTTGAAGGAATTTATGAGTTTAAGAAGAAATGAGTTGAATGAGATGTATTGAGTGAATTGATTAACTAAAAACATAGCTCATTAACACCTGCAGCAGTTCCGCAGCTGCAGCAAAACGTGTTAGTTCCTTGAGCCCGCTGAAATCAAAAGATTCCAGTAAGCTTTCTAGAGATCTGGCGAATAGAATAGTTGGAAAGCTACTTCTGATTGAACTGAACCGGGTGCACGTTAGGATGCTGTGCTCTATGAAATTGGGTATATTACATGAATTGCAGTTGACTAAATCAGTTTTACCTATGGTCTGAAAAAGCTTGGCGGCGTACCTGTGACCAGCATAGAGTCTGTTAATGAATCTGGTTTCCTTGGGAATGAAGTCCCAGTCGAGCCAGCGGGGTTTTCGGGGTAAAAGGAAAAAAAATTTGTAGAAGGACTCAGAGGAGGTAGACATGCGGGTGAATTCTTCATCCCAGTCTTTGTGTATGAAACTGTTTATGGCTCAAGGGAAATGGAGGTCTCAGAGACCTGATCTGAAACTGCAGCTTTCTTAGCCTTCTTGTTTGCTAATTTGTTAAGAGCTAGACCTCTATGGCCTGGAAGCCAGAGGATGCGAAAAGTACGGGAAGGGTTCTGGTCTATTAGGTTGAATATTGATCTCGCATAGTAGTTTGAGCTTTCTTTCGGTAGAGCTAGACAAGCAGCTTTTGAGTCTGTGATGATGAGGGATTTAGTTCGGGGGGAAGAGGTTCCCAGCTCAACGGCCAGTCTAATGGCCAGTAGCTCACCTGATGTGGATGATCTTAGCACATCGTATCTTTTTGTGACGGTGTTCAGAGATGGAAATTCAACCGCGCACACACCTGTGCCTGCGGTTGATTGAACGAAGCATCGGTGGCGTAAACAGCCCATTCTTTCGAGTAGTGCGATTTGACAGCATAGAGATACATTTGCGAGAGTTCTTCATCTGAGATGGTCGATTTGGTCTTACCAGCCCTTGCAAGTCGACCATAATATTTAAATTATTCCACTAGAATAGTCCAGAAATTTATTTATTTTTTTTTCAACAAAATAATCAATTTTTTGAATTGTGTCAGAACTGTCAACACATTTTACAATGCCTGCTATAAGTTACTCCTTCGAAAAAGGTAGAACAGAAATCTTGCTCTAGGTCGCTCCAGTTCACTCATTAAACGTAGTTCAGTTCACTTTAAAGTACTTTAGAGCACTGTTCTGAATTTGTTAAACCTAATATGTATGCAAATGCGTCCATACAGGGTGCTATAATTCGTGCGATAACTTCTTTTTCTTCTAATAACTGTTTTATTTTTTGGTGTATTACGTATATTGAATGATGTGTATTAAATTGCTGTTATGAAACGTCTAATAAAGAATAAAACTCTCACCACATTAATCGATTTGTGTGTTTCACATAAAAAACCATTGAAAAGTTATGTCTGCTGAACAAGCATCTCAATGAATGCCGGGCAAAAGTTCAGACGTCTTGAAAAAAATACTGCCCTAAAAGGCCGCTTGAGCACTGTCACAAAACCTATATAAGAAAATATACATAAAGCGAAAAAATATTAACACTTCCGGATATTCAATATAACAAATCTTGGGACGTATTAATACCCACCCTGTATATATTTACCGTTCTAAAATAAAGGAATTGTTAATCGTAAAAAAAAAAAAAATAAATGAAAGCGACTAGAATTTCCTTACAGAGAATTTGCTCAGAAATTATACTTTTTGATAGGATTTTCATTTGTTTTTTAACCCATTTCACTCGGTAATGAGATGTCTTGGTTGAAATTTTGTAAAACTTTACATATATTACGTCTAACATAGCTATTTACAAAATTTGAATGTTCTCTGTCGCTTATTTTAGTAGTTACAGTATGTTGCGAAAACGCATCAGTGGAGTTAAACACTACTATAAAAAACAATATATTTATTTTCACAGTATAAAAAAAGCAAGCAAACCATTGAAAAACATCACAAAGACATGAAAAACACAATCCAAATTAAAAATTCCAAAGTTGTGTAATTTTTCAACCTACTGTGAAATGTCATTATCTGCTTTAAAACATGCTCCGCATTTGAAAACCGTCTGACAAACAAACATATTTCATATTTCATATTTTCCGGCTAAATATTTGGCTGTTGCGAAAAAAGGCAGTGATATTTGCCAAAATGGTCTTTGGATAGATATTTCATCAAAATTATCAGCATAATCTGCATCAAGCGGTGAAGTCAAAAGTGCGATTGTTATCGTTCGTCTAAAAGAGATGTGGGTTTTCCGCATAACTTTTTGTGTAAACACCAAGCATTTGTCACGGCCATGTTAAGGCAATTCGAAAACAGTGGCCACCACCACTTCTTTCCCTTGATTCCTATCCTGTATTGGGATAACCCCGAGGTTACACCTGCAAGTACAGCTTGCATGCAACTTGCACTACCATACTTCTTGCACGTGTAACCTCTACTGCCATGCTGGCAGTACAGCTTTCAGCGAACTTGCATGCTGAAAAACCATGGCAGCTGGGAGATAGTAATTTGACATTTATACAGTTTTCAAAATGGCGGAAACGAAATGCTTGAGAGAAATTCATAAATTTATACCGGGAAAATGAAATTTTCTGGGATTATTTGCAATACATCATTTACCAACACCTTCATTTTCCTTTTTTCTTGGGTTTTTATCATTGTGATGCTTCCATAATTTTCCAATATACGCAAGAGTTTACTTCTCAATGCCATTTTTTAAATGAACTTGCATGCAAGCTGATAAGACATCAACCGAACTGCCTTCCGCTGTCAAGTTAAAAATCGTGTTGGAAGGGAGGCTTGCATGCAAGCTGTACTTGCTGGTGTAACCGTGGGGTAAGAAGCGATCAAATAGATCAACTCCCCCCATATTTTCATTGTACTGTTTCACTGTATTTGGACAGCTTACTTTTATGTATATAGGATTTCGAATGCTGTGAGAAACGTTTTGCATCACCTACAGGTTCAACCGCATCGCAGTTAGAGAAAAAGGTGCCTCATAATGGTGCCTCATAATGCACCCTTTGTTTTCCTTGTAATTCTTTGGAATAGTAACGGGCATTTTTCTGTTCGATTATCCCTTACTATACCCGTAGCAAAAAAACGATCCTTATTTAGATTAGCTAGGAGTCGATTATCGAAATAAACCTTGTGGTTTTCTGGATCAACGACAATTTCTAAAAGTTTTCTTATGACATTTTCTCCCAGTCCCATCAGTGGGTCGAATTCTTTATTTTTCAGGCATACGGGAAAAATCTATACACATAGACACCAGTTGAAGCCGGACACCAAATTTTGGTTGAAAATTCCAAATTGTGCACAGTTTGTAGACATTTTTGTCATGAATTCTCTGAACTTGAAAAATTTGTCATTATCCCTTTCATTGTTATTTGCTCAAATTCAATTTGATTTTATAATATAGATTACGAGGCATTGTGTTTCTTATTATTTTGATATCGAAGTCCGCGGATATCAACCAGTACAATTGCTCTTGTGGAACAAGGTGGTGTCCTGAAAAGGGGCAAAATACCCAAGAAACCTCAACCTAGGTATGAGGTAGTGTAAGGAGACACACGGAAAGTTCTGGATAAACCGTGTTATTAACAGCCACTGTTAGTTTGCGCTCACATTTTGAAAGGAGTTTCGCAAAAATTAAACTTTCAAAAGTGAAATGTGGTAATACAATAGCTTTTGAGAGTTCCACGCGTATTTGACGGGACAATATGTTGGCAGAAAATTTCAACATTCTCAGACAAGAATAATTTTTTCTAATCGTATTAGAAACATGACTACAGCAAATGAGCGTTCTATTTAACTCCACACCAAGATTCTTAATAGAATCGACATAAGGTACGATGGTGCTGTTCAGCTTGATTGGAGGTAAGTCTGAAAGATCGTAGCTTCTTCGATATATTGGCATGCATGTGGTCTTCTTGGGATTGAGTATAAGCTGACTACGTTTGGCCAGTTCACCAATTCTAACCAGGTCGTCATTTTTTGCCCAATTGGCCCATCTAATTATATGTAAATATCATTAACATAGTAGTGAACTGATGCGTCAAAAAGTTCCATAGGTAGGACATTGATGTAAAGCGAAAAGAGGAGAGGTCCGAGAATGGAACCTTAAAGTGCACCACAGCTGAGAGTTATGGGAGCAGAAAAAATGTAAGAAAATTTGACAGATTGGATTCGGGATAAAAGGAAATTTTATACCAATTTGATAGCTGTGATCGAGAAATGAAGTGTTGACGCAGTTTGAAGAGCAACTGGCCATTCTTAATGGAATCAAACACCTTACTCAAGTCCAAGAGAACCAATATGCCTATATGATCTCTGTCAAGTGCCTCAGAAATATCAAATAGTACTTTAACTAACGCCTTGCTGAAAAAACAAAGTAAATTGATCCTGCGAAAATATTTGAATTCAGTGCACTTGCGGAACTTGAGAATCGGTAAGATGTCGGCCTTTTTCCAGAGCACTGGGAATTGCGATAAAATTAAAGTGAAATGTATTTTCCAAATTTTTAAATAAATTCTCTCCTCAAAGGCATGTTTTATTTCCTGTATAATCATTAAATATTTTTTAATTGCATTTTCCTGAACGTCAAGCATATTTCCAAAAATTATTGTGTTTTGAAAATGTGTTTGTAATTCTTGTCTTTACTGTCTTGAAGGCTATATGGCAGACTGAACGGTATAAAACGTAATAAGTTGTTTTTAGTTCCTTTAATTAATATCACATAATTTATGTTTTCTTTTTACAGAAGTAAAATTGTATCTTTAACTTAGACGATTTATTGTTGTTCCTAATTGGAAGAGATTTATTTTATTTCATTGGCATCGTTTTGTTTTACTGTTTTATAGTTTTTTGTAAACTAACTAATTTTCCAGTAAATAAATAAAGAAAGAGACGGTATAACAATTTGAGCCATTTTCATTAGTAAAAAAAATAAGGAACATTATCTGGAAAAGATGTCCGGGTTTCATCTTAACAAATCCGGGGCTTTAGAACTTGTTCTCCTAGTTTCATAATATTAAAGATGGCAGCCCTAAACACATAGCCTTCTAAAGAATCAACTTTCGCATTTAAGAGTTGATGCAGAAAAGTTACATCGGTAACCATGAGACGTTTCTCCAGCGAGTACATATTTAAAAGCTTCAAGCGAACCTCATAGGGTGGAAGAACTAATCTATTATTCCAGGGTAAGTACCTGAGGTCATATCGTAGGAATTCCCGCTGAACAGACTCGATAAGGTCGATGTGTATACCGTAAAATGGAGACCAGATCTGACTAGCGTATTCAAGAAGTGGTCTTTCAAAGTAAGTGTACAAACGCAATGTTATGGTAGGATTCGAGAACTCTCGGGACCAACGTTAAGAACCAATCTTTGATGTCATGTAGTTTATGTGGGAAATAAAATTCAATCTATGGTCACATTTGACACACAAATCACAGACAGAAACTACACGGCGAATCGAGGAACTCGAAAACGCATAATCGTAAGTAATTGGTTCCTAATTCCTGTGGAAAGTCGTAACCTCACATTTGTCTATATTGAGTACCAAGTTATTGCTGTTGCACCAATCGTAAAATCTGTGAGGGTCACTCTGTGCGCACCTGTGCACAATCGTTAAAAGATTTAATCTGAGTGAAAAGTTTAATGTCGTCAGCATAAATCAAGACTTTACAGTGCCTCACAATAGTAACAATGTCGTCAACAGATAAAATAAAGAACAACGGATCCAAATGACTCCCTTGAGGTACGCCAGATCAAGCCTTCAAGACTCTTAAGATGGAATGTCGAAATAAGATTTGATATGTTTTGTTATTTAAATAAGACTCATTCCATTTAAAAAATATCACGGAGTGAGATAACTTGTCGAACGATTTACTAAAGTCTGTATAAATACAATCTGTCTGGTAGTTTTTTGCAATTCCGCCAAAGGTATCCGGGACAAATTCGAACAAGTCACAGTGGCTGTCGGCCTGCCCGAAATAAACTTATGCTAGTTTGAGGAGAGTAAATTCATACAGTTCAAATAACTTGAGCATGCAAGATAATTTTGCAATATGCCCATAGTTAGAAATTTCATTTTGACTACCCTTTTTGTGGATAGGTAAGATAAAGGAATTTTTCTATAGCTGCGGGAAACAACCACTATCGAGGAATTTTTGGAAAATAGATCTCAACGGAGCTGCCAGGGTAAGCCAGCAAGACTTAAAAAATGTTGGAAGGATCCCATGAGGACCATTCGGAAGCCCAGTAATATGATCAAACCAAGTGTCATATCATATACATATACACATATATTTCGAAAATTGTACACAAGATTATGGTCTTATATTTAAGTACAATTTAATATGAATTCGGGAGAGAAAAAATAATAATGAAAACTTAACAGTAATCTAAGTACTACTACTAACTTATTTAAAAAGAGGGAGGTTACATATTAAAGATTATAGTTTAAGAAAAGAAAAGATACAAGAACAAGAGTTTAATATAAGTAAATGGAAAAGGTACCAAGTAAATATATAGTAAAATATAGTTTACAACTTAAAAATTTGAAAACACAGAAAAAGAGAGATTAAACAACAAATAGGAATTTACCACTACTGGATAAGGCATTAAAATTACGGTCATCAAAGTGGGAAACTACTAATGAGCTTTTTAAATTCGTTGACAGAGGTTACGCGACGTATTTTAGTAGGCAATGAGTTCCATAGGCGAGCAACCTGGACAAAGTAAGATCCTTCAAAGGTTGATGAATAGAAGCGTGGAATTTGCATGATACATCCTCTCTGAGATTGCAAGAATTGAATACCGCTAGAAAGATACTCAGGCACACCCCCATGAATTAGGTTATACAGAAACATGAGGGCCCTTCGCTTGAGATGTGTGTCCAAGGAACAGCCAACAATCGATGATCTGTAGGGCGTGATATGTGTCGACCTACGTAGACCGAAGACAAAGCGTACACAATCCTTGAAGGCAACTTCAAGTTTTCGTTTGCAAACTGAGTCTAGCTTAGGAAAGATTAGGCTTCCATGGGTAAAGTGGGGCATAAGCAGCACCCTAACCAGTCTCAGTCTGAGGTTCACAGGCAGTATATTGGCAGATAGCCACAGTCTTCTTAAACCACCATATATTTTACCAACTGTGGTCTTAATGTGATCACAGCATTTCAACCGGGTGTTGAATTTCACTCCCAGATTTGACACACTATCAACAAAAGGTATCCTCACATTATTAAGCGTAATAGGAGGAAGATTATCACTATCCAGGTCCGAGCTATAAAAAGCGATGCAATGTGATTTACTAGCATTGAGGAGCAGCTGATTGTCTCTAGACCATCTGCAAATTTCAGATAGGTCATCGTTTATTCTGCTAAAACAGTCCTCAATAAGGCCAGGAGGCCTGCTTAGGTACAGCTGTACGTCGTCCGCATAGAGATGTAGATTAACGTCATGGACTATATCATTAAGGTCATTTATAAAGAGGCTAAACAGGAGAGGTCCTAAAATTGATCCTTGCGGAACTCCACAGGACATTGGCAAGAGCAAGGATGCAGTCTCATCAACAATCACCTGTTGAGACCTGTTCGAGAGGAAATGCGATATAAACCTGACAGCAGACGGCGAAAAATAAAAATTCGAAAAAAGTTTACGGAGCAGCTTAGCATGCACAACACTGTCAAATGCTTTAGAGAAATCCAAAAGCACCAACACACCAATATCACCCTTATCCAAAGCCAATCGCAAATCAGATGAAACCTTGAGCAGAGCAGTTTCGCAACTGTGTTTTTCACGAAAACCAGACTGAGTTTTCATCAAGAGCTTATTACAATCTATATGTTTCATAATCTGAGCTTTCATAATTTTTTCTAAGACTTTTCCAAGGAAGCTTAGAATGCTAATTGGGCGATAGTCTGCCAAATCAATTGGAGAAGATTTCTTGGGTATTGGAAGTACCTTCGCCACTTTCCAAATGTTAGGAAAATGAGAAGACATTAGACAGGTATTCATAATGTGTAGAATATATAGGGATATGTAAGGGAATATCAGCTTAATAAAACGGGGATTTATATCATCAAAACCAGTCGCCAGGGACTTGATAGAGTGTACAGCCTGATACAGTTCCACATAATCAATACAGCGGAACGCGAAACAATTTGCACTTTGATCTCGTAGCGAAAGTAATGATGTAATCGGTTGCTGATAGATAGAGAGATTCGAGCAAGACCCTTCAGTAAAGTAACGATTTAACTTCTCTGCGTCAAAGGGACATTTTGAGACTTCATCCTTAAAAATAGATGCCCGTCTTAAGTTGTCCCATAAAATTTTGGAGTGTAAGCTAGTATCAAATTTAGAGGAGTAAAACTCGCGCTTAGCCTTCTTAATTGCAGAATTAACCCTATTTCGTGCTTGCTTGTATAGATTATGAGCGTATGCAGCTTTAAGTCGTTTCCACTGCCGAAATAAAAACTCCCTTTCCTCAATAAGGGAACGAATTGCTCGGGAAAACCAAGGATAATTACCTAAACGAATGCTTTTAATTTTAACAGGTACATATTTATTGAATAAGTGACTAATCAGTTCATCTAATTTCACAAGTTGATCCTCCGCCGAAGGAAAACCGAGAATGTCATTCCAAGGTAATAACATACACTCATCAAGGAGACTAATCATGTCAAGATGCTTAAAATCACGAAAATAAAAAACTCTTTCATGGATACTCATAACAGGCGAAAGATTGTAGGACAGGAAAAGCAAATCGTGATCAAGTATACTTGGCGGACTAAGCTGATTACAAAAGAGGATCTTATCGGGATCAGTTACTAAGAAGAGATCTAAAAGCGACGGGTTAGAGCAGTTATAAAAAGTAGGGACAGAGTTCACAATATTCAACTGCAGGGATTGAATTGCAGATAAGAAATTATCTGTCATAGCATTCTGACGCAGAATATTAACATTTAGATCGCCCCCAACTATAACGTCTCCAAATCTGTGCACCATGCGTGATAACGAATTCAAGAATTCACCAGCTTGTTCTTCAATAAAAATACCAGGTAGCCGATACACCGCACACAAAATACATTTACCAGACCCCAGCTCGACCTCAATACATAAGAATTCGGTGACCCCATTCACTGATGATTCCACAATTTTGGCCCTGAAAATGTCTTTTAAATAAATAGCTACCCCACCACCCCTGTGTGAAGGGCGTTCATTCCGAAAGAGTTTGAAGCCAGGTATCGAGACATGTGAGAAGGGTATATGGCTATGCAGCCATGTTTCACTCACAATGATAGCATGAACATCTGCGTTGCAATAAATTTGACGTAGCTCATCAACTTTATTACACAAACTTCTAGCATTAATCGTACACAAATGCAAACCCTGAGAGCGTCCACAAAAAATATTTAACATGGATCTTACTCTGTCCAACTCGCAAAGACTGCTAACCGAACTCATTTACACCACCATCCAGCAAACCACCGTCAACAATTAACACAATAAAAATACCATTTCCAGCTGGGTTCCAAAACATATTGCAATTAGATAGAGTGCAGAAAAAATAACTGGAAACAATTCTAAAAAATCCAATTTGCGAACTACTAAATATAAAGTTACTCAGCTTAGCCGATTTTATATAACAATTATATAATATAAAGAAGAAAGAATACACTAGGATGAAGGATTTAGCTATTCTAAGTATATAAATTTCGTGAAAAACAAAAAACATGCTATTCCAATGCATTCTAAAATCATAAAAAAAAACATAGCTGCTCATTATACGTTACTCGCTGAATCCAACAGGTCAGATAGCTGACTCAAACTTGTCACCTTCACAGCACGATCATCTGGTTTGATCTTAACAAAAACAAAACCATTTGTAGTAAACAGTGTTGCAATTCTACCAGCCTTTCGTATGCGATCGGCCTCACGAAAAATATGCTGATTATTTGGCGATAGGCTCTCATTAACATAAATATTCCCCGGTGCAGAGAAACCCTTCAACTGTTTCAGCTTAACACAACCTCTTATACAATTGAAGGGTTAGTGAATGAAATGTTAGATGAAGCAAAAGCTTTGTCAAAAAATGAAGCAAGCGTATTACAAATTTCAGACAAATCATCGCTAGCAGAATCTTTGCACCTCCTGGTATTGGGGAAGTTGTCCGTTTTTTCTTCATATTAATAAACTTAAACAAGTAGAAAAGATAGAATTGTTATGATACCCAAGATGAATGCCCGTATAAAATTTCGTATGGTCACCGATCTATGCAAATTTGATTTTTGAAGTGTGGTTTTTCTCATATATAGATCGGTTTGTCGGACGAGAGATAATGGTTAAGAGTCAGAGTCAGACGATTCCTTATCCCGCGGTACCAACTTGATGACATCAATTGCCATGGACCTGATTAGTTTTGAGTTCTCGGAAACCATAGATGACCAAGACTCGATATTGCCTTCAGCTCGTCTTATGCTACGCCGAGCGTCATCAATGACTGGAATAAGTACCGTATTGTTTGAATTCTGAGAGACAGATGGTGAGTCATCTTTGAAAACAGTGCATGAATATCAACTACAGAGTGTGACAAATTTTGAACATTTACAGCTAGGTTATATGACTTTTTGAGCAGTGTATCTGAATTCATCCTTAGTACATCAACAAGTATAAGCTGCTTGTCAATTTTACCATTTAAAGTATTAAAGATAAGCTATGAAATTTATTCGCAATGAGAGAAGAACAGAAGAGAGGGAGTCAAGACGTTCGGTAAAACTTTTTAAAAACCTTAAAGTGTAGCACGGCATTCGCTGCAATTAGTAAGTCCAGGAGTATGCTCTGGATCTCCGTTTCAAGCAAGAAGCGTGAAAGACTTACCACATATGCATGCATCGCATGCAATCATATCTTCTGATTTTTTAGAAGAGCAGATTTTACAAGTCGCCATGCTAAGTGACCGTGATTGAATATAATTGCTGAGACAAAAAGCAAAGTAAAATGAAAACTTACAAACTCAAAAACTTTGAGCCGCAGTGTATCTGGCCGTTGAAAGGCTTGTGTCCGCGAAGGGAATATAACAATGCACACGGCAAGTATCGCTTAGTTGTCTCCGCTAAGTCAAGAAATTCAACAACGAACAGATAGAGGGCTGAAATATAGTCGGCAAGCAATAACGAATAAAGAATAAAAAATTATCTTTAAAAAGAAGTATCAGCGATAATGAAGAAGATCACAATTGTAAATTAAACAATAAACAGAAATCATACAAACGAGAGATGAGCCTCAACTGGCATACAATAATATCGGCACAGCTGCAATCACTAATTTCTATTAAAAGCCAAGTCGGGTGCAAAACAAGTAGATCACAAACAGAAATATGGCACCGAAAACCCAAATTATAAAATCACACTCAAACACGAAATAAATACACGATCTGATCACTAAATTAACAACAACAAAATACTAGCACGAAAACAGAGATTTGTTATGACAACACGGGGTGAGGCTTTCATTAATATTAAGATATTAATCCGTTCATCGGAAGTAAAACCATATTTAATATCCTGTAATTTCAGGTGACCATATTTTTTAGTGTGTTGCAGGAAATTTGTTAGAAAATTAAAACAATTAACGGCTCCCTTACAGTATTAGGTTTAGGACAGATCTAAGACTCCGTTGCTATGAAAAAGCATCTGCGTTCGGTGATAATTTATGCCCCATAACGTCGGCCATATTTCTCACAACTGTTAGTGGTTGCAATGTACCAACTTATGGAGTGTTAGTGATTAAGACATCACTCAATCGGCGAACCCGGTGCGTGTCATGATTAGCAAATTCTTACATTTGAACTCCAAATCGGTAACAGTCGTACGGTGGGCATCCAGATCGCCACGAAAAGTATCAAGAGTAGCATCCATTTTCGCATGAAAACAGCTTACAGAGATCCGCGATAAAAACATTCATTCTACTGATAATTCGATTCTCCATAGCTTCAACCACTTCGGCACCAACAAATGAATTACTGGAGACAGCACCCGCACTGCCGTCTCTAGATATGATGATGAAGTGGATGTTGTGCTACATTGTTGATTAGAATGTGTTACTTGACTCTGCTGACACTTGCCTGAATTTTTAGGGTTTTTGCTTGACACTATTGGTTATAAAAATTTCAATAATTAAGTAAAAGCGCGTAACTATCGCAAGGAAAGACTTTACTGAATATTCCAAAGAGACTCACGAATATTTCGGGACAGTTTTACTGGCAAAAACTTAACAAACAGAAGGAGCGACACAAAGCTCGATATAGACTTGACTTGACAGTAATGTTAAAATTTCTCGGCTAGCATGTGATGGAACTATTTTTAAAGATTTCATCGCTAAATCTTATCTATTTTGTGAAAAAGGTTCTCCAACTAAATTTATTTCACTAAAACTGGAAGAAAAACCCCCGATAATAAATAAATCGCATACAGTCTCCTTAAATTCTTTCCCCTGATCAACTTTGAGGTGTTTCCTACAGTTTCTTGTGACATCTGTATCTTTTTCAGCTCGCTTACTTTTCAGTGTTAAAATTCGCAGTTGGTAAATGATATTTTAATCAAAACTTCTTGAATGAAAATTTCTAATAAGTAAAATGAAGAGAGTAAATTAATTTGATCAGGGTAATCAGTAGTAATCATATTAGTATGGCACCTTTGTTGTACATAACATACATGTTGGTTTTAAATCTGAAATACCCATAGCTTCTGAGCAATCTACAATGATGAATAGATTGGTCATTATTCCTAGCCAGCTTTGCACTGCTTTCTGGGCTTGACGCTTTCGTTTTGCCTTTTAAATAATATCCGCACTAGCGCTGCGATCGACATCTTTCTTGATTGTTTCCATGAAATTTTATAAAATTAAAAAAAAATTAAAATTAAATTGCTTGAAATTCATAGAGGTAAAATGAGTTTTATTCACCATGTTTTCAGGTAGTTTGCCTCCCAGCGATATTCTTTTGGATCTTCATCATCAGCCATTTTTTAAACAAAGTTATTATACAAAGCTTATCTATGTGAAATTTTAGTAAAAAAATTTTAAATAAAATATCCTTGAAAGTTTGTAGCATGTCAATGCACGAAATATATTACTTTTACTTCATTGTCGTATGTTGGTGTTATTGCAGCTTCAGATACAAAATTAGAAATTTGGTTAATATCAGCTACAGCTTCATGTGTGGCTAGCTAAACCATGTAGCTTTATGCTCTCTATGTAGCAGTTTCTACAGTACGCCATATGTGCAAACTGAAATTTGTAGTTTCAAACTTGTAGCATGTATCTCTTGATGTAAATTGGGCCTAATTAAGTAGAAACAAGAAAAACAAAAAGAAATGGTCTAACGATAAGACCAATTCCTACGATACCCTTGCTGTATGCCTGTATGTATTTTCCTACGGGCACCTACCTGTGCAAGTGTGTTTCTTAAAGTAGTTTTTCGCATATATTTCTAGAACGCTTCGTCGGACATTAATAACCGGCCAAGTTCGAGTAGGACTCGCGCAAGAAGAGCTCCGTCGTACAACTTTAACACCATGTACTTTTTATTAATTTTTTCAAATGAGAGTAGGCGTCATGTGAGAAAAATTGCTGTCATTTGAACAAATAATAATAATGCTGTCATTTGGAAAACAAATGCCTATTTATGATAATAATAATGAATAAGAATAAAACGAGGAAAAAAACGCCGAAAAAATCACGTTTCTTGTATGGGGCCCCCTTTAATTTTATTTTGTTTTTATTATTTGCTGTTATGTCGCCAATAGAAATACATAGTCTATGAAAATTTCAACTCCCTACCTATTACGGTTAATGACATACAACCTGCTGACGGACGGACGGACAGCGAAGTCTTAATAATAGGGTTCCCGTTGGGTACGGAACCCTAAAAATGATTAGAAATTTCATAGAACTTCATATTCTTTCTAAAGAACTTTTCGGTACAATAAAAACCTCCAGAACTGATCGTTTTCACAATATACGTAAAAAGAATGGGTTGTCCGGTTTAGTTTAGTTTAGTTTAGTTTTTTAGGGTTCCGTACCCAACAACGAGAACCCTATTACTAAGACTTTGCTGCCCTTCCGTCCATCACCAGGTTGTATGTCATTGGTAGACAGTTGAAATTTTCACAGACTGTGTATTTCTATTGGCGATAAAACAACAAATAATAAAAATAAAATTAAATTAAAAATTAATGGGTGCCCCCATACAGGAAACGTGATTTTTACGGCGTTTTTCTCCTCGTTTTATTCTCATTCATTATTATTATCATAAGTATGCATTACTTTTTCAAATGACGCCTACTCTCATTTGAAAAAATAAAGGAAAAGTACATGGTGTTAAATTTTATACGATGGTAGGGAACCCTTCGTGCGCGAGTCCGACTCGCACTTGCCCGGTTATTTAATAAATTTCTATCAACTTACAGACCCCAGACTCAGAAGCTTGTATCTGAGCTCCTGAGCGCCTGAGAGTCTGAGAGTGCCTTCGTGATGAACGAGTTTTAGGGTAGTAGAAGTGAATGGATTTACATAGGGTTTTTCTATTTAGAATAAGTGAATGGGGAACTTTCCGATGGGTTAAAATTTTCTTAAGTGTTGGGGTTTTGGGATGAGGGTGGTAACTACCACCCTTTAAGAGTACCGTTCGTGACGAAAGGGTATTAGCAAAAATAATATAACATAAAGATGTCGCATACCATGCTTGGGTTGTACCCAGAAAATTGCTTTCTGGGACAAATGTTAGCAAAACCCGTGTGCCCTTCTCAGACATTAACAACGCCACTGCACATATCGCTCTCGGTTTTCAATTTCTCTGAGAATATTACTTTATTCTCTTTACAATATCTTGAAATAAGAAAAAATGCATTACTTGTATTGTTTCGCAGCCCCCGGAATATAATACAAGCCATGAAGTCGCGGAAGATATGATTTTGGTGGGTGATATAATATGTATGAAGTTTAGGTGAAAGAAGTATAGTATACACATGTATATATTTATATTTCAATCGAACATTATTCGTACAAAAGAAAATTTGTTGGAAATTAGAATTGTTGGATTAGGTAGACGATATGCATAATCAAGATTTGAATAAGACCTTGAATGGTCGCATAGGTATAGAACATCGGGACACAAAAGTAATTGTATGGCATTAGACCTAATCACGCGATTGAGGATCAAAAAATTTATAGCAGAATTCATGACTAATTATGACCGTCCTTGCCAATAGAACGTTCAGGGCAAAATTATTAATTGTTAATTTTCGGTTTTTAGATAAAAAATAATAATTATTTTTATTTTTTATTTTTTACAATCGAGGATACTTACGAGTATTTTTGATTTTAATTTTTTTTTATCAGAAATAAAAATCATTTGCCGATTTATATTTTCTTGATCAGGGATAATAATTATTTTTGATTATGATTTTTTTTTTTTTGTCCAAAATAAAATAATAATTATTATCTTCGACTATGAATAGAATATATTAAAAAAAATTTAAAAAAATATCTTTCATAAATAATTTGCACTAAAAAGTAAACCGTTAATTTTTTTTTCAGTGATATAATGAAGAAAAGTTTCATTTCAAAATAAGAAATTACAACCCAGATTAAATTTTAAAAGTTTGGGCATTAGTTGCAGTTAGGCAATGCTGATTATAGCTGTGGATGACCAAACCTTTACGTTTTAATCTGAGTTCTAGCATTTCTTATTTTGCAAAGAAATTTTTCCTGTTTATATCACTGAGAAACAAAAAATATTGTTTACTTTTTAGTGCAATTCATTTACGAAAGTTATTTATTTAAATTTTTTGTTGTCATATATTTTATTTTCTACTTTATAGTCATTACATTTTCTCATACATACTCATAACGGACATAATCTGTGACAAATGCATATTAATTTGCATCTACGTTCTCTTGCGAACGCTGTGGGGTAATTTTCTTTTCGATGTGGTAAGTAATTTAATTAATATTACATCTGTTAACCCAAATATTAAATCAAAAAATCAAAAAATGTTCTCGGGGTTTCGTGAAAACCGGTTTTTGCTAAAATATTGTCAGAGATATCCAATGTTTTTTTATCATAACCAATGTTTGTTAGTGTAATTCCTATGCTGTTTGAACTGAACAGCACGTACTTGTGTTTACATTCGTTTTGCTCTGAAGAGATTAAGTGGGAGATACTCATGCTGTATTCTCTGATATTTTTGGGAAAAAAGGGAATTTTGTTTGAGAGAAATTTTACATCTCCTTTCAGCACCTTCGCCAAAGCGAAAATTATCTTTTTCTTAAAAATGGGAGGTAGTGTGACCCGAAGTACATTATTATGAATAGTTTGATAGGATTTTGAGGGATTCAAGAAGAATTTATTATTCGGGTAATCCTACGTTCTCTCAATTTTTGTTTTTATATCTCGTTGTCTCAGTCACACTACAATAATGCAAAGTCAAGTTCTTTTCCCACATACCACATACCAATCAACACACCACCCATCTGCATTCTGCCTTTCATATGCAATTATGGCTCTGCACCTACACTCCGCTGGATGATAAAAGCTGCGTGCGCATGCATATATGGACTTGCAAAGAGATGAGAAAGGAAAACAATTCCAGAGAGCTGGCAAAGCTGAGAACGAAGTGTTCAGTGGCGTTGGTATTTTTTTAAATAGGGGAATCTGGGTTCTAACCTACGAGTAGTGTTGCACTTCTGCTATAAAAGTTGTCCCATCGAACATTTTCAGTGCTGCACTGCTAAAAAAACACTGGTGTTGCACCGAAGTTCCATCGAAATCGACATAAGTATACCTTGTAAAAGTCATATAGGTCATAGGGCATAATAAGTAAGCATAGTTACTAGTGTGGAATGAAAGTACGATATAGTAGAACAGCGACGATGGAAAATACGGCAAGAGCTTAGTTATCTAATTAGGCAGAAATATAGTAATTTTATAGTAGCAATGGCAGTTTATTTATGAAATTCTATTTTATTTTCCTCCTGCGCTTCTTCTGACACCTGCGCTATAGGGAGAATGCAAGAGGCAATATTGTCCTTTCTATGCGAAAGCACTTTGTACACGTCAACCGACTTATTGTAACACGGAGATTCCTTTAAAAACAAATCTCTTGTAGTGGTTGCATATGATTCAAAGGCATTTAGTTTATTGCAGAGCCACTACCCAAAGTCATTAAAATTGTATGAAAGCATCCAATTAGTTTTTGACTGACTCCTGTAATACCGGCATTCATCTCTGCTGCCCAGAAAACTCCACTGGCTGTATTCCCATCATTGGTAGTGACAGCTGGCTGTGTAGGATATCGACCAATAATCCTAAGTCACTGCGGAATCTTTCCTGAATATTCCTTTTCCTAGCCGCTATCTTGGCGTTGTTTTCAGATCTCCGAACTTGCAGGGTTTTATATCAATCCTACATGTTAAGAAAACGCACTTGAGATGACGTAATTATTGATCATAGTGTAATGCAAATCTTGCCATATATCACAGTTTACATAAAAATAGGTTTAACAGTGAAATGCATTGTTATTAAGAACTATAGAAGTGGGCCATTGATTTCTTCTTCTGTTAAATTAATTTCTTGTGAAGTTATGCCAGAGGTTTCTTTTGCACAAGTAACCTTAATTGTGCGGCAATACCGTGTTGAAGGTGCAGGTGGGTTTTGCTGCACAACATTTTTTACTTCACTGGTATTAAGATATAATTCATAGATGCGCTAAAAATATTCTCGTCCGTCCTGTGATGCAAATGTCTGCTTGCATTGTTTTTGTTAAGCTTCATCACATCCCTCCCTATTGCACTTAAAATATTTAGTTGATTTTCACCACTTTTTAACTCCTTCAGTCCATGCAAAATATCCTTCTGAGCTAAACATCTCCATATTTGACCGATTGTAACAAGTGTGGGTTCGATTCCCTTCCGAAAAAATAAATAAAATTGAGTTTACAATTTATTTGTGCGCTTTCATCGTTGCTGTTAAATGCCAGCTAAACACAAAACGTGGCTTAATAGGCTAGCCACAACTTAATAAATGCAAGAGGTAAAGACATCTGTCTCGTTAGTTCAGTGGTAAGAGCAGTCGCCCGGAAAGCGGAAGGTACCTGCTTCAAACCCCGGATGAGGCGGTTGTTTTTTCCTCTTGTATTTATGATTTGATTTAGAATCGTTAAAAATAAAAGTTCTTAAAATTCTTCTATTATCCATCTAAACATAGTCTTGACTATTTTTTTGGCGTTTTGCTTAATAATATAGTATTGATGTGTAGATAAATTGGCATCAATTATCATGGGAAATGGCTCGTCGGAAGATATACCCATGCATCTAGCCTCAGTGTTAAATCTTTTACACATCTTTTTCACATCTGTACCACTATTACTTGTAGCTACAAGGAGGAGTTCCTTGACAAGTTTTCTTGGGTCCCTCTTCCCCGTTTTGCGTAGGTTCATCTGGTTAGCTATACTTATTTCTTCAGGGCTTTTCGAAACCAAAAAGTTTTTTACCTTTCACTTTTTAGTTTTATCACTGCATTCTCCAAAAGATTTTGGTGGTATTCCCGGTATTTTGAGTGTTCCTATACTGCCGAGTTTGATCAAATGGTTATTATTGTCTCTGCATATGGTCAAGCAAAATGAAATATTTATCTAGCCAGCGTGAGTTTGAAGATAAAAATCGATTCCGATGCCAACTATTTTTTTCCCATTTTTCTTCAATTTTGAAACAAAAAGTAGTAATTGTAGCCCTCAGTTGATTCAGAGTAGATTTAGAGATCTCTCGAAAGTCATATTCTTGCATAAGTAATTCAAAAATCGTTTCCTTACGACCGACTTCATCGGATTGAAACCAAACATCAAGAATTTGGTTTTCCTGAAAGACAAAACAGAAAGGTTTAATACCTGTGTGGTTTTAAACCGAAATTACATGGAATTCCTAACTACATCAGTAATTAAATTGAAAATATCTTTAATCCTAGAATGCTAAACGTGAGTCAAATAATATTGCCGTTATTTCATTGTCTACATATCGAAGTACACAGTAAAAAATAATTCCCTAAAGTGAGTGGCAACAATTTGTGCCACACAGGTTAGGCATTTGTCGATAAGATTAGGGAAAGCTCCAACTTGGAACACTAAGATTAGGTTTTCATCCCTAAAATTTAGGTAGATTTTTCTCCCTCAAATGTAGGGAATTTTGGTCATTTCCCCCTAACATTTAGGGAATGTTCCCCCTAAAATATAGGGAATTTTAAATTGTTATTTTGTTTTTTTTTTTCCTAAAATGTAGGGACTATTCCCTAAAATTTAGAGAATATTCCCTAAAATGTAGGTAATAAGTGATAGCACCGCACCACTCTCCACCATAGGTGACGGCGATAGAAGACCACTGAATATCTCATTTCTTATGGTCCATACTACTAAGTAGTATGGAAGTTAGATTGGTGTACTGGGTACACTTAAACAAAATATTGAAAAACAACATATGACTTGTTTTCAATAACAATGTGTGAATTATATAAACAAAAATATGTTTCCATAAAAAATGTAGCAATTCGTTGAATGTTTTCTTCCTTATATCCAGGAGAGCTTAACATTTCGGCAATTTTACGTACGTTAGAGGTTTTCTAGCGCCAGATATCTAAATTCATTGAATGTTTCATTGATTTAGGGAAATTAAACTGATTTTACCTTTCTATCAGAGAAAATTACATTTATTTTTAAGGGAAAACATGTCTTAAATTTCATTAATGAGTCTGCTGCGACTGTGGATGGAACATTGAAGCTCGTAGTTGCTTGTACGTTACATAACAGGTAGGTATTGGATTCAAAATGACATATGTTTAGCAATAGTATTACTTTTGTGCGGGTATTAAATTTTCTCATGTAGTGTATTCATTGCGATAAATGATTGAGAAAGCTATTGGATTATCTCCACAGAATCCGGAACCATCAAAAAACTGTACCAGAGTACATATTGTTCAAAGTGCTCTAGGCAAATATGTAGAGAACGTACTATTAAAATTTCTTCCCAGAAATACAAAATTTGTATATAATAAATAAAAGGTAGAATATTGTTGTTTATATTACTATAAACATGTTTCGAATCAAATTTTGACGTATGTTTAGTATTACTGTTTTCAAAATGGCCCCTGTCTGACTGCAGACATAACAAAGACCCTTTTCTTATGGACTTCATTATGTCAGTTGTTTCGAACTATTCTCTTATAGCATTTCCTGTTTCCTCAATGCGATATACTAAGTCCTCTTTGGTACTTACTTCCTTTGTCCCCATAAGTAAAAATCTAAAGGTGTAAGATCTGGTAATCTGGGAGGCCAATTAATACGACCCAATCTACCGATCCATCTATTGGAAAAGTTGTGGTTTAACCACAGTCTAACTCATTGCCCACAGTGGCTTGGAGCACCATCATGTTAGTACAACATATTCCTCCATATTGACAACGGAATATTTTTGATTTCAGCGGAAATTGTGGTTTGCAGAAAACTTAAATAATTTTCGCTATTCATCCTATCACGGAGAATACAAGGACCGATGAGGCTCTCCCCTTTTATTCCTGCCCATACATTGACAGAAAATCTGTACTAGATTGAAGAGGTTCTTACCTTTCCAGGGTTCTCTTCAGCCCATGTATGAAGATTGTGGAAATTAAGACATCCAGTTTTTGTAAACTGGCTCTCATCTGTCCAGATTATCCATTCAAGAAATGTATAATCATCAAAGTTCCGTTCAAGAAGCCAGTTGCAAAATTCCCGCCGCTTTTCAAGATCAGGTGAAAGCAGTTCTTGAACAGGAGTAAAATGATATGGTCGTTGATTTTCATCCCTTAATAACCGCCATATAGACGTTGCTGAAATACCGGTGCTAAGAGGAGCCCGGTTTATACTTGTTTCAGGACTTTCTCTTACAAGTTCCATTACCCGGGCTCTCATATCTTGAACAAAGCTAGTTCTGGACCGATCTCTTCCATGTTCAAAGAGAGTTCCTTCTCTTGCTCTTCGATATGCATGCTGTAGCGAAAACTCTCCTATCAGGTAATCTTCTCAAGGAAAATTTTTTCAGATAAACACGCTGCGCTGCTACGGCATTTCCATCAAACAAACCATAACAGTATACATATTTGCATATGCCTCACTAGAAAATGAAGCTTTCTTAAAAAAAAAAAACTGTAAATATTTAAAAAAAAAATAGTTATTTTTTCGCTTAAATGGCACTAAGAGTTCGAGATCCAAGTCTTAAAGTAATAATAACAAAAACATACCTGTTTGTTCCAGTAAATAAAACATTTCAGTTGTATTGTAAACTCGCTATTTTAAAACTTTTGCATTAGTTTATTTTACCGGTAATGTATACTGAATAATAACAGATGAAATTTTAACGGAAGTAACGGGTTTTCCAATAAGAGGTGTTATTTTGATATTAAAACAAAATGCCATTTTTGAGATAAATGATCGGATCTTTATTTCATTATAAAGAGGAAGGTATGCCGTTAATAATGGAAAATAACATCAGCCACATGACCACCACGACCACGCCTACAGGACCATATCCTTTTCATGAAATTTTACATAACCAAATCGCAAAGTGACTGCCCTATGTCCTCGATAGCCTCACGAATTCCATTTTTGAGGTCTTGAATCGACGCTCGGCTGTTGGCGTAGACCTTCTCTTTCACGTGGCCCCAAAGGAAGAAGTCGCAAGGTGTTAAGTCACAAGATCTCGGTGACCAATTGTGATCACCTCTTCGAGAGATAACACTGTCCGGAAACTTTTCCCGTAAAATATCAATGGTTTCGTTGCTTGTATGGCACGTTGTCCAGATCAATACCATCCAATTCCGGCCATAAAAAATTATTAATCATCTGTCGATAGCGCAATCCATTCACCGTAACTGTTGCTCCAGCCTCATTTTCGAAAAAGTAAGGTTCAATGACCCCGCGGGACCATAAACCACACCAAACAGTCACACGTTAAGGATAGAGAGGCTTTTCAACAATAACTCTTGGGTTTTCCGCCATCAAGGTGGAAATGGCCCTCATCACTCAAGATGAGTTTTCGATGGAATTCCGGATCATTTTCATGCATTTCAAGGACCCAATCAGCAAAGACTCGACGTTGTTGATGATCGGCCGGCTTGAGTTCTTGTGTTAACTGAACTTTATAAGTCTTCTTAAGACCCAAATATTTATGCAAAATACGGTGTAATGACGTTTGTGGAATGCTTAATTCCAAAGAACGACGAGGAATGGCCAAACCTGGGTTTTCTTCAACACTTTCGGCTACAGCAGCAACATTCTCGGCTGTTCTTGAGGGACGTGCACGGGTTTTATTCTTCACATCACTAACTTGTCCCTACAGCTCGAATTTTTCTACCAATTTCTGTATTGCGGTCCGACAATGTGCTTCACGACGACTCAAAAATGTTCGAGTTTTACGAACCGTCTCTGCCACATTTTCACCATTTTTATAGTGAATTTAATAATTTCAATGCGTTGTTGAATCGTGCATTGTATTAATGGCGTAGTTTCTACTTGTCAAATGTCAAAAAATGACATCTCCAAAATTGATATCTACCGAAATAGCGGGCTAATTAAAATAACACCTCTTATTGGAAAACCCTTTATTTAAATGAGATTGCGTTAACAGATCTGTACAAAATACGATACCCGAATCGGCAATTGTTTGGTATTTACATAAAAAAGGATACTTATAATATAAACAATTGCCGGTACAGGTACTCAGGATTGTTAAAGGATGGATAAATTCAGAATATTAACCCTGGAACGCTAGCCGTGAGGAAATTTTACTCACTTTCTACTTGAATGCTGTACTGCTCTTTACGACATATGACAGCAGAGTCTCCTTTTCGCAAGTGCATTGCCTGAAAAGTGATTATTAGTTTAAGGGAGGGAGAGCCTATCTAGCAGGTCAGCCATTTCATTGCACATGGTCCTATTTGGTCGGGAACCTACTATAAGACTGAAGTTGTGGTATAAAATCCATTCAAACCATTTTCATCAACAGTCATACAATTTTAGGTAAAGATGCAGAGTAAGAGTAGAGCAATGTCTTGCAATACAACTCTCTACCTGATTGTTCAATACTTAGTTCTAATATATCAATAAGGATTATTATGCAATGCATTGTAAAATTTTGGCAACCTACCTACTAAACAACATGTGCAACATATCCAATAATTCATTTTTGTGAATAGTCATAAAATGTTAGATAAACATGGAAAGTTAGCGTCGCGCGTTAGGTACAGTAACTTTTGAGTAGACAAAGATAAAGAGATGAAACAAAAGCAGTTGAAAGAAGACAAAATTAGGCTTTATAAGTTAGTAAAATTTTTAGTACAAAAAATGTGATATTTCGTGGAAAAAGTCTGAATCTAAGTTTTGATATCTCGACAACTATTCTATGTAAATTCGTCAAAACTACCTCAATTCAAGAATTATTTGTCTACTTTAAAATGCATGTCAAATCTCTATCCAACGTTGTGTAGTTTCAAAGATATAAGCAAAAATGCAAAATCCTGCACTTTGAAGCTGAAATATACTTTTAAGAGAAATTCCTCGAAAACCGTTAGGAGAATTGAAGATCAAGTATGACATCGTTATCTAAAACACCCAGATTAGTACTGAATTTATACACTTTTCACATACGATCATTACGTAGATAAGTACCCAACTGAGTTCAACGATCTCTTGAAATGGAATTGTTGTGCTTTAATTTTTGTCCTTCAATATCCAGATTACGCCGTTTGCGTAATAGTTATGGAAATACTTATTTCAATGAATTCCTTCCTGTTCCTTTGAATAAAGTTTTGCTTATTCTTGTTTCTAATAAAAAATTATTTTCTTTTGTGCTTGTGCTTGTGCTTGCTTGATCCTTTTGTACAAAGTGGACATTGACATGTTCTTTCTATTTCTAAATTTTCATGACAGCCGAAAAGGTTTTTCGCTATTTGAATAGAATTCTATGAATACACTTAATGGAGCAAAAAGCTTTTTTGTCCTGCAAAAATATCCCAGTAACCTTGGTACCTTTAATTTGAAAAATGAAGATAAAAGGGATTTTTGAATGCATTGCTCTCGTTAAAAGAAATATTTCCGTACTATAAAAGTTCCAGCTACACACACACACACCTCCGGTTGCGTAATTGTGTAAAATTTATTTGAGGAATTCTTATTTGCGTTCGTACTTTAAAGTTTCTAAGAAAATATGATGTTCTTGTTATGTGAGAACGCATCGACGTAAAGAGCTGATGTTTTATACCCGCGGGTTTTTCATAAAAATAGTAAATATAATTTACAAAATTTTGGTTTTTTACGATTTGTCCTAGACTCTGTACAATCGTTCGGTGCTCATAGAGGCAGAAGTTTTTATTTTTGGAGGTCCTACTAGCTTTGGAGATTTACTTCCAGTACATCGATTCATGAATCAAAATAAATTCACAGATGTACGAAAATTGGAAAATTTTTTCCCATATCCTGGCTTAAATAAGAGCATTGTAAAACCCTCGATGAACATATTACACGAATTAAAAAGCTCGAACAGGAAAATACCAGCTTACATCGGCATATTGACAGACTAAATGAGAGACTCAGTCACGATGAAGAGATAAACTTGAACAGCTTCCTTAAGATCATTAATTTCCCTGCATCTGCTTAAGAAAATGTACTCGATATTGTCGAGAATATCCACTGCTCTTGAAAGTTCCGGTAGAAGGCACTCATATTATTAAAGCTTATTGAAGTCGGCGGAGAGATAGTAATCCTGATTGCCCTAGTAGAATTGTAGTTAAGTATACAAATGAATTTGTTAGAAATAGGGTTCTTGCCGCGTACAAGATTAATAAAAACTTAACTTTAGAAGAAATAAGTATGCAAGTTGAAGGAAGGATCTTCATAAATGACTTTTTGTCTACTAAATTATTTTACGATTCCAAAATGCTTAAAGAAGATCTTATCCATCAAAACATAAATATTACCAAAATGTCCGAGGGTTGCGTTCTAAGGCTGAAGACTTGAAGCTGTCAGTCCTAACCAACAATGACCACATCTTTGGTTTTACTAAGCCATTTCTATTAGATTCTGTCAATAGTGGTGAAATGTTTGATGATCGGTACGAGGTCTTTCGTCGAGATAAGAATCATATGAGTCTCTGGGGACCAGTGACGGTAGTTGTGTTCTCCTTGCTGTCGATCGTTCTCTGGAAGTAACTCGTATTGCTCAATTTTAGTCTGTTTATGAGGACTTGTGGGTCGTCATCACATCTATCAACTTGAACTTATATATTTGCTGCTTATATATTCATCCATCCTCTTGATATTTATGATGCCATTTTAACCAATATCAGCAACATTTCTCAAAATGCTGAGAGCAATGCCATATCTTTGATTTTAGGAGACTTGAATCTTCCTAATATATCATGGTCTGTTAGTGATGTGGGCAATTCTATCCAAATTGACGACTTAATCAATCGAGCCATGTTCTCCCCGTCAAATTGTATGTCATTGTGCCAATTTGAACAATTTAATTGCATTCCAAATTACAATCAGAGATACATGGAGCTAATTTTGTCTAATACTAATCTGGGTAATATTGATGTTACACAGCCCTTCTATCCCTTGTCTCGTGTTGATATTCATCACTCTCCTCTCCTTCTACATTTGAAAATTAATAAAGTTCCCCACGTTGCTGACAAAATAAATAAGCGCTTGTTCAAGCTCGCTGACTACAATACTATTAACAATTTTCTCTCTGAAATAGACTTCTTGAGGCTACAGCATCTTGAAGTAAACCAAGTGTTTTATAGTCATCTTAACACTGCAATCAAAAATTATATTTTCTGGATATCGAGGAGATGGAGTATATATCCAGCCTGGTTTCTCGGAACTTAATTCATGCCATCAGACTAAGGAAAATGTAGAGTAAAGTATAAAAAATCCAAGCATCCTGAAGATTACACTACCTTTAATAACCTTCGCAAGAATGTAAAAAACATGATTAGAGAATGCTATAAAAAATACATTTTAGACGTTCAAAATTCCATATCCTCCAAGCCTAAGACGTTTTAGTGTTATGCAAAAAGCATGAAACTTTCTGGCTCCTCCTAGGGAAATGCTTTATGATGGAACATCTACAAACAAAACAAAAAGTATTTGCAACTTGCTTGGTAACTACTTTCAGACTACATTTGATGATCTCCGGAGTACGCCAATCCATAATACATCTGATGAAATCCATTATAACTGCCTAAATATCCCCCTAATACACCATACATACAGATGTTGAAATAATATCCACATCGTTGGATGAGAACAAAAACGCGGGTACGAATGGTATTCCTAAAACATTTTACAAGAACTTCTTCTGTGTTCTATCACGCCCTATTTCTATGCTGATTAACTCTTCAATCTCCAAACATACTTACCCAGATGTTCCTAAGGGCTTATATGTTAACCCTGCGTTCAAAGCTGGCAATAAAAAACTATTGAAGACTAATTTGCAATAATCTAATACCACAAATAAAACCCTACATCAGCCCTCAACAACACGGCTTCTTCCAAGGTCGGTATACGGTAACTAATCTTTCGTTATTCACTGACTCTATTGCCCTAGCTCTCGATGAAGCCAAATAGGTAGATGTCTTTTATCCTGACATATCTAAGGCATTTGATAAAATCCATCACAATATAGTCACAATAAAGTGAGGGGACTTGGCTTTGATTCTAGCAATACCCTCTGGTTTCAATCATATCGAATCGACATCTTACTGTCGTGATTAATAGTGTCTCATCAAACCTATACACGAAAACCTTAGATGTATCCGAAGGTTCAATTCTTGACCGAATGCTCTTCTTATTGTACGTTAACGATCTTCCAAATGAACTCTGCTCATTGTCTTTAATCTATGCTGAAGACACTAAAATTTACAGAGTAATAAATGATATGTCCGACTGCCAGCATCTGCAATACAACATCCAGAAGCGTGGTGTAATAAAAACCAATTGTCCTTAAACTTGGAGAAATGCAAATGTAAATATAACTCGACAGCTACTTCCTTTGCACATAGATCCTCCCCGCACCAACTCGCGATTCAAGTCACCTCTGGTTAAGATTCAAAGGACCCACACAATGCCACACAATACCTTATATAATGATCTGGATTTATGTACTCAGTGGCAATTTCTAAACGCAACCTCTTGGCTGAAGCTAGAGTTCCCATTCTAAACTGATCTGCCTAATCTTTACTTTTATCTGCTTCTTTCTTTCTCTTGCATTATTCTGTATATCATTATCTCTTTTCGTTCAATGCCCCCTCTGATTTACTTTACCTTAGATTTTACTTTTTTAATGTTATTCTGATTACTATTCTTACTCCTAAACGTGTTAACTTACTTTCTAGTCTTATTTCTATTATCTTTATTTTCTTTAATTTTTATTTTGCTTAAGATTTGTTTTTGTTTGGTTTTTGATTTTTAGTAATATTGATTTGCTTAATTGATTTTTTCGACTTATTTATAGTATAGAGTCTGTAGTTTTTACTTTTGTTATTATTATTTCAAACTTATATATTATTCTTTTCCATTTATGGTTTAATATACTTTATATCTAATTTTAAATAAATATAAAATACATATACAGTGCTGTGCAAAAAAAATTGCTCATACTTTCATTTTCAAGCCAAATTCTCGAATTTCTTGGAATTGAGGATAGGGCTGTACATTTTATTGCAGTCATTAGGTACTTACGGGTGTCTAGTTTCTATAAATAGCAACAGAATTTTTCAAATTGCATTTTGTTTTGATACGTCTTGATGAAGTGAAGTTAAAGTAAAAATATGGGAAAAGATAGTGAAGATTTAAAAAGGTTGGTATTGTCACGAGAGAATTTGTCGACACGTGAAATAGGAGCTAGGTTGGGCTGTGTACAACGAACTGTTGCATGGAATTTAAAAAAATTTCATGAAACGGGCAGTACGAAACGAAAAAGTGGGTCTGGTAGGCCGCGGAAGACAACACCCGTTGAGGATAGATTCTTGGTGCTCTAAAGTCTACGTAATAGATTTCTACAGACCTTCGGCATGACCTTTGTCGAGCACGTGAGACAGAAATTTCCACAAGTGCTGTAAGGCGGAGATTAAAAGAGGCCAAAATTCCAGCCCGCCGTTCTATGAGGAAGACACTTTTGACCCAGCAGATGAGGCTAAGGCATCTAATTTGGGACCGGATAATAATTTTTGCTTATTTTTCAATTTGCAGGTGAAGACCTACCTACAAGAACACAATATCGAAGTGTTATGCTGGCCTCCATATAGCCCAGATCTCAATCCAATCGAAAATGCCTTAGCTATATTGAAACTAAAGGTGGCAAGGAATCGACCGGAGACAATTACAGGACTGAAACGTCTGATCAGGGATACTTCGGAGTCTATACCAGCCAGTACATTACGAAATTTAACAGAATCGATGTCTAATAGATGTAAGGCTATGATAAAGGCCAAGGGGGGTCTGGCGAAGTATTAAATTATTATATTCGTTAAGTTATTAATTTATTCAAAAAGAAAAAAAATTAAAAAGTGCATCACGTTAATGAAAGTATTTAATTTCTTCAACCTTCTAAGCCCCATTGAAACTCAAGGCTTTGCCTTAATTCCGAAACATCAGCCTGTTTATTCATCAACATTTTTTTTTATTTAAGAACGGTTTTAAATTGTCTAGAAATGATGGAAGTAACCATTATATTTCTTATCGAGGACTGCAAGTAATACATTTGGGCTTAGTCAAAACAAATTCTGACAAAATGTGAGTGAGCAATTTTTTTGCACAGTACTGTATAGGTATTCGTGAAATAAGAAATAATAATCAATAAAAGCCGAAGAGAATAAGAAAGCATTGGTGAAATATGCCGTTAGAAACCATTCATAATTTAGTAAACTCTATGCTCTAAAGATTACAAGCCGTCATTGATGCAAAAGGTAGAAAAGCAAATTACTAACTGAAAATATTAATTCAAAATTATTCGTTTTATAAAGAATAATCGTTCATTGTCACAATTAACAAATATGAAAAACAGATACTTAATCGCCCGAGTCTGATTCTTCTACTGTAATCTCAAAGCAATCGATAATACAGTCACATATTTTCGAAAAAAAAATAATTAAAATAAAATAACAAACCATGTATATAAATATAAATACGCCAAATTTCGTTAACCGATCAGATCAGAATGCACTTGTTAAGAAACAACAAGGAAGAAATGGATTCGACAGTTAAGTAAAATAGCTTTAAGTTAGTGTATTATTATAATCATTAGTACAATCTCGAAGGAATATGATTAAACTTTGTAAAAATTCAATTTGTTTTCATTTTTTATGGGGTCAACTGTTTTTTTATATACAGAATTTTCAATAAACGGAATTTTGATAAAACGGCCTGTTTGGACATGGTATATCGTGTCGCTTCTAAAGAGGATAGGCTATTAGCAAGAAAAACTTAAGCATTTATTTTTATGTAGTAGAACCGGGTCGATTTGTTCGTTTTAGTCATAAAAGTAGTAAAACTGCGATATTTTCATAGGGACTCACATAATTTACTGATTGAAACTTTATTAAGTAATTGAAGAAGTTTTTATAATTTATGTCACCGTGATTCGAATCATTTCTCAGAAAATACAAGAGAAAAAGTTATCCTGGTCTAAGACCAATAATATTACACCATAGATGAAAATAAAAGTTAAATAAAGAGAAAACTAAAAAGTTTTCTATGGCAACGCAAAGAAAGGGCTGCCAGATTTATCTATTTACTATTTCTTTGAAAATGCTATACACAGTATTCCAAGTTGACTCAGACAGTGCCCAAACATGTAATGAAAACGCAAAGTTTTGTGTGGCAACACCAAGAAAGGGTTGGCCGATTTGGTCCATTATTACATATGTATTTGCTAGTCGACGTATTCTCAGATAGTTTCCAAATATATAGTGAAAAACCAAAGTTTTGTATGGCAGCACTAAGAAGGGGTTGTTCCATTTAGTCTTATGTTACCCTTGAAAAAAATTGAGGGCTTCGTTAACTGGCAAACGCATTTTTATTATTATTTTATCCGATTAACTAAATATGCAGAAAATAGTATGTCAAAGCAACAAATGTACTTTTGTTGAATACACCGAATTATAGTAGATACATCTTTTATGTAACACAGAAAATATTCTGGAGATATGTATGTATTATAGAGAAATTGAACTTTACGACCCAGCGATCAAAGAAGTCTCATCAGTATGGTAATCTTGCTACCATATAATTCATGCTTGCTTTTCTAAAAAGTATTTACATCATGGACAATCGGTGTGACCTACACATTGAACTTCTATAGTAGGCGCTTAAAGATAATAATCATTTTAAATGCAATTATACACAATTTGTAAATTTATTAATAAAGAATTTTTTTGTTTGTCCTATGAATTTCAGTCTTTTAAATAAAATTTTCCACTGATATCTATTACTAGCTAGCATTTAGCGAAATAAATAAATATAATCAATGGTAAAGAACACATAGAAATCTATAATAAACTCAGAAAATTAAAAACAGTTGGAAACTATCGAATTTAAACTATTAAGTCACCTTTTCTCAAAATTTGAAACGCGACATTTGAATGACGAAGAAACATACAGGGTGTCCCGTAAGTGGTGTTATACCCGAAGGCTATGGATTGGTCATACTTAGACGAGCAAGAAATTGCATGGGTAGGGGGGGGGGAATATTAACGGTTTCTTAGATAACGGAACTTAAATATATTTGGGTATGTTTTTATAAATGACCCTGTAACTTCTTTATGTAACACCCTATGATGGTGAATTAAGCTTTGATAGATAGATAATCGTTTAACCTTTCCAATAGTCTATAAATTTCTTCCCTTCTCCTCTCCGTTTTGAAGTTATGACTCCACTAATTTAAAATTTTTGGAATTCTTACTCGTTTGGTTTTTTATTTAACTACTATTTTTATAAAAAAAATACGTCACCAATACCAATTTTTGATATTGTATTTAAGAAGCCCATAATGTTAGCTTTAAAATGACCTATCACACTCTATACCTAAAATGTAATCCTTTCAACCTTTTTGCACTTTTCCTTAACCATATCTATCTAAAATGGCCGAAAAAGTTCATTAAGTGCCAGAAAGTAGGCAATTATTTTTTGGAAATGACCTTTTTCAGAAAAAAGGCCGAAAGGATTACATTTATAATACACCATTGGAAAGCTCCAATGGTTATCTATCTATCCAAGTTCAATTGATCACCATAGGGTATAACCTTCAGAAATTACATGGTGATCTATAACTCATATATTTTTAAGTCCCGTTATCTCGGAAATCGTTAAGACTCCCTCCACTCTCCCCATATGATTTTTTGCTCGTCTAAGTATAACCTATCTATAGCATTCGGGTATCACACCATTTACGGGACACCCTGTATATTTAGTCAGGAGCGTCACCAATTGGCTAGTGTAACTGAGGTGAAACATCAAATAATCACTAAGCACAGTCAACCAATATATTCAAAAATGTATATAAATTCCCAAAAATTCACGTTCAAGAAGTGGAAACACAAATTCAAGAAATGTTACATCAAGAAATAATAAATTCAAGTAATTCTTCTTATAATTCGCCAATTGGGATTGTACCCGAAAAAAATTAGATAATTCCAGGCAAAAATCGAAAATTGTAATTGATTATAGGAAACTGAACGAAATCACAATTGTTATTAGATTCTCTATCACATGGTCACTATGAATATGGGAGAATGCTATTCGGTCTAAAACATTCACCGGCATTCTTCCATAGAGTGGTTAACCATATGCCGAGAGAATATATTAATAAAATTTGTGTTGATGTCTTGATAACATTTTGATATTCAGCACATTCTTGTAAGGATATGAATTCCATTAAAAAAATATTCTAGAAATTATTAGACAACAATCTAAATATATAAACTGATAAAAGCAAATTTTTACAATAAATATAAAAGTACAAAGTACATAAATGCGCTCGAAAAATTAAAGAACTCATTACGAATCAACCGATTCTTCAGCACCCCAATTTCAGGCAAAAATTTGTTTTAAAAACAGATACCAGTCAATTTGTAATCGCAGAAGTCCTCTTACAGAACGGACATCCAATATCGTTTACTAGTAAAGCACTAAATGAACATAAGGTAAATTACAGCACAATAGAAAAACAGTTCCTAGCAATAGTATGGGCCAAAAAATACTATAAACCCTACTTAGATGGAACGAAATTCTGTATCAAAACGGATCGGTTGAACAGTTTGAAATAACCAAGTAGCAAATTACAACGTTGAAAAATAAAGTTTAATGAATTTGACTACGTTATCGAATATGTGAAAGATAACGAAAATTATGTAAGTAGCTGATTTTCTCAGTAGAATAAATGTTAACACAAAAGAAATTCATATAAACTCGAAAGTGATCGAACTACCATCCATAGTGGACAAGAGGAATTAAATAATCACATTAAATATGATAAATCACATAATCAACATAAATCACTACAAATATACTCAAATACATTTGGTAAAAGAAAAAGAAAAATAATAGAAAACATTCATGGAAATTGGAAAATCTACATATCTCAAAAGGATTTAGAAAACGAAGGGAGTCGATAGAGAAGATTAAGAGGAGTCAGTACTCAGCAAAAATTTCAATTTAGATACCAGCGAGCCTGTAGGCAATAAAACTTACTATACGTAGGTTTGTGCCCTGAAAGTATGAAAATGCATATAACATTAGCCTAGACCTAAACCACAAGTCACATTAGAGACATCTAGGGTAAAAGAAAGAAACCCAATATGCGAAAATTTAAGACGAAAATGAAAATTTGCAGTTCAAAGAAATTGAAAATTTTTAAAGAGATTTAACTCTCCTGAATTTTATTTTGCACATAATTGCTAAATATGCTATTTTGCTTTATATTTCTAAAACTTTCAACGAAATATTGCAATTTCTCGTAGGTGAAATATCGAGAGAAAAAACAAGTACTATTAGAGTTAAACCATTAAAAAGTCCGCCACTAAAACTGAAAAAACTCGACGTTATTTGCTAGATCTAGGCTTTATCTCTCTAAAATAGTTACAATATAAAGAAATGAGAATACTTACTAAGAGGAATTTGATTTGAAAAAATTCAATTTTTACCATTTTTTACAAGCTTCCGAGCTAATATCTCCATTCCAATACACTTTTTTTTATTTTTCTCGACGTTATTTACTAGACCTCTTCGTTACCTTTAATTTAAGATATGAATCATTATTCTGCTACAAATAGTTTGCTAGAAATTCGCATTGAAAAATGTATGAAACTTGTAAATCTTGGTACTGACTCCTCTTAATGAAAAACAAAAGAAATGTTTTTCAACAGAAAATTTCAGATTTATTTATAAATATTTTTATAAATGCACAATTAAAGCCGCATTTAACATCATAAAGAAAAAACATGAAAATACAAACTATCGGTGAATACCAGAAAACTATGAGGAATTAAAATTACAAATTTATTACCTAAATCTAAAAGAACTAAGTAATCCGAAAATATATTAAAAAAATAGTGATATTTCCAATCTTGCTAAATACGATCGCAAATCTAATAAATACAAATTCAAACTCAAACAAACACCAAAGAAATTCAGCGAGGTTTGCATGTAGATATATTTCATTTCAAACTATTTTAGATAAATTCTCAAATCATTTATTCGTAGAAGAATTCCTAATAAAAACAGCATTTCTATGATAAAAATTATTAAATCAAGAAACGTAATATTAGAAAATTCCGAGGCGATTATATTCAATAATGAATTCAATAATGTACATTATGTCAGATAATATTGCAATAAGGAAGAAATACCATTGCATTTTACTTCGCCTAAATCTCACACAGATAATGCAGATACAGATATAATTTGGGAAAAGTTATAATTGTCCAAGATCAATAATAATAGATGAAATCGTTGACATCTACAGTGTAACAATAGCTAAATTTTGTTTAAATATTTTTAGATGTATTGTGTGCGGCACTTATTTTCATATTCGCAGCTGCTAACCTATATACGGGTAATACCATATACATTTATAGGCCGTTCCAATATTAGTAACCCGTAGACGCGGCCTATAGCTAACATGTATGGCCAAGGAAAAAATTAAAAAAACAAAAAACAAATAAACAAATAAACAAATAAACAATAAATAAACAGATAAATAAATAAAATAAATAAATAAAATAAAAAATTACATAGGTATATAAAAAAAACCGGCGGCAATTTCATCTAGGGTATAATAAGGCAAACGGAGAAGTGAATATAAAGAAATTTAGTAGCGTAAATTAAAATATTATGTGTTTCTCTAGTAATTGAAAAGGTTGCTTTCAAGCCTTACGCAAATACAGTCGTGGTAAATGTACGCCGTCTCATACGTTGTTGTACTGACTGCATTTGCGTCCAGGCTTGAAAACGCCCAATCTATTTGAGTACGGCCGATAGTGATAGTGGTTTGCTCATGATGTCAATTTTGAAGCCCCAAGCGCAATAAGTAGCACCTCATGGACTCTCCTGGGCCACTACTGCGAATGTCCTGGTTGAAAGCACCCAAAATAGTAATTTGTTCAACACTGTGGCATTCAAAAATGCTGGATATTTCAGAAACTACCACACGTTTTGGGTATGTAGGATTCCTATAAAAATTAAATAAAGTGAGAATTGCAGTACAGGAATAAAACGTACTGGAGTATGTTGTTAGGGTAGCGACATACGATTAGGTTTTTTCCGTACCAAATAAATCCCAAGTGATTAACTTGGCAGCGACATACGATCAGGTTAAAACCGGACCGGTTTCAAAACCTGAAAGCAACCGTGGTTTGATGACGGCTGATACATACGGTTTGCTGCCGAATGAAATTCTAAACTCATTGAGTGCAATGTGACGCGACATACGTTTCGGTTTTTCCCGGACGGTTTCTTGAAATTTAATGCAGTGCAGCATTACAGAAGCAGCGAACGAAGCGATATGTAGGTACATTTAATAAAATAATTTAAGATTATTTTTGGAGTGCGCGTGCGATATTTAGATTAGTTTTAGGGGTTTTTTTTCTAGTGTATAATGCCTGGCGCAGATCGGCTTGAAAGTATTTGGTTTTGAACTTTTACTATATGAAATAATATATATCAAAAGAGCGAGAAGACATTCCATAAAAGCTAAAAAACTTTTCCTCATCATTCCTTAAATTTGCATGTCCTCGCGATCGTCTAATTTGATTTAGCGGATGCACTGAAAATCTACGTTGCAATTGTTTTTTTCATTTCTTCTTTATCCTCAATTAAAAGTAAAATAATTACAAGTTCAATATCACTAATATTTTCCATATTTTATAGCACCCCTAAAAATTACTGAACTGACTTCACTGACTTGTATCCACAAAATAATCGAGAATAATCGTCTCGTATGTCGTGTAATCACGGCGACGGTAAAAACCGTAGTCGGCTAGCCGGACGGGAAAAACCTAATCGTATGTTGCTGCCCTTAGAATTTAACGAAAGGTTTTTGCTCTCAAGTACCCTTATTTCATTTGAAATGTCAGACTTCGCGTTGCAAATATTAGCATTCTTCTTCCGTCTTTCCGAATAAGTACTTTCCAGCCGCTCAAAAGTAGTATATCAAGAATCGGGTATGCGTCGCCCAGCAAAGTCCAAGTTTCAACGAAACAAGCAGGTCACAAGTGATAATGAGGCTATCTCTCATTATCTCCTGATAGTGAGCATGCAAACATTGAACGTTCTGATATAAATCTAAACATGGCGAAAATTCAAAACAATTCAAGAGAAAATCGAAGTGGGTTCGTAGCGCTTTTTCAGTACGAAAAGAAACTATTTCAACTTGAACAGGATCTGTGGGGGAGAAAGTTTTCGGTGGATTGAAGTTCCCTAAGAGGTAGAGTCCGGAAGAACTCGAAGCGGTACTACAAGCAACATACAAAGAATACCTGGTCTTCCCGGGCTTTAGATGAACAGCTACCTTCGAATAGGTGCCGCCCAGACTTTTATGAATTGTAATTCCTTCTGCTGACACTACTGGAAACTGGCTGCGTTCGATTGAAATTTGGTTATTTCGCTTATACTATATGGCGGCTGTATGCAAATCATTTTTATGATACAATTTCATGAAGAGCTTGCCCAATTTACACTAATTTCTAAATTAGACCTGAGATTGCAAATATATTTCTCAAGTAAAGTTTTCCTGTAAATCGAAATTTTAGCTTGGCAATCCTGGCAATTCCTGGAAAGAGCTGGTCAATTTAAACTGTTATCATCCTAACTCATCATTTAATTTTAATTAACTCATCATTATATTTTAATTACTGCAATCAGAATTTCAATTCGCTAAGTGCAACCGGAAATAGAGTAAAAAAACAAAGTTCTCTATAGCAACACCAAGAAGTGGTTGCGCGATTTAGCCCATTTTTGAAATTATATTAACACTTTTTATGAAAACACTGTGTACAAAATTTCAGCACTCTACGTTGACGCGTTCTCAGGTAGTGTCCAAATATGTAGTGAAAAATGAAATTTATGGATGGCAACCCTACGAAGGACTTACCCGATTTGTCTCATTTTCGAATTTAATTTTACTTTGTTTTTTAAAAGCCTGTGTGCAAAATTTCAGCTCAGAGTTATCGTGCATAAAGACAGACAGACGAACGGACGGACGGGCGGACGGGCGGACAGACGGACAGACGGACATGCAAAAATCAAAATAACTTTTAATCTTATGCAGGTGTACAATCCATTTTGCTCTACCATCATTATTTCTATGCGTTACAAACCGAATGATAAATGATTTCACCTAGGGTATAATAAAATAAGTAAAAAACGAGTTTTCAAACAAAACTGAGGCCGAGCCGCATGAAAAAGTAGAAAATAAACTTTTCTTCACACACAGAGGTGGACTCAGATTTTTTGATTCAGACATTTCTCTTGAATATTCTTTCTCTTCATGAATCAAATCACTTATTACCTCTGACTGATCATACTGAAATATATCGGTGATTGTCAGCGAATAAAATCTGAGTCCACCTCTATGTGTGCGGCTTGGCCTCAGTTTTGTTTGAGAACTCGTTTTTTACTTATTTAATTTTCTGCCTTTTTCACGTTAACTAAATTGTTATTACGTGCTGCATGGAGATATTTTAAAACAATTTTATGACGGCTGAAAAGACACTGATTTACCAGTTTTTCAACAAATTTATTCGAGTATCAAATCGTTGAAGTACTGCAACGGTTTTCTGAAAATCAAATTATGTTTTAAACAGCGCTTTTTAGCTGTATTCCAACTTGATCCCATATAACATGAATTTTCCCGATTTTCCGTGTTTTCCACAGACTTTCCTATTACTATGAATTTTTTTTTTTTAATTTACATGCGTTTTCCTCGATTTCTCATGCAAGTTTTCATGATTGTTGAGGAGAAAGTATTGATGCCAGTTGGACCGAAAAAATGATTCTGCATAACTTATAAAACTTTTTAGTCGGAAACTTTTCCAGAAAAGTCGGAAAATTCCGGAAATTTTGGAAAATAATCCAGAAAAATTGGAAAATTCTGCATTTTTCCTGAAACAGATTTTTCCGGAAAATTTTCCAGAAAAATTGGAAAATTCTGCATTTTTCCTGAAACAGATTTATCACTAATTATATCGATGCAAATTTTCCCGATGATTTTCCCGCTTTTCCGGGTTTCCCATGGAGTTTTCCACAAAAGCAACTTTATGCAACTTATTTCGCTCTACAACTTTGTCTTAGATTGCAAAACGCTCAAACGTTTCCTTAGTCGGAAAAACTCCGGAAAAGCGTTTTACATGAATTTTCCTCAATTTTTTCTGCAAGTTTTCACCATTGTCGGAGAGAAAGTAATGATGCCATTTGATAGGGAACTTGATCCTGCATAATTTAGAAAACTTTTTTACCGGAAAATTTTCCGGAAAAGTCGGAAAATTCCGGAAATTTTTTTCGGAAAAATCGGAAAACTCTGCATTTTTCCTGAAACGGACTTATCACTAATCAAATTTGTACCAAATTTTCAAATGATTTTTCCCGATTTTCCGGGTTTTCCATGGAAATTTCCGAATCTAATTTTGATAGATTCAATTGTCACGCGACATGAACTTGTGTGCCAAATTTCAGCTCGCTGTGATGACGAAAAGTGGGTCTACGAGAGTGTCGAAAATATTAAAAAAGAAATATACAGACAAAATTCGTGTACGAGTTAAAGGGAATGGCCTCAAAAAGAGATATACACGGCACATTCGGAGAACAGATTAGGATTCTAAATATCATTAACATAAATATGAGTATGGAAAATAGAATTATCAAAATTGTTGAACTATACAATCAATCAATCATAGAGAAACCTGTAAAATAAATTTTATTATATCTAAAAAAAAAAAACAAAAACAAGTAATAAACAAACAACTTAAAAAATGTAAAGACGAAGAATAATAAAAACAAAATTTGCCCAACCAAAGGAAAATTTACATTAAGAATCCCAATGAAGAAAGAAATTCAACAAAACGCATATATATATAATAAAAACAAAGTCTACCCAGGAAAATAATAAAATCCTGGATAAAAGTAACTGAAATATTTATTCAGAAAGAATAAAAAGAAATTATGAATATTTCACCGATCCAGATGACTTGGACAGCACTAACACTACTGCTGATGTTCTTAAAGAATTCTGATATGATTGAAACCAGAAAAATTGCATATCAACACATATATACTGACCTAAAGAAAAAAAAAATCATGTCTAAATTAGAACAATTTCGCAGTAAAACAAACCAACTAACTGAAGGGCAGTACGCTACAGTCACACATACATAGTAATTTTTTTTTTTTGTTAACCTAAAGAAAAAATCGAACAGAAGTTCAAATTATCAACGGGTAGTAGTATACTACATCTGCACTTGGTAATGCAACAATGAACAACTATTTAAAAAAAATTGTTTGAGTAGGCAACACATTGATTGAATAGAATTACTTTACAAAAAATTTTTTTCACTTTTTTTATATACGTTTGCATTTCAAAGTGCAGCTACTATGCCAATTATTATTGTAATGAGCATTTGAATGCCGTTCCTTGGTGCCGTGTGCACTCCATGGCTATATAAACCAGAATCTGACTTGACGCGTTACCGGGCCATTCTACCACTCATGCACTCCTCAAACTACACAATGACGTGACGAAAAGTCTCAACCAAGGCTATATCACATCGGCATGTAGTTTGGATATAGCCAAAGCCTTCGACAAAATGTGGATTAAAGGACTCATATATAAGACGATCCATTTTCGTTTCCCTCCACATATCAGCAGATTTGTCTATAACTTCCTAACTGACCGACAATTCTTCGTTGAAGTTAATAGCGTTTCATCCACTCTATATAATATCCCTGCAGGAGTACCACAAGGCTCCGTCCTCGGCCCTCTTCTCTTCAATATCTTCACCGCAGATCAGCCGGCTAATGACCACGCAACTACCATCCTCATATACGCTGATGACTCCATTACATACTCCTCCGCGCCTAGCCCGAACTTCGACATTCTTAATATCAAGAGAAAATTAATGGCCCTGGTGAACTACTACACAAAGTGGGGATTCAAGATAAATTACGAGAAAACTGATCTCATTCTCTTCCGCCTGCCTGCATCCAACTCCAGAACAGTCAGAATAGGAAGCATGTGCAAAAAAGCTTCACTAACCCTCAATAGCTTCGTCATCAAACCAAAAGACTCAATTAAGTATCTTGGCGTTAGATTCAATAAACTCCTCAAATTCACAGATCATGCTGAGGCCATGATCAAGAAAACTAACATTGCCTATGGTCTCATAAGCGCACTCATTCGAGGAAGGTCCGGCCTCTCCACCAGGGTGAAACTCCTTCTGTACAAACAACTAATTAGACCTATAATCTCATACGCGTTTCCTATTTGGTTCACCATTAACAAAACGACTTTAGCTAGAATACTAACCCTCAAGAGGAAAATCTTAAGAGCTTGTACTGGTAAGTTTTTTGAAAATCATTTCAGGAATTTCAGCAACAAGGAGCTGTACGATGCGGCGAAAGAAGCAGGAAAATTCTCTCCTCTGGACGAGTTCCTCATCGAGCAGGCTAAGAAGACACTCAGTAGAATCCAGTTTCACCAAAACCCGATAGTGGCAGGGATGGCAGCAGATAACAGAAGTCAAGATATAGCAAATGAATACTTATCCCCATTCATAATTTCCCATCAAGAGCAATTAAATGTAAATCTATTCAGGAGCACCACGGAGGGTACCGCATTCTAGCAGACGGGACTGGTAGAAAGCTGGCATAGAGCATAATTAGCCTATAATTTAATTAGTCTGTAATCTGTTATAAGTTAGATCTAGTCAGGTGTAACTTTATTTTTTATTAGAATTGATCTTATACTATATATAGACATAGGTAGCTTAGCGCAGGGCTAAATAATAAGTACGTAAACGTTAAGAAAAATAAATAATAATTATCACATAGGCAATAGATAAGGAATTACAATTCAATCAGTGTAGGAATTCAGGGCCAAATTATATACTAGCTCGTAAGTAGTAGCATTTATAGTTAGCATTAAAACTTTAATAGTTAGGAACATATACTTAAGGAAGAATTGTAAATAATAGTCGCTAAAATAAATAACTTGAACTTGACGCGTTCTATTTTCTAGTTTGGCAGCGCACCGATCAAGTTGGTGAGTTTTATTTCTCCTCACAATCTATTTCGCATTAGCAAACAATCTCTTAATTTTGGTGACTGCTAAAATACAAATTTTTATTCTGGGTATCGACTGGTTTAAAGATTTTATTTTGGCCAGCAATTAAACTAAAGAATCTTATTGCAGGTAGCGACTGTAATAAGAATATCTGACTAGCATGCAACTGCTTTACTTAGTTGACTGGTAAAATAACGATTTTTATTCCAGGTTTCGACTAGATTAAAGATTTTATTTCGGCTAAAAACTGAACTAAAGGTTCTTATTGTGGGTCATGACTGTAATAGGAATACATTACTAACATACATGCAATTACTTTATTTGGTTGACTGCTAAAATAAATATGTTTATTTTGCGTATCGACTAGACTAAAGATCTTATATTGGCTAGAAACTGAACTAAAGTTTCTTATTGTAGATATCGACTGTGATAAAAACATTGCTAATAAACCACTTTATTCTGGTTATCAACTGGAATAAAAAATAGCCCCATTCCAAACCTTAATAAAATAGAAAGCCAATTTGATCGAGTACCTAATAAAGAGCTGGTGAGTACATTGTCAGATACAACAAAATTCTTAACACAAATTTAATTTGATCATAATCATATGAATATAAATTATATTTTGGTCTTTCAAAAATAATATTATTTATAATATATATATTTTACATTAATCATATATCATGACAGTTATCAATGTGAACGCTTTATTTTTGAGTGCGAGTTATAGTTTTGATAAATCAGAGAATAAGTCCAAGAAAATCTTGACTTTGAACGTAATTATTAATTGCGTATTTGCTCTAGTTACAGGCAAAATATTTTATGGCCCTTCGAGCCGGATTTAAAGTACACTGGCTTTTTATTCTCACCATTATAAACAACTACATTTCCCAAACTTTCGCTATCCAAGCCACCTCTGCACAAATATTGGAAAAATCGTAACAAAACTGATGTAGAAAAGCGAACGAAAGGAATTATGTCTGAGCGAATAACCGACCTAAGCGAAATTAGGTTATACTTTAATACCCTAGGCAGACGGGCAAAATTAATGATCATTCATTCGTTAATGGATTTTTTCAAAATTCCAGTTACCCAAGATTTTGTTGATTAAAGCGAAAGTCCTGTTAATTTTTCAAAATTCAAAATTCAATGGTAAATCGATTTTTGAAAAATTCTATTACGAACGAATGATCATTGATTTTGCCCATCTCTCTAGGGTATAAGGCTGTTTATTATACAAATATGCAAGTTACGCAGGCTTTGGAAGATAGTGAACTTCAAAAATACGTGTATTTTTCAAACGATCAATTTTCAAACGTAGATAATAAATACTATACCTTTCGCGGTATTGTTAGAAATGCTCAATGCTCAATGGCCAGCTAAAAATTCTGTTCAATCTACCTAAAGAGACATAAGAGTCAACGAAAGCAATAAAATGTGTGCTAGACAATTCCTCTGAATGGGATACAATTATCATTTACATGTTTGTTAATGCTTGCCATCAGAAACGCATCATTTATGGGAGCAAGAAGTAAATAGTGTAAACGGACTTCCCTCCCTTGAATCTTTAAAGACATTGCTTGAGACCAGATTTCGAGCTCTAGAAGCAATCGCAGACACAAGACCATATTTAGTGAATGAACCAACTCGAATTCCAAGAGTATCAATTCACTTAACATCATTTGGTGACAGATGTACATTTTGCAAAGAACAACATCGTTTATACAAATGCCCCAAATTTGTGAAACTGATCGTAGATTCTAAATTTAAAATTGTCACATCAAATAGCTTGTGCATCAAATGCCTTCAAAAGGACTTAACCCAAATTTTTGTTCAAGCAAATTTACATGCCAACGATGTGGAAGGAAGCATCATTCCTTACTTCATAGAAATAGCACAAATCCACAGAGCTCACTAAAGGCCACACCAAATTCACTCGCTTCACATGAATCAATTAGTATGAACTACACAAGCCTTGCTTCCCACAGGCATTACTTAAAGATCCGTCTAGAAAGGGTACCATATTTACTCTGCGAGCCTTGATTGACTTAGGTTCCCAAGTTATGTTCAATTGGTCAGTATGAACACATCAATACAAATCACTGGCTTAGAAAAGTCAAAATGATGTCAAAAAACAAGAAACAAATGTCATACATCCTACATGCATACATACATACTTACACGAAAATTTTACAAACATGCCTCCATATCATATTAAACATATTCTATGTTTTGATTGATTCATTAAAGCTGTGGAAGCATCAAATGTTTGCCCAACACAATTGACCTCGAATATTAGGCAAACTTACTCTGTAGAGTACTGATACTGTCACTAAACTTTTTTGGGGAAAATTCTTTCATTTGGATAGGTTCAAGCAACGTTGATCAGTCAAGGATCACCGGGAGAGTAAGTGACGCATTTTAGGTAGCAACCGCATTTTCCATACCTGAAGAAACTGAGAATAATTCCCAGCAGTGACACCATCAGTGAAAGAATAAATGCTCTCATTAATGAAAATGACTACAATACCTACATTTTGACTGACATCATCTCTTACATTTACATTGCGATGTCATAGAGCAGTTGTCATAATGTCTACTTTCTGCAATACGTATGGATCAGTGTTTTCATTGATTACAAAGTATGCAGTCCTCATTAGTGAAATAAGCTTTCCTTCATTGAAGTTTTCATTTATATCCTATGCAGTGGAAACAGGTGGCTATAAAACGTAAGATAAAACAGTTAATTTCCTTTAAAAATTCAAATAAGAAAATAGTTTTCCATATCTGCACTGCACTGTTAAGCTTTTAACACGAACTAAAACTAAACTATGATTCTCCATCCTAAAACCAGTCTTATCCATGACTTCACTCACTGTCTGCCTCTTATTATTTTTACATGCTACGACGCACATGTCACTTCAAAGAAAGAAAAACCAGTTGCTCACTTACTTTCTGCGCTACCATGAGGTGACTTTTTCATCTATTACATTTCCATTATGTTCATCGATGTAGTCATAAATGAGATTCTCATGAATCCGGATATTCACTGCTGGGAAGAAAGACATAATAAATACTAAGCCGAATACCACACATTTATCAGTCCCGGTGGTTTTGAACCTATTGCAAACGATCCTTTAAAACTTCATTACATATGCGCATCGATAACTGAAATCGTTGTCAAATTTAATTAATAGTGACAAAAAATCGCTATTGGGATGATATATACAAAGTATCCTTCAAGTTTATTGACGATGTTGCAATAACTTGTCATACCGACTCGCTCGAGCTCCGCCGCAACGTTAGATGCCTTTCGCTCCTTTATCGCTACATACATGGTCAATGTTCGAATGAAATATCTAGTCTGATCCCTTATATATAATAATTCCTGCATGCAATATTTGCGCTATAAGCCGCGCACATCCTTTTACCCTTAAAATTACTTTTGACCGTATTGTACAATTCCGTGATGCTTTCTTATCCCGAACTGTGCGAATGTGGAACAGTCTACCATTTTCTGTCTTTCCTCCGGCATACAATCTGCGAAGGTTTAAGAGTCACGCGACATACATCAGCATCTCCACCACTCTCCTCATGTTCCATAATTCCCTTTCTTGTTTCCTTCTGGCGAAACGCTGTGCTTTGCATCATAGGGTATCCCCTGAGCTTGGCTTAATAATATAAAAAAGAAAGGAGTGAAAGTTGAGTCTTTAAAACATGCGTTTGGGGGAATGCTTTAATAGATTTTTAAAAATTGTTAAAGACGTTAGATTTATTTAAATTGGTTGCTATCAAAGCATTAATAAAGCTTTTGCAACCTCCAAATCAGTACTGGATTATAGAACCAGCCTGAATTCTCTTTCTTATTCTATGGGTTCCAAGTCGTAGTAATATAAGCGGAAACGAAAAGGCAGACGAACTCATCTCTCTAATATTTTTGCTTGGACCGAGTTCTGGCACAGTCGACTTTGATTTGATGACCAAACGGGTAGAACAACAAAAGAACTATAGTAGAAATTTAAAAAAAGCTTAACGAAAATGCTTTAAGTCTAAACAAGTTGACCCTAAAAACCCTGGTTTCTAATCTCACTGGACGCTCCTCTCTCAGGGGTGACATATTGAGGATGGGAATTATTAACAACTCACACCGAACGATGCTGGAAAAGAGGACTGGACCCAATCCTACATTTCATTAAATCGTCCGGCTTGGATATCTGATGAATCTCTCGTAAATTTTGAGGATGAATAATGGGCTTTGTATGTAGTAGCCTAGATTCAGGGGATCGCTTAGGAATTCCAATGTCTTTTTCAATCTAAAGAAATCGAATCTAATGGCTTAAATACTCAAACATTTTCTAGCGAGTAAGGCAAGTCAGAATTTTAAAGGTAGGTAAGACGAAGTCTGGAATTTTTATGTGCTGACAAATCAAAACTTTTGACTCCTGTAATTTGTTGAACTTTTAATATGAATATTAAAGCGAAAGTAAAACTTGAAATTAAGATAATTGTCACACCCTGTCAAAAAAAGTTGACCCATATGAAATAGAAAATCAGGCAGTCCATGTAATATATGTCAGTGGCGTAAACTTAACGCCCATATAAACAAAAAGGTTAAAATTATGAAATCGACTTCTTTGCCGTTTTTAGAATTACAAAGCTCAAAGTAGTTGTAATATCTTTTTAAATAACTTAAATTATCGGAATTCTCGCTGAGGTTGAATCCACTCGAATATGAAATCCTTAATTCTGTTTATTGCGTTCCCTTCTGCCATTTGCATCAAAACTCTTATTTGCTCACTTCAACATTCCACCACCAATCATTATAAAATCACAGAATTAAATGGTAATTCCTTTTCTAATGTATTCTGAATGAGTGGCAGAATACATTAGAAAAAAAATTGTTTATATAAAAATAAATTTCAGCAGAATGAAAAGTATTTTTCAATTTAAATAAATTGTCAACAGGAGAATATTATTCAATATTTAACTTGAACGATTTGCAATTTTCAGTAAAGGAACTAAAAAACTTTATAAATTTTTATATGATAACAAATCAAAATTACAAACATTTCAGAGAAAATAGGTATAAACAAAACAAAGTTTTGATGTTTTAATAAATACAAATTTTCATATATGCAAAGCTCTTTTTTAGTTTAATTTTTTAGTGGTTCTTCTTATATATTTGTAGAATGATTCGTCGGACATACTGAATTATAACAATGAATTGAGAGATTTGCTATTTCATGTGGCACAAATATTGTTTTTCTGTGAATCAGATCAAATTAAATTAAAAAAATATATTTTCTTGTGACCAACTGATATTTTAATCGCTTATAAGCACTCTTATAAGAAACTAAACTCATTCCGACTTTAGTTTTAAAAAGGTGATCTTTACCTGAATCCTGCGTATAGGCAAGAGAGACGGAGCATGGTATCTTTTCCTTATTCTTCCTGCGGTGATTGCATATGCAGCCAATATAAAAACATCAAATGCCATAAGAAAACGTTCAGTAAACGCTATTTTGTGTTGATAGTTCCAACTCAGCCATAGGACAAAAGCGAAAACTATAAAACTTGTGCCATTCTTTCCTATACGAAAATGGCAATACGCTAAGTCCGTTGTTATGAATTATATTATGATTATAACTAATTTCAACTGTCAAAACGACGCGACGCCGGCTGCATTCATTGTGTTTTCACCTTAAGATGCTCCATTCAATGTGCTTATTCAGTCTCTCACAGACCGTGAAAATTAGCAGTACGGAAAAACTTGTTATACCCTAGATGAAATCTAAGGGGTATACTAAGTTTGTCATTCCGTTTGTAATACCTCGAAATAATGATGGTAGAGCAAAATGGATTGGACACCCACGCATAATATTAAAAGTTATTTTGATTTTTGCATGTCCGTCCGTCCGTCCGGCCGTCTGTGCGCAAGATAACTCGAGAGCACGTATACTTAGAGAGCTGAAATTTTGTACACTGACTTTAAAAAAAAAGTAAAATTAAGTTCGAAAATGAGACAAATCGGGCAACTCCTTCTTGGGGTTGCCACACACAACTTTCGTTTTCTGCTATATATTTGGACAATGGCTGAGAACACATCCATATAGAGATATGAAATTTGGTATATGGTATTCTCATTGTACTAGCAAATACAGTTTAAAAAATGCACTTAATCGGGCAACTCCTTCTTGGTGTTGCCATATAAAAACGATCAGTCCAAGACATTTTTATTGTACTAAAAGCTTCTTCAGAATACGAAGTCCTATAAAATTTGTTATAATCATTTTTTCTGTTCGACAAACCGTTCTAGAAACATATGCGAAAAACCACTTCAAAAATCAAACTTGCACAGAAGGGTGACAATACGAAATTTCATACGGGCAATCATCTAGGGTATCATAAGAATTGGTCTTAGACCAATTCTAGCTTTTTTACTTGTTTTTGGAATGATTTTGTAAAAACTGTCTTACGTTGAGGTTAACTTTGTAAATAAGTATACATTATTTCTTGAGAGCTTCTTGCTACACATTATTACACTCTATTTCATGGATGCAATGGTTCATTGTTTTACAGTGTATTTTGTTTTCTGGAGTGTGATGTGAGGCAAGTTGCAACAAACAGCTAAAAAGACTAAAGTGTGATTTAGTTTTTTTTTTTCGTTGAAATATTGTTCAGTTATGTTTATTGTTATTTTTAGTAATATATGTATGTAAAAATAAAGATGCCTAAGTGCCTACATACATATATGGCCAAGATGAAATGTTTTTATATTATTAACCTTCAAGGTAATATAATGTATGTGAGAACAACTTATAGAACTGTTTACATAGCTTGTGACTATAAATATAAGTAAGTTTCAGTTATAAAATCCACTTTTAGTTAAGTTGATTCCTGGTAGTACAATATACCCTAATGTTGCAAATAACCCCTAACTTTGCAACATGCGAAGTTCTTGAGTAAAAAGTCCTATATTGTAAAAAATAAACATAAGATCTTAATTTGTATTACTTCCCAACATATTGAGCTTTTTATAAAATTAAATATATTTTTTCTTATGACCGAAAATTTGGAGTTATTAACAGGGATATCAAATTTGTTGCAACTATCCCTCTTCTCCCGTACGTATAAAACCTAGATTTTTATATGGCAGCACCGAGAAGGGATTGCCCCATTTAGCCCATACAAAAATAATTTCATTTTTATCTATATATTTGGACACTGCCTGAGAACGCGTAAAAGTGTAGAGAGCTGAAATTTTGTACATGGTATTTTCATAGCAATGGTAAAAATACTTCAGAAATGGGCTAAATCGGAAACCCATTCTTGCTGTTGCCATATAAACATTTATGTTTTATACGTATACTGTGAAAACGATCAGTCCTAGACATTTTTTTTAACTGAAAAGTTCCTCAGAATATGAAATTGGTCATAATCACTTTTACTGTCCGACGAACCGTGCTTGAAGTGTGAAGGGGAAAGGGGCCAAGCGCTATTCCGTTTCCTTAAAGACGAAAACAGGTGAGCCATACTGATTAATATAATTTCAAGCTTAAATTAATTTCTACATATGTTTATAGATCTTTTTATACTGTTAAATGAAATTGTACCAAACAGTTTTTCAGAAGATAAAATCCTATGAAAATTGTTTTCACAATTTTTATTGTCCAACGAACCGTTGCAGAAATATATGCGATAAAACACTTTAGCTGTGCTCTTTTGGTTCCGTGCAGTGAGCTACAGATCACAGGAAATTACGAATTTAATTGACTTGTAGAGTACTATAATGTTTGAGAGTATAGTTCAAGGTCTTAGATGTTGTTAATTTGTTGAATTTCCTGACCCAAGACTGGATTATGTATAGGTAAAAGTCATAGTATCTTTATTAAAACTAGTACAGATCATAATAACTTAGGGAGACCGCACACTGCCGAGTCAATTGATTGTCCAGTCAGCGACTTGTCTGCTGACTTGTCACCGACTGATTGATTTAATCGTTGCTGATTGACTATCGTAACATGTGTGCATATTGCATCGTCTTCTACCACCTTAGTAATCCAGTCTAAGACGATGAGTTTGAGTGGTATTTCGATATTCGTTAAAATTTCACAGTGTTGTTAAATACTAGGGAACTGATTTAGAGTTTGCAATAAGTAACATAGTAGTAATTTACTAGTGGTTGAGGAGAAGAAGAAGAAAAAGGATTTCAAGAAAAAGGATGTGGAAAAATCCATGCATCCTTTCCGAGCATAAACATAAATACTTAGATATGAATATTTTTAAAATATAATAAAATATACCGAACTTTACTTAAAAGTTGAAAATTTCATCAAAGCTGTAAGATTCCTAAATTGCTGGCGGCTTCGAGAAAATTCACAAATAATACGAATTTTTCCACTTTCAATTTTCAGGATGTTTTCTTCAGAAATCCAATAAGATCTCACCCCGTAAATATTATATGTAACTCCCTTTTTAAAATGTTTATAGAAATATTTGCTTTAGTCAGGATAAACTTTATTACGATTTAACAAAAGAAAAACCTTTACTTATGGCGGCAATAACAACAATCAACTGATTGATATTAAGGTTGCTGATGAAGACTGAGCACAACAGTCGATTTGATTCAGTCAGTTGCCAGTCGTCAACTCCCTTCTGATTTTTTAGTTGCTGACTGACGTAAAATAAAGCAGTTTGCGGTACCGAACGCTGTTACGTGTAACGAGCAAAGTCAACTGAGTTTTTAGTCACCGACTACAGTCGGTGATTGTGCAGTGTGCGGCCTGCCTTAAGGTACAGGAATAAAAATTAGCTGACTTTCAGCTTTGTCTAGCAACAGTGCAGAGAACTTTAACATTGCAAACGTTAAGTTACTACAATAACATTTAAACGTCTAAACGAGACTGCAATTCGAAGAGTGGGTACACTTGCTTCAGGCGTATTATATATTAATATTTTGCCTAAACCTAACCACTAAATAACAAGAATCAGAACCCAATATGACCAATACATAGTTTTATATGCATATACACGATTGGGTGTTTTGACATCACAGAAAGTTTATTGCTATTCATATCCACTTTGTCTTCTCCCAGTTTACATATTTTCTTTAGTTACACTATTTCTTAGATTATTATTATTTTATTTTGTGTGTTGCATACATGGGTGCCGCACTCCTGTCATTAAGTTTGAGAGTGCTGGGATAAACCTCAATACTATGTCTTTGGACATATATGATACCATCTATATACTGAAAAATTTGGGAACTAAGTCCAATCTTTTTACTAATGTGCGGTTTATCTACAATTTCGAAAATTTCTTACTCTGTATTCTTGAGTGATTATCGTGAGTGTCATTTAGTTTGGAAATCTCGTGCTGAAGTAATCTCTGTTATAATAGAATAAAATTGAATATAAAACTCGATTATTTTTCAACCCGGGCAACAGATCCACGTCCTAGGACGGACGGTATCTCGATTTTACAAGATTTACATTGGTAGATTCTTAATTGTATAGAAAAATACAAAACAAAAGGTGTGTTTAAGCAATTGCAAACAGAATGAAATTTTAAGACATTGGTATAGAATCTAAAAAGGAAAAATATGAATACAATTAATACAGAGTTCGTTGTCATGTAGGCATATGCCTTTAAATCTTCGTAGACAATCAGATCTTCACGGGGCTATGCAAATATGAATATAACAGAAAAAATGTTAAATACAGAATATAACATATCAAACATAATAGACTGTGATACAGTTTAGTATCATTGATAACTAAAAAATGTCCGAAGATTATTACACAAATTGTTTCTTAAGACTTCTCACTGCCGAGCTTGAGTACCCTTCAATATTGCTATTGGTTTTGGAATGAAATCTTGAATACTGCGGCAAGTGGGGAATTGAATTGTTTTTTTACAATGATTCCCTTCATTGCTGCTGTGATATAGATGTTTCCAATTTCGATGTTATGTTTTTTCTACATATACCTTTTCAATTTCAAATTGAGACTAAGCAATTTCAAATTGGGACTAAACAATTTCAAATTGGGACTAAAAAAATTCAAATTGAAACTAAACAATTTCAAATTGCTACTGAATAATTTATTACAGTTAATTTAAAGTAGATTTATTAAAAATATCTTAATTAATCAAAAATTGATAATTCCGTAATATTTTCTAGCCATAGTAGACGCAACTCGGTTAGAACATATAATTCGCGAAAATATTACGAAGATGATTACAGTTCCGAATTACTGTATTAATTAAAATGTCATATCATTCATGTTTATCGCGTCCGGTATGAATTTTTGAATATGAGCGACGTGTCGGTTACAATTAGGAACAGTAATCATCGTCGTTTTATTTGCGCGAATTATATTTTCTAGCCGTAGTAGGCGGAACTCGGTCTGCGTCAGTGGCGGATAAAAGAGGGGGCGATCGCCCCTTTTATGTATGTGAGCAATCTGATGTTTTCAAAAATCAACTTTTAAATTTTAAGTCTTCAAAAATAAAAATTGTATGATAGAAGTTTTTCGCTTTGCTTTGTTTCATTGATGCTCCAATTAAATTATAAAAAATTCATATTACTAGGTATTGTATAATAATTATCGTTAACTAATATAAACCTGAAACAAAAACGTAAATACCGAAATAAATTTTGTTAAAATTAATTACTAGCACGTACGATTTTCTAAAGGAGATACAATAAATAAATATTAATGTTATTTTATGGTATCAGATAACTCAATGCATTCGAATAGGCTATAGAAATTCTTAGTAGAATCATACTGCTTATATATATATATATATATATATATATATAAATAAAGCCTGAAAATTTGTTTTATCCTGCTTAGACAAAAAAGGCGACAAATCTTTTATGTTCTTAATTTTTTTCTTCGGTTGCTGGAAGATTGTATTTTTAGAGTTCGAAGATAACCTTTTTCTGGTCTCATTAAGAAGTTCGCTTTAAAGATACGATCAATTTCCCGGCTGAAGTTTTATATTTTAGCTTAAAGATGTCACCTGTCCCATAAAGTAAAATCGTCAGTTTTGAATACAGAACGCTCTGAAAACTAAGCTGAGTTGTTTTGTTTTTTATCAAAACATTTGAAACCAGTTGAGTTTATTTAGATTACTCGTAAAATCACATTTCAATATTTCATGTTGCTTAAAATCCTGAGGAATGATAGTGGGCTGTGATTTCTGTATGATTCAAATATTTGTATACCACTGTAACATTGTGAACGCTATTCACTTCCTACATTTGCGAATGGCCCGGTTCTGAAAAGTTTTAAGTAACAGATTTGTTTTGTTTGTTGTCACTCAAAAGTTGGATATAGCTGTCGAAGTTATTCTGAATCATTCCATAGAAATATATGTTTGCCACGTGAGCATTCAGTATAATTTTGGTCAATAACTTTTTATGAACTGTTACTAAATCATGCCTTTGAAATATTGATAGTATTCCTCAAAATTCTATTAATCGAATTAAATCCATTAAGTCGACCAAATCGTTTGTAACTATTTCCACTGATTGAACTTCCCCTGCTTCCTTTATTATACCTAAATTAAAAATAACACTTTTCACGCTCATTATTTACCTTGCACAAATAACTTCATAGTTAAGTGCGGGTATTCTTAACTATGAAGTTATTAGCAAGATCTGTGCATCAAAGATAATTTGTTAGCGCTATCAAGTGCTATACTTTGATACAGATAGTAGCCATACTTCATTGTTCGGGTATGCAAGTATTTTTATTAATTTTACGATATTTCCCTTAAGTTTACGAAAGTTCATGTAATACTACAATCAACGTATATAGTAATCCATTTAAATATTTTCTCAGACATTCCACAGAAACAACAATTTGATAATTATTTTGAAATTTATATCTCAGTTGTTTTAAAGTTATTCTAGGATTTTCTTCAATACATCTTTCTATAAACAGTCGATGTTCATTAGTAATTTTTATTTTTCGCTTCCCACCACGTTGTTGTTCTGGTATTTGTTGGTTTTTCACCCATCGATAGCCATTTGATTTCTTCACGCCTAAAGTTTTTGCAAGTACTCTCCAATCGTCATTATTATTATATAAAGCACAGATTTGCTTCCTTATATTATCTGTTTGAAGTTTCTTGATGTAAGACATTTTTAAGAATGAATTAATTAGGGATAAATTAATTAATAATGACACTATATTAATAAAAGACACTTTCTTTTATTTTTCAAAAGCCTACTCAAATTTTAAATTGTTATATTTGTTGGAAGAAATTATTTATTTTTTATTCCCATTTTGAAATTGTTTAGTCTCAATTTGAAATTGTTTAGTCTCAATTTGAAATTGTTTAGTCTCAATTTGAAATTGTTTAGTCTCAATTTGAAATGATTTAGTCTCAATTTGAAATTGTTTAGTCTCAATTTGAAGTTGAAATCTATTAATTCTCTAGTTCCACTTCCCTCATGGTGGATTACAGCGCCACTAATAGGCTTGATTCACACAACTAAGAAAAAAATTACAAGATTTTTACAACTGAAGTACTTTAATTTAATGTCATTCAAGCAAACAAGGTTTCAAGTGTTGCATTATGTTGAACTTCAGGTTGGCTAATCTCTAGATTATCTGTTCGTTACCTCTGTAGAGGAGGTGAGATTCCTCAGAGACGTAGGATTGCTACGCCCTCAGTTTATAATTATTTTCCCACCTCTTGTAGGTCATTCATACCCCGCTGAGAAATTTTGAGTCGTATTAATTTTCAACTTAGTTACATTAATTTGCCATTGCCGGAAACATTAAACTTTAGTTTCAAGTAATTGATAAATAATTACTAGCGCATGTTTGCATTGTGTGTTTTTCCTTATGTATACAAGAAAGATATTATTTTCCATTGCATTTAATTAAAAGATTTTTAACTTAAAATGAAAATGAATAAAAATTTAAGAAAAGAAAATAATAAAAAAATAATAAAAAACTTAAAACAATAAAAGGTGGATCAGTGTTTCACTAGGTTAAATTAATTGTGAACAAATTAAATTTTGCAATTTAGTTTGCATCAGATGTTGTTGGTTTGTTCAATACTGCCGGAACTACGCTGCACTCATTACAATTCGGACATATTAGAATTCATTAAATAAATCAGAGAAATTCGCCACTGACGATACCATTTTATGCTCATGATGAACTTGTGATTGCATCTACTTTCAAAGAGTGAATAACGTTGAAGAAGAAAAGATTTTCTAACTAAATAACAAAATTCGAAAAAATTTGAAAAATAAAGTACAAATTCGGAGTTATTTGCTTGGAACCATAAACGACCTTTGTATATTATTGGCAACACAGATCAGCAAATTAAGGGAACTGGGTGAGCTTTTTCATAGCTGCTTTTATTTTAAGAAAGTTTTAGGTAAAAAATCTAAATATCCGCTTGATAGACAGAGACGTCACACGTAATAATTAGTTACCTAATTTAATACAAAAGTAATAATTTACAACAATTTAAAAATATAATAGTATGCACATAAACAAAAGTCTTATAATTGGACGGTATTAATTACGAATTTTCTGAAAGTCGCACTATGAATGCAATGACCCCCAATTCTCAGGGAATTTAGATGAGAATAATATAATCACAATAATTAAGATACTGCAATATTTTATATCTTCCTCGTACCAAAAATTGTTCTTCGGCTCAATTAAATTATTCTTCATGATTTAGATGAATTTTCCCAACTCATTTAAAATACTTACAAAAAACGTTTGTTTTTATTCTTTTCATATTTTTAATCAAAAGCACCCAGGTTACTATGGTCTTTTTATAAAAATGATTATTTTCGTATTCATAAAACATTACATCTTCGCTTCCTATTTAAGATACGAAAACCTCCTTTAGAAATATAACAGGTCAATGCCCACTGTTTGAAAAGATCATAAGTACAAGCACACGAGACCATCATATTTTATTGGAAACTTTAAAATAAGAAAAAAGAATAACAAAATTTTATTCAAATACGCAGGTAAGAATTCTGCGAACAAATTATTAGCACACAATTGCGCAACCGAAGGGTATATGAATTTCTATAGTGCGGATATATTTCTATGAACGAGAGCATTAAACTCTACGTGGAATTTTTTAATGCATTCGTAAAAACTCTTTTATCTTAATTTTTCAAATTAAAGGTACCAAGGTTACTGAGCTCTTTTTGCAGGACAAAAAAGCTTTTTTGCCCCATTAGGACTATTCATAAAACATGATATCTTCGAATTCCATTCAAATTGTACAGAACCCTTTTCGGCTGTCATGAAAACTTAGAAATAGAAAGAATAGTTCAATGTCCACTTTGTATAAAAGGGTCATGAGTAGCAAGCACAAAAGGACATAATTTTTTATTAGAAATAAAAATAAACAAAACTTTATTCAAAAGAACAGGAAGGGATTTATAGAATTACGTATTTCGACAACTATTACGCAAACGGCGAACTTATATAAAACGCAAAAATTCCATTTGAAGAGAGCTTTGAACTCAGTTGGGTACTTATGTACGTAATGCGTATGTGGAAAAGTTTATAAATTGAATATCAATCTGATGTCTGTCGTAGCGCATCGTACGAAAGTAAACCGCAACCTTGGTAACGAAATCTCGGCAATTTTTTATCAGTACAAATGTATCTAAGAATTCGAAAGAAAATTGCTGTTCACCAGTTTTAAAGTTTTTTGAAGAAAAAAAAAACGAGGAAATATTCAGCGTTTTCAAGCTTTCTTTTACGCCCACTACTTTTGGGTTAAATTACACCAACTTTCGAAAATCATTTGGAAATTATTGTGAACAAGTGAATGGTTAGAATTGGTCAAAGACCAATTCTTATGATTTCCTAGATGAATGCCCATTTGTAATTTCGTATGGTCACCAATCACTGCAAAAGTTTGATCGTTGAAGTGAATTTCCGCATATGTATATTTTTAGAACGGTTCATCGGACATTAAAAATGATTATAACCAAATTCATACGATTTCATATTTTGAAGAACTTTTCAGTACAATAAAAACGTGTAGTACTCTAGTTTTCACAATATACGTAAAAATCCTAAATTTTTATATGGCAAAATCAAGTAGAGGTTGCCCCCCGATTTAGTCTATTTTTGAAATTATCTTTACTATTTATATGAAAACATTGTGTACAAAATTTCAGGTCTCTACGTTGACGCCCTCACAGGCAGTGTCCAAATATTTAGTGAAAAACGAAATTTTTGCATGGATGTCATTTTACAAAAGCCCGTGTGCAAAATTTCAGGTCTCTAAGTAAAGGGGTTTTCGAAATATCAAGAGGACGCACGAACAGACGGACAGACAGACGGACATGCTAAAATCAAAATAACTTTCAATATTATGCGTGTGTCCATTCCATTTTACTCTACCATCATTATTTCTAGGTGTTATAAACGGAATGACAAACTTAGTATTAAGTCTACCGATGTAGTTACATTCCTGCGACGAAGTATTTCCTGAAATATAAAGTAAAGGAAACCACAAAGTATCAAGTTTATAATATTGTTACGTGCAATAGAAAGAGACAACTGGTGACATCTACTGGCAATGGAGAGTAAACGACTTCAGGTTCGGAGAATTGATTATGGTATCTACAGGAAGGTTCAGGAATAGAATGAATAGAATGAATAGAACAGTCAAGAAGCTTCTGGAAAATAGAACACTCGAGAATAATCTGGAGAGTTTCTAGGGTATAAATATAACAGTTGTTATAGCCAGAACAAGAGTCTTGTCTTAGACGTTGCAGTGTTAACAAGCGAAAGATTAAACGTGCGAAAGTGTTGTAATTAGATTGCGATAATTGAAAGTACAGTATTAGCGATAATTAAAGTGTAGTTGATTAATAGAAAGTATATGAAAGTTGTGAATTGTATAAGATTAGAGCGAAAATAAAGAACTTGTATATTAAATATTTAATATTGTGTTTTAAATAACGAACCGCAAGAGCCACGCTCGCAACAATATCATCAATTCACAAAATACTTAACTAAAATAAAACGAACTATGCATATCCCTCCCTGACATTTACAATTGATTGTTTTTCTGCTAAAGAAAATTCCGAGCGCAATGGAAAAATTAGGAAAATCCAATATCCGCGGCTATGCTCCGATTTTCTTCAAACTTTGGTTATTTATTATTATTTACTCACAAATCACAATCTGAAAACAAAATTTGTCGGAAACTTATACTTACGAAGCTATTCAACTTTAAAAATCGTGAAATTTGCACTGCACTTCACAACACAATTTGACTTTCTCACAAGTAATAAACTCTTCTTCTTTTTAGTAGCAAAAAGAGGCGGCGGTAAGTATACACCATTGAATAAATAACTAATAAGGAAGCGGGGTATCGTGCGAATACAGTGTACGTGTTTAAGCATTTCAATGACAGTGTGGCCTATTGTCCGGGCGGGAGGGGGGGGGGGACAAATGACGAGAGTGCCTCGTTACTATTTTGTGTCAGTTCAATATTCTGACATTTCATAATTTTGAAAAGAAGTTCTCGGATTTGAATTCGCGATATTGTGAAAAATAAATAATTAATGGTGATTTTTACTTAATAGTAGTGTGAAATAAGTGCGAAGTCCGGAGTCTTAAATTATCATAATGAAGTGCCATGTGCTGTGCTGCAGGAACGAACGAAGTTATTGTCGTGGGAAAGCATTCTTCAAGTAACTTTAATAGCTTTACTTATTAATTATAGTGTTTCTAACAAAATAAAAGTGAAATATTTATAAAAATAAACAGCCATGGCAAAAAAATTAACCTTTTACCAATTCCGGTTTGTTTGTTTAAAATTGAATTGTGATTGGTTTCTAAATTATTCCAGTCATAGAAAGGCAACGCCACGCAATATTATCTGAAAATAAGGGGGAGCTAAAAATTTGTTTATTTTACATAGGAATTTGGATTATAAAAAATGTTCCCCTTCACAATGTCACAATTTCATTACTGCCATGACAAAACGAATACAAACAGAGCACACTAATACATTTCGCCGAGTGGCTTACATTTTCACCCGATATGCCGTCTCCTAATTAGTTATTTATTCAATGATATACACACATGTTACAAAGATTAACAATGTATGGCCGGAAAATCTATCAATTGATTGCTTGCCTCCTTTGGCGACAAATGTCAGAAATTTGTTCATCTCAATTTCAATCGTCCTTTCACAGTGTAAAAAATTTTCTATTTTTAAATTTCTTTGCTTTCCCACTAGCACATAATTACTTTTCTCGAAGTGCTTTAAACGAAGAAACTAATATTTTGTTAAATATTTTAATATATGTATTCAAAACGTATTTCAGTCAATAAAATACGAAAAACTCAAAACAAATTCGCTGGAAATGACAGTAGGCACCTCATGACGTAGCAACACAAAAAATTTCTCTCGAATCGGCCATACCTTGTTATCTTTGTATCATGGTATACACATACTTTCCGAACATTCGGGTTACCAGCATTGCGCTTTTTTATTAATTACGAATATTCAATTGATGTGGAGAAGCAGCATTTAATTAGAATGGAATAAAACACATTTATTAAAGAAACACACACCCACCCATAAACACCCACAAATAAAGCGCAGATTACATGCAACGAAAGACGCAGCGATACCAGATAGGCAGCTTTATCTTCATTTGGCAGATTTCAGACTCAATAAAAGATTTGAAGATTTTCTCTATTGAATTGAAGAATTTTCTAGCTCGAAAATAACGATATTAGTTTTCAGAAATTAATATTACATATTACTACTTTTCAATGAAATATTTTATTATATCAAATCAGAAATCTGAAAATCGTCAAGCATTTCTGGATATCTACATCAATTAAAACATCAATTTGGTGCTAATTTCACATATCGCCACGCATTTCTGAATGTATCAATTAAAAAACCAAAATGTGGTGCTAACTTTATATCTTTAATCGTGAATCATTCGTAACATTTTACGTTTTTGTGCCACTTTTTAATTCTTAAATTTTTATTTCATCAACTTTTGCTATATTAGCCAGGTTAAAACTATGCCGCTTGGATGTGATTTCTTGATAATACTAGTCTAGTCCAGACTCGTCTAAAATAAAACAAGTAAAAAAGCTAGAATTGGTCTAAGACCAATTCTTATGATACCCTAGATGATTGTCCGTATGAAATTTCGTATTGTCACCCTTCTGTGCAAGTTTGATTTTTGAAGTGGTTTTTCGCATATATTTCTACAACGGTTTGTCGGACAGAAAAAATGATTATAACTTCGTATTCTAAAGAAGTTTTTAGTACAATAAAAATGTCTAGAGCTGATCGTTTTCACAGTATACGTAAAAAACTTAAATTTTTATATGGCAACACCAAGAAGGAGTTGCCCGATTAAGTCCATTTTTTAAAATATATTTGCTAGTACAATGAGAATACCATATACTCAGCCAGTGTCCAAATACATAGTAGAAAACGAAAGTTTTGTATGGCAACCCCAAGAAGGAGTTGCCCGATTTGTCTCATTTTCGAACTTAATTATAAATTTTTTTTTAAATTCCGTGTACAAAATTTCAGGTCTCTAAGTATACGCGTTCTCGAGTTATCGTGCGCACAGACGGACGGACGGACGGACGGACATACAAAAATCAAAATAACTTTTAATATTATGCGTGGGTGTCCAATCCATTTTGCTCTACCATCATTATTTCGAGGTGTTACAAACGGAATGACAAACTTAGTATACCCCTTAGATTTCATCTAGGGTATAAGAATGACAAACTTAGTATACCCCTTAGATTTCATCGAGGGTATAAAAAGGTGGCGGCGAAGTAGCATTTCCGTTAATTTTTAATATTCTTTCACTGCTAACATAGAGCAAGGTTTTTCGCAAATTAATTATAATAAAACAAAATGTAGGAATAGACTAGAGGTTGAAACCATAAAAGCTGTTGCAGCCGCAATGACTCGCAAGTATACATCGCAATCAAAACGAGTAAATCTAGTAAGCCTAAGAATGCAGTTCTAACTTCACTTCACTGTTCGTAATTATTCTAAAAGAGTAGCCGTAGAGAAAACAAATACATAATACTTCACGTCGCTCATTAAATTAAAATAAAGTCTTGTTTAAATATATTGGAACATTGTAGTATTTTTATTCTCATTCTGACCCCCGCTAATACATCGCAACAAAAGCAATGCTTTAACCAAAGATATAACAACAAACAGTAACCGAAATTGTTTTAACTTAGAAGTATCAAGTTTAATGATAAAAAAAAATTTACAAAACATTATGAGAGAACTGATGGTGATTAATATTTTATACGGAAAATGTAAATACTTAAATCATGCCATGTCTTTCATTATTTTGACCTAGTTATAGATTTAAGATTTTGTCCACATTATTTATTACCTTTTATTTTCTGTTAAAGAATATATGTATTTATTAAGTTTTATCATTTTTGTTAATTTTCATTGTACTTGTTAATTTTATTCTCTAAAACGATTTGAACAATAAAAATTCTTTTTATTATTGTATGGGCCTTCCTCCATGAAAGGTTTTTAGGGAAGAAAGCAATTTCCTCCCCTTGTCCTTAGACGTGCCAACACAATAATGTTGCTCCGCGTAGTTCCTTATGTGATTACCAAAATTAACTGTGTGCGTGTTCAATTAAGTCAACCTTTTTTATATAAACAATAACTGTATCATAAATTCACAGCACCTAATGTTAACTAAATTATTATATCATCACGTCTAATCGCAGTTAAACAAGCCGACCGATTAGAAATTTCGCAATTTTAAAATGGCCGGAGCTAATTTGCTTGCTGTAGTTTTGGTATGCTTCCCGTACTCCCAATTGAAACTTGGTAGCACGGAATTTTTCCTACCCCGAATACTTCTCACCCGTAAAAACTGCCTATAATCTTCCTCAAATTTATTCTAAGGCAGATTTTTTTAGCGAAAATTAAAGATTTTTATCACTGTCTTCCTGGCAACACTGCGAAACAGAATGACAAATGATTCATTTTCGTAAGTAAATGAGAACGGGCGGAGTTTTCAGGTTTTACCCTCATAAAATGTTCCCGTGCTTTTGTGAAAACACGTTTTTCTGATACATTGAGGCTTGGTTGTTCCAAAGTTGTTGCTGTAAACCTATGATATTTGAACGCACATGCTTTTGTTTACATTCGTTTTGTTCTGAAGAGAAAAATGAGAATTTTATTTGACAGAAACTTACATCTCCTTTCAGCACCTTGGCCAAAGCGAAATATATCTTTTTCTAAAAAAAATTGAGGTAGTGTGACCTGACGTATATTATTATGTATAGTTTGAAAGAATTTTGAAAGTATTCAAAAAGATTTTATCATTCCGGTAATCCTATGTTCTCTCCATTTTTGGTTTTAATTCATTGTCTCAATAATGCACAGCCAAGTTCTTTTTCCCCATTCAAAAAAAGAAAGTATATGACATATACTTATTTCAGTCTATGTTGTTATGTGTATTTAAGTGTTTGTTAATTTTATTTAAAATTCTGTAATAACTTTGTGTATTATTTCTGTATCTAGTCTGATGTTAATTAAATGTTCGCTATTGATCTAGATGTGGCACGCTTCTTTTGTCTCTCTCTCTTCCTTTTATTATCTTCGATGGCTATTCAATTCAATTAATTTATTTCCCAGGTGGTGATGCAAGAGAGCTAAATAAAACTAAACCTAACTTAAATTAAGCTAATATTAAAATATCGAAAATACATATTTAATTAAACATAATATTAACGAGATTTGAAAAAGATATCTACAGGAATAAAAGAATGAAAGAATATAAAACAGAAAAAAAGAAAAGAGCTGCGCGTACAGGTCACCACAAGCCAATGTCAACTATGACAAGATAGGACTTTAGGAGTCGTTTGAAGTTGCCGAGCGAGTTGTCTAGATATAATGAGGCAGAGAGCTCCAGATTCTAGTCAATTGAAACAATGCAAGACCCGTCGAATATGGAGGTTTGGAACCGTGGAAGTAGCAGTTTGAGCCCCCTAGTGGAGTTTAAGGATTGAAAGAAGGTACTCAAATAGACCGGTTGGGAAGAACGAAGCAAGTTATACAGGAACACTAAAGCTCTCTGCTTCAAATATATATCATGCGAGCAGCCCAGCAAGGTGAAATTGAGGTGAGATACATGATCAAACCTCCTCAGATCAAAGATAAATCTATACAGTCGTTGAAAGCGACATTCAGTTGAAAAGTGCGAGTCGAGCTTGGGAAACAAAAGGGAGGCAGGAGTGAAATGTTGCAAAATGAGAGACCTAACAAGGTGACTACGGAGCATAGGCGATAGTAAACTAGCAGACAGCCAGAAACGGCGGAGAGTGCCATATATTTTTGCTATATTTTAGTTGATGAGGTCACAACATCTCATGTTAGAATTTAAAAACACGCCAAGATTACGAACTCGATCCTCATAAGGCAAGGAACAACCACCCAATGAAATATCTGGAAGCGTTGTAGGATCAATAGATCCACAATGAAAAGCAATGCACTGCGACTTACTCGGACTCAGCTTGAGCATGTTTTCTAAGGACCAGATGAAAATATTATGCAAGTCACTATTCAGGCGAGCAGCACAATCATTGATCAAACCAATAGCACGATTTAAATAAATTTGCACGTCATCGGCGTACATGTGAATGTTGACGTCGCGAATATACTCGGTCAAATCATTAAAGTAAATGCTGAACAGCACAGTGCCCAGAATGGAACCCTGTGGGACCCCACAAGACAGGGGAAGGGGAAGGGAAGGGAGGAATTATTTTGCCCCATGGTAACCTTCTGCGAACGAGCGTGAAGGAATTCTTTTATTAAGAGGGTGGCTCGGTCGAAAAATCATTTTTCAAAAACAGTTTACTATGGCAGACACTATCAAAAGCCTTGCGGAAGTAAAGAAGCGTCATAATAACCACTTTCTGCCGATCAAGAGCTGAGCGGATGTCCGTTGTAACTTTCACGAGAGCACCTTTGCAATTTGTTTAATTCGAAATCCAGACTGCCTTCTACTAAGAAGATCATTTTGGAGCATGTACTGTTGAACTTGCCAATACAACAGCTTCTCGAGCACTTTAGCGAGGAAACAAAGTAAACTGATAGGCCTGAAGTCAACAGGAATATCTGCTGTCGCTTTCTTTGGTATAGGGATCACATACGCAATTTTCCAGATCTTGGGAAACACTGACTTAGTGATGCAGCAATTAAAAATATGCAAAAGAAGGCCGACAATAAAAGGAGATATTAACTTCACTAACTGCGGAGACATGTTCTCAGGGTCAATGGCATGCGATTTAATAGATAATATTGCCTTTAATAGATCCCCACGATCCACACCGCGAAAACTAAAGCCATCTGACCCGGGCGAGACATTTAAACTTTCTAAGGCGGACTGATTACAAGCTTGCAAATTATGATCACCGACGAAATATTTATTAAGCTCACTTGGGCTTAGATTGCACTTAAGTGCTTTTTTTCCATATACGGAGGAATTTCGAAGATTACGCCCAAGCACTTTCGCAGAAGCTTTTAGATCAAATTTCTGTTTAAAATACGCTCGCTTGGCTTCACGAATCTTAAGAATAACCTTATTTCTTAGTAACGTGTACTGCTTGCGACTTACAGCAGTCCTAAATCTTCGATGCCTGAATACAAATATTCACGTTCTGCGATCATTGATTCAATTTCAGTACTAAACCAGGGAAAGCAATATGGCTTTGATACCTGCGTTCGAAGAGAAACATGTTTGTTATACTTGTTATAAATATATTCAATATATTCAATCTCTGAATTGAAAAAAGGACGGGCTTGGACTGCAACTAACTCTTATATCGCAGGTGAAAAAAATAATGTCATGATCCAGAGCACTAAGGCTCAGTTGATTGAAAAAATCACTAGAGAAGAGTCTAAAACAAAAAATAAATCTAATGTGGAAGGGTTCGAGCAATTATGATATGTAGGGTGATTATTAACAATAGTTAAATGAGAGGCAAGCATGTCGGATAAAAATATATCGGTGTCCAGGCTTTTCTTGAGTATATTGACATTAAAAGTCCCCGCCTACTATTATGTTAGTGCACCGTTGACTTGGGAGTGAAATAGCATTGATAAACTCAGAACGAGCATCACTAATAAATTGACCAGGAGGGGCATACACTGCGCATAAAATGCACTCATCAGCTACCGTATCAATCTCAATACATAAGAACTGAATTAAATTGTTCGCCGATCTAGAAACCACTTTCGTCTTAAGGTCGTGTGACACATATATCGCTACACCACCACCAGTTCTTCCGCCACGATCACTATGAAAAATTTTATAATTGGGAAGCGAAACCAGAGAACACGATATCCCGTCATGCATATTCTTCTTACTTCTCCACAACTAAAACAGCCGAGAGTTTGGTCGAGTGGGAATAGAGAGTTTGGTAACTCTCCTCACAAATTCCCCGCGTGGAGCGTTAAGTTTCAAAAAAACTCTCATCTCTACAATTCCACAACTCTGCGTGTTAGCGAATCCCTTCCCTGATGTAGGGAAGGCCTAAATTTTTTCTTAGAAATTCATTGAAAATTTTTACCTTAGAATTTTAAAGGATATTGGAGGCGGACAACGGGTACATGTGCCGTCAAGGTATATAGAAGACAAGTCATTCACATTAATATTCCGACACATTGCATCTGATAGCCTGTGACGTAATTCTGTGACTAATGTATATACATTTTTATAGGAAAGACAGAGAGCGGACAAAGAGTATTGTGTGCTCTGTACCGTGCGTTCTTATATATTTTCACGGTAATATGTCACTAATGGCAGAGCGTAGTTCGTAATGGGAAATACTTGTATTCATATACACCTTGATGTGCCGCTAACACTTTTTATGGCCGTGACGCATAGGATGATCAATAAGCATTAGAAATTTACAAAAAATGTTTCAGCAGAATTTTGATTCACATTTGGTGACCGACTAAAGTTATTTCAGATACAATACTCAGTGTTACCAATTTAGCTCTTTTATGGCTAAATTTAGCCATTTAAAAACCATTTTAGCTACGATTATTTCAATTTAGCCATTAGCCACTCTTTTATCCATTTTGCATTTCAATATTTAATATTTTTTTTTAATTTGCAATTTAAATAATTTTATTCACTTTAGTTACCGAATGCATCCAAACTCAACGAAATTAAAGATATCGCCGTAGTGCCTCAACGATTTTTAAGATTACTTGTTTTAAAATGTTTCTGTATGCAGTGCGAGCCCTTTGGAAAAGCATTTTGTTTTCTTCAAATGTCAAGCTATCGTCCGTTGTTCGTTAACTAAAAAAAGATTATTTGCGCACAAAAGTTACTGTTACTGCTATAACGCTTGTAATTTTAATTTCATAACGTCTTTGTTTTTTATATTAACTTATTTATTTTTTGTTCCCTATTTATAAATGTAGTGTTTTCATTATTTTATAGTCAACTAGTTTGCTTACACAGCTATAAAAGGTAAACGAATCCTTTCATAAATTTTATATTAATTTTTTTTTATTTTCACAATGTTAGATTACTTAAGGAGGATTTACAGTATGATGACATGCATTTTTTACAGAAATTGTGAGGGAGATAGTACATTGTTATTGTAGTATGTAGAGTGATTGACATCCAGACTGCCTGCATGAGCTGACAGATCACTCGGTAGACATCGTTGACGTGCAGGGCGGCACGCTAGCTCGCCTCGGCAATTAGCGGAGAGTGTGTGGGTTCCACGAAAACCTGCCGCTGCTACCTCCCATATACAAAAAAGACCGTGCCTAACCAAAAGCCGTCGCACACACCCGGTGCACAAGGGACCTTCACACCACTTACCCATACTTACTTGAAGGCGCAGATGCTTCGGTTGCTTTGCCCCATCCACCCATACGACACTGAGTGCAGCAATTTAATTTCAGTGTCCCTATTGACCTGAAAAGTGAGCAGAAGAGCGGACCTTGTCAACCCCTACATTGAGAGAGCTCCAGGAGAGTGGAAGGAGAAATGAAAATTATTACGTTATAATAAACCTCGTGTACAATTACCATATTGGCAGTTCAGGAAAGTATACCATCTAGCCAGTTGATTCTTTTTCCTGCGACATCACATTATAATAATATCTTTATTAACTAATACAGATTCCCATCGTATGTAAGGAAGACTTTCAATGGAATTCAAAAATTATTCTAATACAACCGTGTTTATATAATTATAATGAGTTACATTTAACTATGTCCTGTCTTTATTTATAACAGCTTAGGCTTGCGAAAGTTAGAACAGGTATTTACAGCGAACATTGAACGATAACATTGTCGTAAATGAGTCCGAAAGGCATTACATCGCATTACCCCGCAACGTTGTTAGAATTAAATTGAGTTATGACTAAATGAGCACTAGGTGAGCTAGGAGCGTAATAGTCGAACCGGTGAATATGCTATGATTATAGCTACATCGTTTATCTAACCTACACTGTAAACCTACCATGGATCCATGCGTACGATTATGTGCAGAATATCAGTTATCTATCATTTCGAGTCATATTATCATTAGTTTGGAATGTCAAATTTCAAAAAAAAATGTTAATCATCAGGTCCGATAAAAATATAGTACTATTACTTAGGTTACTGTTCATTTCCCAAATCAGGTTCTATTCTGAAAGTTATCTCAATTTAATTTTCGTGTAAAAATTTTCAATCGTCAATATTATTTTTAGAAGCAATAAATGTAATTCAAACGTTCGACATTGACCTCTAAATTGAAATAACTACGTTGGTCTCCAGTAAATATTTATAGGCTTTCAGTCTCAATTGCGGCAACAGTTTCGACGAAAGTTAAATTTGGTATACTAAAAATTTACTTCAGTTTTCATATATGAATCTATCTCATGCATTTCCTGATTTTAAAAGTTAATATCTAAATCCAGTAAATGTTTTGTTACCAATATAGCAATATAGTTTCCCTGCAATTCTCTATTGAGATAAAAATATTTAAAAAAATAATAATAAAGGGTTTTCCAATAAGAGGTGTTATTTTGATATTCAAAGAAAAATACCATTTTTTGAGATAAATGATCGGATCTTTATTTCATTATAAAGAGGAAGATATGCCGTTAATAATGGAATATAACATCAGCCAAATGACCACCACGACCACGCCTACAGGACCATATCCTTTTCATGAAATTTTCCATAAGCAAATCGCAAAGTGGCTGCCCTATGTCCTCGATAGCCTCACGAATTCCATCTTTGAGGTCTTGAATCGACGCTGGGCTGTTGGCGTAGACCTTCTCTTTCACGTGGCCCCAAAGGAGGAAGTCGCAAGGTGTTAAGTCACAAGATCTCGGTGGCCAATTGTGATCACCTCTTCGAGAGATAACACGGTCCGGAAACTTTTCCCGTAAAATATCAATGGTTTCGTTGCTTGTATGGCACGTAGCGCCGTCTTGTTGAAAGTAAACGTTGTCCAGATCAATACCATCCAACTCCGGCCATAAAAAATCATTAATCATCTGTCGATAGCGCAATCCATTCACCGTAACTGTTGCTCCAGCCTCATTTTCGTAAAAGTAAGGTCCAATGACCCCGCGGGACCATAAACCGCACCAAACAGTCACACATTTAGGATAGAGAGGCTTTTCAACAATAACTCTTGGGTTTTACTAGCCCCAGATGCGACAATTTTGCTTGTTGACGAAGCCATCGAGGTGGAAATGGGCCTCATCACTCAAGATGAGTTTTCGATGGAATTCCGGATCATTTTCATGCATTTCAAGGACCCAATCAGCAAAGACTCGACGTTGTTGATGATCGGCAGGCTTGAGTTCTTGTGTTAACTGAACTTTATAAGCCTTAAGACCCAAATCTTTATGCAAGATAGGGTGTAATGACGTTTGTGGAATGCCTAATTCCAAAGAACGACGAGGAATGGACAAACCTGGGTTTTCTTCAACACTTTCGGCTACAGCAGCAATATTCTCGGCTGTTCTTGAGCGACGTGCACGGGTTTTATTCTTCACATCACTAACTTGTCCCGACAGCTCGAATTTTTCTACCAATTTCTGTATTGCGGTACGACAAGGTGCTTCACGACGACCCAAAAATGTTCGAGTTTTACGAACCGTATTTGCCACATTTTCACCATTTTTATAGTGAATTTTAATGATTTCTATGCGTTGTTGAATCGTGTATCGTTACATTTTTATTAATGGCGTAGTTTCTACTTGTCAAATGTCAAAAAATGACAGCTCCAAAAGTGACATCTACCAAAATAGCGGGCTAATTAATATAACACCTCTTACTGGAAAACCCTTTATGTACGGTCATAATTCAAATATTAGCATCTACTAATTTATAACTTCAACAATAATTCTGAAAAATGAAATCTCTATAATAATTAAATACCCACTTGCATCAAGGTACAATGAGTCCTTTAATTACACCAAACTGAACCATGGGTATTACTGCAGCAATTCCACTGGAACTAAACCCGACGTGACGGAATGAGGTGAGCTCGTTTTCCTACCTTGATGTGACCGGTATTACTTTTCTTGCCCCGGAGGCTGAATTGAGTTACAGAAGCATCCTTCAAATTCCAATGCGTTGCGTGAACAGGATTTATTTGAATGCGACCTTCGTGGCGCTTAATTTTTCTTAAATATTTTTTCGCTGCGTCTCCCTTGAAGTTGGTCAACACAAATTTACCGAAAACAAAACTCGATGGATAAATATCGCTGGCGATGGATGTAGATAGTCTGATGCAACATTTGCACCCTCGGCACAATAGCTTTCTGCTTAACAGCAGCGATTAGAGTTTCGGAGCCGGATTAATTTCGTTTCCACTTGCACTTGGTAGATAAGAAACAACAATCGATCTCGCCAGTAGTGTGATTATGACGGAGGTAATCGAAATCAGTGGTGGTCATTAAAATAGAGCAATTGGTTATAACACAATAAAATGTTCGGTGAGAATTGAAATAACTTGCATAAAAGAAAAAAAATAGCTAGCAACAAAACATATATTCCAAGTATGTAAATATAACACAAAGAAAGTATCAAAAGGCACTCATTAAAAAAAGAAAAATATTATAATAAGCAAAAGTAAGTAAATTTCTATGGTCATTGAAATAGAGCCACTACATATTTCGTTATGATTTCTACAAAATCAAATATCAAATCACATATTTCGGTTTCAATTATTTAAATTTAATCAGTATTTAGTAGCTTGACCCTTACTTTTGAGTACGGCTCTGCAGCGTCGGGGCATTGAATCGACTAACTGCTGACACCGTTTGATGGAGATGGACGCCCATTCCTTTTGAACAACCTCCCATAATTGTGCTTTATTGATTACGTTGTAATTGCCAACAGCACTTTTTAATTGTTGCCATAGATTCTGAATCGGATTGAGGTCGGGCGATTGAGAAGGCCACGGTAAAACCGACAGCTTATGATCCGCAAAAAACTTTTTTGCCCTCCGAGATGTATGTTTCGGATCATTATCTTGTTGTAATGTCCATTTTAATGGCATATTATCTTCAGCAAACGGGAGCATAATATTTTCGAGTATATTAATATATTCATGTTGATCCATATTTTCTTTTATCCAATAAATTGGTCCGATTCCGTACCAAGAAAACGATCCCCATAGTTTTATGTTCCCTCCTCCATGTTTTACAGTTTTTTTTGTGTATTGTGGGAGGAATTCTTTGTTCGGAGGTCTTCTAACGTAATTTCGACCATCGGAGCCAAATGAATTTATTTTCGTTTCATCCGTCCATAAGATATTCTTCCACCGTTTTAGGCCATCAGGACCATCCCACTTGATATGATCAGAAGCAAGTATATAGAAAGTATTACTGCAGAAGGAATACGAAATTTTCTTTCTGCCGCACTGTAATGGCCTCCTCTTGTCTTTTCTTCTTTTCCAACCCTTCTTCTTCCTTTTTTGTTTTTCGGGTCTCGGTACGAATCGCTCTCCGTTCATACGTAAGTAGGCCGGGTATACATGATGCATCTAGTCTCAGTGTAGCATACTGCTACATGCAGTACGCTACGACCATAACAACATCGTATACGGAAATTTATTTATGAGTGACAAGAGAAGCAAACGCGTCCTGAATTTTTTCCGAACGTCGATTTGTTACTGTGCGCGTGTCAGGAACCATAAAAAAGCTCTAGCATAGGGAGTTTTTATAGTTACTGAAACTAAAACATTGTTATTGGCAACCCTAATTTATCAATTTCGAATACTCGTGCTACCATATTGATATTGTTACTATAATTTTATGGTAAATACATTATCTGTCAAGTCAAATTAAATATTTGTTGAAATAAATAAAAGTAAGTTTTAAGTTTGTAATTAAATATTGCGAAATTGAAAGTTATTAAATATTTCTTTATAGAAAATATTGAAGTTATTTCTGAGGTAGTTTTCTGTTCACAAGCAGGGAGCAGTGCTTCCACAGATTCACTGCAGTGGTCCTTTTCCTTTATAATTTGCTAGAACTTTTTCGCTTTGAGATAATCCGTCATGTGAACACGAACCGGACTAGAATTATCTTTACCGGCTTTAGTTCGGTAGTGGAGTGGAATTATTTTCATGTGAGCACTTGAAAGGTTGAAGTGTATTGACGTTTACATATTAGCAGATTAGTTACTGAATTTTTTGTTTACTACGGAATAAATAACAATTTCATTAGCGTACAAAATTATGATTATAGAACTGAATGACAGTACCACCTGATATTTTGCGAGAAATTTTTTCAATATAATCTCATCCTTTGCTTCGAGCTCCTTCATGCAATATTTTAGAAATTATAAAATTATACTTCTTTCCATGATCCGTCTTTAAATATCTACGAAAAACCGATTAAAAACTTGACAATTTCCAATTAGACAGTTTGCGATTTTCAACATAAAAACTATAGGGGAGCGTACGTGTGAGGTATTGCAATGATTACTTCCGCAGCATTTAAATTTCAATTAACTATCTCCCTCACAATTTCTGTAAAAAGTCGAAACGTCGGGAAAACTGGATAAACCACATACACAAATTTTGTAGTTTTATCTTAATGATCGGAGATCCCCAAATCGTTACACATATTAATAGAGCCCAATCAAAAACATTACAAGCATTACGTATTAATAGAGTGCTGAATAATGACAGATATTTTATGAACGGATACTTGGAGTACTTACATAGGTTCAGGGCCGTCGTGAACTTTGCGGGGCCTGAATACACATTCAAATCCTACACTTAAATTTTACAACGAGGAATTATTTATGTAGAAAAACTACTACATATTATGTATTTTTTATAAGATGAATATTAAATAAGAATACAATCCAATAATAATATTAAATAATTTTTCTCGCTTTTTTCGACGCCAAATCTTTGATAACATCATCAAAATCTATTAAATTTATTACTTCACTTCCTATTGACAGAATAGCTAGAGATGAAAATCTCTGTTGGCTTATTGATGATCGCAGATAATCTTTTATTAGTTTCAACCTCAAGAAATGACATGCTGCTGAAGACATGGTTACTGGCGTTGTTAACATAATTTGTAATGCGATTAATAAATTTGGATGTGTTTCCAGAGTTTTCTCTTTACAATGTAATTCATCGAATCTAAACCCGAATATTTGGTTTGCTACATCTTTTTCCAAATGCAAGCGGAGATCTGGACAATACTTTAATAAATATTCATCATCTAAATTCCCAATCGAAAACCAAAAATATTTTTTGGTGATTTGCATATACATTTGTCGATGATTCATCGTGTCCTTCATAATCGAATAATTTCCGTTTTTACCCATATGTATGAAATATGGTCTTGTGTCCATTTCCTTTGCAACTTCATTTTCTGCGATTATAGCTTTGCTAAATCCTTCATTACAGTATTCCGCAAAGAATACGCAAAGAGCTTTCAGATGCTTCGTGGCCAAAACAGATTTTCTTGGGAAGAGGTGAGAAGAAGCAAAGAGTTATCTCTACACTTTGGAGAGACATCTCTTTGCGTCTTCTCGCCTCTTCCCTTGAAACCCGGAATGCATAGCATCATGAATACTCGTGTGGAATGGCCCAATGGCCTATCGCACATGAGTATTCCTGATGTAAAAATAGTAAGAAGAAGCAAAGAGTTATCTCTCCAAAGTGTAAAGATATCTCCTTGCTTCTTCTCACCTCTTCCCTAAAAAACCGATGTGTATACTGCATTAAGAATACTCGTGTGGGATGGCCCATTAAATCTTACTTTTTAAATGTGCAAGATCTCTATTTCATTTTCTTTCGTAAATTTACCTTTTCAAAGCATATGTTCTGATCGATAGGAAGTAGTAAGAAATAACATTGAATTTGCTTAAAATTTAATGATGTAACTAGTAATATTTATACAACAAATACTTGTTATTGCTCATTATCTTCCTCTATCATCTTGCACATGTATGTAATAATAATAATATAGATCTGTATACATTTATCTATGTAGTTTAGTAGTGTTGCTTTTTAACCATCACGATCACTCTGATTTTAACATTTGAAAAGTAAACAGCACTTGTAATAAATCGCTATCAGTGGATCGGAGTTTTTTCATTTCTTGAAATAAATTAAAGTATTTGACACTACAGCAGATACAAAACCCCCTGTGAAATATGTTAAGATGCGCAATTCACCATATGATGCACGATTTATAATAGCAAATATAAACAAGTTTTACATTAGCTAGAATCCAAAGATATACGAAAAGTAAAACTCCAACCCTTTAAATTCTTTATCACTGAAAAATATTTCCTTTTTAGGGTTCCGTACCCAAAGGGTAACAACGGGAACCCTATTATTAAGACTTGGCTGTCCGTCCGTACGTCACCAGGTTGTATTTCATGAACCGTAATAGGTAGACAGTTGAAATTTTCACAGATTGTGTATTTCTATTGGCGATATAACAACAAGTAATAAAAATAAAATATACAAACCAGAAACGTGATTTTTTCGTCGGGTTGTTTTCTTGGTTTGATTCTCATTCATTATTATTATCATAAGTAGGCATTTTTTTTTTTTTTTTTCAAATGACAACATTATTTTTTCACATGACGCCTACTCTCATTTGAAAAAAAATAAATAAAAAGTACCTACATAGTGTTAAATTTTGTACGATGGTATGGAACCCTTCATGCGCGAGTCCGACTTGCACTTGGCCGGTTATTTACGACTTTTCTTTAAAGCGCAATAATTGCACATTTGTCGGACAAACTAATTCCCAGAATAACTTAAGTGTAAACTGTTGATTAGTAAAATCGTATAAAAATGCAGTTATGTAGGCGGTAACTATAGTCCGTGTGGAAAATGAAATAGCCAAGGTACACACAATGTCCAAGGTACAACATCTTTCCCTCCTTATCAATTTCAATTAACACCCGAATTTATAATATCAAAAATTGGTCGAGGCATAAATTGAATGCGGTTTTTTAATTAGCTGATGGCAATGGAATCAAATTTTATTTTTAATACAGTCTTTAGTTCCTGTATATGTTGGAAAACTGGCGCCCATTAGCGTAAACACTCCTCGCAAATATCCGCCAAAAGATTCTTAATAGGGTTTAGGTCAGGACTTCTTCCGAGCTATTTCACAAGGTATTAACATTAACTTCTTATAGCCACTCAATTACCTTCTTCGCCAGATGGATGCTGTTGGAAAGTCCTAACCGCATAATTCTTCAGCCTGTTCAATATTTACATCTTGCATAAGCGCCATTCTTTGAGGGACCAATTCAACGATCATTTTACCACTTAAGCAAAATCCAGCCCAGAGCTCTCAACTAAAGATGCTAAAACGTTTAACAAACCCAGAATTTGCTAGGCTAAATTTGGTTTAACACATTTCTTGTATCTACCTAAATGAAAGTAAATTAAACGATATTTAAAATTTTAATTACCTATGCACGCATAATCTATAAACCCAACATCTTTGACTACGCTCAACCAACATTTTTTCATCCGCAACACATCAACAATTAAATGTTCTTTTTGAAATGTAAATGTTCTTTTAGTGTGAACAAACCATAAAAAAAGTTCATTTTTTAAGAATCCAAGCAAAACAGTAGTATTCTCATATGACCACACCCAATCATACTTTTGCTTATAAATCACTTAATCTTTTGTCATACTTTTAAAAGTATCCGGTATTAAACAAAGTGATTTATTGAATCAAACAATTTTTTTTGTAATGAATTTCATAAGTATGTAGGTCAAAGACCTAAGTGATTTCTGTAAAATTATTTCCTGATTATCTCTGCTTTAATAATTTTCTTCTTAGCTGCCGCTAAAGAAAATAACAAAATAAATACCTGAGCACAATTATTGCCCTCTATACATATACCTCCACTTGAAAATGGTACAAAAAACTTGAGTAGTTGAACTGACTGATGTACATACATACATATACGGTCCACTTCTTCCTGCAAAATTTTATCTCACTCCAGAATTCGTCCTGATCTCTAAGAATTTCCTTCTAGCCTTTTGTCAACAAATCACTGACAAACAATAGAAAAAAGGTCTTTTAACTTACAACCTCTATGCCCATTGCTCTTAGAAATAAATTCGTTCAGGACTCTCAATTCCAGGAAATACCATAATTAATCTCAAGAATCCACGACCTTTTTTTTCTTGTCGAATCATGTTAAACGGGCGAATGACCTGCTACGAACTGACGGCAGCTGTTCAATGACCTCCTGAGAATTTTCATTTTCGAGGAATATCTAGAATTCACAGTGAATACTGTAAGGGTGGACAGATCTTGCATCAGAAGTGCAATAACCTCATTTTATTTGCTCTCGAACATTTTCTGTTTTTGAGCATAAATGAAAACTATGTAACCAGGAACCAATTCTAAAGAATACCTACCTTCATCATCATGTGATGAATGCCGAATGGGAGCCTTTCAATAACATATTGCTACATATATGCGCTACGTACATACAGAGATATATATATTCCTGAAATTTAGGAAAGTGGAAGGATCTTGAATCAACAGGACAACGACCTCAATTTTTGTGACCCAAGAAAATGTCAGTCAGAATCAGAAAAGTTCTAAGAAAATGATTGTACTTACCGCTTGCTGTGGCAACGGTAACAAAAAGAATTTACACGTTCAAATCTTTGGATAGAAGTACCTAGGAAGGGATGCTGGAAACGAATTCAATTGGCAAGTTAGCATGCGGCAGATCTGAAAAATAGAGCAACTGACAATAGTCGGAATACGTGCAGATTTCCACGAATTGAGAAACGTTCATAGGTAGGTATGTACAAATACTGTCAAAGTCAAATTGAATTCTTTAATGAATAAGAAAACTGATGATGCCAAATATTTGGGTAAATAATCAATAACCAGGCAACTTGATACCATTTCTAGATTACAATTAAATAATAAATAGTTCTTAAAACAATAATTTAAAACATATTGGATCAGATGATAATGATAACCTCCCAAGGCCGCATAGTTTAAAATTTCGTTAAAGTACATAGATATTAAGCCGGCCACACATTTTAAAGCGAATTTGAATGGGAGTCGTTGCTCAGGCTTACACTTATTATACCCTAGATGATATCTACAGGGTATGTGAAGTTTGTCATTCCGTTTGTAAAGCACAGAAATAATACTGGTAGAGCAAAATGGATTGGACACCTACGCATAATATTAAAAGTTATTTTGATTTTTGCATGTCCGTCCGTTTATCTATGCACACGATAACTCTAGAGCGCGTTCACTTAGAAAGGTGAAATTTTGTACACGGACTTTAAACAAAATGGAAAATTAATTTCGAAAATGAAACAAATCGGGCAACTCCTTCGTGCGGTTACCATACAAAAATGTCGGTTTCCACTATGCAGGGTGTTTCCCACTAGGAGGTCAATAGAGCAGAAGGTGATAGTACTCATAGTATATTTGTACACTGCCTGAGAACGCGTCGACATAGAGAGGTGAAATTTGGTAAATGGTGTTTTTATAGTAATAACAAATAAAATTTCAAAAATGGAAAAAAATCGGGCAACCTCTTCTTGGTGTTGTCATATAAAAGTTTAGGTTTTTTACATATACTGTGAAAACGATCAGTCCTAGACACTTTTATTGTACTAAAAACTTCTTCAGAATACGAAATTCTATAAAATTTGTTACAATCATTTTTTCTGTCCGATGAATCGTTCCAGAAATATATGCGAAAAACCACTTCAAAAATCAGATTTGCATAGATCGTTGACCATACGAAATTTTATACGGGCATTCATCTAGAGTAGGGCTGCCATCCGTCCGGGTTTCCTCGGATTTGTTCTAGTTTGGTGGGCGTCCGGGGAGCATCCGGACGGGGTTTTCTATACCGTCCGGGTTTTTAAATTATGGAAAACAATTAATTAAAAATTTAATTTTTGTGTGTACTGTACGTGTACGGTGTATCTGATTACTTGGATCCAAATGAATCCATTGGGATACATTTTTTTAAGAATTTTCATTTTGGATAAATCGATATTTTTTTTTTTTGTAATGGATACAGCTTTTTGCACATTTCTTCCATAGAACAATGAAATAATGTTGCAAAGCTTGCGAATTTATGAACGCATAAAGTTATAACATCGGCGGCAAATCTATTCCATTTTATTATTGTTGACTTGCAAGTCCATAACCTTTAGGCTTTTACATTGAATCGTACATTTGGCAGAACGTATCGTTCTATTCCATAATATGATTAAATTTTAAAAATTTTAAATAATGTTTATTATCAACTACCTAAAGTTGTCCGTTCTTAAAAGGAGATTTTCTCTCAAGTTTGTAATTTTTTTTTATTTTTTTTTTTTTTATATTTTTTATTTTTTTTTTATACCCTAGAGATACTAAGTTTGTCATTCCGCTTGTAACGTATAGAAATACTACTTTGCTTCTACTTCTGTGGTTACAACTACGCCTACTTACAACTTTCACGAACACTTTTCTCATGAAGGTTTCCCCTTTCATTGTGTAGATGGACCAGGGGTTCTTTCGATTTTGTATTCTGTTAAGTCTATTTCTATTGGACCTGATCTTTGATAATTGTGTCTTACCACTTCACAATTTCCCTCTCAATGGAAGCAAGCAATAGTTGTTACCATTCCAAAGAAATCTCGTCTCTCCCTACCCAATGATTTCCGCCCAATTAGTGTACTCAATTTCCTTGCTAAAACACTTGAACAAATCATGCACACACAAATCATGGAGTATGTGATGGCAGAGAATATATTGTTAGTCTGGCAATCAGGACTTCTCCCAGGTCACAGTTGCGAATCTGCACTTTAAAAGGTCACTTCGGATATCCACAAGACTCTTGACAATGATCATTTACCAGTAATGGTCCATCTCGATTTCAGTAAGGCCTTTAATTCGATCAGTCACCACAAGTTGATGTGATCTGCAAACTTGACACAAAATATGGCTTCTCTTAATCGGCCGTTAGGATAATTTCTACTTTCCTTTCAAATCGTGGACAAGTTGTAAAAGTGCGGAATTCTGTCTCCGTTTCGTCGTCCCCTTTTCGCTGGTGCTCCTCAAGGTACGGTCTTAGGTCCTGTTCCCTTCTCCCTCTATATAAATGATCTCCCTTCTATTGTGAATGACGCTTCTGTGCATTTGCATGCTTGCAATTAATTCAAACAAGTCTTACTGTCTGACGGTACATAGAAGCGTTCTCCCAATATCTGATTTACCATCAGTCCGCTTGAATAATTGCTCGATTGAATATGTAGAGTCAGTTAAGAATTTAGGAATTTAACTCAGTTCTAAGTTTAGTTGTAGCGACTACATCAGCGCTTTGATTGGAATAATTTTTGGTAGTCTTCGTCAACTATCTATTTCCTCCTAGCCTTTACCGACGTCATACGTTTTATTTATAGACTTCTTCGAAGCGCTTATGTATCTGCTCTTGCTACATCCCTACTCGGAAGCTCGATAGAGGCCTATTTGACTCGTCGTAGGCTTATCTTCCTTCATACCCTAATTTCTGCTAAATCCTCTGCATATCTCTCCGAAATCCTACAGTTCTTACACTCGAACAGAGGTCTTCAGCTTCTCGTCCCGAGATGTACATCTAGGTACGGTGAGCGCTCTTACTTCGTCCAAGTTGCCCGAACATGGAACTCTCTTACAAATTTGATTCAGCGCACGGGTTCCAAACTAATCAAAGATTATCTCAAGTTGTATTAGATTGATTGATATTATTTTCTAGACCTTCAAATTCTTGTTACATTCTCTTAATTAATTTTTAATTTTTTATTTTATTTACCTATTTATTTATTATTTACATTTTATTATTTTTTGTCTTCTTTTTAATTTTGTTGTATTTTTTTTTCTTTTCGTTCTTTTCTTTGGGCTCTGTATTTTTAAGCTCTCTTTTTCTTTTTGATCTTTGCGTTTCTTTTTTTATTTTTTATTATTATATCAATTTTTTATTTCTATCTTATTTTCATTTTTATTTTAAGGTTCTTATTTGCACCTAATTTTACAATACAAAATGTTAAAACATACTTAAATTAAGTATGCGTCCATTGTAACCAGCTAGCGTTCATTTCAGTTTTGCTGCGTAAATTTGACATTTCTCTCAATTGTACTTCTGCCTTAAGGTTGGCATAAAAAACTTTTTTTTTCACTATATGTTTGAACATTGCCTGAGAGCGCGTCAACGTAGAAAGCTGAAATTTTGTATCTGAAGTTTTTATAAAATTAGTAAATACAATTTTAAAAATGGACTAACTCGGGCAACCCGTTCATGATGTTGCCATTCAAAAATTGAGGTTATTTACGTATACTGTGAAAACGATTAGTCCTAGATGTTTTTTTTTTGTACTTAAAAGTTTTTAAGAATATGATATCATACAAATTAGTTTTGCTTAGGTTTTGCTGACCGACGAACCATTCTAGAAATATATGCTAAAAACCACTTCAACAATCAAATTTGCAGAGAGGTGACCGTAAAATTACATACAGGATTTCTTCTCGAGTATTAAGAGAATTGCTCCAATTCCAGCTTTTTTTCTTTTTCTTTTTCTTTTTTCATTACAAAAAAAAGGATGCTGGACTTGTCCGCGTTACAGACAGGAGGGTATGGACTTTTCTATATATTTATTACAGCATATAGTTGGTTTAAATGTTAATCGTTATAAATCGTAAATCGTCAACTGGGGAAAGTTTATTTTTTGATGCAAAAAGGTTAATTTGCACATTCGGCGAGTCAAAGTATATCAGTATCAAAAATCCTGACCGATCTACTAGTATCGTGCCTATAAAGGATTTCCATTGCATAGGAAAAACATTAATTGTTATCATTCTTATTTTGGCAGTTATATCATAAAAACAAAAGTGGATACGTTTTTGAATCACTAGATACATTTTTCCGAAATTTTGGATACAAAATAATTATGCTCGGCGGCAACACAGCTCTCAAGGTCTCTCTTACCGTCTCAGACAGTCTTACTCAGTAGCGAAGAGAGCAGTATGACCGTTGCTTGTGTAACCCGCGTTGTGTGCCTGCATATTGTGTTCCGAGTAATTAATGTAAAATCTCAATACTATAGTGTGTCAATTTACGTAAGTAAAATAACTGAAAATACCAGCGTTCAAATACGGAAAGTAACCCAAGTTGGAAACATTTCACGAGGGAAAAAGATTTCTCTTATAAAAAGAGTCCCTGGTATTCATAAAAATTAAAAAAAAAAGCAAGCAAATTTGTGTAAAATAAAGGATGGGTATAAGTATAAACATAGATGGCACTAGAACTAGATGTCGCATGGCGTACTAGAGGAGAATACACAGATTGTGAAATGGGTAGTGCATTCTGGAATGGACAATGACATGTTTTAGAGCGTGCCGAAGGCAAATGTTTTTATAGTAGCAGTTTTGTAGACATTTGATCAACTTCCTACTACATATAAGGTCGTGCTCATGTCATCAAATGAATGAAAGAGAAGAGACATTTTTGCAAGCATGAATTTTCAAATGCAAGAGTGGGAAACAAACACAAAAATCCATGTCGTTTTGACGACGTGGTTTTACCATACATTGTAGTATCTTTGAATTCACAGGAGGCTTAATTTGGTTGAATGCCTCCCTTTTTGAAGAAATGTATCCAGTGTGCTCTATGTGCAACAGAAATGAAGAACTGGTTCATTTTCTAGGGATATGTCCAATATTGTCCTAGTTTTGCTGTCGATGTTTTCACAAGACTACACTATCAAAGGACGACCATATTAGAATTTTAAACGGAGGTAATTGGCAAGCTTGTATTGCTATATGAAAGAAGCACTCAAATATCGATCTTTCCTAATCCCGAAGTATAATGGCCAAAGACGGTAGCTTTATCCATTCCTTTTTCTTTTTAATATTATAATATTTTGTTGCCAATCCAGGCAGACGACATTAGTCTTAGTTTATTTGTTTTTGTTTTCCTTTTTGCTTTAGAGAATTAGTTAAAGTAGTTTGTAGTGTAATGGAGCTGCAATCGAGAATTACAGTTAGATTACTGCATTTAGGTGGGATAGTGTACTAGCGGTATATGTGGACTTGTGTTCAGTATTACTTTTATTGATGATTAATTCTTTATATTACACACTTTTTACTTTACAAGTCTTTAAAATTAAGCATATACGTGCTGATTACTCGTTTGGAATATATAACTGTAGCTTATATCATGTGCTCTTTGTTTAATGTCTTTCTTATATTTAATTAATTCATTAATTCAATTCACATAATTTTATTCGCCACATATTCTATTTAGTTCAGACTTTAACTTAATTTAACTAGATTGTTCTCTTGCATATATAATTAAAATGCTATAACTAAGCTCAAGGTTGATTTTATGCGAAAGAACCTAAAAATAAATTCTGCAATCAAATTTGATGTTAAAAGTCACACAATACTTATCTTCACTAAGTCCCCTTTTATCTCAACAACGCTTTTCTTTATAAAACTGCTTTGCTTTATAAAAACACGCTGCCTTGTTGCTTGATCAAATTTCGCATGTCAGATCGCTGTCGGAAAAATTTCATCAAGTTTCTTCAAGGCAAACCTCGTTTTAATACTTTCTGAACCGCCATTTTATAACAAGTTCCATGCGAAAATTGCAATTTTAACGTATTTTTCGTTTTAAAATGGCTTGTACAATTTTTTCCATTTATTCCAATTTGTCTCAAATAATTTATTCATTATCCATTATTTAATTAAATGTGTTAATTTTTTCATAAAATATCAATATGGCGGCTTTCTGCTTTCCGATGTGGAATATAAATTTTTATGAACCTTCTTCTATCTCATTTCCACATCTGTCTCCTTCCCACTCATTCTGAGAGATAATTTTATATTCTTCGCCAATCTTTGCTTACCTGGTGAATTTCGCGCCTTTTAAGCCTCACCAATAGGTTGCGGGCATTAAAAATAGTCAAATTGGCTTTTTACCACGTCAATTGACGTCGTGATCGCTGTGTTTTTCTCGCCAATTTATAGAGTAATTATCCAGGTAAGTGAAAAATAGTATTTTTAAGTGTTTATTTATAGTTCCAGCATGAATAACTTGCAAGAAATATGCAAAATAGGTGAAATTATTCATGTTGGAAAAGTGATTTGCAAGTGTCAATAATGGCACAAGTTAACAATTTTCTTCGTGAAAAAGTGAATTTACGTGCTGTAAATTCATATATTTTCCTTGTTTAAATACCTTCGCAAGTTGTGTGAGTATTTATTATGCAGTGTATATGAATTTCAAGTAAAAAGTTTAATGTTTACCTCTTTCCTTAATGTTGCTGTTGTACGGCCAAGAAATTCGATTTTTGGCAGTTATGTTTATAAATATAGTTAAATTTCTAGCTTTTATTTTACCAATTGTTTATTTGGTTTGATTTTAATTAATTTATGCATTTCTGTTATTTGCAGACTGTTTCCTGACGCTGCAGGATGTGGATAAGAGGGTGACAATGGAGGACTTTATAAGGGAAGTATAATTTAGTTAATTAAACAGTTTTTTAATGATTTTATTTTTTATCGGATGCGTCAATTTGAGCTCCGAGAAATAATAGGAAAAACCGGAGCAAAAACATTAAAAAATGTGTAAGTGATACGAGTGATTTCAGTGGCACTTGTGCATGAAAAGCTCCTGACTTTGTGAAATATTCTTTAAAAAATTACAAGAATAAAATGGAAAAATTGTGAAAAGTTCTTGGCTTTTGGCATTTAATTCACTTTGCGTTATTTTCTGCCTTTGCCATGACAGCAAGCCAACCGATCAAAATCTTTTTAAAATGAAATGAAAATTAAAACCGGTAAATTTAAATAAATTATATATATTTAATAACTTTATTGAAATTATAAAAGTATAAACTACTCTGTCGTACTCAAAATGAATGCGAGCAACAGCAATTCTGGAGGGGACTGATGATCCCCTCAAACTGAATTGAAGGAGGAAGAGGAATACGAAAGCTTCTTCCTCTTCTTCAGAAAAAATCCGACAATCGGCCACAGTGAAGAGGCTAAAACTGTACAGACAGCTTTGTTGGAGAAGTCGGCAATTCAGACCCCCGCTCTTTTCCAAGAAATTACTGGAACATCAGCTCTAGAAATTAATACTGGAGCAGCAGCAGAAAATAAAAAGGAGTGGCCGATTCTCCTCATCAATAGACGTCATACTGTCATCGTTTCAGCTTTTTAGGAATGTGTGAGATAGCTTCTCTTGGATCCTGGGGCTTAAGTGCTCATACAAAACTACACAGCACTATCGAACACGTCAAAATATTCGACATAAACATGCACTTCTGTAGGAGACGAATTTTACACAAGACTGTTACACATAACTTGAGCGTTATTTATATGTCTCCTGTTTATAATGATATCCTCCCAGACTTCACTTCTTCGTTGGACTTTGTCATTCAAAGCAAAAATATCAGGATGTAAACGTGCTCATGAGGAAGACCAGGACATTACAAGACAAATCATTGATGGTATTCAATCTGGAGAAGTTTAGTGGTGAATCTATCCTCGCAGCTGATTTCGACTGCACTCCAAATCCCGGAATGGATCGGCATTCCTGAATTGAGTTCAATTCTGTTAACGACGATCGAATGAAAAAAATTGTCGATGTTTTCAGGCTCTTGGATATCGACCGTTGGATGCATCCTACGACGAGATCATACTCGACGGTCACGCGAAATATCCATGTAAGTCTTACATGCTCGAAAATCGATGACTTTACGTTTCAACTGAAATTCTAGAACATTTCGTTTGCGTCACTCATGAAGTGTGTTCAGTTAGCGATTCTTCTTGTAGTGGTAGCCAACACTCTAGTTGAGAGGAGAATTGGGTATTGGATTTGCAACAACTATCTGTTGAATGCGGAGCAATTCATCAATGACTTCATTCATTCAAAATGGAGCAAATCGGGCAACCCTTTCTTGGTATTGACATACAAAACTTAAGTTTTTCGCCAAATATTTATTCCAGATTTAGTATTGTACAGTGATAAGAGTATCAAGTGCGTTATCATTTATTTTAACCAAAAATGCAAAAACTCTTGTATTTTGTGAAACTTCAACTACCACCAAACTTAACTTAACCCATTCTCAACCACCACTACTGTCTTCACTAAAGTTTCAGCACTGCGCACCAACCACCGCCCACCGTAACCTTAGATACAGCACAAAAGTGGACGACAACTTAGAGCTACGAATGCGAGATTATAAATTAGTACATTCCACAAACAAAAATGTAAAAGCTATGCTATTTTCCTATCGTGGAGGGCCTCGTATTCGCAAAACGTCCAAAACTCATATAGGACAATCACTAACAGTTTATAGTATGTTATCACTAGGCCTCAAATTACGTAATTTTGAGCAAAGCTTTCGAAATTACGAGACCCTATTTTCACTATGTTTTTCGTAATTTCGTTGACAGTTCACAGCTATTTTCCTTGCTCCTAATCCAAAATACGAGCAGTCATTATAGTTATGAACCACTCATCATAGATATGAACCACGGTCGGCCATTTTCAAACGAATGAAATGTCAATGTTCCAGAAATTTTGGATGCGTTCGGCGAAAGATACGTAATTTCGTTGGTAATTTTATAGAAATTACGTTCAAATGAACTGAAAAAAATTTATGGGAAATTGCATAATTTTGAGCTGATTTCGACGATTTCATCGAAATTACGTAATTTCGCGTTTTACAAGGCGAGTAATTCTTTCACCTCTACTATTGGCTTTCATCAACCCTCTTGACGATTTAATTTGTTCAAAGCAAATTCTGCAAATGTCGCTCTTGAAAAATTTTCATTGACTAGCGCGGTTGACATTTTTATTTTTTTATTTGAAGACTATCACTAATATTCACTAAGATTGACTGGTGGCTTCTGGGAGTTTGTTTTCTTTTTTGCAGGAACGTATCCTAAGCATGAATGATCCTCCTATTTGCTACAATAACTTTACACAGTATGGATGTCAAATTAAATCAAAAAACATTTTTTGATTTATCAAGTGTTAACATAATTTTAATGGCTTTAACTTTATTCTGCTGCAGACACAAACTATATGTATTTGCTTACAGGAGGTGAGGTGGTATCAAAAAATTAACTTATTTTTAGTAAATTATTAGTTCGTCAAAATCAATCTTGTTATTTTACTCCCTAAACTAATTTTTACCCTAATTCATCGAAATCCACTATATGCTCCGTACTTTCAGATTTTTTTTTAAGGCAGGGGTACAGGAGACCTCATCCCACGTACGGAGGCCATACCGGTCCATTGTGCTCTCCTTCTAACAGGCCATTCACTAAAACCTATCTGTCTTCCTAATGAAGCTCATCAGGTCGTGTTGAGGCAGATTTTTCAATTCATCCACAGATAGAAGGGCAGAGCCTAGAGTATCCAGCTTGGACCGGGCAAAGGCCGGACACGCACACCAAAAGCGTCTGATTGTCTCGGGCTCTCCTTCCAGGCAGGACAGACACTCAGCGCTGTCAATAACTCCCATCCTTGTTAGATGAGCGTGAAGTGAGCTGTGGCTGGTGATGATGCCAACCACAATTCTACATTGTTTTCTTCCGAACCCCATGAGAAAATCGGATATATTCCAATTAGGTCCATCAAGAAACAGTTTTGAACACCTGCGAGTTCCAGTCCGAGTAACCGAGAATCAGAGCAAGCCCTACCTAAAAGGTCAGCCCTTTCATTCCTCAAGATCAACATGTGACCAGGAACCCACAACAGGGACACCTTGTTGTGGATACACAACTTATCCACAGATGACCTGCAATCCCCCAATAACTTAAACGTTATCCGAGGGCCACTCAGAGCCATCAAGGCTGCCTGACTATCCGAAAGGATAGCAATGTTCTTCTCCTTAATTTGCATATCAAGGGCTTGCTTCGCTACCATTGATATGGCGAAGACTTCAGTCGGGAAGACAGTGGTGCGTCTACCAAGTGAGTACTTCATCCCAATATCAGACTCAGGAAAGAAGACACCCGTCCCAGCTCCCTCATTAGTGAGAGAGCCGTCGATGAAAATTTTTAGAGCGGACCCGGGAAGGTTCGATAAGGCACTTCGCTCAGCCCACGATTCCCTTACAGGAATGCTCAAAGGGAAACGACGCCCAAAACTAAGTTCAGGTAACATCGCTATACGTGGCATATTGGCCAAAGGGTTTTCCAAGTCCAGCCCATACGCAATCTACACATATCTGCCTGAATAACAAGATCCAGGGGGTGGCAGATTAAGTGGGATGTCGAGAGCAGCAGTAACCGTAGATCGCGCGGAGCCCGTAACTCCCAAGCAGGCAAGCCTTTACAGGCGTACCAGCTTCTGAATTGCAGTCTCATGCCCCAAGTGCAGCCAAAGGTTCTCCTTCATTGAGCGAAGCCGCATTAACTTTCTCCTCTACGTGCAATCCGTATGTCAGCTTCGAGTCGAGGAAGACTCCAAGGTTTTTGTTGGGTTTACTGTCAAATCATGGCGGGAGCACAAGTCCTCAACAATATTAAGGCTTCGTTGGTTGAAGGCACAGGCAGCAGTAATGCTGTGCCCAGAAATGAGCAGAGGGATGTTATCCGCATACGCTTCACATGAGAATCCCATGTTTTTCAGTACCGTGATTAGTGAGTCAAGCAACATACACCAGAGTACTGGAGAAAGCACGCCACCTTGGGCGCAGCCTCTCCCGATCAGCACACTTAGAGAGGTTCAGCCGCCCACATCCAGAGTTAAGTATTGTCGTCTTAACATTTGGTCGTTCCATCGTCGACGAGCTACTTCATATAGCCACTCGAAGGCAGTCGTCCTGGCCATATTAAAAAGCCTTCAGGAAGTCTTACGAGGTTCACTAAGACTGCTGTTCCACCACGACATAAGTTTCCTTCCAATGTCCGTAATAATGGGGCAGGAAGCTTCGAAAGCCTAAGTCACAGCGGACTGCAGACTTCCTACTGCCTTCCCCAAGGCGGCAATACTCTTGATTTTTTCCGCCGAAGAGGCGAGCGTGGAAACTAGTTCCCTATGGTATCTCCCCCAATCAGTCCTCTTTAGATTCCTGTATGGTTCTACCTCAATAAGGTCCGCACCCACACAGAATTCAATGTAGCAGTGATCAGAGGGAGATTCCTCTCGCGATACCCTCCAGCCGGAAAACAGCGGCTGGCAGCAAAGGTTGGTTCATTGCCCTTATACAACAGAACCAGGTCCGCTGAAGTTATTAACTGCAGCAGTTGCTCAGTCCGATGGTTAGTGTCTGAGCTGCCCCAGGCAATGTGATGAGCGTTGCCATCACAACCAACCAAAACTCCAAGCCGATTAGACCTCGCACACTCAACCGCTCGCAATACTCCCTCAGTAGGAGGGGGATCAGCAGCGTCATACGGGAAATATGTCTCAGCGGCGTCATACGGGAAATATGCTGAGACAATTAGGATTTCCTTATTGACTCCATCCTTCTTGAAGGAGAGCTTGATCGATGTAGTGTCCCTATTACACAAATGAGGCAGTAAGGTCACCTCAACGTATTTTGTCGCAATAACACAAGCCCTAGGAATAGATCACGTGGTGTCATACAGGATTTGAACGCTTTGCGCCTCTGTTAGACCGCGAATATGGTCCTTCCAGACTCAAGGCTTCTGCACAAGCACCACTTTTTGTTGTTGGTGTTTGGTACTCAAGTCAGCAAGGCAACGTCCTAATAACGCAAACGCCGCCTTGCGATGTTGCAGGTTAATCTGGGTGAAGAGAAGTCCACTCATGTGGATTTTTTCCCTACGACCTTCCTCTTCGTAAGAAAGAATTCGTTCTTCTTCGCAGTGCTCAGTTGACCGACGCCAGGAGACTGACTACCACTCTTTACTACCTACCTAGCTGGATCTCCGACCGCCTGCGAAGAGGAAGAAGGAGAATTCCCAGGGACAGCATTAGCCATCTCCTTAGCTCTTTTCCTTCTCTTACTCTCTGCTCTACCAACACTCCTGCATCTGGAAGTCCCGCTTCGGCTGCCACTATCAGCGCCTTTCGACTCTGAGGTTACAACATCAGCTCGCCCGCCCGAGTTAAGTTGCCCAGACCCATGCATGAGTGTTCTCCATGGCGGTCTCACCGCCCTCATAAGCCGCGCTCCCATGCAGGAGGAGATTTTCTATACATGTCGAAATCTCAAGGATAAAATTCTTCGATTCCTCAGACATCTTTGGATTTGTTATACACTTACTAGAAATGGAATTGTTAATATCAAAAGATGTTGTGACTCAGGTACCTTTGCCCCGAATCACAACCATAAGGGCAATACATCAATATATTGTCCTATACAATATATTGATGTACTTCATGAATGACCCTGAAAATGAAAATTATTTCATTTTAAAAATATCAACCAAAATTAAAAATGCATTTAGAAATGCATTCCCATAGTATAACAAAATGCAATTTAGCATAAATTGCATTTTGTTATCAGACACACATTCCACTCACACGATATGCACACTTACCTACATACAGTGTCTTCTTACATTTTTTCCGCATGTACACTCTACATACGTACAGTACCTATTTTCTTCAATCTAATTGTATGTACATACATACATACAATTATCAGAATTATTCGCGCCCTCTTAAAATTAATATTTCAAGACGGGCGCACAAGTGCATATCGTATTACAGTTTTGCATAGATGCATATAGCTTGCATCAAAAACTTTTTCATTTTCTCACGTTCGTTTTTTCAACGTCGTGAAAAAGTAATAAAACAAAAAAAGCTTTCTGAAGCTTGCCGGGGTACCTGGGCGCAATATCGCAGATCCTCATGGAGTTGGAATTTTAAAACCGCGAAGAGGAGTTCGTTTGTTGAAGCCGACGCTTGAGTATCCCAAAGGAATTAATTAAATCGGTCGAATAAAATTAACAAATAATTTTTCTGTGAGATAATATAAAAGGAAATTAGAAAGGAAAAAGCAATTTGCGATTTTAAACCATTTATTTTGTGTCAGTGAAAAAGATAAGAATTAATTATTAGAAAATAATTAGTTAAAGGTGACTTAGAAGAAAAGTGGTATATTTATATTAAAAAAATAAATAAATAAATAAATAAAGGAATAACACAGATGTACAAAAAAAAAACTAAAGAGATAAATTTTGACCAGTGCTAAAATTCTTCTTTATTTTGTGGTAAAGAAAAAAAAACTTCCTCCCCAATCACTCCTCCCCGGAAGCGCTGGGAAGTACGAGCGATTGTGATCACAACATACTGGTGGCAGCGGTATTTTTTATCAAAAAAATCAGTGGCTTAGCAAAAGAAAATTGATTTAGTTCGAGTCGAACTAATAAAGTGATAAAATCAGCCATCCACAGCATTTTGGTGGCAGTGCACTTTCCAAAAATTTTACAATTAAATAAATTGCAAATCAAAAATTTAGTTTAATTAAAATAAAAAAATAATTAATAAATATTAAAAAAAAAAAAAAAATATTAAAAAGGAAAAGAAAAAAATAATTACAAAAAAGTAAGCCCGGGTACTCAAAGAAAAAGAGTACTTAGAGGATAACAATAATTTTGGCAACCACCGGTGGACCCAATGAGGCTTCATCCCTCCTCAATAAAGACGTTGGGTGAGGAAGGAAGGAAGGAAGATCATAATAATCCGTCAAACAGGACGCCCCAAGCAACAACAGTACCGATTTTTGTACATCTTCAGTACTAACTCCCTCAACTACAACAAACGATTGACCTGGACGCACGACGTAGCACCATCGGCACAAAGCAGATATAACCATTTAACAGGAAGGCTAATTAAAACTGGAAGTCGCCTGGTATCCAGAGTTCATATACTAGTGGCTGAGCACCCCCTCAGCCACGCAGCCCTTGGCGTTTGCTGTTCTACCTTCGCTTGGGCTGGGAGTAGCTTTTAGCCCACTTATCAGTGTCAAGCCCTTCGAACAGCGGTTACCACCTCACACTACGTGGAAGTAGCTGCACCTGTACCTCACCCACCTCCGGGCTGACAGAATAGCAGGATCCGTTACTCACAGAAAAGATAGCTCTGTCTGATGTTACTCAAAGCGAGGTTACTTTCGGTTACCTTCGAAATGAAGACCCAGTTAAATCTATTTTCTACACCAAGAAACAGTGCATTCATTTAATCAAAAACAAGCATTAGTATTAATATTATTATTATTTCTATTTGTATAGGTAAGTATTCAATTATAAATCAAATGTTTTAAGGTTTCTTATTTTCATAAAAATTTGCTGAATGAAGAGAGAGTTCTGGTGTTTTTAATTCTAGTAAAGTTCTGGTTTTGCATGTAAGCAGAAGTGATAAAAACGACTCTAATGCTTATGATATAAGTAGGGTAAATTTAACTAGGGCATTTGCTTCAGAGTACTTGAAATGCCTGCTAAATTAGAGGCCCCGATACACATAAGTAGGGGTATTTTGAATGGTAACGGTGGTGTTTAGGACGAATAATTGCATAATTCAGGTGAAGCGTCAGCAGACGATGCAGGATAATTTTCGAATTATCACCTTTATTTTCCAATTTTGCTCACTTTCAAAAAAATATGTGCTTAAACTAATTTTATATATCTAGCGACTACCAGTTCACCACTTGCAATTACGCAGCCATTTTCGAGGATATATAATATTCCGAAAATACTCGCTTTAACAGGGTTTTCCAATAAGAGGTGTTATTTTAATTAGCCCGCTATTTCGGTAGATGTCACTTTCGGAGCTGTCATTTTTTGACATTTGACAAGTAGAAACTACGCCATTAATAAAAATGGAACGATACACGATTCAACAACGCCCTGAAATTATTAAAATTCACTACAAAAATGGTGAAAATGTGGCAGAGACGGTTCGTAAAACTCGAACATTTTTGGGTCGTCGTGAAGCACCTTATCGGACCGCAATACAGAAATTGGTAGAAAAATTCGAACTGTCGGGACAAGTTAGTGATGTGAAGAATAAAACCCGTGCACGTCGCTCAAGAACAGCCGAGAATATTGCTGCGGTAGCCGAAAGTGTTGAAGAAAACCCAGGTTTGTCCATTCCTCGTCGTTCTTTGGAATTAGGCATTCCACAAACGTCATTACACCGTATTTTGCATAAAGATTTGGGTCTTAAGGCTCATAAAGTTCAGTTAACACAAGAACTCAAGCCGGCTGATCATCAACAACGTCGAGTCTTTGCTGATTGGGTCCTTGAAATGCATGAAAATGATCCGGAATTCCATCGAAAACTCATCTTGAGTGATGAGGCCCATTTCCGCCTCGATGGCTTCGTCAACAAGCAAAATTGTCGCATCTGGGGCTCGGAAAACCCAAGAGTTATTGTTGAAAAGCCTCTCTATCCTCAACGTGTGACTGTTTGGTGCGGTTTATGGTCCCGCGGGGTCATTGGACCTTACTTTTTCGAAAATGAGGCTGGAGCAACAGTTACGGTGAATGGATTGCGCTATCGACAGATGATTAATGATTTGTTATGGCCGGAATTGGATGGTATTGATCTGGACAACGTTTACTTTCAACAAGACGGCACTACGTGTCATACAAGCAACGAAACCATTGATCTTTTACGGGAAAAGTTTCCGGCCCGTGTTATCTCTCGAAGAGGTGATCACAATTGTCCACCGAGATCTTGTGACTTAACACCTTGCGACTTCTTCCTTTGGGGCCACGTGAAAGAGAAGGTCTACGCCAACAGCCCAGCGTCGATTCAAGACCTCAAAGATGGAATTCGTGAGGCTATCGAGGACATAGGGCAGCCACTTTGCGATTTGGTTATGGAAAATTTCATGAAAAGGATATGGTCCTGTAGGCGTGGTCGTGGTGGTCATTTGGCTGATGTTATTTTTCATTATTAACGGCATACCTTTCTCTTTATAATGAAATAAAGATCCGATCATTTGTCTCAAAAAATGGCATTTTTCTTTGAATATCGAAATAACACCTCTTATTGGAAAACCCTTTACAATTTACAATTCTCACCGCCGCCACGATCTTCACTAAAGCTTCCTATTAGATTATGCGCACCAGATACCGACTACCCTTAAAAAACTTTCAAGCACCACCCCGATAAAAGCTTTGCCAATCTCATGGCATCTTAGCTAAGGTACACAACTTCAATTATAGGCTGAACTACAATAGAAGTATACATAAGGACATTTACTTACGTAAAGCGAACGCGTCCATTAATTTAACAGGTGTACACAAATTAACTTTAACTCGTGTGAGGGGAACTTTCGCTAAGTATAAATATCCAATTTTCCGTAAGTATAGTTCGCTAAGAATCGCTCATTCCGTAAGAACGTGATGTGTCCAAACAGCTAAATATTACTAAATGATTGATTAAAAGTGCAATGTAACATGGAATCGAAATGGTATTGCGAATTAGTAGAAAGCACAAATCTTCAATTAAATCAACTTCCGTTTGTTAATTTTATCACTTTTACCACTTTTTAAAACTTAACACATTAAATATCAAGATAATAACTCTTACGGATTGTAATATATATTTAGGTTAACAATATTAATTTTTCATAAGTAAACCTCAGCGTCGTTTAATTTCGTAAAGTTATTTACTTCTATTGTAGTTCAGCCTTATTTCTCTACGATGACGACACCTCAACTAAGATGAACGTGCAAAAGCCCTGCTCACAAATGGTGATGCCTTCGCTAACACATGAAATTTCAACAATTTCCAACAAATGGCTGTACTTTAGCTGATATTTCAAACTTCCCCCATAGATGGCGCACTTAGAGCTAAGAAATAAACTCCTTTCACACGTTCCAAGCTTATCCTGGACTGCAGCATTTTCCTCAATTAATAAACTGTGCCAAGCCCATTAAGCTTTAATTGTAAAAAGTTTGTAATGTGTAATTGTGAATATTTTAAGAGGGAAAAGTACGAAAAATTTGCAGAAAAAAGTTTATAATTCTATTTGTGAAATTCAGCATGGACTCCAAATTATTCCACATTTTACGTTTAAAGCTAAGTCAGCCAATTACCGTTGTAAATGAAAGATATATCTTCTAAATCGTTTATCGGAGCATAAGTAAGTTTAATTTTACCAGAAATAAGTCTTTGGAATTATAAACTTTAAATTTATTTAGTTGTTAAAACTTTGGAGGAACTTTATCACGAATGTCAATTATAAAAAAACATTGGCCCAACATGTTCCTTTTCTAGAAGTATCCGTAGTATTTCCTTGAATCAATTATTTCGGAAGTATTGTGGATGCTGATATGAGTGTGAGTGATATGGTAGTTTGCTTTTGTTGTATAATTATTTCCTCATTTAGTGAAGATTAATTTCAAAACGTTTTTCTAAACATTTTCATCTTACATATTAACCGTAACTATTGCAAAGATAAATAAAATTAAAGTATTTTACGTGCACTGATCAATGCCCGGTCAGCTTAAATAAAGAATGACCTAATAGGTGATCAGAATTTATTGCAGAATGATTTACCTTCCCAATCATGACCTACTTCTCAGGTAAACAAAGCGAAGTAGGAAAAGAAACAAAACCTTGATTGCAAGAAACTAAAATTCTGGCATAGAAATTACGCATAGCCCGATTCAGCATTTTTTGGAGTTGGGGTTCAGTGTTTTGTGGAGAGTTTTAAGAGACAGAACAAGCAATGTAGTTATTAAAGTATTAAAGCGGTGTAGTTATAAAAGTTTATAAGTATTAAATTGTAAAGTGTAACAAATTAATGACTACGAAAATAAAAGGTTAAACTGTGTGTCATTTTTGCTTTTTGTAATTAAAGTCTCTACATCCATTATCTCGCAGTGTGTACAAAATAAACACCGCATTTGGCGCAGCCGATTCGGAAAAATTAGATAGCGTTCCCAGCAAACAATTTGGCGAGGTTTTGCCAAAAGTAAGGAATGAGCAAGAGTTGTGAAACAGGGACAGCATTATTGCCATAAAGTCTGTATATGATTGCCTCTGTTTCAACTATTGTCCATTTCTCACTTTTAGCAATCTTCGTGCGAATATACATTACTTCTTCTAACAAATTCGCTCTTATTAAATTTTTCAACAATGCTTTTAAACAATTTCTTACAATTGCTGACGCATTTTGTTTTCCAAGGCAGAGGACTTAAATTGTAATAAAACAATAATAAGATATTGCGGAAATATTTAAAAAAGATTGCCCTTACTTTTATGAATTAAAAAATGTCAATCCAGACATATTAAAAATAAGTTGAAATTGGTAAATAAAAAGTAATTTACCCAACCCTCGCAGTTCGCAAGTATATAAAATATATATACTTGCTTTTGGTAAGGAATAGGCAAATTACTTATAAATTACCTTTTTTAGCTTACTTTCTTATGTCCGTTAAGTCCGCGCCTAAATCATAAACGAGCATTTGGCAATATCGCTTTCGAGGGTTATGCTTGCCCATGGCAAGTTACTTTCGAGTTTTTTTCGATTCAATTTGTTTGCCGGGTTGTATCATTTAATAATACTGATACTGGTATTAGAAAATCTATATCCGAATCCAAATCTACTTGAAAGCGAGAACAAAGCTCACTACGATCTACGAAAGGCAATAGAAGGCAAAAGTGTGTAAAATTTACAGTGTAAAAAAGAAATAGAGCAGCTAGTAGCCTATAAAAAGATAGAATTTGAGGAAGAACTGAAGAAGTGAAAGTTTTCCACAAATAGAGCATCCAGCAACCTATTAAATTCATTTTTATAGCAGCAGCAGCATCCAGCAACCAATTGAAACACAAAAAACCGAAGAAGAATTCAAAGTTGTCAACAAATAGAGCATCCAGCAGCCTATTAAAATTCAGTAAGCACTATATCGTATCTTATATTTATTTTTATTTATACCATATCATATATAGTTTTTATAGCAGCGTAAGATTACTTATTATTATTTTCGGAGATTGGTAACATAAAAAGTATTTTAGTGCATATACATAATAGTAGCTTATGAGTTACGGAATCAGTGATTGTTTTTTTCTTTTTAGCTCCAATTTATATATACATACATACATATATTAGAAGTTAAATTATCTTAAACTTTCCTTGTTAACTGTGTGTGAAGGTACTCTGCGGTAATTCATTTGATTAAAATTTGATCTTTTGAATGCCATTTCATGCGTTTAATTATAAAATTCTTTAATTGTATTGACCAACGTATGGTGCCGGTATAGCGCATGTCTAGATTAGAAGGTGGAGGTGCAGATGCCCCTGAACCCCAAAAGAGGCAAGCAAATTTCTTATAGGTTATATTTAACTACTTGAAGAAACAGTCTGCGATCAGGTCAGAGAATAGCGAAACGTCCTACTCCCACTACGAGTTCTGTTGAAACCTTCATAAATTCAGTTTATTCAACCACAGCTACAGATCTACTCTTCAAAACCGCTAAAGAAACGGAAAACCAGATTAGGGCATTCTGTGAAAAAATTGCGAAAGGAACCGCCTTAGTTAAGGAGTTGGTTCAGAAAAATCAAGATCTTTTCACTGACTTGGAACATTTCCAAGTAACTTCTCCACCACACGAAATATTACAAACTTCAACTCCTTCTGGAACAATGTCTACCCCTAATAACAGCACCAGACTTTCCACTGTGAACCAACGTCTATTATCATAGATACCGTAAACAAAATAGTGCCAATATTTTCCGGCGAGCCATCTTCAACAGCAGAATCTGATTTACATGTATTTCTGAATATTTCACAGGCGTATTACAATTCTTTGGATGAAGAAGAGAAGGCAATTTTCCTATCTTTTCTCCCCCAACTAAAATTACGCAAAATTCTTTGAGATTTGCAAGAACACCAGTTTTAAAACATGGGAGGAATTGCAAGAGACCTTAAAGGTTTATTACTTTCCCTGTAAAAATTTAGCAGATCTCACCCATGACGTGCAAAGCTGTAGACAACTAAATGGAGAAACTGTGAGACAGTTTGGTCAACCAGTAAAACAACGTCTAGAAGAATGCGAGCTGAACTTGAGACAAAAATGCAAAACAGATCCAGAACCAATGATAAAAGAATATAAAAATATTGCCACACAAGTTTTTAGGAGAGGACTTTTAAGTATGACACTCAAGGAATATGCCTTCATGTCAGATAGTTCAAACTTTACAGATTTAATAAAAGGGTTTGCTTTATGGAAGACACGGAAAATCAAATTTACGGTGGTGTAAACTCCAATAACTTCTCTTTTGATGGTGTAAACTCCAATAACTTCCGTTTTGGTGGTGTAAATAACTTCCCTGGCCAAAGCGAAATAAATGGGAATGGGCTAAATAGCCATAGACCTTTTTCACACTTTTCAGAATGTCCAAGTGTACGCATATATTCACAAAATTATCAATACCAAGACCAATATCACCCGCCCCGAACACGGTATGAAAGTATCCTAGATGTACTGCACATGGTGCTCCTCCACGAAACTCAGTCCCCATTACCTGTTTTAAGTGTGGACAACCAAAACATTTGAATAGAGACTGCAGAGCCTCCCATAACTCGATCTATTGTCAAATGTGTAAGACTTCGGGTCACGATGCAAGAAGCTGTTGGCGAGTAAGTGATCGACCCTCGAAAGTAAGACAGGTAATCGTCACTTGCGATTTCTGCGAAAGGCATGGCCATACAGTATTTAATTGCGCTACGAAAAGACAATGGGAGGAAAAACAAGAAAACCCGGGAAACTTGACGGCGCCGCCGATCGGACCCCATCCCGATCGGCAGTAACTTTCTTAGACATAAACAAGAGCCTTAACGAAGTAAGAGATTCTGAATCGCAATCTCCTCATGACTCTGTAGTTAAGTTACCGTTAGATGTAAGTAAAAATAGTTAAACAAAATTTTTGATAGATACTGGCTCCCAGGTAGCTCTTATTAAGGAAAAGGTACTGAAAACGGGAATCAGAGTAAATAAGAATGAACAAATTCGAACAAATTCAGTAGATGGCAAAGAAAATACTTTAGGAACTGGTACAGGAACTTGTTGAAATCAAAGTTACCCTGTAAATTAAATGTAGTAAGTTCAGGTACTAAAATTCCGGAAGATGGATTATTAGGAAATGACTTTCTTCAAGAAAATTGCAATGTGGAAGGTCCAAGAAAACGACTACTTTTCCCTCGTACGGAAATCGATAAAGTAGAATTCGAAGTGCCGTTTGAAGAAACTGCTACGCATTCAGAAAAAAGTTCAAGTGCCAAGGTTGGTCCAAAGTTGGATTGTGACAAGGAGACTCAGAGAGCAGCATGCTGAACAAAAGTCTGTCCTCATTACGCTAGCTGATCATAAATAAATCAAAGAGTCGCACCAAGAGAGCAACCCTGAACAATTTACACATGTTCAGTGCCATAAGAAAAATGAATTGACTCCGAAGACTAAGAAGTTCATATTCCAGCTTGATCGGAAGTTTTGGTCAAGAGAGCTTGCTCAAATGAAGGCGATTTGATTTTCTTATCCGAAGAGCAAAGACCTGAGGTGTTCATTGCAAATTGCATAGTTCATCCAAAGGACCAACACATTGTGATAAGTATAGTAAACATCAACGAAATGGCGGTCACACTGAAAAATACTAATCCCAAGATTGAGAAACTAGAAGATTATGATATAGTAAGACTTAGTGAAGGAAAAGTTGAGAAACTAAAGAAGACAATGGTGAATGAAAGTAAGGAAATAAACGTAGTGGAGCAACTGTAGTAAAGAAGAATATTACTTGCCAAAGAATTTATCGCGGCATTAATCGATTGCAAAAATTACATGAAGAAATAAGCCTATATGAAGAATTAAACTTTGAGGAGAGGAGTAGAATAAGGAAAATTTGTGAGGATTATGATGATATATTTCATTTAAAAGATGATCTTTTGACGAAGACTCCAGTACTAAAACATAAAATACAGGTAAAAGAAAACCAGCACCAATTAACCAGAAGAACTACCGATTACCATAGAGTTAAAAAGAGATAATAAACGAACAAGTTCAGGAAATTCTCAGAAATGATATCATAACTCCTAATAAGTAAAAGCCCATGGAACTCCCCATTACTGGTAGTATCAAAACAGCCTAGCGCGGATGGTATCAAACGATGGAGACTCGTCATTGACTTCCGCAAGTTGAATGAAGTTACTGTCAAGGACGCTTTCCCATTACCGAGAATAGAAGGAATCTTAGATCAGTTGGGACACGCAAGATACTTCACAAATTTAGATTTGGCAAGTCGTTATCATCAAATACAAGTAGATAAACGAGACAGAGATAAAACTGCCTTCAGCACTAATTATGGTCATTATGAGTTTAAACGGATGCCTTTTGGACTCACCGGAGCACCAGCAAAGTTTCAACGCATAATGAACCATATCTTGACGGGTTTGCAGGGTTTTAAATGCTTTGTTTATTTAGATGATATTGTCATCTACGGAAAAAGTCTGGATGGTCACAATGGCAAGCTGTTGGAAGTATTTCAGAGGCTAAGGGAAAATAACCTTAAATTACAACCGGAAAAGTGCCAGTTCTTACGCCGTGAAGTTGTCTATTTAGAACACAAATGCGGTAAGGAAGGTGACTTGCCTGACCCTGCTAAAACTATAAGCATCCAAAATTTTCCAACTCCCAAATCAGTCAAACAAGTGCAATCTTTCTTGGGATTGGCTGATTATTACAGGAAGTTTATTCACGATTATTCCAAAATAGCAACTCCAATAAACAAACTGCTGAGGAAGAATGTAAAATTTAATTGGTCCGAGGAATGCCAAAATTCTTTTTATGCGCTAAAAAAGCCTTTAGTGGACACCTCCGCTTTTATTATACCCTGACTTCTCTAAGCCAATAACGATGCTTTGGGAGCTGTGCTCTCTCAGGGAGAAGTAGGCAAAGATCAGCCCATATCATAGGCAAGCTCAAGCCTGAACCAGGCATAGAAAAATTATAGTACAACAGAAAAAGAGTTCCTGGCCATTGTGTGGGCGGTCAAAACTTTCGATGCTACTTGTTGGGCAAAAATTTACGGTTTATAAAAGGCATATTCAAGGTAAAAGATCCCACTTCGCGTCTAGCTCGATTTCATGTGAAATTGGCAGACTATGATTTCGATATTGAATACAAGCCCGGCAAATATAATACAAATGCAGATGCATTTTACAAGATCCGAAGACAATTTAAATGGAAAGGTATGTTGTCGGATATTAATAAATACCTACATAAAAAACTGTATTAAATGACAACGTTATAAAGCTAGCCGTAAAAATAAAATGGCCATGGTAATAACTTTTCGAGAAAGTGTAGCTGGACCTTGTAGGCCCTTTAGAAGAAACCAGTGAAGGTAATAAGTATATCTTAACTTTCGAGGATGATTTGACTAGATTCATGGACTGTGTCGCTATACCAAACGCAGAAGCGTCAACAGTATCGAAGGCATTTTTTAACGAAATAATAACCCGCTACCGAAGCCCCAAAGTACTGGTTACTAATCAATTAGACAACTTCAAAAATTAATATTCAAAACTAAACTAAATATATATTATAATTTTATACATAATTATTTAAAATAACCAGGCTGTGTCAGGCTGATTAACTGCGTATGTATGTATGCTATAGCTAGATTTCATGCTATTCCCGACCACAATAATTGCGTTTAGTAATTAGAATATTGCCTGCTACCGGTAAACCCCAACTGATACCAGATTTGGCATCGATCCAAAAAAAAATTGATGTTGTTTTCTTTTTTTTTTTGCTTTTCTTGTCGGAAGAAATCCTTCTCTCATGAAAAAGAAAATGAACCATGATATAACTGTGCGACCATAATAGAAGTTATTGCAATTCAATACCAAAAAGACCTATCTGGCGCTGGAACACTGCAGCACGAGTTACTACCTGCAATATAGTAGGAGATTTGCGTAGTAAAATTAATGAGCATCTATTCTTAAAAATAAATATACCTACTCGTGAAAGTGCTAGTAAATTATGAGTTTTAACTTATAGCTAGGTAATACTTCTGGTATAATGAATTACTAATGCAACAATGTTTCGTGCGTCAGATGAGTACTTTTTGGGATTGAATTTCAATAGCTTTCCAGTAATTTATTACCTGAGTACCAACTTATTTCCACAATATTGAGATTAAACTAATCGTTATAAATACGACCGACTGTACACCATAAAACAGTCACCTTTTTCAACATGTGCTAGGTCTACAAGGACCTAATCTCAGCGGAGGATAAATAATAGGGTCCCGTTGGCAGCCTTTTGGTACGGAACTCTAAGCTAACTCAGCTCTCTGAGTGCACGCGTTCTCGAGTTATCGTGCGTGGACAGACGGACGGACGGCTAATATTATGCGTGGGTGTCCAATCCATTTTGCTCTACTATCTAGGTTTCTATGTGTTACAAACGGAATGATAAACTTAGTATATCCTACGATTTCATCTAGGGTTAAAAATAAAGTACTAGTCCAATAAAAAAAATTAATCCAAAAGAATGCTCTGGTAATCTATTAGATTATTTGGAAAATGCCATAGGCATCAGTTCTGCCAATCCAGGAATCAGTATTTTCTAGCAAGATGCTAAAAACTTAGACTAAAAGAATAAGACGTATATTTTCAACGACTTCAGCTCGGCTCATAATACCGAACTGTGCTTGACGATGTTTAAAATACGCAATACTAATTGCGAGCAAAAGTGTTCTATTTTTATAGATTAGAATCAATAACTCAACTGAGATTTCACTACTTTCCCAACTTGGCAGCGTGCTGTGGTGCACGAGGTATACCTACATATGTTTTCGCAATGTAAATATATGAATAAATATACTAGTGTCGATATTTCTAGTATTAATGAAATATATTTGGTTCAATATTCCTAATATGAAATGCACTAGGTTCAATACTCCTAGTTCTGATACCTGTGACTTCAATTTGGCTACAATACTGCCGATCTGTCAGATCTGTAAGATCTGAGATTCGTATATTAAAAAAACTTTTAAAATAAATTACTTTTGTAATTAAATTGCACTAAAAATTAAAAAATAATTTTTTTTCTTTCTTAGTGATATATGCAAATTTCATTGCAAAATAAGAAACGCTAGAACTCAAATTAAATCTCAAAAGTGTGGTCATCAATAACTATAATCACAATTGTTTAACTCCAACTCATGTCTCTCATACTTCTTAGTGCATTTTATTTACAAAAGTTATTTTTTTTCTTTTACATATTTTATTTTCTACTTTTTATTCATAAATTTTAAACACCCTCTCGACTCTGAAAACTCTACTCTCGAATCTCGAATATTGAATCTCGAATCTCCAACCCCAAGGGTGGTAGTTACCACCCCGACCCCAAAAACTCCAACACGTAAGAAAATGTTAACCCATCGGAAAGATCCCCATTCACTCATTGTAAATTAAAAATCCCATGCAAATCCATCCACGTTTACTACCCTAAAACTCCTTCGTCACCAGCGGCACTCTCAGGCGCTCAGGCAGTCAGATCCAAAGTTTTTTAGTCAGAGGCATAGACAAACTAATAACATACAAAGACTGGAAAAGTAGAGCAAAACTATGCAACGCTAAAACAACGATGCCTCGATTTGATTTAATGAAGGCCGCAATTTTTTCTTAGAAATTTTCTGGAAATTTTTTCCTTTTAATTTATACGCACTTTTGGAAGACGACAACAATTTTTATGAGCGTAGATGGGTAGACACAAAATGTTTCGGTAGAATTTTTATTCATTTTGGTGGCCGACTTGTTATTTTCAGGTACAATACTTTCATTATGTAATGTAATTAACATACTAATAAAAAATACAAAATCTTACAGGTAAAATTAATCCCACGTGAGTACGTGAATGTTGAAAAATATGATACGGGAATTATCATCAATTTATGTAAATTATTTCGATGAATTCAAAATATTGTAAAAGTGCATGAACTTATCTGCATGATTCGGACATCAAGTATATTTTTTTATACCCTAGAATCTAAATGAAATAATGGACATAGAGTAGGTATACCAAGTTTGTCAATCCATGTGCATAATGCATAGAAATAATCCGCAGTTGGCAATTTAAGTTGTAACAGAATCTAAAAAATTTGATAACTCTTGAATTTCCCTACGATAACCGCTTTCGTGAACTTATTTGGAAAAGTCAATACTACATATTTAGTTATCGAGCAAAGAAGCAAAAAATTACTTATAAAGTGCGTATATTATAAGGAAAAAAATTCCAATAAATTTCTAAAAAAAAATTTCGGCCTTCCCTACATCAGATCGAGGTATCGTCATAGACAAATTAATAACATACAAAGACTGGACACGTAGAACAAAAATATGCAACGCTTTTCTAGAATATAAAATTAACGATGCCTCGACGATGCCTCGACTTGGCACTTGATGACGTGCTAAAAGGTAAGCCACCAATGCCTCGCTCCATACAAAATCACTGTTGCCTTGATCCGATGAAGAGAAGGCCACAAGTTTTTCTTAGAAATTTACTGGAAATTTCTTCCTTCGAATTTTTATGCATTGGCCGGGCCGAGAGCAGTGCCTCGCTCGAATATAAAATCTTACATGTTGCTTTTTTATCACGTAAATGTAAATGTGGAATAGTTTACCATCTTCTGTTTTTCCTACAGCATACAATCTGCGGAAGTTTAAGGGCGACATACATCGGCACCTCCGCCACTCTCCTCATATCCCCTAATCCTTTCCCTATCTTCTTCCTTCCATGCTGTGCTTTGCACCATAGGGTATCCCCTGAGCATGGCTTAAAAATTATAAAAACAAAAAACACCCCGTAAATTCCTTGTTGTACAATTCAATTTCAATTCAATTTATTACTACATTTAATTGTACAAAGAAGTATATGAACTTTATTATGTACGTAGTAAGACTTAATTTAAGTAATATAATAGAGTAATAGTGATAATAGAAATATTAACAATAATAAGAGTAAAAAATACATAGATAACTAGAGAACTAAGCCCTGGTAGACATATCATGAAGAGCTCATTAATGAGCTCCTCATGAGCAGTCAGATGAACGTACTGATGAAATTTATTCGCGTTTGAATTAAAACCGGGGAAAAAATCATTTATTTACTTATTCACAGATAGTGTGCATGAGATATTGCATCTCTTTCACTTATTTCGAAATGTATACTTTGCTTCTCTTTTGTGCATTTTACAATATTAGATTAGCACTTCGATGAGTACATAATGAGTGTCACGATGAACATATTAATGAGCATAAAAATGAATATCACGATGAGCTTATTAATGAGCATGTCAATTAGTGTCATGATGAATTCATAAATGATAATCTGCATTTACGATTCATTTCATATATTTTTCCGAATTCAAACTCCGGTTGCAAGTCAAATTATAAGACACTGAGGCGTAAGGATTTGGGCATAACGTTTTGCTCAGCATATGGCCGACAGTCTTTCCGGAGAAAACAAATCAAAAAATTAAAAAAAATTAATTTTTAAACACTTAAATAAATAAGTCACAAAAATCAATTCAAATTTTCCTAGTTGAAATTTTATCTGACAAGGTGGTGACAAGAATAAATATTTAGGGCCTGTCCGGATCCAAGTCTTCGTCTTCGTCTCCGTCTTATTATTACAGCTAGTGACGTAACACAAAAGCTCAGCTATTATAATAGTTAGATGAAGACGAAGCTAACCTGTCTGAATTCGTTCATTTGCTCAGCTTGATTTCGCAGACAGCAAACAAACATAACCTCAACGAATAAACATAACCTCACAATACGTTGTCTATTTAAATAAGTCAACTCGAACCTTGACTCGGTCATCAAGCTAACCAGATGACAAAACTGTTATACAAAGTAGCAAAGCTCGGTGACATAGACATGGATTCGGATAGAGCTTGTCTCGATGTACGTCACTAGCTGTAATAACAAGACGAAGACGAAGACGAAGACTTGGATCCGGACAGGCCCTTAGTATATATGGAGTAGTTTCATGCTATCCAATGAGCCCTTTGATGAGATTTAATGAATGCTTATCAGGCGGCTCATAGTGAATTAATTTTCTATATGCTTCTTCATGAATTGCAAGCACCTTGATACTTTTCAGTCAAATTAGTATTGGTTTACATAATAATAACTGCCCCTTGCCGGGCAGGAGACAAGGTACAACTGTGAGCAATTTCTACTAGGGAATATAATTATTTATATGTAAATATATAACAAAGAAAATAAAGAGTTATTAATAATAAATCCAATGAAAAATATAGGAAAAAAATATATAATAAAATATAAACTGAAAGAACAAAAAAACAAAAAAATTATAATAATATAAAAATTCTTAAACTTCACAATAATTATGCACATAGTGAGAACAACAAAGGAATTACATGAAAGGCAGGTTTTAAGGAGATGGAATTTTATTTAACCTCCATGAGTTTATTTTTGAGAACTTGCCTACTGACCGGGACAAGACGTTTTAGTTCGTTAGGTAAAGATTTCCAAAGTCTGACAGCGTGAGCGAAAAATAACGTTGGCTCTGAAAATAATTATATCTAGGTAAAAGCAAGTTGTTGGTGCGACTGAATGTTAGAAATTGCATCTTGTTTAATTAAATAATGAGGAACTCCAGTCCAAATTAGATTAAAAATATATATACAGTTTCGTATCTTTAGATAAGTTGCGAGCGAGCATCCCAGTACATTAATAACTACATAAGACGTGGTCAAAGCGTAGCAGGTTATATGCATATTTGACAGCAACGTTAGTTGCAACATTCAGACGATATGCTGATGAGGAATCCAGTTTGCACTACACAACATCGCCGTAAGTTATTAGAGGAATTATTAAGGATCTTACGAGTGATAGCCGTATGTTAAAAGGCGTTAAGTGGATGGAGTAATACAATCGCTTCAGCGTACCATACACTCGCCTAGAAACATCTTTTATGTGGTCATTCCATGATTTTTTGATTAGAAATAACGCCAAGATTTCTCACCGTCTTTTCGTATTATAAATTAATACGAGGGCAATATGCCGTATCCAAAATATTCTTGTGAATAATCAAATACTTGCACTTCTCGGTACTTAGATCCAATTTATTTGATACGCACCAAGAGATTATGGCTCGAAGATCAGCATTTAAGCAGCATGCACCATCTTCTATCAGTCCTAGAGGCCGAGAGGTGTAAGTTTGTACATCGTCAGCGTACAGATGTATGTTAACGTGACTGATAACTTCGTTTGTATCATTAATATTGAAAATAGTAGAGATGCGAGTATTGAACCCTGAGGGACACCTTTTTTAATACACAAGAACTCTGAAAAATGTTCACCAATATTCACCCTTTGAGATCGATTTACTAAAAAAATTTTAATAAATTTTAACGATCTGGAACTAAGCCTGAATTTCGATCTTAGTATCCGACAGAGAATGCCGTGATCCAACTTGTTAAAGGCTTTTGAAAAGTCTACTGATGTTAGGAAAGATGCCTCATCTTTATCAATGTTATACCGAAGATCATTAGTATCTTGAGCAACGCTGTAATACAACTATGTTTAGCTCGAAATTCGGAAAGCAGAAAGCATACTGTGAGACTCAAGGAACCCGTCATTTGGTCAGCTATAATTCGTTCCAAACCCTTAGAAACACAACATAATATATATTCGCTTGCTTCCAAGTAGGTGGGAATTGATATCTCATAAGGCAGGAGTTATAGGTGTTAGTGATATAATTATTTTCATAAATTTTAATAAGATTCCGTCCACACCCGTCGTATACGATTTGACAGGTTCCAGTTCGTTGACACGACTAAATTGAACTGCGGATAAACAGTCCCATTACTAGTTCCAAACGACTCCGGGGACATTGAAGTGACAAAGTCCGGAACGTTGCAGCTCGAGGACCGGACAAAATAATTATTGCATTGTTTGTTAATAGACGCAGTGACGGTATTTCGTAGAAGATGGAATCGCTCCCACAGTAATGGGCTTCTTATCGTCTTCAATCAAATGCAACAAAGCTTAGATGATAGTGAACCGTCTAAACTTTCCAGCGACTAATCACTCCATCCCCCTCATGGCGTTAGTCAAGTAACAAGACTTCAAAGCCAAAAAATTGGAAAAATTCTTAATTTTTTTTTAAATTATCGATTTTCTCGCTAAAATGCCTAATAACCGTTACATTTACTTTCAAGGTTTGGAAGCCTCAGAATATTATGTTTCGTTTGATCCTACGCATGTGCTTATCTACATCCAAACATTTTTTAGATAAACCTGTAAAAACATCATAAAATTGCTGCAGAATTTCATTAATTTTCATCATTTTTCTAATTTTGACTGGAATTGAATATAATTGGGCGTGATTTTTATCCTCAGTAGCAAAATCAATGAAATTCTGCATTATAAAAACAGGTTTATCTCAAAACTGTTGCATGTAGTCAGGACATGTGTATGTGATCAAATGAATTGTTAAAAACTAGAATATTTTCTTAATCACTCTGTACCCTCGAAACTATTGAGATTTCCCTCTACCCACGCCCATCTACATACAATTTTTTGTTCCTAAGACTTGAACCTATCTCCTGTTTTATTTATGATCACCAATGTAAAATCACCCTGTATATGAAATTTATGATCATAACAAATTTTAGTACCCAAGTAGCCGACGAACTTGCTCTTAAATTCCTCTTACCAATTTGAGAATAAGATCCAGAGGTAATAATCTTCCTTTTTTTTTTGTCAATCAACTTTTGTGAAAGAATTACGATATATACCCGGTATTTTAATTTATATGTTAAGTGAACAAAAATTCTTTATTTGCATTGGTATCTTACATCGGTATGATAGAAATAATTTCGGTTGAAATAGGAGAACAAGACTTACTCTTCCCTTCGATCCTTTATCAAAAGAGCCTCTTTAAAACAAACTCAGAAGCAAAAAGTTCCTTAGCTCAAGCACCTAAATCAACCCAACTTTCACAAATAATGCTAACAAAAAAGGACTCCCACTAAAATACTATAAAGCTACATTCAATAAACAATGCCTTTTTTTTTATATACTTATATATATAAAAATAATTCGGGAGTCCCAATTCTAAGTTTATGTTTTCTGGGGGGTATAAAACTTCTAACTACGCCAGTACTTGGAGTAATCTAACACAATGCCGTTCAATTACTATCAGTACTCTAGAATTAATGAAATCAGGAAAAAGCTGCACAAATTCTAAATCACTTCCAATTAGCATTAATTAACCAGGTGCAACGCAAATTCTAGTAGAAAGCTCCATCATAGATTTGCAAAATGCAGGCATGGCAACACAACGAAAATTTAATAGCTTCAAAAACACCGAATAAGAATAAAATAAACACTTAATCTTCGAAATATAAAACAGCAAAACAAATCTTCCGGACTACAATCCGTTCGCTGTATTAAAAATTAATTTCATGCTGATAAAACAGGAGACACTATTGTGATTTATAATTTCTTAAATTCTCGGTGATGATTATAAATTAGACTTAGTGTAAAAAACAAATAAAAATTATCTGTCGAAAACAACTTGGAACTCCTAATTAAGTCTAAATAGGTTTCCAGTAGCAGAAATTATGAAAACATTCATTATGTAAAAAGCCTTTTTTGCATGCTTCAATCCAGTTTTCTAGTCTGCAGAAGCAGAACAAAAAAATTAACTAAACATCAATTATTATTCCTTATTATTTAAAATATAGGTAGGTCAAAAACTTTTCTACATATAAGTTGATATACTATATTATTGTGAATATAAATTCTCCACGCGCTAGTTATTAGTCTTAAAATGATACAACTGAGCAGTTCTTTCGAGACATAACTAGGATAAATAATAATCAACGACTCTTTTTTTCTATACAAAACCAGTTCTAAAAGAACTGTTAAGAACTGCTTTTATTATAATTTTTGCAAAAAAAATATACTTCTACTAATTTATTCATATAAATTATGTCGATGAATTGCTCAATTATTCTTAAATATAAAAATTAAAAAATAAACTCTTTTAATGTCTCCGAAAAACGAATAAAATTGAAGAAACGTATAATCATATTTGAAGAGACCGAATCAGATTATAATAAATAAATAACTAATTCTGGTTCTACGCTGTGCTTAACGATGCACCAAAAAATGTAGTTCATTTGCAACTGAAGAGATTTTTGATAGCAGCGCAAATTCGATTCTAAAGACTTGTGCGGAATAGAAGGCCGGTTACTGACCTGCGTTAGTTATCATGTCGTTATCCACGTTTTGTGCCGGATCATGGCAGTTCAAAGGTATTTACCAAATTTGTTACGTGAGAATAATAAATTAGATTGTATTCTCGAGTTTGAATTCAAAAACGCCATTCGCTTCATGAAAATAAGAAGCTATATATATGAACTGTGGAAGATATTTCGGGAGTTGTGATGCGATGCACAATTTTACACCTGCGTCAAACTATTTTGCCTACAAAACGAATATTCTTGACCGGTTTGAAGACTAGATTCTAGCGACGTGTTTTCAAAACAAAATTTAAATTAACTGCTAAACACTAGTAGATTTATACAAACTATCTGAAGTAGTTTACTATGAACTGGTATACTACGCTTTCACGTTGCTACTTTTTTAGTGTCGGGAAACACCCATTCTTGTTCTGAATCCATTCTTTATACATATGCATTGATAACGCATGCGTAACCAGTTATATATTGCCTACGCTTGCTCCTATGCTACTCTTGAATAATTTGTATGCAATATTTACAGAATAGGAAATTATTTTTGGAGTCTTAAAATTTATTTCTGGTATATTTCATAAACGTGTCCGTGCAACAATGTTAAATTCTACCAGAATTCTTAAATCAACACTGCGAATAATTGCTGTCTTTTATTCAAATTTTAACTAGAAGTTTATGTATTTACAAGTTTTTTTTTTATTGCTATTGTTTGCGCAAATGCTTAGAATTATAATTTTATAGTATTTTCTGGTAGAAGTATTCTTATACTAGTTTGTATATACATATATATATATTTTTTTAAGTGACCAAAATCAAATCCAATGATCTTGGTATTAGAAATCATTAAGGAAAGTATCCGGGTACAGCAGCACTTTTGATGCTAGTAAAAGAAATTTTCTACTCTAGGAGCTTAACTTCTCTTTGGAAACATCAATTTGATATTCGGTCATTTTGCAACTAAAATTTAACCAAATGGACATTTGGCGAAAATTTCACATATATTGCAAAAAACACCTTTAGAAAGTGGATATTGACCAAAATAGACCTTCAACAACTAGACAATTCACTATTTATCAATTGCACATTTCGCAAGAAAACGTAAAACAAATGAATCTTTTCCGATGAAATTCAGAGCTTTATTCTCACTTAGTTATTTACCAGCTACCAAAATTCAAAATTATTTCGAAAAGCTATACATATAAAAGTCGTGATGAGGAGGGAAAAAGATAGCTGATTGGTTCAAAATAATTTATATACATATATGGATCATCAAATAAAGATGCCTTATATATTCACGTACTTTTTGTAGCTACTTTAACTTGGATCAAGCCAACATTCTGAGAACTCAAAATTATTCCGAAACGTGACATCATTGGATCAAAGCTCAAATCGAGAAATTACAATCTTTTGCATCGCTTACACCCAAAGAGAAAAATATGTACGAAATGACGCAAACGTAAAAGGAATAATAAGTAAAAAAAGTGAATATCATGAAGTACAGTCTCTAGAAACTCTAGCCACGAATTTAAAATTATAACAATTTCTTCCATTTTAGAAAAAGGCGAAAAATTTAATGCTAATTTTTTTTACATAGATATTTGAAAAGAATTAAATAAACTATAGTTGTCCTTCAAGCTAATTGGCGATTTGACAATTACTTGTCATATCGACTCACTCCAGCACCGCTGGAATGTTGGATGCCTTTCGCTCCGTTAACGCTATATGCATGATCAATGTTCTGATAAAATATCTAGTCTGATCCCTTGTAGAATAATTCCTGCACGCAATACTTGCGCTGCAAATTGCGCACATCCTTTTACCCTTCAAATTACTTTCGGCCGTACAGTAATATTCTGTGATGCTTTCCTATCCCGAACTATGCGAATGTGGAACAGTTTACCATCTACTGTTTTTCCTCGGGCTTACGATCTGCGACGGTTCAAGAGTGACATACATCAGCACCTCCGCCACTTTCCTCATGTCCCATAATCCTTTCCCTATCTCCTACCTGCCATTGCTGTGCTTTTCATCATGAGGTATCCCCTGAGCTTGATTTAATAATATAAATAAAAAAACAACTAAACCTTATTATTTCACCTTTCTTTGATGCAGGATTAGTCTAATAAAAATATGGTTTTTTTAATTAGCAAACAATAATTTTTAAAATAGATACTTGGCATTTTTTATTTCCGCAAACTGATTCATTCGCGCGGCGCAAATGAATCAGTTTGCAGAAATAAAAATTCCCACTGACCAGTTGGCAAATGTCTTTTTGTCAAATGTCCACTGAACTATCAACAAAAATGTGAAGAAGTTCTTTATTCCTCATTTAAATCTAAATTAAATGAGGATAACATCAGGATGAATATTGTAATGCATCACTGATAATATTTATCATAAATAAGGATAAATCAAATTACTAGACAATTGCATGCATTGCAATATAACAATATTTCATATAAAATGTACGCACATTATGCAAGCAGAATTAACATAGAACAGGAAGTAGAATTAAATCAAAATTATGAGGAAATTTGTTTCGAAAAATTTCAACACTTTCATTTCCTCATTACAGCATATATGGCTTATGACTTAGGTAATTGATTTCCATACATAAAGCATAATGCCCAATCTACAATGCACGGTAAAACCACGTCGTCAAAACGATATGAATTTTTGGGTTTGCTTCCCACTCTTGAATTTTAAATTTTATGCTTGAGAAAATGTCCCTTCTCTCTCATTTATTTGACGACATGAGCACGAGCTTATGTGTAGTAGTTAATCAGCAAAAACGATATAGTAATACCTCAGGTGTATTCAGCATAATTTAGAACCATGTAGGCGAATTCAGAACAAAACAGCTGTAAACTGGAGCTTGCACTTTCAGTTTTAAAAACAAAGTTTTATATTAACTGTCTTGTACCCTAATTAAATTTTTAGTTTGCTATAATCTTATAGTATAAATTATTGAGACCAGATACTTCCTTTGATGTAATTTTGCAATGAAATCTGCATGACAATTGACAGTTAAACAGCTGTTTAATTTGGCAGCTTACCACTACTTACATATTTCGTGTATTTATATGCATTCTTCAGCAAACGATATCGTTTTGACGACGTGGTTTAACCATGCATTGTAGATTAGGCATAAGAAACTAAAAATAAATTGTAAACAATGCCTTATGTAAACCAATGCACTCAAGCATCGTACAAGTTAGCCGACTGATTCTGATATGGTTCATTGTTTTACGAAAACAAAATATTTGTAAACAAAGAAGGCAAGGCACCCAGTGTGTATCATGTTTTGTGTGGAAGTTATTTTCTCATATGAAATATTACCTTACATTTAGGAAATAAACTCGACTTAAGCAATTAGAAATAAGTTGGCATAAGAAATAATTCTGCATAAATAGAATTACTTTGGTTTTCTTTTCAGAAAAATTTCCCGCTAATGGAGTGTATAACTAAAATTCCGACGAAGAAGTAAAAAATTCGCCCAATAAACACATCTTTATCAGGTCAAAAGCAAGACACCAGCAACACAGAAGAAGATGACGACACGATCAAGCATCACAACAGCCCCAATATTTAATGACGGAACTAAAGAGGCACTCATCGCCCATATGTTAAGCAGATCGCGGAACTCAGAAGTACTGTATCGGAATTACAGACGAATTTCCAGCAGCAGAGCACCCAGCCAACTATTAAATAACCTAACCAACAACATGGAGACTCAAAACCTGGAAGATCAACTGAGAGACCCCCCTCCCCCCTCCCCTTCCACCCTCCCCCTTCCCCCTAGAATACAAGTAAATGCTGAAAACTCGAAAAACCTTAATAGTGCTAGCGTTAATAGATTTAGCATCCTCGATCAGGATGGGACAGGTAGGGTTAGGTCTGAAAAACTCCCGCCCATCGTCTCGAATAACATTGAAACCAAAGGCACAAACCATCGACACAATGAAATATTTCACCCACGACTTCACCTTGAAAAAGATAAGTAAAAATGTGACGCACGTTCATTAAATAGCTTCTAGAAAGCGCCAAGGAGCATTACTTCACGTAAACACCGAAACGCATTCTTAAAAGCTTCGACGGCCCTTTCAACGAAGCAGACATAGCAGAAGACAAGCAAAGGTATCATCGAGATTCTGAAAGTTTACCGTTTTTGCACGACGAAACCTAATAAAGAAAAATAAAACCCTAGACATGTGGCTTGTCAAACATTCGCAATCAGGCAACTTAAAAGAACCTGTTAAAAGTGAACTACCTACTATACGAATCGGTCTCCATAGAGCCACTAATGGCCAGTTTCACAGTCTGAGCTTAAACCAAATATTTAGTTTAAACTCGACGAATGAGTTTCACAATTTGGTTTAAACCCTGGTTTAAACTAAAGTTTAAACCATACTATCCCTCGGTTTAAACTCAAGATAAAAGTATTTGAAAAGTGTGACATTTTATTTTGACAGTAGCCTTGTTTGTATCAAGAAAATAATTTTATCATGGACTTAGATTTGGACATTTCTAGCGATGAAGAAGATTTTTTTGAGTTAAATTTTCAACTATATCGACGACTGACAGTAATTAGAAATCGGCCAAATGATTTTAATGAGTGGGACGACGTTGATTTTTATGCTAGGTTCCGTTTAAGTAAAGGACTTTGTCACTTTATCTTCGAATCTATCCCTTTTCTTGCGCTCTATTATATATCTTTCTTTATGCACTAGGGAAGACAATAGCTAAACTTCTCTTATGCTAAAATTTGCATCCTTTTTTAATGTTGGCATATTTAAAATTAACGAATATCACTACATATTTCTTATTTTTAACTATCTGATTTTTACTTTTTCCGATTGACAGATTGATTGATAAAAAAATTGCTTCACATTGGTGGTGATAACTAATTTCCTTCACAATTTAAGCAGTATACTATCAACGTTACTGAAATAATGCACTGTGAAACCCAATTTGGTTTAAACTACATTTAAACTTGGAGGATGGTTTAAACTAAACCTTGGTTTAAACCCGACTGTGAAACCGGCCATAAAAAGAACAGAACTTCTTCAATGTAAAAACTGCCAAAGATATGGGCATACTACTGCGAATTTCAAAATGCTATATCGAGGCGTTGAATGCACTACAAACCACCCTCCTGGCGAATGACAAAAAAACTTTTACGATGCGCCTAAATGCATTAACTGTGGTGAGGAAGGTCACCATTCTAACTACAGGAACCGTCCACAGTACTTAACTATTATAAAAAGATTCCAGGAGGAAAGGGAAAATCTCCGTTAAAAGAACACTTTTAAGAGAGCCTCAGTCAATAACAATGTGCAACCTAACATCTCATTCGCTAATCTGTTTATTGAGCACCAACAACCAAACATCGACAAACAATCGGGCACACATTCCAGCGCCACCACAAAGCTCCCCGCTTTCACTTTTTAATTACGAGTGCCAATTGTTCGGAAATAGTTTCTCGAACATTCTAAGGCAAATAAGCGATTTCTTACACTATTACAAAACCAACAACTCTACAGACGAGAAGAAGCTTGCTCTCGTCTATTTCCTATTTCAAATAGCCCAATGAGCTCTCCGCACTTACAGGCAAGTAAGTTATATGTCCTCAAAATAATAGCTCTAAATACTAACTCTCTTATAAACAAAAACAAATTCCAGACCAGCTCTCTTCAATAGAACAAACAACTATTAAGCTCATTTGCGATAAGTTAGAATTCATTTTCTCTTCTATTTACCGTCCACCAACCTTACCATACGCCCTAAGCCCAACCGACTTAACTAAAATTTTCCAACTATCCAACTCTACCCCGCCAAGCAAAATGGGCTACGTCGTAATTGGCGGCGATTTCAATGCCAAGCACAAACATTGGCTAAACACCACCACCAACTAATCAGACAATGCCCTCTACAGCTGGTACACGGCAAACGCAGTCCTCCTAAACCTAAGCCTGCTGTCCAGCAGACCCTTGTCATTACGTCTCAAACACCTATATCTATTTAGGTCTCTTCATTACTTCTGCTAATCTCGAGTCTGCACCTTCCGCATCCGATCAGGACGGTATAATCTCGGGTACATACTGCCCACCGAATCTAACAATAATGCACAACTACAGCAGAACGAATATGTACAAACTCAGACACACCATAAACAGAGACCTCAAACTATTAGATATCCAAGTAGATAGAAACCTCAACATCGAGGAAATAGATGAACTAATTAACATACTAACCAACATCATAAACAATGCCATAGATTCCTCAACACCAAAATGCAAGATCCGCAGAAACTCCCAGAATTAACTAACTATTAAAATAATCAATACTAAAAATAAACTTAGAAAAATCCTCCATAGAATAAATTTACTCAATACACACAAAAAAAACCAAATAAACTCCCACTACAATAACCAGTGGAATCACAAACTCTCTAACATTAACCTAGACACCAACACCTCCAAAATAATAAAAAACCCAACTAATAACCTGAGCTCCCGAGTCTTGTCCAACCTGAACACACCTATAAACAACATACCCACCACCCTGTTAGATAACAACGCGAAAGCTGATCTCCTAGGCAAGTACTTTAACAGCACCGTCTCCACTAACTCCATACTATATCAAGATACTAACACCTTAACAATAATAACTCCGTAATAATACAAATCTCAATACAGCCTTTAGTTATATGCACACAGCAACAGACGCCAACAACAATCCCCAACAGACACCTGGTCCCAGAAACAGTAACCTCGACTTCACAAACGAAAAACTCACATCACAATATATACGCAGCCGTGAGAATAAAAAGTCGATTGGTTCGGATAACATCCCTAATTTCATTATCTGAAATTTACCCGAATCTTTCTCTCAAAAACTTTCTCTAATATTCAACCACTGCTTTAACATAGGCCACTTCCCTAAAGCCTGAAAGCATGCCAACACCGTACCTCGCCCAAGGATCCATTCTCTCCCCAATCCTATATAATATACACACCCGAATCTATATCTTCATTACGCAAATGATGTTATAATCTGCATTAGCTCCAAGAATCCTCTACTCGCGATAAATAAAATCAATCGTTACCTTCAATCCATCTCCGAATACTTTTCCGAATGGAAACTTCAAATAAATGTGACTAAATGCGAATCCATAGCCTTCATGGGAAAACATGCATAAATCACCAAAAAGAGACCGTCAAGTACGTTGGCCTCACGTTTACCCGAAACTTCAAGTTCTATCACCACATAGACTATATTATAAAGAAAACCACAATCGCATATATCAAGTTGAGACCAGTACTCAAACCAGCTTTGAACGAGCGGATTAAAATAATATGCTACATATAAACAGCTTGTTAGACCCATTCTTATCTACGCGTGCCCCATATGGACGGACATATCTCCCCCACATATGGAACGCATACGCATACTTGAAAGATCAATTCTAAGAAATGCACGCACTATACAGGAAACAAAATTCTTATTTTTATTACAATGACAAAACTCTCTACCAAAGAACCAAAATCTGAAGAATAGACCAAGTAATAATGAAACAATCCCTCAACTTTTTCAAAATGCTTGATTACCTTCAAGACCCCATTCTTGATGACTGCGTAAATTTCCCTACAGAATACCTGGAATCACTTAATTGCACCTAAATAACACAAACCATAACAATGCAAATAAGCTCATCTACTACCACAGACCCAACAACCCAAATCTGCCACATCTTGTTTACAACTTAACATAGTGAATAAAGTTTTCAGAAATTACCTGTAACCTAAATTAACTCTTATCTCTTAAGAATAAAATTGCATTTACAAAGTAGTCATAGGACAGGGTACCTTTACACATGCTTTAGACTAAGTCAGGTATCACGAGTTTTTTTTTTTTTTTTTTTTTTTTGTAAGGCCATTTTGCTCGTAGAATAGCTCAAAAACATGTTTTAATTAAATAGGACAACTTTAGGTAGAAATTATTCTGCCTAATTATAAGAATTCAGGAGCACTTAGCAAGTAAGTTAGAATTGTCAAATGTTGTAGGCCAATAAAATTTATTTTCGAAATTGTTTTCGAATAAACACAGTCAGTTTTGGTCTAATAGAGTAGAAATTCTGTCTTTTTTAATTTAACCCGCAGACTCTGAACAAGGTATAACTTTAGGTTGTCATAAGACACCAAACTCACGTGTGAGATAAAGGCTGAGCATGCTCACCAATCACGATTATAAGATTTGCAAATTACAGGAGGAGCTCATCAGTACTGACAGATCTACGCTAAAGAGGTCTTATAAACAGATAAAAGGTAATCGAATCCTTACAATATTTTTATTTTAAATAAACGTTTGTTTTTTTTTATTTATTTATTTATATTTTTAAAATATATTTTTATTTAAATATTTATGTCTTTTTTCGTTTTTTTTTTTTTTGTTATACATCTTTTTCTTTAAATTCCTTTTACAAACTTTAGAGCAATTTTATTACTAACTAGGGGAGCCCGGCGGCGTTGCCCGACGATAATGTAGATGACTAGATTGGTGGAGGTTGGGGTTGGAAGGGGTGGGGTGGTTAGAAATGCATAATAGCAGAACCTCATCCAGGCCCGGAGGCTTCCTCGAGGTGTTGTCGAAATTTTCAACACGGGTTTTTAAATGAAGCAACACAAAACCAAGCCAGCAGCTAGCCTAAAGGCCTAGCCGCAGAACGCGCTTTGCTCAATGTTGGAAATTTTTCTCTTTCAGGCCTACATCTGTTAACAGATGTACTAACAAAATTACAATGACAGCACCGAGCCCGGTGGTATCATTTTGTTTTCATTTCTCTGAGGCAAGCCTTGAGGCGAGCTGCAAGGAAGCCTGAGAGAGGATGTTGACTCGATCGCGCGGCTCCGCACTCTTGGGTTTGTGTGTGTGTGTGTGAGGGTGGGCGTGCGAGTTTGTTTATATGCGTGGGATAGTATAGCTTCTTCTTCGACGCGCTCTGGACCTGTGCCCACATATACAGGGTGTTCCGGAAATGTCTTTAATCCTTTAAGGGGATGAAAGTGGAGGTCATTTGGGTCAAAAAAGTCTAGATACTTTTATATCGAACTCCGCTTGGTTTTCGAGTAAATCGATAATATCGATTTTCGAGATTTTGCATACCTTGTCAGAGTAATTTCGTTATAAGTTCTATTGTAATTAATGGATTGTGACGTTCAAACTTTTATGTAAAAGAACACATATTGGCCTTTCTAAAAATGTATAATAAGTTATAATTGTGCCCTCAATTATTAAAAAAAAAAAACAGTTATCTCTAGAATTTACACTTTTTTACCAAACTTGATATTTACGTAGATTTCGTTATTCCGCATCTTCATTTTTTCGGGAGGGGCAAGCTCTGGGAAGGTCGGGAGTTCAAAGTTTCAACTTTAAGCGGCTATATTTGAATAAAAACCACCAAAAATGTGTTTTCCATTTATGAATTTAGCTTACTTGCTAGAACAATACTTGGTTGAGAAAATATAGCCGCTTAAAGTTGAAACTTTGAACTCCCGTCCTTCCCAGAGCTTGCCCTTCCCGAAAAAATGAAGATGCGGAATAACGAAATCTACGTAAATATCAAGTTTGGTAAAAAAAGTGTTTTTTCGAAATTACCCCCTCCATTTTCGAAATTCGAAATCGAAAAGTACCCTATCTAATAGCCAGTTCAGATTCCTGTACAATGACATATAAATGGTTGTAGTAGATTAAACACTGTAGGAGGAGATAGAATCCTACGAACAAACTGAAGATTCCCTCGATGGGCACATCTTCCAAATGTTTGCTTATAACTTTTGATTGTTAGTGTTGATAGCACATAGGGAGGTCATTTTGGAAAGGGGACATAATTCGCAAATTTTTTCATAGTTTTGCCAAGTTCGTGCAATGGTGATATTTGGAATAAATGTACACTGAAGCGCGACAAAAATTTTGGTGAAATAATTTTGGTGAAATAAAAAATTCTAGAGATAACTGTTTTTTTTTTTTTAATAATTGAGGGCACAATTATAACTTATTATACATTTTTAGAAAGGCCAATATGTGTTCTTTTAAATAAAAGTTTGAACGTCACAATCCATTAATTACAATAGAACTTATAACGAAATTACTCTGACAAGGTATGCATAATCTCGAAAATCGATATTATCGATTTACTCGAAAACCAAGCGGAGTTCGATATAAAAGTATCTAGACTTTTTTGACCCAAATGACCTCTACTTTCATCGCCTTAAAGGATTAAAGACATTTACGGAACACCCTGTATATGTGGGCACAGGTCCAGAGCGCGTCGAAGAAGAAGCTATACTATCCCACGCATATAAACAAACTCGCACGCCCTGTATATGTAGTAAATAAGTAAAAAACCCCAATTCTTATGATACCCTAGATGAATGCCCGTATGAAATTTTGTATGGTCACCGTTTTCACAGTATTCGTAAAAACCCTAAATTTTTATATGGCAATACCAAGAATTAGTTGCCCGATTTATTCTATTTTTCTAATTTCATTTCCTATTACTATAAAAACACAATGTACCAAATTTCAGCTATCTATGTCAACACGTTCTCAGGCAGTGTCCAAATATATATAGTGGAAAACGAAAACTACACTCTTAAAAATTTTTACTTGTATAATGTAGGAAAATAAGTTGCCTAGTGTGTAAAGTAAAATTACATACTGACAAGTACTGTACTATACGAAAAGGAAATTTACAGGATGGAGTGGATTGAAGAAACTTGTGTTAAATTAAAAGAACTTACCAATATTGAAACGCTTCACATTCAAAAATGCATTATTACAAAAATTTAAGTAAAAGAACTTACCAATATTGAAACGCTTCACATTCTAAAATGTATTATTACAATAATTAAAGTAAAAGAACTTACCAATATTGAAACGCTTCACATTCAAAAATGCATTATTACAATAATTAAAGTAAAACTGCATGAACTTTTGTTCGCTTGACTTATTTAAAAGTAAAGTAGCTTATCAGTATGGCAATATTTTACTTAGCAATATGAATTACTACTTTAATTTAAGAACCTAATAAAACATTAAATGAAAACATGAACCGCAGTTTTAATACCACGACTTGTATTATCTATACATCGTAGAATTGTAAATTATCAACCTTTTCATTGCCATTGGGGACCCACACCGAAAGTAAAGCTTATAATATTCAATTTTAATTTGGCATCTTCTAGAGAAGTGGATTATTTCCTTTACCATTTTCTATAAGGTCATCGAAAAAGAATTAACAGAGAGCCCCAGGATTGGCCCTGGTAAGCTACAAGGCATTTGCAGAGAAAGTGAAAAGAGTCTTCTTTCATTACCGTTGACGCAGCTACGGCAATTGGTATTGAAAAAGCTTTTTTAATTCAAAGAAAGTGTGGTTTTTATTTTCAGATCCCCAAATATTTTACAAAAACATCTTCATAGATTTTTAAATGCATAAACAAAAACATAATATAAGTTAACTAGTTTTTCAATTATATATTCTTTTTAATTCAAAGAAAATGGAGCTTTTATTTTCAGATCCCCAATTATTTTACAGAAACATCTTCATAGATTTTTAAATGTATATAGGGTTTTAAAGACTTACAGCACACAATTTTTTTAATTTTGACATTAAAGATATTACCTTATTGAGAGATAATAAATTTCTTTTTGAGCTTCTAGTGGCATTTGGACAAAAATTGTGCAAAAAAATCTTTGAATAAATTCTAAAGATAATGAAGCCTCTCGAGGATATTTAATATTTAATATAAAAAACATACAAATAATTTGCTGGACCGCTTCCAATAAATCAATGCTCCTAGAATTAATTTCCTCTCCATCCACGAAGATGTAATAAATATATTTCCCGCCGGATTCAACGGCAGCAATCCACGGTGCTGATCCGGGAGATTTCAAATTTGACCTTAGTAAGTCTCCCTAAGAATAAAAATATTTTAATATACATTTTGGTCAATGTGTATTTAAATAAAGAATTACCTGGAAAACTTCTAAAAGCTGCTTCCGATCCTCTCGAAAATAATGGAAAATGAAGTCGAAGACATTCAAGTCTTTAATTGGGCAATCACGAGTATCTTCTTTCGCAAAAAACGCCACGGTCTGGAGATTTTTAAGGCGTTTTCCGAAGGTTATTAAAGTATCTTTAGTTTGGTTGAAATTTACTCTTAGTTTCTCATGTGTTGTGTTCATTAACTTATCAAAGTGATTAAATGCACATTCCTTACGAAGAAGAAACGGCCATTCGTTTTTTATATCTCTTGAGGATGGAGTTGTATTTAAAAACTCCCTTTGTACATCATATGTATGACCCATAAAGTCAACTATAATTTTCCAGTCCTCTCTAGATAGTCGATTTCTCTTAGAAAGTGCTACAAGTTGGACTCTCTTCTCCTCGATAGTTTCTTGATCTAATATATCAGGCTTTTCACTTTTTTCTTTTGTTTGGAGGAACACTTTTCAATAATTCATCTGTTCCACAACGGTTTAAATAGTTGTTATGATTAATAAGTTTTGTTAGTATCATTGAACATTTGAAACTCATGTCATTTCCATCTTGATCTTTTTCGATGACAGTGTCCGGATATGCACTCGCAAGCTGCTGACAAACTTGGCGCAATACAGCTACGGGAATATAAAGCGACTTAGCTCTCAGTTCTAATATAATAGTATGAACCAAACTATTGACTAAACTTCCAAGTATTTTCTTTTCTTTGAATGCAGTTTGGATATCCGTAGAAAATTTTTCCCATGGAACTTTGAAGCTCTGAAGTAATTTATAGGCAGAAATTGAAGCCGATGTAGGGCTAATCTCAGCTATAGAAGTTGCAGTTCGCGATACCGACAAAGTTAAAGGTGAACTATTATAAGAAGCTTCAGATAAGCTATCAACTGTAGTTATAGAGGAGTCGATGTTATCTATAGTTGTTAATGATTTAGAAGTACTCGGTATTGCTTCTTTTGATGGAAACCATATCTCGGCGTGATCAAGTACCAAAAAGGTTTCCTTGGCAAATAATTGCAGTCCTTCGTCATCTAATATTTCAGACCCATCAGACTCTAAAACTAGAACATTGCCACTTATACCCGCATTGTTTGCTGTAAATTAATAGTGGTACGAATTAAATTAAATTACAAAGTATGAAAAAATTTTACCATTTGTAATTAATTCCTGCAATATCGGCCGACCCACGAGGACTTTCCTTATAAATCGAGTGGAATCCCACACTTTAAATGGAAGTTTTTCTTCCATTAATAATATGAAACTAAGACAAGTGTGGATGGAAAATGTACCCAATATTTGTATGTTTTTAATTATAACTAAAGAATAGATATTTATGTATATAATAATTATCCATAACTACACTAAACAAACGTGTTTTCTAATAATCAATGTACGTTAAAAAATGAGTCTTTTTGCTGCTATATTACTTTTTTCTTTTGTTTTAATAAATATCCGAAGTAAAGATGTTTGTTTTTTGTTTAAAGTGTAAATCCAAAATTAAAATACGGCATATTTTAAGGTAATATAAAAGGTTTTGTTATACTCGTACATCACAAGTGGGTGTATACTGCAGATTTGTTCGTATTGAATTTGTTTGTAGTCGTGAAATCCAGAGTCATTCACATATAAACCCATTTTGTAATTATAAAAGAAAATACCTACTGAACCATAAAATACTACTTTCTGAAAGTTCTCATCAAGAAATGTATTATCTATTTTAAGAATTTCAATATTGTGAAAGTCATCTATGTTTAGAATTATGCACATGTTTTCCTTATAATCTATTCCTTTAATGCTAACCCTTTTGGTCACAAACCTGATTGAGCTACATAGAGGAATGCGAAACATGCTTGGAACATAAATCTCAAAAGCTGTGGATTGTACATCGTTTGGAAAACCTTCATTCTCCAAAAAGCTCTGATAGAGTTGATGCCTCTCACACAAAATCTTTGTGATATTTCTAAAGTTTTTACTCCGTCTAGCAATGTTTTTAAAATACTGGTGTTTGTGTTCACATCTCACGGTCCATAATTTGATAAGTGGTCCATATTGAGCTACCAATTGAGGATAGTGCATCAGAAAGTGATGCTTTGGTCTTAGCTGTATATTTGGAAAGCACTTTTTACGGTACGAGATGTATTCATAAATGGTCCCATTTAATGTTCCTAACTGATTTTGAGATAATTCATGGCAACAAATTAACCTACACATATCCAGTAATGATAGAAACATCATCCAGACCTCATCGTCAACATTAAAATTGCGTTGTAAACCAATCAAAGGGAAAACAATTACGAACATCCAATTTTGGTAAGCAGTTCCACCGAGCTTGTTAGCTTTAGCGGATACTTTCGGGACCGATGTATTACTTTCAAGCTTTTTCACCAGATGCTGAATTTTACTATTGAAGAAATCAATTGTCGTAAACATTTTGGAGACAAAGTATTTAATAATAAGCATCATATCAAATTGAATAATTCCCTCGAATAAATCATGCGCAATGCAAGGGGGTAACCCAGGCTGGCAGACGTGGTAATGCTGTAAATCGTTTAGGCATGAAGATGACTTGATTCCTTTATAACTCTCATTTTTTCCAGCTAAATTCAATACATCATTTTCATAATTATCTATAGTTCTTTGAAATTTAGGTGTAATGTCTCCAATTTTCAAATCACTTTTTTTAAAATAACAAAAGCGACACAAAAATTCGGACATACTAAAATTACGTGAAAACCCCCCAATTTGGTGGCTTCCTAAGTTATCTCCAAGTACGGCAATAACGCTGCCTTTAATCAACTTTCCGTTCATATTAATTTTTATTCCACGAGTTTCAAGAGATTTCAAGTCTTGAAGCAAAGGATCAAATATTTTATTAAAACCAAACATTTTAACGTATTTCTCTTTGCAGAGTAAAATAAGCTGAAGATTGTCAACCTTAGATCTAAAATGATCTTTTAAATTACCTATAATTGCGTACACAGCCAGCAATTTATGCTTTCCTTTGCTCGATGAGAGCGCATTGCATATTTCGAAGGAATCTTGATAGAGTATTAACTCTATTTTTTGATCACCTTGATAAAAAAAGGTATTGTTTTTATATACTGTGCCGTCAGTGTAATTGCAATATTTTCCTTCTATTCTCGGTATGGAAAACATAATTTGTTGAAAATAACTACTTTTATTCATGAGATTTTGAAGTGTTTGAAGAATAGGCACATAATGAAAAATCGCATCCTCATGATAGTCAGTTTTCCCTAACAAAATTTCTACAGCAGGTACATAGCCCTGACTATTTTTAAATACCTTTTCCCTTATATACGGATTCCTCAGTTCTTGCAAATTAACCGAAATAAATAATTCTTGTAAAAATTCTTTTTCTAGATAGAGAACGTTGTGTTTTTCGCATAAGTTATGCAAAGCTTTACATAAAGAAGTATTGACACACGTCTCAAAGTTCCGAAATTCATCTAAAATTAATGATATAATCTGTTCGGAGACTCCGTATTTCGATTTTAGTTTTAAAAGTAGCAAACTCAATTTTCTATCAAAATGAATTTCGGATGTACTTTCCAAGTTACTATCAAGATAATCAAAGCTCGCGTTTATTAATTCATCTGTGGTTTTTACCTCAATTGCATTTTCAAAACAATCAGAAACATTTTTTATTTGTGTGACGAATTTAGATTTATGTTTTCTATAAAAATGCGTTTTCAATGAATTTTTGTTATAGAAACCTCTTTCTCTATTGCAGAAAGGACACATTAAACTAGGAAGAGTCTCAAAATGTGAGAGGAAATGCTTCCAAAATATTGAAAGTGTTGTACTTTGGAATGCACACAGATTGCACTCTAACATAGAAACTGATGTATTTTCTTTTTTATGATTTCGATAATAATGCGATTTATAGCTTCCAAATTTACGTAACAAGCCGTCGCAGTCATAGCATTTAAATTTTCCCTTAAGCACAAATCTGTGCTTGTACAAATGTTTATTATAGAGATCTAACTTATTGAATACGGATTTACACATTAAACATTTAAACATCTTACTTACCATAAAACTTCTCGGAAAAATTAGGAAAGAATTCACAAATTCACTAATGAAAATATACATTAAAATTCACTTACAAAACTGTTCACGATTGCAGCAGCAAAAAGACTAAACGTAAAATCATGCATGCTGTTATAAACACCAACGCTGAGAAAACCATGCCGCCTAAAATATTACCTAATACACATTCACACTACTACTTACTAAGTATATATAATATGTATCAGTGAAAAGTATCTCTTAATGCAGGCAATCACGCCACATAGAGGCAATAGTTGATCGCCTGAACAACAGCCCTTCCATAGAACTATGCCTCTTATTATATACCTACACATACTATTGTACCGCCATGTTCTGCTATACCGTCGACGACTTATCGGCAGAAATTACTCTCTTGGAGAAAGAATTTCGATTTAAACAGGTCGTATAGTCTAAAACTATTGCTCCCACAGAAATTTAAATTATATTAAATTACAGCCCAATATGTTTTCTTTCTAATGGATTTTAAAAAAATCCCGTATTTGAACAAATTTATGGAAATTATAATGTTTGAGCGAGATCCAAGTTACTTTTGTATGAAAAACACAAGCAGTAAAATAAGGCAAGAAGTGTGATCGAATCTAACCGCGTGGCCGCGTGGTCGTTCTTCCTAGCTTCGTTTCATACAATCACAGCAATTCCCGTTCATTTCCAAAACAAAATATTATACGTAAAATCTTTTAAGTAGAATTACATATAAAGAAGTATTTTCTTCTGTCACACACTATTATATGTACCATCATATTGAAAATTATTTAGAGCTTTTAATATTTTCATTTAAATTTGATGAGTTACTAGTAAGAAGTAAACCATTGTACATAAAACATTTAAAATTACTTCATTTAATGTAATTCATGATGCAATTTTCAATATTTTTATTGAAAATTACAGTGTCATATGCAATTATGCTATTTTAACTGCAATATTCTTCCATGATAGGCAATTTTCTTAGTTTTTTAAGTAATCTTACTAAAATTTAAGCAAATTGTCGGTTTTACTTTACGCAACTTAAAATGACCTACATGATATGAGAAAGACATTTTAATATGTAAAATTTTACTATACTATTCAAGCATTATTCAAGAAATTTTTAAGAGTATACTTACTCCTTGTGATGAAACTATATGTGCCCTAAATATTTAACTTCATTTTTGAATAGAGCACATTTACTGGCACTGAGCTTCAATTTTGCATCTTTGAGTCTTTGAAGTACGTCCCGTAAGTTGTTTTTATGTTCCTTGAATGTGCTTCCGATTATTATTATGTCGTCCTGTTGGGAATGGCAGGTTATTTATAACTAGAACAAACAATAGATGAAACGCAAGTTTAGTACGATAACAATTCAAGAGCTTTATTGAGATGATTTTTATAATTAAGTACAAAGTACAACCGACGCGTGTCAAATAGACTGACGCTTGTCAAGTTCGGATCAGTGTAAGTGTGCTCACCACACACTGCACGAATAGTCCGTAGAATTGTCTGTGTGTAGGAAAATACGGTTGTATTATTGTTGAATTACACTGGGTATGTGTATGATTTCCTGTCCTCAGGACAATTTGCCCAGTCTGCATCCACGAAGCATTTTAACCGGGTAGAGCTTCGCTTGAAAGAAAGTCCTAGGTCGAGAGTACCTTTAAGGTATCGTAGTACACGTTTTGCAGCTATCCAATGAGTAGTATCGTGATCCTCGTTAAATTGACTCAGATAACTGACTGCGAATGCGATCTCAGGCCTCGTGGATACCGCAAGATACGTAAGAGAGCCCATTAATTCACGATAAGGCACGATGGATTTTTCTTCCTTGGAATTACAGGTTTGCAGTTACAGTTTCCCAGGTATTGTTTTTAATAATCGACTTCATTTCCAAAGCCATAGCTTTGTACCAGTCTTCGGATTCTGCTCCAAGAATGCTGTTTTTCTTGATGGGTACTTCCGAGAGAAACGCAAATTCCGATGCCGAATTTCCCGTTTGTGTCGTGATCATTGTCGTATAGTTCTCTAGTTGGCAATACTCAATAAACCAGTAAGATTAGAAAGATCATTACCTTATCATCAATTATTACCCAGTATTATACGAGCCAAGCTCACTTGAGCGAAAAGGCGATGCGGGGCTTTTCCCTTCGACTACGATAAAGTTAACACGTTATATGGACTAATAAAATAAGTTATAAATGGTACGGAGTGTTTTTATTTAAATCGATTGCCTGGCCAATAACACAATAATCATGTTGTAAACCTTTGTGGGCCTTTCCCTCGCTCCAGTACGTACAAGCCATGGTCTTCCGAGTCCACGCCTTTCACTTTCCTGGCTGGTTTCCTCTTCTTCATGGCTTCCGAATAGATCGTCAGATACGTTCTTCGTCTGCTGTTCCGGTTGGTTGATGTTCTTTTCCAGCAACGAAGGGGGTTCCATTATGACTTTGATATGGGGATTTTGTTTTTCAACTTCCAGACGTTCATCTATGGAATTAAAGAAATCTTTGGGGATGGCTTGATAGTACTCAAGAGGTTTCTTCATGTTAATAATTTTAATGTCTCGCGATATTACAACTTGTTTTATGGATGGTATCCATATTCTATGGCCTTTAGATTCTTGTGCATAACCCAAGAAAATTCCTTCTTGACCTCGAGGTTCCAGTTTTCCAATTCCTAGTTTCCTCGATAGGCAGTGGACCTTGCTTCCGAATTCGTGGAAATGTCTCACATCGGGTACTTTTCCGGTCCATAACTGATATGGCGTTTTTCCTTGCAAACTGCTAGTTGGTACTCGATTTCGTATATAGTTGAGACTGCTTCTGCCCAAAATGTAGGTGGGAGTTTGGCTTGAATTAAAAGACATCTGGCCATTTCGTATAATGTGCGGTTCTTTTTTTCACATATCATGTTCTGTTCCGGGTTGTATGCTACGGTGCAGCTTGAAATACCGTGCTCCTTCAAGAAATCATCAAAAGTATTATTTATGTACTCACCGCCATTATCTGTATGTAACTGCTTTATTCTCTATTCCTTCTGGTTTTCAACAAGTTGTTTATATTGTTTGAAATGCTTAAATACTTCAGCTTTAGACCTTATAAATATAACTTCCGTCCACCTTAAGTGGTCATCTATAAAGGTAACACAGTATTTGGCACCTCCAAGTGATTCAGTCCTTATTGGATGTGGAGTACGGGTCATTTTTCCCTGTAAGCATATCTCGCAATTAATATTTGTGTTTGTACAAGAAAAATTCAAACCCTTCATTTTAATATCTCGTGGAATTTTTTTTAGGTCAGCGAAATTCAGGTGACCAAGCTTCCGATGCCACTCGAGAAGTTTTTTATTATTAATCGCGTTTCCGTATTTCGAACTGTTACCTACGTAGTTTGCAGATTCATTAAAATAGTACAAACCTCTGCTTATTTCCGCGGTCAATTTAGCTCTGCCCTTTTTGTCGATAACTTTTGCGTGATGTTTTGTAAACAAAACGTCATACCCGTTTTCTTTGATTTCTGCGCCGGAAATTAAGTTTGTTCTCAAGTAGGGAACGTATAGTGTGTCCTTTAGGTCAATTTTGACTTCTGACCCTAGGTAGTTATTGAAAAATGCAGCATCACCATTTGCTTTAATTTCAGTTGAGTCCTGATTTGCCAAGTTCAACTTTCCACAACCATTTTGTGTTTCACCAAAATGGTTTAATGACTTGCAAATATGACTTGTGGCACCGCTATCCAGACACCACTTCTTAGATTCCGATTCCCCGATGAAGGCTTCCGACGCACCTAAACTTAAATCCTCGGTTTTTCTTGCAAATTGTTGATTTTGGTTTTTAGATTTACAATCGATGTCTTTGTGTTCATACTTTCGACAACAATGACAATGGAACGGAAATTTTTCGTTTTATTAGAGTTACCTTTCCCGTATTCACTTGTGTGCACTTTGTTTTTGTGATGGTAGTTATGTTTTTGTCAGTGTTTCTGAACAAACAATACATTTTGAGTTTTAGAACTAGATTCAATACCACGAGAGTCACTTTCCTCTGTTATTTTAACCCGTAAGTTTTCTAGACTGGGTAATTCATCATGTGATTTAATCGCACATCGAAAGTTTTCATAACTTCGTGGTAAACTGCAAAACAACATCACTGACAATAAGTCTTGATTTAAATCTACTTCCATCTCTGTTAGTTTATCGACGGTGACAAAGAACTTGTTAGTGTCTTCGCGCACGTTACTGTTCTCTTCCATGCGTAGTTGTATGAGTTGTTCTAGAAGCATCGGTTTTCTAACGGGACCTTTCGACTGATAAATTCCTTCGAATTTGTTCCACATTTCCTTCGAAGTTATGCACCCCTTTACTTGCTTTAATTCAGAAGCATATATTGATAAGCTAATTTACGACTTTGTTTTGTCGTCATTTTCCTTGGCACGATTTAAGTCGCCGTCGACTGGTTCCGGTTTGATTTCCTTACCGTTTACATATTGCCACAGATCGTTTTTTGTTAGCAATGCCTGCATTTGCATTTTCCAAGTATCGAAGTTCTCCTTGTTGAGCAACTCGATTCTTGTTGCAGAGTTCATGGCGATTCACTTACACTTTTATTTATTTATTTTTTTGTTATTTGTGCCTGGGCCCATAACCTGTTGGGAATGGCAGGTTATTTATAACTAGAACAAAAAATAGATGAAACGCACGTTTAGTCCGATAACAATTCAAGAGCTTTATTGAGATGATTTTTATAATTAAGTACAACCGACGCGTGTCAAATTCTCTAATAGACTGACGCTTGTCAAGATAGGATCAGTGTAAGTGTGCTCACCACACAGTGCACGAATAGTCCGTAGATTTGTCTGTGTGTATGAAAATACGGTTGTATTACTTCCAATAATCCAAGTAGACAAGACATGTTTTCCAGGTTAAACTACGTAAAACATATTCCATTAAGGCCTAAACACAATTACGACGACCGGCGACAACTATAAGCAGCAACCACTGTCAAAGTCCTCCGTGGACAAACATGATACACAATTGCAACGACAACGAAAAAGAAGAAGATATATCTCTTGATATGGTTGTCTCGTACTCTATTCAAGGTAAAAACATACGTTCAATTTTTAAACGTAATTATGGATAGATTAATGCATATTGTGAGTGTACTAAATATGGTATATACCACCTACCAGATTTATTTATTATACGAACAATGTAGAAAAAAGAGGTGGTGGGTGCGTGAAGTAAATTTATCTAGAGCATTGAATAAATAACTAATAAGGAAACGGCATATCGGGTGAAAACGTAAGCATCTCGGCGAAATGTATTAGTGTGCTCTGTTTGTATTCGTTTCGTCATGGCAGTAATTAAATTCTGACATTCTGAAAGGGCACATTTTTCATAATCCAAATTCCTATGTAAACTAAACAAATTTTTAGCTTCCCCTTATTTTCAGATAATATTTCTTGGCGTTGCCTTTGTATGACTGGAATAATTTAGGCACCAACTGACAATAAAATTGTAAACAAATAAACCGGCATTGGTAAAGTGTTAATTCTTTTGCCATGGCTCTTTATTTTTATAGATATTTCACTTTTATTTTTTTTAAAACAATATAAGTAATAAGTAAAGCTATTAAGCTTACTTGAAGAACGCTTTCCCACGACAATAACTCCGTTCGTTCCTGCAGCACAGCACAGCGCACTTCATTACGGTTTTTTAAGACTCCGGAGTTTCTATTACATAAATTATCTTTCAGAAAAGAAATATTCCGCACTTATTTCACACTACTATTCATATGAAATGTCAGAATGTTGAACTGACACAAAATAGCGACGACGCCCTCTTGTCATTTCCCCCCCCCCCTCCCCCCGACCTTAGGTCACACTGTCATTGAAATTCTTAAACACGTACACTATATTTGCACGATACCCCGCTTCCTTATTAGTTATTTATTGAATGATCTAGAGACATCGATGATTTTTTTGTAAAAAGTTACAAAAGAATTAAAAGCAAAGATGTAGAGCACTTTTTTAAAATAACGAGGATGAGTGTAGCAAAATTTGATTTGCTGTTATTCCTCCTGAAAGAACGTCTTGATCGGTATTCAAGAAGAAAAGAGATAGAACCGGAAAATCGACTTGCCCTAACGTTGATGTAAGTCAATAGAAAATCTCTAAGAAAAACACAAGGAACCACACATATTCATTATAGGGTAAACTACCCAGTCTCGAGCCCCCCTTCCAATGGCGAGCGCCATAGTAAAATATTTATATATAACTAAGAAGGCGATAATACACCAATTCTTTTATTTTATTTAGATGTTAGCGGTATTATATGCCTGACATTTTACCGTTTTGCTGTTCTTCAGTCAGCATATTCAACTGAAGTTGTAAAGACATCTGTAACAAGTGTCTCCGATTTCTTACCGAATTTGCTAAGAGAGGTTTTTTTTTTGTGCGTTTTGCTTATATATAATTAGTTAGGCTAATAAAAGTGGACTAATATATGGTAATTTCTTATTATATTTGACATTTAGCTATATTTCTCACATAATGTGGCATGTTTTTCAAAAAACCGAGGGGCTCGTTATTGGGTATGAAATAGTTGAAATTCCAGTAAAGAGCCCCGGGGCTCGACAATGGTTTCTTTGTATGATTTTGTCACCCCCAGTCACGAGCCATCTCATAATACACGAGTTTTTTTTTTGTATTTTTGTATTTGCGTTAACTATGAAATTTACAGTTAGAAAATGGGAGGTAAGAAGAAGTATTCGGAGGATGATTTGCAAAAAGCGATAACGGAAATAAAAGAAGGATTATCTATCCACAAGGCAGCTAAAATATATAAAATTCCTCGTGGAACTCTACAAAACCGTTTGCATCAGAGGACAAAGAAGTCAAGTTTTGGCCCTTGTCCAGTTATGACGGTGGAAGAAGAGCAGAAAATGGTGGATTGGTTGGTAGATGACCACGCAAAGGGATTTCCTCGGAGAAAACATGAAGTTCAAATCATAGTAAAACAATTTCTGGACGCTTCTCCAAGAGAAAATCCTTTCTCTAACAACTTACCTGGAGAAAAATGGTACCAGGCATTTTTGCGCAGACATCCAACCTTATCACTTAGAATACCAGAGCCAATTACCGACGCGAGCTCTAAGGTCTCCGAATCCGACATTCGAAAATGGTTTGAGCAAATTTAATCTTATTTATCAGCTAAGGATCTCTTGGGTATTTTGGAAGATTCAAACAGAATTTGGAACGGAGACGATGTGTCCGAAAGGTGGCAAAGTTTTGGCACCAAAAGGTAACCGATGGTATTAGTTTAAGATTAGTTTTAGAGGTTTAGTTTTTGCAGGTTCAAGGAATATATATGAGACAGATAGGGGACAGGCAAAAGAAAATTTGACTGTCATGTTTTCATTTTCTGCTTCGGGATATGTGGTCCCGCCGATGATCATATATCCATATAAAAGGATGCCCAAAGATATCATTGCCTCCGTACCAGAAGGAATTAAGGTCCACAAATCGGATACAGGATGGATGACCTCACAAGTGTTTTTGGAATATATAAATATAAATATATAGCCTTGTCTTCATCATTCCATCCATTTACCTCGGAAGCTGCCTCGAATTGTCTCTTGAAGATGTGCCACGAATTTTGTCCATAAAATTTTGGAGGTTTCACTATACTTGCATCGGATATTTCAATTCCTTCGTTCCATGGTTGTCGATGCTTTATCCTCTCCAAATCTGCAATAACGTTTTCAAGTTGTTCGGTGATTTTTTGTTGAACTTCCGAAACCTTTTGTTGAAATTCCTGTTCAATTCCTTCAAATTTCAAATTTTGTTCTTATAAAGAACTTTTTAGAAAATTTGTCTGATCTTCCAAACGACTCTAGGAAATTCTACAGAGAACTCTTTTATTCGTCCAAACGGTTTTCCATAGATTTCTTCTGCTCATCTAACCGGGATTCCAGAGAATTCTTTTGTTCCTCAAAAGTATTATTTTGTTGCTCAAAAGCATTCTTTTGTTCCTCAAAAGCATTCTTTTCCTCATCTAAACGGGATTCCAGGGAATTCTTTTGTTCCTCACTGGAATTCTTCTGATCATCAAAAAGGGGTTCCATAGAATTCTTTTGTTCCTCGAGAGAATTCTTTTTTTTCTCGAGAGAAATCTTTTGTTCATCAAAACGGGCTTCCATTTTGCTTATTAAAGTACTCAAAAGATGTTCCATTTTCATCGCAGGCTCTTTTTCAGCTTCGGTTGCTTCCAAGTTCTCTTCGAAAACAAATGTCTCAGGATTCTTTCCTTCCTCTATCAAAGCTTGTCTAAGCCGCTCGACTAGAACTTTCTTTGTACCTGTCATTTGTAATGACCGGTTCCCTAACTCTTTTCAATTATCGCAATCCAATTACAACACTTTCGCTTCTGTATTACTTTCACTTGTTAAGACTGCAACGTCTACGACAAGACTCTCTTTTTCTCTGGCGGTAACAATTGCTACATTTATACCCTAGAAACTCTCCATATTATTTTGGAGTGTTCTACTCCAGAAGCTTCTTGATTATTGCATTCCTGAACCTTCCCGAAGGCTGAATCATCGACTCTCGGAAGCTAAAGTTGTTTACTCTCCATTTCCGGTAAATGTCACCACTTGTATCTTTTTTTTTGCACGTAACAATATAGATAACAATTAAGAGCAGTCAGTACCAAGATTTGCAAGTTTCATACATTTTTCAATGCGAATTTCTGGCAAACTATTTGTAGCAGAATAATGATTTATATCTTAAATTAAAGGTAATGAAGAGATCTAGTAAATAACGTCGGGAAAAATAAAAAGAAAATTGGAATTGAGATATTGGCTCGGAAACTTGCAAAAAATGGTAAAAATTGAAGTTTTTTAAATTAAATTCCTGTTAGTAGGAATTCTCATTTCTTTAGACTGTGACTATTTTAGAAAGATAAAGCCTAGATCTAGCAAATAACGTCGAGTTTTTTTCATTTTTAGTGACGCTTTTTTCAATTATTTGACTCTAATAGTACTTGTTTTTTCTTCCGATATTTCACCGACGAGAAATTGCAATATTTCGTTGAAAGTTGTTGAAATACAAAACAAAATAGCATATTTAAAAATTATGTGCAAACAAAATTTAGGAGAGCTAATTCTCGTTAAAAAATTTCGATTTCTTTGAACTGCAAATTTTCATTTTTCGTCTTAAATTATCGCTTGCTGGATTTCTGTCTTTTACGCTAGATGTCTCTGATGTGACTTATGGTCTCTGTCTAAGCTAATTTTATATGAACTTTCTCATTTTCAGGACACAAACCCACGTATAGTAAATTTTATTGCCTGCAGGCTCGCTGGTATGTAAATTGAATTTTTTGCTGAGAGCGAACAGCTTTTTAAAATTAAAGATTTTTAATTACAAAAATCAAATAGTTTCTTTTTAAGAGAAGTCAGTCTCTCGAAAAGAAACTATTTTATTTTTGTAAATATAAATCTTTAATTTTCAAAAGCTGTTAGCCCTCTGGCGTCTTCTGTAAGAATCATCTAATTCCCTGGCAAAAACAAATAATTTTTTTCTTTTTGTAACCCAAAAAGTCTTGATATGTGTTTTTCGTTAATTGTGTACAGTGGCGTGTGTCTGTATTTGAAAACTTTTGAAAGTTTCTCAAAGTGTTTCTTAAAACGTCATGTTTAAATTGATTTTTCACAGTCGGTACAAAAATTTGACTGACAAATATAAATAAACTCCAAATTATTTTATTTCATTTTTTATCAGAAAACTGCAACAAAAAAACAGAAATTAAATAGAAAAGGTAAAAATAACCACAGGTAAAAAAAAGATACCCAACACCCTGGGATAGTACATAGGTAGTTGTAGAATAATAAAAGGTTGGAAGGGATAAATAGAGTAATTCATGCCCAGTAAAAAGTACATGAATTCATTCTAAGTAGTGATCTCGTGGACTCTAGAGTATAAAAAAAAATTCAGTAAAAACAAAAAATGTACTGAAGAAAAATATTTGATGAGTGCTAGGCTTAGATTTAGTTGTGTAGATAGTTGTGAGTGTTTTTTATGTGAAATTTATAGAAATCTCGCGCAGGTGCGCTTATCACGGCGAGATGTAAGCATATGATGGGGGAAAAGTCTCAAGTCGCCTAACACGGTGAGATGCTTGAGGATTTATACAGGAATAACGCGCGGCGGTGTTAGGCGCGGCGTCAGATACTTATATCCTCAAGCACCCAATTACGCCAAAGGTTGATTATCATGACGGTGCGCTTAACACGGCGATAATTCGATCTGGAGAATCCCTTACCAATTCACTGCCATCAAAAACGCAAGCAAAATTTGGTATTCGAGTTTTCTACACACGGCGTAAGTGTGAATGCGGGTGAACGGTGTTCACTAAGTTTTAATTACTCAAACCTTGCATTTATTTCCCTTTTCAGATGAGACAGGTCAGCAGGTCAGGAAGGTAAACGCAAGAAGGAGCGAGTAGAGTACCCTGGGCCCTGAATGTTGAACAATTTTAATTATATGTTCACAGAAATAAAAATGCATTTTTATAAAAGCAAAAATTTTTCTTTTATTAATACTACATCATCTTTGTCAAATGTTTTTTTGCTGAATGTTTTTTTGTTTCTTTTTTTTTTCAAATATCCTAGAACGAAATGCCTGTAATCTATGGCTGTTTAGCAAATGTGAGCTAACATTGATAATCACGCACATATACCATATCAATTTCTTATTACAACTGGTGAACAATTTTTCTATACATATGAAATTTACATCTTCAGACACGAAAAAACACATTATACTCGGAAATTGATAATGGTGCTAATCAAATCAACATTCTTGAAACCCATACTTTTAATACTACGAGTAAAATAGACTCACAGGCACACATATTGAGACACTGCACCTAGATCCAATACTCAAAACATCAGATCAACTCACCAGCATTACTCAAAGCAAAGAAGAGATTCGGGGATTTTAGTTACTTACACAGTAACAAATATTAGGACTATTTCCTAAAATGTAAAAATGTAGGAAATGCTCCCTAAAATTTAGGGAAAAAAACCTAAATTTTAGGGTATATTCCTTAAAATGTAGGGAATATTCCCTACATTTTTATTAGGGAATAGTCTCTACATTTTAGGGAATATTCTTTACATTTTAGGGAATATTCCCTAATCTTATCGAAAGATAACTAAGCTTTGTGGTAACAATTTGCGCAAATTTTTTACTGTGTAGGATGGAAGTTAATAGGCTATGATGCGACCACTTCTACAAGTTCAATATGTATTACGTTACTTTGGGATTATACGAGAAAGTATAGCTTGCATTCAAGCCTCCAACGCGATTTTAAATTAGACAGCAAGATGTACTTCACTTGATGGTTTATCACCTTACATCCACGTTTATTTAAAAAAGCGGCATTGAGACGTAAAGTCTTATATATATAGGCAATTATAGCAATAAAGGAAGTAGCAGAATCGAAAAAACAGAAGAAAAAGAAGAGGAAGGTGTTGATAAATGATGTGATGTATATAATCCCAGAAACACAAATCTTACCGGTAGAAATTTATTAATTTAATAACCTCCGCTCTCAAATATTTTTTTTTCCGTCATCTTAAAAACTGTATAATGTCAAATTACTGTCACCTGACCAAACAAACATTGTCTGGTCAATAGTACATACAATAGACTGTACTTTGTACTGAAATTGAAAAGTGGTCAAATTCAAAATTTGATTAAATCGAACATCTTTTTGACGTCAACCTGTCGACAATGTACCACCTAAAACACGTCTTCAGACGGAAATAAGGTCGTCATATTGGCTAATACCAACCAAGATAACCTCCAAAATTAAACTGAATGAGTACATTTTGGTTGCCCAGAAGACGTCATTATAACACCTGAAACACGTCTTCAGACGGAAATAAAGTCGTCATATTAATCACCAATCATTAATACAAAATGACCTTGAGTTGGCACATCGAAAGACAAAAACGCTTAATCAAAAAACTCACTTCTCCACCAAGACGAATATTTCCAATAGAACTTAAACTAAAAGGTAGGGAAATTCTTAAGTTTTTATTATTCGGAAGAAATTATTAATTTTTTACGTTGTTAATCGAGAAAAGCATTTTTCAATGTTTTCGCTGAATTTTCGTTCACAAAAACATTGAAATAAAACCATGTATCCAAAATGCATAACTTTAAAAAAACTGAATATTGTTTCAACACACAACTTCGTAAGTAGCGCATAGTACATTTTTGGAGAAATGTACTTTTGATTAAATACCATAGAATTGTTGCCCGTACTGCTGCTTGAACAAGACTAATGCAAGTCTTGAATGCCCGTCCTTCCACGAAGCTACGAAAAATCAGGAAATGACATGAAATTGACGACAAGCAGCACCACTTTTAAATGCCGTCAAAAACTGACGAGAAAAAGACAACACGTGCCTATGCAATAGCACAAACTGACGACAAAATGACGGCAAGGCGCTGTTATAACTATGGTCTATTTATCAGTCATCAAATGACAAGAAATAGACAGTACGTGTCTATGCAATAGCAAAAATGACGACAAAAAGATGGCAAAAGTAAGATATCAAAAAGAGTTTAAGAACAATGAAAAAATATCTAATATTAGGCTCTAGAGGGTTAACTAGGATTACCTACGTCTAAAAGACGGAAAAACGCTGTTAAATCTACGGTCTATTTTGAGTCATTAAATGACGTTCTTTCATATATTTCTGTATAATACATGCATTGTCGGTCATTTTGTGATCAAATTCCGATTACATTATTTAAACTTATACCAACTTGAACTCCTGAAAGACGTCATATGTCGACTTAAAAAAGTGCCAGTCAAAACGAAGCCTATATTTGACGGAAAACAAGCTCGATTGTCTTAAAATTTCAAATATTGACGTAAAAGGGACGTCGCTGGAAAGGGGTCAATAATAAGTCAATAATAAACGATAATTTGACCAACATGTCCTAGTTTCGAAAAAAAATTACGTCTAAATGACGTTGAAATGAGCAAGAAATTCATAATATATTTTCAATCAAAAATTGACGTTCTATAGATCAGACAAGTCTTAAAATGTTTGTTGGGTGAGCTGCTATGATTTTGCATCATGCAAGTTCGCTGAAAGCTATGCTCTCTACATAGCAGTGGAGATTACACTTGTAAGAAGTATGGCAGTACAGCTTGCATGCAAGCTGTACTTGCTCGTGTACTCCCCAGGTTAGATATGGTTTTCATCATCTGGAAATGAAGAAAGAAAAAGAAATGAAGGCACAGAAGCTAATACCAGAGTAAAGAAGTTCAACCCGCACTTCAGAAGAGACAATGAGGATGACATTCTAGATTTCAACTTACAAAACCTAAATTTCAGAACAGCTGTCCGACGTACCCCCAAATAGTCATCGGCACCTCCAATCAGGCTATTATGCACTGCCGATAGAATGTTTACGAAACAAACAGAAAAATATAAATATTTAGGGCACATGGCGTTCACCTCTGCGAAATGCTTACTGTTGAGGTCATGCTGTCTGATTTACGCAATTCACGTGCTCTAGCGGCACTCCCGTATTTTGTGCAGTAAGCTCATATCCATAAAAATAAATTAATTGGGGTAAATAATTACTGTCAAGTTTTAATAGAATGCAATTAGTTATTAATTATAAAAATTAATCATTTGTACAAAGAATTTTAATAGTAATAAATTTTGTTAAATGGTAACAAATCTACATAACTTTACTACTATACCTGCCTATCAATCCCCCTACCCAAGGTAAGGGTTCAATAGGTTTTTCTTTTTTCGAAACTGTATAACAGGATTTAATTTTGAATCGTTTTATACTTGTCTGTACCCGATGGATTTCCGCAAGACGCTAAATAACAGTGTGAGCACAGTTGGGTTCAACTCAGCGAGGACCGCATAAAATTGTTCATCATCATCTGTAACCCTGCATGTGTGAAATCGGGCCTCTATTTGCAGGAACCAAAGCTCTGGATCCTCCCGCCTTATTTGTGTTGGTGCATTCTGTTTTTGATTTCCTCTGCTGTCCAGCGTCGACTCCACTTGAACTTACACGATTTGTCGTTTCAAGTTCCTCATGATTCAACGCTTATTATGTAATGTTCAAGTTCGTAGGAAAAAACGCACTTCACTTAGGTATTCTTTGTTTTATTTTTAAGTGTTCTTTTATCGAGGTCACCACTTTAGACATTTTATATGTTTCCTCATGGTTTAGCTATTTTCACTATAAATCCGAACCATTAAAAAAAAGACTGCATTTTAATTAACCTACAATATCTTTATTTATTCTGTCTGGCTCGAAAACAAAATGTCAGTCATCTCATGGATGAAAACTTAAAACAAAGTGAACTGAATTTCGTATTACATCATCATTCTAGACACGTTCTCTTTCTCTTGATATCTGTGCCTGTGGTCGTTTTAGAGTAAATTAACAATTATAGCTGCCACAGGTTGATAATGACGTGATTGGAGGGATGACTAGTAGAGTGATCTACAGATATCTATCCAATTACAAAGATGCTGATTTGATATTTAAATTACTGCTCACATCACATCAATGCAACATGTAATGGGTCTCGTTCACGATCAGCGTGGCCACTCTTCCACAATTGTGGAAGATTTTCCACAAGTTTTCAAATATTTCGATTCTTCCACATCTTCCACGCAAAGATCAAAATGTACCACAATTTTTGTATTTAATTTATTACATAAATGTTTGTGGTTTGTAAACTCTTAATTCAAAAAGGAAGATGGAATGTGGTTCCAAGATACATCTGCGAGTTGTTGTCATGGAGCAATCTTAGCACCTCCAGGCTGGTATCACAACGCACGCTTACTAGGCTTGGAACCTCCCTTTGGAACTCCTTGCCTGAACCTATTATAAATACGCATTCCATAAAACAGTTCAAGGAATTGGCTTTAATGCATCTTCTAGACAGCACCTAAGTCCTGTTCCTATCCTATCCCGACAAATTCAATTATACATATAAAAAAAAACTTGAACTCAATTATATTAGTTATTTTTGTCTAGTTGTTTGCTACTACATTGTGTTACATTGTTTTATTTTACTCTGTTTTATTTTTCTTTACTCTACTTTGTTTTGTTTTATGTTATGTTTGCCGCCCTTTCTAAGTCAATCAAAATCAAGTGTGTGTAATAACAATTACTGAACATAAATAAATAAATAAAAAAATATATTTCTTTGGTTGAAGCAGATTGTATACATATAATAATTATTGTATACACACATAATTGTCAAAATTTATATCATCTATTAGTTGGTTTTTGTATGGAATGCATCGCTAGATTTCGCAATCTTAAATCATTCATTGTGGAACGAAGATAATTTTTAATTAATTTTAATTTGTAAAAGCTTTTTTCGCAACTATCCACACTGAGGGTTATTGCAAACAAATTTCATAACAATGTTGTGAACAGGAGTTTCGACTCATATTTTTGAATAAATATTAGAAATTCACGAGGCCTTTTCCCGTTTTTCCAACGTTTAGCTTGTTATAAGAACATGTACTGACATAAAATTCTGAAGCTTTAATAAAAGCGTGGGAGCACTATATGAGAATGAAATCTAAAATTTCCCCCTGTCATTTATTTTCGAAAATTAATCATTTGCCACTATTTTTTGTTGCATGTAATATCCGCTACTTTTGTTTATATTCGTGAAATTTTCAAAGATATGCAATAATTCTCTTGAAACTAGCGGTCCTTTAAGGTAGAGACAGATTAGAATTTTCGACATAGGCTTATCGTCACGTTCGACGAGTTGGAAAAAATATCCTGTCAGATTATACGCGTTGGCATTTGAAATTCGTCAAATTTATTTTCAAACTTTATATTATAAATCAGTTAGCATTTTTCCACTTTCCCAATCAACTCCTCACGAAATCACTTCTTTTTTCTAGAAATAAAAATAAAATTCTAAAATAAATTCGGCCGCAGTGCAGTTTGCCAAGTGCGAGATGGATCGAATTTGCGATGAAAAGTAGAAATTCGCCTGATTCTTGCATTGCGAGCAACAAGCTTACATTCGATAGCTACTCGAGTTACGCGTTTAAAATTTTCTATTTGACTGCTACTTTCTTTAGCAGTTCTAATATTTACCATCAAGCGACATATCTTTATGAGGTCATCCCCAATTTCAAATTTACGGAGCACGTAATTTCTTCTTTCTTGAAAACGTCAACGTCGAGTTGGACCGCCACGGTCAACATGTTTTTTTTTTTTTGTTTTTTAATTGAATACTTATTGTAATCATTGATTCTGTGGTTTACAACATTATTATACATATTATTTCAACTTATCTATACAAACAGGGATTCTTTTTTTAGATACTTGGAAAGTCTCGTTCATTACACCGATATTTAAATCTAGACAAAAAGATGACATAAAGACTTATAGAGGTGTCTCTGTTAAGAATACGATTCCTAAAAGTCTTGACTCATTGGTTCACTCCAAAGTTGAAATTCAAATTATTTCATTTGAACAGCATAGATTTATTCGTGATCGATCATATGTAAGTAATCTTACTGCTTTTTCACATTATGCTCTTAATGCTATAAAAGATTCATTTTAAGTTGATGTTATTTACACAGATTTCTCTAAAGCATTTGATAGAATTAACATTTCTCTTATTTTATGTATACATGTTATACTTGGCTTTCACTCATCTTTTTTAACATGGATTGAATTGAATCCTATCTGACTGATCGTAAACAATATGTTAAAATTGGTAGGATCGTCTCCAGAGAGATAAACGCTAGTTCTGGCGTGCCTCAAGGTAGCCACTTAGACCCCCTGCTCTTCTTGCTTTTTATTAACGATATAGTCGAAAGTTTCATATTTACTAAATGTTTGATGTTTGCTGATAACTTAAAGTTGTTTTTATATACAACGTGATTTTAATAGTCTCTCTGATGGTGTTCTGGAAACAAAATTTTCACTTAAACATTGTTAAATGTAGAACTATCTTCTTCTAACTTCGTTTATCCAATGCAATAGTCTTCGATTATCTTATAAATAACAGTAGGTACTCTTCTTAGGATTTTTGAAATTAATGACTTGGATTATACATGACACTAAACTGAGTTACATTCCACATGTTGAGTTGATAGTTTGTAAGGCTCGTAGATACCTAGGATTCGTTAAGCATAATTCTAAAGTCTTCAGAGATGTTCACACTTTTAAAGTTCTCTACTTCGCTTTAGTGAGGTCTATTTTAGAATATGCATGTGTCGTTTGGTGCCTCTACTACAAGATTCATATTGGTCATCTTGAATCCATACAGAAAAGGTTCATTAGATTTGCGCTTTACAAATGCAACACGATATTATTTCATATTTTGTAAGATGTTTACTGTTGAGTTTATCTCAATTAGAATTACGACGGGAGGTTAACTGTGCGACTTTTGTTACTGATATATTCTTGACTATCAGAACCAGCTTAACACAAGCTCGCTGCATGGACACGTTTTATAAATAAACGGTCAACAATACATGCATTTCACCACTTAGTCTGTGTTAGTATTAGTTTGTTAACATAAACCAAACACCGGATGAAATTACATGCAATGTAACATAGAACAAAAACATTAAAAAAAGAATATGAAATAAACAAAAAAGATTAAATGTTTGGAAATGTCAACAACAAAATGCTCAGCCATATTATTAACAGTAATGCACATGCGATTAATAGGTTTATGCATGCTAAAGCTAGACCTTGAGGAGTTAACATGCAACAAATGTAGCCTTCTCAAATTGTGCCTACTATCACGAAAAGAAATTTTATCAAGTAACAACGTAGAATCAATACTCGCGGTTAAGAGTTGATGCACAAAAGTTATATCAGCAATCCTGCGAGGTTTCTCAAGCTAATGCATAATTAATGAATCATTCCAGGGTAGGTGGCTGAGAGCAAATCGTAAAAGGTTTCTCTGAACAAACTGGATATTGTCGAGGTGTGTACCGTAAAATGGAGAGCAGGCCTGGCTAGCGTATTCAAGAAGTGGTTTAACAAAGCAAGTGTACAAACGCAATGTTATGGTAGGATTCGAAAACTCTCGGGACCAACGTTTTATAAAAAACCTATCAGGATTACAGAATTAAATCGCCAGAGTTATTATCATTGATTAATATGTGCTGCGTTCCTTTTCTCGTTCTGAATGAATCTGTATGAATCGACAGAACGATGTCATAATTTAATTCTGTGCTCATAGAAAAAGAACGAAACAGAACCATCTCAAGTGTTTGACATTTCTTCCATTTGATAAAAGCAAGTATAAATTCGTAAAAATTGTTGTTTATGAAAAATTAAGCTATTTTCCAACAAAGGCAACTTAAACTCAACTAATACCACCTCGTCCAAATTGTAAACAACACATCTACGAATACAAATCGTTCTGCTTGAATCCGGGAAAAACTCAGGTGCATTCAGAACGATTCGGAGTCCGAAAAAAGCGATGACAGATTGAAACTAAATCGTTCGGTCCAAGATAAAGAACGACATGAATTGCAAAAAATCATTCTGAACGAGAAAAGGAACGCAGCAATATATGCTCCGGAATGGCCGATTCACTTTAGGTGCTAGCTGTATATTCCTCATCACAGAACGAATTATTATAATCACGAGCCCATTTCCAATTGTTCCTCAATGTTTAATAAATTTTCGTCAATTGTTGATATTTCTATGCCAAGAGATAATTTTAAGTCCTGTATTTTTGATAATTATAAATGTGTTAAATGTTCTTAGAATTAAGTAATACATTAACTGCAGGTCTGTAAGATATTGTTGACAATTAAAATAAATAAATAAATATACAAATAATTTATTTTTATATTTATAAAATTTAGACAGAAATTTAAAAAAATTCCGCAACAAAATAAGTGCTTTGAGATATGAAACCCCTTTTTACACACCCACATATACACGAAATAAAGCTAATTTGCTGTTCTTCTTTTCAGTCAGTTCTTGAAACTATGGCTCCAATTTCAATTAAAATGCCGATTCCGAGAGTTAAGGAAGTCAAACCCTCAGTCAAAGACACAACACATAAAACCTTGATGCATTAATCAAATAAAAGTTAAGTCGATTATAATATATTTATGTAAACACTAGTTTATCATAGTTCGTCTTTTGCGTTTTCCTCACCTTGACCATTCTATTTCGAGCATAGGTACATATATGAATAGCATGCGTACCAACAAAGCATTTCAACGACACGGGACTCGTGCCGGCAGTTAACTGGAGAAATTAAAAAGAAATCAGATCACGGTCAATTTCGCAAGTAAAGGCTACACTAACGAAATTGTTTCAGAATTCCATGCGTGCAGTTTACGCATCGAGTTAATGTGCATCCACTCAAAATTGGCAATTTCGAAATAATTGCTGGCTATGAATGTGAAAAAAAAGCTTTGGTGAAAGGTATTTAGTTAGGATTTGCCCGCATGAATAAATGGGACATTTTGTTCATATGCAGCCTCACCTAAAGAATATCATTTGCAGTTGTACCTATATCTTTGTTGGTGCCAGATTATTTTCTCTTACGTAAATTTTAATCTTTCTACACTTAACGTTATATATGTACATAGGTACCATATCGTAAATTCTGCACGTTCTTTAGGCTAACAAGTCATTGGTGCGGATTGGCGTTATCGAGCCCAATCGATCCAAGCCCATTTCTTCCATAAGCTCCGTCAGTAGTATCAGAGACCGGTTTCTTTTCGCAATCCTCAAGTCAGCAGTATGTATACAGAGGAAGTACTTATCACGTACGTCATCCCATTGGGAAAGATTTTTTTTTTTGTTAAGGTAGGACAGATGAGGCGTCTTCGTTTAATAACTCAAATTCAGTCTCCCACTCATACTAATTTTACTTTCTCTGTGCATATGACCAGTTATCGCTTAAGCTTGCTACCAATTTAATTAAAACGAAGGAGGCATTGAAAGAGGATATTGTTTTCAATTCTGGATTCGTTTGATTACGTAAAAGAAGACAAGCTAGCTATCAGCGATCCTCATACATATGAAAACAAAATGCTCGAACTGTTTCTGTGGCAGTTGCATTATTTAACATTCGATGCTGTATCTCTGTGACACATTATTATCGTACGCATATAAATTGAAAATTTGGCTGTTTTTGTACTGAAACTATGTATGTCAATTTCTTATTGGAATTGCCGCCCTTGACACCTATTTAGCGTATGACTGCAATTCGGCAAGTCTCATACAAAATTTTAACACGTTACTCGTATCTGATTTTTGCCTAAAATGAAAAGATTTCAGCGAGTCTCTTTGATTTTTCAAAATGAAAGTAAGCAATTATATGGATTGCAGTCGTGTATATATCTCAGTACCTGAAGTACCTATGTATCCTTGAAATATGCTAAGTTGATAATTGTTGTTTTCATAGCTGTAGAATAGAGGGGTTTCCATGTTGTCATTTAACTGACATGATTTTTTTGGACAGAAAAAATGGCTATGTTAGAATATGTATAGAAAAAGGCACTAACTCGAATCGAGCTTTAGTTGGCGGTCTTAAGCACGGTATACAAAAGAGAAGGTATGTTACACAGGGCTGTGACGTAATTTAGACCCGTTTCCATATGGAGAGCAAAATTAAAATTACAAAAATAAATACCTACAGGTAAAGGATATAAATGGAGACACAAACAACAACGACAACAACAACAAAAACTACCCTGGTAGACATATCAATGAACTCCTCATGAGCAATCAGATGAACGTGAATCGGGAAAAAATCATTTATTTACTTATTCACAGATAGTGTGCATGAGATATTGCATCTCTTTCACTTATTTCGAAATGTAGCATGTCAATGAGGGTCGCGATGACCTTATTAATGAGCATATCAATGAGTGTCATGATGAATTCATATATTTTTCTTAATTCAAACTCCGGTTGCAAATCAAACTCTGAGAGGCTGAGGCGTTGGGATTTGGGCATAACGTCTTGTTCACCATATGGGCGACAGTCTTTCCGCCGAAAACAAATCAAAAAATTAATTTAAAATAAATAATTTAAAAATTTAAATAAATAAATCACAAAAATCAATTCAAATTTTCCTAGTAGAAAAGTCATCTGACAAGGTGATGAAAAGATTAAATATTTAGTTTCATGCTATCCAATGAGCCCTTCGATTAGATTTAATGAATGCTCATCAGACGGCTTATCGGGATTTAATTTTCTATATGTTTCTTCATGAATTTCAAACACCTTGATACTTTTCAGTCAAATTAGTAGTGTTTTACAGACAGGGTAAAACTATGAGCAATTTCTACTAGGGTATAGTTCTTTGCTGCAAAAGGGCGGAAATCTTTCAGTGAGTGGCATACATGTACATATATAATTTTCTGTATAACCTACGGGGAAAAACAAAGCGCTCGGGAAATATTTTCCAACCCAAAACAGAAATCAATATGTGTGCGTGCTAGCCCGATTCTCCAAAATATTTTACATATATAGATTCTTATTGAAAAGCGACATTGATTTTATACATACTATAGAGCCTGAACTATTATCCACCAAGGAATATAGTCTTTCAGTAATGTTAAGTTTATAGCTCTCGCCACGAAAAGTGAGCTATAAAGGTCAGGGAAGATTCAGTTTGCAGTTGTTGCTTTACCAATTTAAGCTGAGCAAAATCTTGTTAGATCTCATTTCAACTCAGTTGATAATTTCCTTAGATACGCAGTAGTAGTGCTATCGTTTGTACTCCGATCGGTGTATTTGTACTCTGAAAACTAATAACGTACTCCGGCACTTATGGCTAACAGCTCAGCCTTTGCTCCACTTTAGGTTGTGGCTGTTAAATCCTATAGAGCAGAGCAGAGATGACTAAAGCGCCGACTACGTAACAATTGCTAGTCGCCCGCCTGTCTCATATGTACCATCACATCTCGACATGGAAAAATGTTTTGTTAATTTAAATTTTTGTAATTCCAGTTCCTCGTTCCAATTCTACAAAAGCTAGACGATGAATAGAGAGAGCTGCGCAGTTTTGATTTTAGTCCCTTTAAAAATCTAACGGATGACAAATTCTTTAAAAAATTATCACCCGATGATTCTTTAGTTTTCCTTAAACTTTCTAAATTCTTTTTTCGAATTTTTCTTAATTTTGTGTTAAAAAAATTTCCTCATGCCTCTACTAATGTAGAACGGGTATGCGCAGGAATTAAAACTACATTTACACGGCGAAAGTAGCTTTCGTAAATAAATTTCATGACAATCCTTTCATGAAATTTTTGTTTATACGTTTGTTACCGTTTATTACGTAAGTAGTGCTCAGCACAATGTATGTAAATAAAACTAGGTCCTGCTCTCTCGATGTTGTTATCTTCTTCTCACTTTCATCACTTTCAACTTTCATGACCTTTACTTCTGTGGGCCCAGAAAGTGGATAGTAACTTTCGTAATTAGAAGATTTGTATGGAAACGTCAAATTGAACCTATTTACGAAAGTTATTTACGAATGCTAATGTCGCCGTGTAAATGTAGCTAACATTAATAAAACAAAAACAAGAACTCAGCACAGACCGTACAGAATTCTTTATTCTTTTCGATTCCCATTCAATGATGAAATAAACGTAGAAGAAATATAAATAAAATAAAAAGAGTTTTTGGATATGGACTAGTTGAGAATGAAATCCTTAACTTAAAATTCGATATATTTTTGAAATCAAGAGCTTTGTCTGAAAATAGTTATTGGAATTTGTGAAGAAAAATATCCATATTTATGGAGATGTGCAGCATATTTAACAACCTTTTTCGGTTCACTTAACAAAATTTTCTACCATAAATGCAATTAAAACAAAACATCGCTCCCGTTTGACAGATGACCATTTGGAAGTATATTTACGAATAACTGCATATGAACTACAATAGCTTGACGAAAATATACAATGTCCTATTTCCAGTAATATGTATGTATTTACAATAACATTGTTCGCATGAATAATAAAAAATAAAAGAACATATTGTTTTATATATAAACTAATTAGTTTGTGAAAATAAATCATTATTTTCTCTTAATATAATAACTTTATATTGAATATGTATTATCTATGGATGTTTTAAATTACACTTATTTTTGGCTTTAAATTACTACTTTTCCTATAATCAGTTAACACATACGATGTTGGTAGACCGCCGCCCATAATTTAAGAAAACAGGTCGCCGGTAGTGATAAAAAGTTTGGCCACCCCTGCTATAGAGAAAACAGGAAGTTCTGCTACCTGTTAAATGCATGTACATGAGCATGACTTTTCTCGGCGTGTTTGGAGCAGGACAGAGCTTATATTGGTAAAATCGATAGAAGGTTTGTTTTAATTGAAAACAGCTGCCAAAGTGTCGTTGATGGATCCTCAATGTAAAAACGGCTTGTTGGAATTATATCTGCGCTTCAAAGCAAATATTTGAAGAACAAATTACAACTCGTAATTGGAGAAATTCATGGCAAACGAATCATTATATCGCTTTTGTTCAGAAGAACGTTGCCTAGGTAAAATATCTATGTAAGCTTTGTGTTACCCTAATAGAAACTGGTGCAAGAATTCTAAGAGTGCTGGATAAGTGAATCAACTCCTGTTTCGATAAAAGTAAAACTGTACTTTATTTCACACAAACTTACGCTTTTATAATTTAAAAATGTTTATTTGACATTTTTCATAAAAACGGTTATGAAACTAGGTTTAGAGTAATTGGTTTGGGCGTGAAGTCCAGACTGCCAGCATGAGCTGACAGATCACCCGGTAGACAGCATTGACGTGCAGGGCGGTACGCTAGCTCGCCTCGGCTATTGGCGGAGAGTGTGGGAGGGTTCCGTGAAGACCTGCCGCTGTCACCTGCCATATATAAAAAATTTTCGTGCCAAAACTAAAAAGAGCTGCAACACCCTCGGTCCATCAGAAGGGACCTTTACATCACTTATCATTACCTTCTGTGAAGACGCAGATGCTCTGCCTTCTTTCCGCTTGCCCCATCCACCCAACGACACTGAGGGCAGAGTATTTTTTCAGTGTCCTTATGGTATTCTGAAAGAGTGAAAAGGCGAACCTATGCAACCATCAACTCGAGGAGGGCTCCGGGAGAGTGAGAGAGTGAAATAAAGCCTTACCACGTCATTACATTATAAAATCGGTTTATTCTCTTTCTTGATAGAATTTAAAATTAATATAATCTTAATACGTGTGGACAATATAGTACATCCTAGTATAGTCTACGATGCAAGATAATTTAACTCAGTAATAGATAATTGCTAGTGCTTAAAAAGACGAATTCAAGATACCCTAATAATATATGTGACAGTACAACACATTCCAATCACTAAAATTGAAAACTCTTTAACTCTATGTAGGTATATACAGGGTGTTTCCCACTAGGAGATCAATAGAGCGGGAGGTGATAGTACTTACCTAGACGAACCAAAAATTGTATTTCAGGGGGGGGGGGGGGGGGGGGGCATATCAACCGTTTAGGAGTTAAAGGGTGATTAAGAAAAAAAGCTAGTTTTTGACAAAACACCCTGTATCTTAAAAACTACAGGGTGTACGGTCACAGTTAAGAGCTCATTGTATGCAGCGACGGCTCAATCAGCCACATACCCATCTCCCATCAAGAATTATGGTTGTCTAAACTAAAAATTTCAGATTTGATTAAGAAAAAAAGTTGGTTTTTCACAAAAAACACCCTGTATCTTAAAAACTGCAGGGCGTACGGTCACAGTTAAGAGCTCATTATATACGCGACTGCTCAATCAGCCCCATACCCACTCCCATCAAGATGTTACGCTTCCCCTGATGCGTAAGAGTGTAGCTCAGTGGAGACAGGGCGGGTATTATTAAAATGAACGACTAGTAGGAAAAATTGGACGCCACGTGGTTTTTTTTTTGTGAGAATTACCACGAAACTCAATCGATTTCACAACACAATTTTTATAATTCAATTTTCTTTACTTTAAAAAAAAAAAGGTAAGACTACGGCACTAATTAGCAACGATTCCACAAAACAGAGAATACTATCTACTATTAAGTACATATGTATGTAAAATAGGTATATACTTAGCTTGTCTCTGCACGAAGTTATATCTATTCCAACAAAATAAATCCCAATTGCGGACTCATCCAGATTCCTCCTTCCTTTTGTTTTCCTTCTTATTTTTCGGTTTTATTTAAATTTCTTCTTTAATTTAATTTTATTTCTTTTCAAACTTTTTTTCCAAAATTTTTAATTAGAGTTCTAATTAAATGCTTTTTGATCAGTCCCCGTTCAACCAACTTGCCTACTCTTGGAAGACAGTCCTCACCTTGCCCGGAAGCTCTCTCGTTTCAATTCCAACTTGAAATATTTACGCTGCTTTCCAATAGATTTGACAACTTGTGTCTTTTCGTAAGGCCTCAACTCTTGAAATTAATAATATATTGTTTTGAAAGTAGTGTTCCATGATGGCGAAACGAACGGCTAACTTCGGGTGGCGGATCCCCCCATTCAGCGTTTTAAGTGGATTTAAGCCAGGGAATTGAATTTTTTTTTCCATTTTCTTGCTTTTAAGTTTTTTTTCTCTTTTTTTTTTTTTTTTTGAGGAATTTGGATAAGCTCTTCTAAACAAAATTCATTAAAAATAAAAATGAGGACTTGCGAGCAGAAACACTTTTAGCAAAATTTTCATTTAAGTGAACCGCAGTAAAATAGGTAATTAAGATTTAAGATCATTAAAAAAAGCCTTAACAAATATCAGACAAATATAAAGTAGAAATCGAGTAATAGTAATTTCGATGTATAACCTTATCAAAAATAAATTATTCCGAATTATTTATTATTTATCTTATGTTTGTTTGTTCCATTGTCGCCCACTTCATGCGTGACCAGGCTCCATGGGTTGGGTGCGTTATGCGTTCGCTTCAGAGTTCGGGTGACTAGTATTTGCGTATAAGCTCTGCATTATTATCGATTTTCCTGTAATAAAAGACTACCGCAGTATAACTAGTACCATTTAAGATTAGGAGCCCCACAACCATAACAACTCCCCCTTTTCTTCCAGAAGATTTCGCAGTAATCGAAATCTTCTTACCAAACATAAAAAAGTGCATGCAACATAACATATAATACCTTCGTAGTGTCACCATTCACCCAACACAACTAACACATTAGCATTCCGCCAATAAAGTTGCCATTAATGCAATAAGCGTCATTGGCCAAGACCTAGAGCAGGAGGAATTTAAGTGAGTATGCTCCAAGTAGCACGAAGCATGTCTTCCTATAACCACATCAATCTTTATCGGGAGGCGATGTACTGTACGGTTTCAAATCTTTTACGTGCCAGATGCCATGCTGTTTCCCTTTTGCGTCCTCCAATTCATACGTCCAGGGCGACACTATACGCCTAACAACGAATGGTCCAACATACTTTGGTGCTAACTTAGCAGCAAAATACTGCGCTTTGTCCGATAAGACAAAATTTCGCCTCCATACGAGATCTTTCTGCATAAAGCTTACGTCTCGTCGACGGAGGTCATAACGATTTTTACTTGTTTCCGATGCCTTAAGAAGCCTCTTTTTCACATCTTTTCGTACCACTTCTAACGCCTCCGCATGCAATTCTGCATTTAGCCCTGGGTTATCCTCAAAAGCTGTTATGTTATTTCCATCAACTGACATTTCTTTTCCGAAGTTTATGAAATACGGGCTTAATTTTGTGGCTTCGTGTTGTGACGTGCGAATTGCACAAGCTACTTTCTGGAGCTGAAAATCCCAATTCCGATGATTGTCGGGTACATAGGCACGAAGCATTGTTTTCACCACTTGGTTAACCCTCTCCGAGGGATTCGCTTGAGGGTGGTACAACGCCGTAAAGTTAATCTTAATCCCATACCCCTCACAAAGTTTTCCGAATTCCTTGCTCTTAAATTGGACGCCATTGTCGCAAATAATGTTTTTCGGTACACCGAATAACAAGATGACATGATCTTCGATATTATGACATATTAACCTTGCAGTGGCTGATCTCAAAGGAAATAGCAACACAAATTTACTGTGCTGATCGACAACCGTTAAAATAAAAGAGTAACCCCGAGAAGATTTAGGTAAAGGACCAATGAGATCAACGCACAATGTCTCCCATGGTTGGGAAGCTATCTGCCGTGTGGCCATTAATCCCGCAGGCTTCTGAAGATCCGGCTTAACCGATTGGCACGTTTTACAATTTCGTACATATTTTGCCATGTCTTTCCGCATTTTTGGCCAATAAAACTGCCGCTGCAGCCGATTGTATGACTTTTGGATGCCGCAATGACCTGACGTTGCATCATCGTGTGCCTTATACATCACTTCCTTACGTTCTTCTTTTGGGATCACCTGTTTCCAGTAGTCAGATTCTATTGCCAAAGAGGGATATCTAACTTCACAGTGCTTCCAAAGTTTTCCCCGCTCAATGCGCCAATCCGGATAACATGAAGGCTTTAATCTGACTTGTTCGACCATCTTGTTAAACCATTTATCGCTACCGATATTTACTGACGTGTCTAAGGAATCGATAACAGCAACCGATCGTGAGAGAAGGTCTGGAAGATTATGCTCTTTCCCCTTCCTATGGACTATAGCAAAATCAAACTGTTGCATCTTTACAGCCCAACGAGCAAGTCTACCGGTTGGGTCCTTCAGATTATGCAACCACACCAGGGAAGCGTGATCTGTGACCACCGTAAATTTAGTACCCTCTATGTAGGGCCTTAACTTATCTATAGCCCACAAAACGGCGAGGCATTCCCGCTCCGTGGTGGAATAGTTCCTTTCGCAACCGTTAAGAGAACGACTTAAGTAAGCTATTACCTTTACCTCATCATCCTGCTCTTGCGTTAGGACCGCTCCAACTCCGTATCCTGAGGCATCAGTGTGAATTATAAATGGTAAGTCAAAATTGGGGCAGGACAAAATTGGGGCACTAATTAATTTCTCCTTTACCAGTTTAAAAGCTTGATCGCAATCTTCGCTCCAATTAAATCTTCTTTTTTTTTTAACAAAGCTGTTATGGGAGTAATAAGGGAAGAGAATGAAGGCACAAATCGTCTGTACCATGCTACTATACCTATAAACCTGCGAACCTCAGTAACATTCCTTGGGCGTGGGATTTCTAAAATACTTTTGACCTTGTCGGCGTCTACTTGCAGACCGTTTTCCCCCACAACATACCCCAGATATTTGAGCTCCGCTCTACAAAATTCGCATTTATTATAATTTATTACTAGGCCCGCTTTATGTAAGCGATTAAATACCTCTTCTAGGATTTGTAGATGTTTTCCGAAAGTTTGGGTGACAATAATAACGTCATCGAGATAAACAAAGACATACTCTTCCAAGCTACCAGACAGCACTCGATCTATCAATCTTTGCCAGGTCACCGGAGAATTGGTTAAGCCAAATGGCATCCTACAAAACTGGAATAAGCCTCGTCCAGGTACCGTGAAGGCCGCATATTGTTTCGATCCTTTCTCCATTGGGACCTGCCAAAAGGCTGATTTTATATCTAGAGATGAAATGTATTTAGCATCTCGAAGTTTGTCCAAGGTGGAAGAAACATATGGAATTGGATAAGCGTCCTTTTCCGTAACTCGATTCAGTTTTCGAAAGTCCACACAGAACCTATAATCATCATTATTTTTCTTCACCATAACGATTGGTGACGCCCAAGCGCTGCTGGAAGGCCCTATAATGCCTTGTTCGAGCATCTGGTCAAGTTCGATGTTTATAATTTTTTGAAGAGCAGGAGAAACAGGGTAATACCTCTGTTTAATTGGAGTTGCGTTTGTTCTGATCACATGTTCAACGGCATTCGTACAACCTAACCCTGTACCCATTTCCTGTTTCATTCTTTCAACGAGGATTTCTAACTGTCGTTTCTGATCTGAGGCGAGAGTTGAACGACTTTCAACAGAACATATTTGATTTTCATTTGCCGAATTTAATAAACTCCAACAATCTTCTTCTAAATTCGCAGTGATACCCATTTTTTTCCAAAAATCCGTTCCCAAAATAAGTTCATGTGGGAGGGATGGTATGACTAACACATCAAAAATTTTTAAACGTCCACTCAATTGTATAGGCAGAGTTATTGCTCCAATGACTCCCACTTTATCTCCATTCGCGAGTGTCACCAAATTTACATCGGATTTACTTAGTCTCAATCCCATTGTCCTTAGTTTTGCCCACCCACTATCCCCGATGACTGTCCTGGAGGCACCTGAATCTAGTAGACCTACCAATGAAACACCGAAAATTGATATATTTAAATATGGTCTTTCATCCCCTTTCACATGAGCGAATATAAAATCTAGCATAGCTGATTGTGAATGACCCTTATCCTCTTCCCGATTATGAGCAAATATACTAACGTGTTTGACTGTCGCGGCTCGTGTGGGTACGTCGGAGCTCAGGGTGCCGCTCACTGCTGAGCTCGTGCTCTGTTTCCCGGATTATATTGATTATTCCCTCCATTAGCGGCATTACTAGTACTCGGAACATCCTTGGAGCAATTTGAACATCTAGCGCGAGTTACCCCAATTGCACCACACCCGAAACATCGACGGCGTTCTCTACAGAAGCGGAAAGTGTGGCCATCTCTTTGGCAATTAAAACATCTATACGCTGGTCTACTTACTTGATTTATTACAGAAACACTTGTCGTTTCACAAGACACATAGGCTAAGTCTGGTTCTAATAGGTGTGTATTTTTTTTAGAAGATGGAGGTATAAACGCTTCCACGGATGCTCGAATGGCCTCCAGTTTTCTCCCCAAATCAACAAGTTCTTCTACGGTTTTTACCTCGCTCAAGCCCAGCTGGGTCTGGTAAAAAGGGCTTATATTACGCTTCAAAATCTTCAGTTTTTGGGACTCGTCCATTTGTATGGTTAGTCGGTTAAATAAGGTAGTCATTACAGCGACATACGTGCCCATCGTTTCGTCCTTGATTTCTTCAGTGAGCCGATCATCGTAATCAATTGGTAAGAATTCTGCTCGAAGCTCTTTGACCAGGTCTTTCCAAGAACTAAATTTGCTTTTGTTGGCCCTATACCAAACTAACGCGCGACCTATAAACAAATCAAGAGCAGAAGCGAATAATTGCGATTTAGCGACGCCTCGGGCTTCACTCAATTCCTCCACTCGTTCTAGGAAGGAGCTGAGGGACTGGCTCTGTTCTCCCGAAAACTTAAGATCCCATTTATAAATTGGAATCTTGTGCCAAGTACGATCACTTGTATTCAAAATGGAATATGAAGTACCCCCTTCCTCGGATGAAGAATCATCGGTGGCATCAACTTCGACTTCAGTCTGAATTGCACCCAAAACAGCGACTAGTTCCTGCTTTAATTTTTCCTTTACCTTGGATTGATCTGCTTTTTCTGGCTTCATTCGGTTGAGTCTATCAAACGCCCAATTAATTTTCGTCATTATCTTCGCATAATCCGTACTCTTAGCACTCCCTGTAAATTTCTGTATCAACTCGCCTACTTCAAAGATTTTACTTTTAAGAGCTGCCATGTTTGCCTCGAACGTGAAAGGATACTGCTCTGCTTCCAACTTTTCTCCGGTTTTTTCTATTTTCCATGCGCCGCGCAAACTCTTCCTCATATCCTCTACGGATCCTGTATCCAAACCCCGCACCAGCAATTGGTAACTCAGTTCTTCTTGAGTAAGCCGGTTGACTTCCATTTTCCTCAATTAAAATGGAAAGTATATGTTCAGAGAGAAAATTTGTCTTTTATTTAGCTCCAGAGCAAAAAAAATTAAATTTATGCTCTTAAAAGAAACGTTCGTATAATAAGTTTATGTAAAGGAATGAATGTGAAACAAAAGGGAACCGTATTTAACTAGACAAAACAAAATAGCTTCAATAAATATCATAGATATATTTACGACTACTATTCCAAAATAATGCAAATAATAAATTCAGAAGATGGTCCAAAGCACATCAACGAAACATCAGCGAAAATCTCAATTTGGGCAATCTTTATGTAGGATTAGTTAAGATACACCGAAGTTTCCTAGTCCACTAGGGATTAGCAAAAACCCATCAGCAATTCAATTACACTTAACATATGTATATACGAAAATGCAGTTGCACACTTAGGAGCGAGTCAGATGTTGTCAGAAGTAGCTTCAAGACACTACTATATACATATTAGGTATTACAAATGCTTTTAATTAGTTCTTCAACTTAGCCCGGAAACAGATTTATTCGTTATTATTCCCGAAATTAATAATCCGCATATACATATACCACTAATAATATAATGTGAAAGAAACTGCAACTCCCACTATTTCTACTCAAATTGGAACTAATGTTAAATCTAATGCTAATGTGATGTTAGATGCTTTAAAAAAAAAGGGAAATTCTTTTCTCACTTACCACCACGATGTCATTTAGCAGCTATCCGAAGCTTTGAGACATTACGAGAAAGTCACGAAGCACAATGAGACCAAGGAAACGACAAAATATTAGCTCTTCTTATCTGGAGTTCTAAGAACACATACAAATTTCCTTATTGCTCCTAGCTTTCAACAGCTATGCTGATCATACAAATTATGTTGACTATTATCCCGTACTATAGTATTAAATATGCTTTGATATGCTTTTAAATAATTTTACATTATGTAAGCAGAACTAGCTACAAGGTCGTTCAATATACGACACCGATCGACAGATGTTCTATCGCACTGTTATTCCTTTTCTTTGTTTGTTTTTAATTTAATATGCAGAACCCATATTTCGAAGAAAAAAAAATTCAAAATAATTGTTATGGACTAAAAAAAAATGTCCAATAAATGTTATCAACTGCTTCAATTTCTTATAGCGGGATCAAAACCAGACAACGAGATAACAATCCAATGACAGTAGGTATTATATAACTCTCACAGATGTATTACACAAAATTGATTCGCTCGCCAGCAAAAAGCACACTTAGTACACACGCACATAGATATACAAATAACGTGGCGTGAATTGCAGTTAAAAAAAAAAATTCCAGCAATGATGCTAGACGAAATCAACAAATTCCAAATGTCTTATAAAAAAAATTTTTTTTTCGTTTCTCTGTAATTTAATTTATTGTAATTTTAGTTTTATTTTCACTACTTATTATTTATGTCCCACTAGCCGATATTTGCTTCCTCTGTTATGAATGCCCACAGCCCAGAATTTAGACTGCAATTCTGAAATAAAATATTTCTTTTGTATGGCCCCACGTTGGGCGCCAAAAATGTTACGCTTCCCCTGATGCGTAGCTCAGTGGAGACAGGGCGGGTATTATTAAAATGAACGACTAGTAGAAAAAATTGGACGCCACGTGGTTTTTTTTTGTGAGAATTACCACGAAACTCAATCGATTTCACAACACAATTTTTATAATTCAATTTTCTTTACTTTAAAAAAAAAAGGTAAGACTACGGCACTAATTAGTAACGATTCCACAAAACAGAGAATACTATCCACTATTAAGTACATATGTATGTAAAATAGGTATTGTTAGAAAAACAGGAAAATTCACCCCCATACATATGTACAACTGGCAGGAGGTAACAGGAAACAAGCCAATTGAGTAGAACAAGGCAGTATTCGTACTGAGCTTAAGTCGACCAGGTGTTTAAAACTTTATCAAGGAAGAAATATATGTATCTAGATCAGTTAACAAAACCGGCTTTTATTTAAAAATTAAATAACTATAACAAATCAGAAGTGGAATAGTGCCTGACGTGCTTTAAGATTAATTTTTTAAAGTAAAATTTTAACAAGTATAACGTATAGTATATGTACATGTGGGAATAAAACAATAACGCGGTGAACATAATCGTGTGATAGATAACACAAGTGCTGATATGTGTGCGTGCATAGTGTAAGTTCGAAGTGAATAACTCAACTGTTATTTTACTGTAGCAAGTATATTACAAGGATACATTGTAGCATAGTTCAAACGCAACAAAAGATCCTGTTGTTCATTGTATGCGTAAAAACAGGTACGTACCACCAATTTTTGATTATAAAGAAAAATGAAGACTGGAAAAGGGGAAAAACGAAGGAAGAGAAGCCCATCGACAACCAGCAGTAGTTCAAGTTCTAGTTCTACCACTACTACAACTACAAATTCATCATCATCTTCGAGTTCTGCTCATTCACACTCACGTCGTACCCAAAATAAGAGGAAAAGGTCACATTTGGAAAAGAGAATTAAAAACCTAAAACAACAACTGAAGAAGCGAACTGGTCGATATCAGGGCCGTATAGATAGCATACCTGCGTTTAGGGGAAATTTGGATGGAATGAACGTCGAGAAATGGTTGCAGATAATTGAGGCTACTGAGAAAATGTACCATTGGGATTCAACAGCAAAAATTTTTTGCATGACAAATAAATTGGAGGGAAATGCAAAAAGCTGGTACAGTAACCAAGAAATTTTGTCATGTACCTGGAGAGAGTGGAAAGAAAAATTAATTGAAGCATTTCCACCACAAAGAGGAACATTTTCAAAGCTGAAGGAACTAGTTAATAGCGAGCGGGATTGTGAGACAAATCTTATCGACTTTTATTATAAAAAGCTCTCCTTAGGTCAAAGCTGTAACCTTTCAGACGGCATTATAGCAGATGTTATGATAAACACCGTTAATGATCCGTTCTTGAAATCAGGTGCAAAAGCAGCGGGTTGTCAAGACACCAAATCACTGTTAAAATATTTTATAGCTAATAATGAAAGTAGTTTAGTTTCTTCTAATTGACGATAAAGTCTGTCGCGTAGTAAAAGAGGAGCCAAAGATAATCATCCCACGAAGTGTGAGATGGCGAGTCGTCAAAATGTTTCACGATGATAACGGACATCCAGGATATGATAGGACGATCGAAGCTATAAGATCCGAGTACTGGTTTGCTGATATGGCGAAGTTCGTTAAGAAATTTATTCAAAGCTGTTTGTCCTGCATGACAAGCAAGAAGACAACTGGGAAACGCCGAGCTGTACTTTACCCAATTGAAAAGGTGGCAGAACCATTCCACACCTTTCATATTGACCACGTCGGTCCCTTCTGTAAAACCGTCAATAACAACACTGAAATTATAGTCATAGTAGACGGGTTTACAAAATTCGTTTGGTTGGAAGCAGCTGCAAACACCCGCAGCCTATTTGTGATCAACATTCTGGATAAATTAATAAAATTAGTACATGCTCCAAAAAGAATCATTACTGACCGAGGAAAAGTATTCACCAGCAAAGAATTTTCATCATTTTGTGGGAAACATGGGATACGACACGTTAAAAATGCTATAGCTTCACCGAGAAGTAATTGTCAAGTAGAACGGGTAAACCGTACAATTTTAGAAGCTTTGACTGCTTACACACAAGAGGATCATGACAGATGGGAGGATAATTTGCTCAAAGTGCAAAAGGGAATCAATAGCACAAAAAATGCAACGATAGGGTTTGCACCAAGTGAGCTTTTATATGGAATTCGACCATTTAAGGACGAAGAAATACGTCTTCCCAAGAAACCGAGAAATTTAAGTCAACTTCGAGATGAAGCAAAAAGGAAGTGTGACGAAAATGCAGTAAAAATGAAAGTCCAGTTCGATCGAAGTCGGCTAAGACCGCGAAAGTTTAAAGAGGGAGACATAGTACTTGTTGAAGAACGTTGAACGTAAAAGGTATTACCAATGGAAAATTAGTATCAAGGTTCATAGGTCCCGTTAAAATAACAGAAGTATTGGGGAACGATCGATATAGAGTAGCAAGTTTTTCAAAGGACAAGCGCAGATTCAAAGGTGTGGTAGCCAGTGACTCAGTATGTCAGAAAGAAAAAGAAAGGACCCAGTGTGTCCTCTGAGTGGCTTAGTATGCCAGAAGGAAAAGTAAAGGAGCAAGTGAGTCCTTTAATTGGCTTAGTATGCCAGAAGGAAAAGTAAAGGAGCAAGTGAGTCCTTTAATTGGCTCAGTATGCCAGAAGGAAAACGAAAGGACCCAGTGAGTCCTCTAATTAGTTCAGTATACTATAAAAGGGAGGGACCCAGTGTGTTCTATTGACTGCAAAAATATATTAAGGATCCAGTGTATCGATTTTAACCAACTTAGTAAAAAAAAAAAAAACAAAAAAACATGTCCGAGTAATCTAGAAGAATCAACCATTAGGGACGTGTTCGGCGAGGACTCCTCACCGTCAGGAAAGGCCGATTGTTAGAAAAACAGGAAAATTCACCCCCATACATATGTACAACTGGCAGGAGGTAACAGGAAACAAGCCAATTGAGTAGAACAAGGCAGTATTCGTACTGAGCTTAAGTCGACCAGGTGTTTAAAACTTTATCAAGGAAGAAATATATGTATCTAGATCAGTTAACAAAACCGGCTTTTATTTAAAAATTAAATAACTATAACAGTATATACTTAGCTTGTCTCTGCACGCAAGATATATCTATTCCAAGAAAATAAATCCCAATTGCGGATTCATCCAGATTCCTCCTTCCTTTTGTTTTCCTTCTTATTTTTCGGTTTTATTTAAATTTTTTCTTTAATTTAACTTTATTTCTTTTCAAACTTTTTTTCCAAAATTTTTAATTAGAGTTCTAATTAAATGCTTTTTGATCAGTCCCCGTTCAACCAACTTGCCTACTCTTGGAAGACAATCCTCACCTTGCCCGGAAGCTCTCTCGTTTCAATTCCAACTTGAAATATTTACGCTGCTTTCCAATAGATTTGACAACTTGTGTCTTTTCGTAAGGCCTCAACTCTTGAAATTAATAATATATTGTTTTGAAAGTAGTGTTCCATGATGGCGAAACGAACGGCTAACTTCGGGTGGCGGATCCCCCCATTCAGCGTTTTAAGTGGATTTAAGCCAGGGAATTGAATTTTTTTTTCCATTTTCTTGCTTTTAAGTTTTTTTTCTCTTTTTTTTTTTTTTTTGAGGAAACTGGATAAGCTCTTCTAAACAAAATCCATTAAAAATAAAAATGAGGACTTGCGAGCAGAAACACTTTTAGCAAAATTTTCATTTAAGTGAACTGCAGTAAAATAGGTAATTAAGATTTAAGATCATTAAAAAAAAGCCTTAACAAATATCAGACAAATATAAAGTAGAAATCGAGTAATAGTAATATCGATGTATAACCTTATCAAAAATAAATTATTCCGAATTATTTATTATTTATCTTATGTTTGTTTGTTCCATTGTCGCCCACTTCATGCGTGACCAGGCTCCATGGGTTGGGTGCATTATGCGTTCGCTTCAGAGTTCGGGAGACTAGTATTTGCGTATAAGCTCGGCATTATTATCGATTTTCCTGTAATAAAAGACTACCGCAGTATAACTAGTACCATTTAAGATTAGGAGCCCCACAACCATAACAAAGAATTATGGTTGTCTAAACTAAAAATTTCGGATTTTCTTACCTTTTTTTTTAATTTAACCTCTATTATTTTTGCAACAAGGTCGTTAACATAACTTTTTTTTATAAAAACTGTAAGCTGTAGACTCTCCTCTTTAATGTGATAGGTCAACTTAAAGAGGAAAGTCTACAGTTTACAGTTTTTATAAAACAAAGTTATGTTAACAACCTTGTTGCAAAAATAATAGAGGTTAAATTAAAAAAAAAGGTAAGAAAATCCGAAATTTTTAGTTTAGACAACCATAATTCTTGATGGGAGAGGGTATGGGGCTGATTGAGCAGTCGTTCCGTATATAATGAGCTCTTAACTGTGACCGTACACCCTGTAGTTTTTAAGATACAGGGTATTTTTTGTGAAAAACTAGCTTTTTCTCTTAATCACCATGTAACTCCTAAACGGCTGATATGGCCCCCCCCCTCCCGCTGCCATACAATTTTTGGTTCGTCTAGGTGGGTACTATTACCTCCCGCTCTATTGACCACATAGTGGGAAACACCCTTCAGGTAAAAAGTGACATTTCCATACAAATTTTACCGCTGGTAAAATCCCAATCAAAAATTTTTACTGAGGTCTTTACTAGTGGAGTACGGAGTTCACTGGTAAAAAGTGCAACTTTTTCTATTTTCTATTATAAGATAGATGGCGTTTTATAAGTCTACATTCATTTTACTGACCATTTTAAAGTGCGGAGCATTTAAATGCTGGTAAAACTCTGACATTTCCTCGATTATTCACAATGCGAGTTTATTTAGTTTTTCCCGAGGATTTCCTTGACGATGATAAACACTTAGACCTGCCGCAGCAAGAAATTCGTCGTCGTTATGATGATTTATATCCTTTAGAAATAATAATCACTTATCATTTTTAAAAATATTTCCGATTAATTGTGATTTTAACAACTGACGCTTCGTTTTCGCCATATAAAACTAGCGTCAACTTTTTACCAGTGTTAAAATGCTATTTTTTGGAGACCGCGTTAAATTTTACTAATACCCGAGCTCCATACTAGACTTTAAGCTCAATAATATCATTGGAGATATTTATTGTTTTGAGGATTTATACCAGAGCTCTGCAGTCTGTCTCAACTGACCCTAAACGGACAGTTATATTCTTGATAGGGATAAACGATGTTCTTAGTGTAGAAGGCTGAAGGTTATGCGCTTGGATAGTAGTTGACTCATCTTTGATAGTGCAGCCATTGCTGATGTTGAGTACTCCTGACCTTGATATTGAATTTTGAACAACTATGTGTCCGCAGACAATGTTTATTTTCTTCCTTCATGATGTAAATCCAATTATTCGAATTGACCAGTTGTATCCATCGGCGTGTATTGTCGGACAACTTGCAGATAGGTAATGATAGAGAGTTTGTAAGAAATCCAATTTCATAAGCGCTGGTATTGGCTCCCTTTCTGAATAGAGGATGATGCTGCTTGCACAGATGATTGAAGTGGTCAATTGTTGAACAGATTGCCATTTCTTGTTCTGACAACGAATAGTATTGATCACGATGTACATTGATTATGAGGAACTGAGATGACGGCTCGATGACCACAAATGAGTTGTTAACCAAAACTGGAACAGAAACAAATCGTAGTAATTCAAATGGCTCGTAAAAAATAGTGCACTTCAACGGTCATGAGGCTGTAGAGTTCTAATAAATTATCTTGATTTGCTGATAACCCCAAAGTTAGTGACAGATTTTCCTTGATAATAATTAATTGATTTCGAAACTGCTTCGATGTTAGTAGTGTGGGATTCATCTTTCCGTGGTGAGGAGTCTCTATAATGACAGCCAGTAACATTCTCTGCATTCGTTGATAGTTGGTGGTTGCTAAAATTAAACGCACTGCCAAAGCGTTGAAGATTTCTAAGACTCTTTGTTCTTGGACTTCGTTGATTATCACTTTTATTTGGAGGATGATTATATGCTGTTCAAACTCTTGTAGTCGACCTTCCATTATCTCACTCGATTTTCTGATTACATTTTCAGTAGAGGCCACTGTAGAAGTTTTGTTTTTTAATAATTCCTGTAGATATTGCTAATTTCCTTCAAGATTATTTATTATTTGAGACATTTGCTCGGCATAAGTCGAATCCAACACTCCAAATATGGAATGAACAAGATTTCCAACAATATCGAATGGGGTCCTTCTACGTTTTGAGCTCGAGTCACGGGAGAGCAACACATTATTGTTTTCGAGTTCCGTTATTATGTCGGAAGATTGTAAAACTGTTTGAGTGCATGCTTTGGTATCGAGTGTTGAATCACAAATCTTCCTTAGATTGTTTATTCCATTCTTGATGTTTTCAAGCTCCTTCCAGTATGATTCCAAGTTGTAGTATATGACCAGTTTCCGTTCGTTGGTCACGAGGTGAGTGGATCCCATGTTTTGAAAGTACAACCCTGGTTGATTTTTAAAAGGAGATAACTGTATTGGACTATCCGCTAATATTGGTACAATCAGACATGCCAAAAGAACCAAATTTATAGGTGAGCTTGCACGTCGGGATTTTTTGGAGGGAGGCCCAAGTTACGTTTCTCTCTCTTCTCGCTTGTTACCTGAAGGAATAGTGCTCTGGCTATTAGGATCTACTGAAGGCTCAACCCCGGCGAATATGTTTTGTTCTTCTAAGTAATGGAGCTAATTTATGTATTGGTCGTTTTAACACTCCAGATGTTGTTTTAACATCAGTCCCTTAATAGTGTTGACTATATGTCCTAGTTTCCAGCTTAATGGAGGGTGATTGTCATACTTTATCACGACCATAGTACCTGGTTACACACTTAAGTACTACTTGGTCCATCGCTGCAAGAACTGGTTTTTTAACTCTGATATTTGTTTCCAATTTTTGAGCATCGACGTCTTTGAGGAATGTGGTTTGGGATCAACAGCAGTTGTTAATAGTTCGCCAATTAGAAAATGAGCTGGTGTTAGCGCACAAAAATCATTTGGATTGCTTGTCATTGGCGTTAAAGGCCTTGAGTTCAAAATTGCCTCAATCATTAATTCATCAAAAGTCAGGAAAGCTGAAGCTACACTATTTTTGAATAAATTCTTAGATGACTTTACTGTAGCCTCCTATAAACCACCGAAATAAGGAACTCTTGGTGGGATAAAAGGAAGTCAGTACCTCTATTTTTGCAGAACTGTATTATTTTTCCTTCAGCATTTTTATTATACACTACTCGTTGAATCTCGTTTAACTGATTGCTGGCTCCCACGAAGTTAGTTGCATTGTCACAGTAAATATTTCTACAGTTACCTCGCCTGCTCATGAATGGCTTCAGGACTCCGGCAAAGGCATCGGTAATAAGATCGCTTACCACTTCTAAGGCAGTGCATACCTTGGTAGAAAAGCACCAAAATATGGCCACGTAACATTTTTGGGGTCTCTTGCCTCTCAGATTGAAATCAGTGGGGAACGGTCCACAGAAATTGATTCCCATTTTGATAAATGGTTTTGACGGTTGAACCCTGTGAGCAGGAACGTTTCCCATAAACTTCCCAAAGAGTATCGACTTAAATTTTCAGCACAGGACGCAATTTTGAATTATTGACCTAGCAATAGTTTTTCCTTTGATGGGCCAAAATTTTTGTCTTGTTATTGCCATTAGTCCTTGGGCGTATAAGTGTGTTTCATCAATATGATTCATAAATAATTTGGTTACGTGGTGACCATATTGTAGAAAAATCGGATGTTTATGGTCGTAAGGCAATTCGGATTCTTGAAGCCTTCTTCCAACTCTTATAATTCCCTTTTCATCTAAAAATGGGCTAAGACTGCATAAGTTACTGTTTGCATTAACGTGCTTACTTCCTTGAATATGTATTATGTTTTCTTCAAAACCTTGCTGTTAACTCCCTTAAGGATCACCATAAATGCACCATCTAATTCTTATACGCTAAGCTGATCGTTTTTACGTTTCTTCGGCAATTGACCGATATTTTTAATAAGTCTCAGGATATATGTCAATGTTCTTTGTAAATATTTTAAGGAATTTTTGTGATCAATACCTTCTAATATACAAAGCCTCCTCGTGATTGTCGATAGTAACACCTTTGCCTGTCTTTTTTCCAAGTCTGTCGTCAAATTTGATGGTTTTAGCGGCTATGAAGATTGATGCTCATGTAGAAAAAGTGGCCCATACCACCATAGAGAAATGTTTTTTAGGCACTCTGGCGTAGTTCCTCGTTTTACTAGATCCTCATGGTTGTTTTTTGATTGTACATGCAGCCGCTGATCGGCTGTACTTTCTTCTTGGATTGCAGCTATGCTATTTGCTACAGATATGTAATATGAAGATAATGATGAATTTAGCCAGGCTAGCACTATTTCGAATCGGACAAAATAACAAAGGTGATTCCACTTCAAATACCTTTTAACTCGATGCATTAAGTTGGCTGTTAACCTTGTAGCGCACCACTCTTATCTGGGGGTTGTTACGTTTTTTCTTGGCTGCTTCTTTAGATTTGGTACATACCAATCTCACTATGGTAAGTCCATTCTGAAGAATAGATCGTATATATATTGCAGCCCTTAATGCTTGTTCAGATGCATCTGAGAAAGCATGTAATTGTATAAAACACGGCGCATTTCCTGAACTAATATGTCTCTTTATTTTTATGTCATTTAAGACACCAAGACTAACGAAAGTTGATTCAGATAGAGTTATGTTCGTCTGGTAGTTTATCGTCCCAGCCAAAGTTAAGTATCCACGAGTCTCGTAAGAAAATTCTCATCTTTATAATAACTCTCTGGCAAAACACTTCTCTTGGTAACGGATTGTTCATCTGTTCATTGAGTTTTGATAGCAAACTCATCAGAACGTGGTATTGATGTTATTCATAAAAGTCTTTACGTGGCAGTCTTTATCGTTATGGAGTTCTAGCTGTGGTGCCTTATCTTCTGAAGCAATATTTTCTAATAATACTCTCTAATAATTTCTTTCAGATCCTCCTTATTGGAGAATTTGAGTTAATTGTTCTTGTATTTCCATAGCTTCTGAGACTATTGCAATCAGTCAAACGTCGTCGACGTAAAGATCTTGAGGCTCCCAGAAAGCGTTGTTCTCCCATTTGGCCTAAAGGTCGTTGAAGATTTAGTGGCCACATACGCAGCCGTTCTTACACCGTATGTAACCGTAGATAATTGATAGCATTTCAACTGCTTGGATGGATCATCTCTCCAAAGGATTAGTTGATATTTTCTGTCATCCTTGTCGAGTATTACTTGACGGTACATTTTTTCTATGTGTGTACGAAGACGTTTTCATTGATGCATCGAAAACTACCCGAAGCTTCGTGGTAGTACTATCTGACTTAATCACGCAGTGATGTGAAAGGAAGTAGTATGGTCCTGAGATTTCCTTCAAGCTGATTTCTTTCATATGGCCAAGATTTTTATATCCGTTAAGCAAGTCAATGTACAGCGCCCTTTTATCTGGGCCTCTAGTCCTCTTTCGTTCTAACGAATAAAATCTATTAAGGGCGATGTCCTTCAACTCTCGTAGATTCGTTGCTCCATTTTCTATGTTCAGTCTTACCAGAAATCGACCTGTTCCATCCCTTCTCATGGTTTGGTTGAAGTGTGATTCACACTTGATTTCTGATGACGACAAGTTTGGGTTAGTAGAGCCAACTTCTTCTTATTTCCAAAATTTTTCAACTTGTTCAGTTAGTTTGGCTTCTTCTTCTTCGGAGCAAATACCACACAAAACATGAGTATCAGATATGTTCAACGTTTCTCCACTGGCTATTCAGCCTAATGTTGTATCTTCTAGTTTAATCTGTCCAGTTAGGAGTGGCTGGAGAAATATTACTGCTCCTATAACCAGGGAGATTTTCCCTGGAGAATCCCGGGTCTGCTAGCTCAATGTTCCGTGGTATGGACCAGTTTGTGATATCCATTGACTGAGATGGTTGATGGTTGCGCGAATTTATATCGGGGCTGTATACTTGTCAGCTTGAGTTTGGTTTCAGTTGTTTACTTTAGTATGAGTGCCTGTGGTATGTTGGGCTGGACTACTTGGTGGCTGAGGAAACGTTACCTACGGCGTTGGTAGATGTGCGCAGCTGTGAATTTTTATGGATAAGAAATGTTAAAAGACCGCATTGAGTCCTTATGATAAAAAGCGACATATTATGAGCGGAACGACGGATACTCTACCATGGGGGCGTCACTCCATTTCATCAGATCAACAAGTGGCAACCGCAGCAAGAATCTAAGTCTAGTGTAAATAAATTATGTATTATAGTTTTAGTTTCATTTACTAAAGTAACTTGTATTATAGCTACATGTATAAAGTCCCCCTTCGAAAGATTTTCTGAAGCGTTTCGATTTGTGATCCGGCATCTTGTAAGGTTCCGATGATACTGTTGAAATGTAATATAAATAGGTGTATATATAGGAATCCCGTTAGTCTTTAATATGCGGTTCATTAAACAACAACAAGCGCTGTTATCAGAGCTGTTTGAAAAGCTGTTAAGCTGTTATCAGAGCTATTTGAAAAGCTGTTTACCTGTTATCAGAGCTGTTTAAAAGCTGTTAAGCTATTATCAGAGCTGTTTGAAAAGCCGTTATTCAATTAATATCGAAAAGGAATGAAAATCTATTAAAAGAAGTCATCAAGACCAGGAAGGCAGTGCGAAGGAAATTTAAAGCTCTAAAGATGGGAAGGACTGAAGTAGAAACGCAACCTGAAGGAACTTTTAAGCCAATCACCAAACCCTTGAAAGAGTTTGTTATCAGAGTAAAAAACGAGCCACAAGTCAAATTGGAGCCAAAAGAAGAACAAGAAGAAGACAACGAAATTGTGGAAACTTTTACCACTTCAAAAAGAAAATATGTTAAAATGGAGGCTAGTATAAATTATGGAGATTATTCCTTAACATCTGAAGGAGAATTCGCAGCACCCACACTTTCAAGAACATTGATAGGAAGGTCTCCTGTCACCTACCCCGATACGTCTGGATACATAGCTTCAAATTATTTAAAGCTGTTTCACTGATAATAGTCCTAAAATTGATCCAAACTTTGGAGTTTACTATGATGAAAACGCGTGGAGAATCGGTAATTCAACGTTCGATGTTGATTATGTAGGAAATATTGTTATCAAGGGGAAGAGCTATAAAACTACTTTGGGGTTATGTGAGCTGCTATTTATGAAAGATCCTGTAAAAGGTCTATATACTAATGAGGATTTAACTAATTATGGATCTATTTTGAGAGATACCAATGCATATAAACGTGACTATGCTGAAGATGGACAAATAAAAGGTACTAGAGCGGCTAAATATAAAGCTATAATCAGTAAACTTATACAGCATAAAAGCATGGGACTAATGCGTCTGCCTAAAGAAAACATTGATCACATTTACTGGGATGATTCAAATGAATTATTGGATAGACTCCACCTTCTAATGGCATCAAAGCAAGCTGGCAACACTAGTCACAACAATGAAATTGTATCTATCCTGGAGGAGTTGCGAGAATCAGATATTATAGTAGGGGATATCTTGTGAAAGCAGGTGACCGTGGGCCAACAGGAGCTCAGGGACCAACCGGTGAACAAGGAACTCAAGGACCAGATGGTAAACAAGGAGCTCAGGGTCCAACTGGTGAACAAGGAGTCCGGAGTATTGGATTTAATTTAACGATAAACGGAGACTACGATCTAAACTTAAAGTGTATAAAACGACCTGGTGAACCCCCTGAAAATGACGATGCGGTAACCCTTGTTCGCATATTTGTAGGGATCCATTTCAACCAAGTCTGGCTGCCGCAAGTCACCTACTCCTTTGATAATCACACGACGTCGTTTAAAAATTTTTCTCGCTGGTATATGCAGCTCATTTACCACTTGTCTCTTACTCATGGTAATTATAAATGAAACAGATTTCTTAAGAGTTTTTACTCATATACACCATCTTTTGGTGTCAAGTCTTTCTTATTTATTACTGAAGTTAACAGATGGTTTTCAATCTTCGCGATTTCATCATTGATATATAGAGTTAAATTTTTCACCTCTATATTAATATTTTTTTTATTTCTTCAACACTTATTTTAATTTTCTTGTCAACATAGTCTTTGGTAGTAGCACCGTCATTTTCAAGGGGTTCACCAAGTCGTTTTCTACACTTTGAATCTAGATCGTATTCTCCGTTTAACGTTAAATTAAATCCAATACATCGCTCTCCTTGTTCACCAGCTGGACCCTGAGTTCCTTGTTTACCATCTAGTCCTTGAGTTCCTTGTTCGCCGGTTGGTCCCTGAGCTCTTGTTGGCCCACGGTCACCTGCTTTCCCAAGATATCCCCGCTTAGAGAAACGTCCAAACTTGTCAATATAATGGAGTAGTATTTAAACTATAATATCTGATTCTCGCAACTCCTCCAGGATAGATACAATTTCATTGTTGTGACTGGTGTTTCCAGCCTGCTTTGATGCCATTAGAAGGCGCAATCTATCCCCTAATTCATTTGGATCATCCCAGTAAATGTGATAAATGTTTTCTTTAGGCAGACGCATTAGTCCCATACCTTTATGCTGTATAAGCTTACTGATTATAGCTTCATAGTTAGCCGCTCTAGTGTCCATTATTTGTCCATCTTCAGTTTAGTCACGTTTATATGCATTGGTATCTCTCAAAATAGATCCATAGTTAGTTAAACCCTCTTTAGTATATAGACTTTTTACAGGATCTTTCATAAATAGCAGCTCATATAACCCCAAAGTTGTTTTATAGCTCTTCCCCTTGATAACAATATTTCCTACATCATCAACATCAAACCTTGAATTACCGATTCTCCACGTGTTGTCATCATAGTAAACTCCATAGGTTGCATCAATTTTAGGGCTATTTTCAGTGAATAGCTTTGAAACTATGTATGCAGACGTATCGGGGAGATAACAGGAGACCTTCCTATCAATGTTCTTGAATGTTTAAGTGTTGCGTATTCTTCATTAGGTGCTAAGGAATAATATCCATAATTTATAGGTGTGCTACTAGCCTCCATTTTCACATATTTTCGTTTTGGGGGGTAAAATGTTCCACAATCTCATTGGCTTTTTCTTTTGCTTCTTCTTCTGCTTCTTCTTCTTCTTCTTCTTCTTCTTCTTCTTCTTCTTCTTCTTCTTCTTCTTCTTCTTCTTCTTCTTCTTCTTCTTCTTCTTCTTCTTCTTCTTCATTTACATCTATTATCTCAAACTTGGCTATATCCGGAGGCTCGTATTTGACTCTTCTAACAAACTCTTTTAAGGGTTTAGTGATCGGCTTAAACGTTTCTTCAAGTTGAGCTTCTGCTTAAATCCTTCTCATCCAGCTCTGATAACAGGTAAAAAGCTTTTCAAACAACTCTGATAACAGCTTAACAGCTTTTCATACAGCTCTGATAACAGCTTCACAGCTTTCCAAACAGCTCTGATAACAGTTTAACAGGACCATGCTTCTTTTTCACCTTCATAGCAGCTACATCACATTTCGAACAGGAAAAGTTTGTTGTTGTTTAATGAACCGTATATTGAAGACTAACGGGATTCCTATAAATACACCTGTTTATATTACATATCAACAGTATCATCGGAACCTTATAAGATGCCGGATCACAAATCGAAACGCTCCAGGGTATTTCACATCATTACTTAATACACATCAGCCATACACATCTACCCAAGCCTTGGTACAGGTAACATAGCCCAGTCCAACACACCCCAGGCAGTAATACTCATATTATCAGATATTGCCATTAAAGCTTTCAGCCAACCGCCAGTACCCAGACACAGGAGGGGGCACCTCATGGTCAAATTGCAGCCTCCAAGACCAGATCAAACTTAACCAGCAAAATCTACCAATAAAGCTTCCACCCCTTCCAAATATATAGAGCTACGATCTTCGAGATGAAAAATAAGTAAACTCCAGAAACAAAATCGAAAACTTATGCGATTGCCCTATGCTGGAGAATGCTAAAAGTGATCTAATGCCGCTAGGGAGCCTTATTCAAGAAATGGTGTTTGTACTCGAAAGATCTATACATGCACCCCCTAAATCCAATAATAATAATAATAATTTGCTAAGAAAACATCAAACCAAGCTGATGTCATATTGTGAAATTCGAATGATGCTGATATCTAGAACTTCTCCGCTAATAAAACTTATTTAGGTGCAGCATCTGTAAACAGCAAGAGTCAAGATGACGTCATACGTCATATCTACAACTTCCTCGCTAATAAAAGAAAACAGCAAAACCAAGGCATGCTGGTAGTACCGGCTAATGTCACTAGGAAACCTTACTCAAGAAATGGTGTTTGCACTCGAATCCCGCAAAAGCTTAGGCGCATGCGGATATCTTCAACTTCTCCGTTAATAAAAGAAAACAGCAAAAGTAAGGCATGCTGGTAGTACCGCCTAATGTCGCTAGGGAACTTTACTCAAGAAATGGAGCTTGCACGCGAATCCAAATTATCAGGGCATTGGATGGGAAACATATTACTTACCATTAAATGCCTACAGTAACCACTAATGCCACTATGGAGCCTTACTCCAGAAATGGAATCTGTACTCGAATCCTGTAAAAGCCTAGACGCATGCTAATATCCACAACTTCCCTGCTAATAAAAGCAAACAGCAAAAGCAAGGCATGCTGGTTGTGCAAGCTAAGGCCGCTAGGTAACCTTAATCAAGAAATGGCGTTTGCACTCGAATCCTGTAAAAGCCTAGGCGCAACATTTAATGTTTGACACCCAGAGCCCCCACTGACATCTTCTAGAATCTGTTCATGGTGATGTCATGTTGTGAAATTCGAATGATGCTGATATCTACAACTTCCCTGCTAAGAAACCTTGCAGCACTTGAAAACAGCAAAACCAAGATAACGTCATGCTGATATCTAGCACATCCCCACTAATAAAAGAAAACAGCAAAACCAAGGCATGCTGGTAGTTCCGACTAATGCCGCTAGATAACCTTACTTAAGGAATGGCGGGCCCGTAGAGGATTTCTGATACAAATTTCGTCCCACCGCACACCACCTAGAATCCACTGGCATGAACAAAAATAACTTGAATTATTATATTATCTCCAAAACCAAAGCCCGTAGAGGATTTCTGATGAAAATTTCATAACCCCCCTCCCTATACTAGATTATAATAACACCCTACCTACCCACCATCTAGAATGCATTGGCATGAACAAAACGTTCCTTCAGTTAACTTTAATTATAACTAATATTAATTCAAAACCAGGCGGAACACTTGAAAACAACAAAAGCCTACATTTAGGCGCACCACACATGTGTGGGCTCAAGCGAAGCAAAAAACTTCACACAACCAAAAAACCGTAGGATGCTGCTACGTCTGGGCACAAGTGAAGCAAAAAACTTCACACATTAAAACACCGTGGTATGCTGCTACGTGTGGGCACAACGGGAAGAAAAAACTTCACACTTCCAAAAAAACCAGGCGCCAAAGCAAAATCATAATAAAAAAAAAAAAACCCCACATTTAGGTGCACCACACATCGAAGAAAACCGTAGTACCGGGGCATGCTGGTAGTACCGGCTAATGCCGCTAGGGTGCAGTCAAGACTTAATGGTACATCCAAGACATAAACCAACACAGTCAAGACACAAACCCACTTTTAGATTGGACTCCAACCACCTAGAGACTGTGGCGCCATCTTTGGTGAAATCCTGGAAGCTAAAAACAGTTAGCCAGAACCAGCATAGCGTAACTACTAGAGGAATCTTAATCTCGAACATTGCTAAAAAAGTAAGTAGTTTCCCCTTATCTGAAAATACTTTAGATTGGAAAGATAAGGACAAAAGATAACCCAGCAAAATTTTACTCAGTTAAATGTCAAATTCCCCGATGAAGAGGAAGTTTTTACTGCCATAATTAGTCATAAAAAGTTCTAGCCAGAAGTATATTTTATAGCAGTAAATGTTGCTATTATGGCAGCAAACTCACACATATAATTACTAGAGTGTACGAATATAATTGTTTACACGCACACAAATTAAATTTATTTGAAGCCACAGCACATCAGCTGGAATGTGTCAAAATTTTAATGAGAAAATTTTGTTTCTCTATACCAAGTATGTGAAGATATGAGGAAAAACTTAAATATGTTAAGATATCAGCAAAGAATGGAATGATATGGGAAGTGCAACAAGACAGATTAATTCAGGAAAGATAAGATATTTTAATTTTTATTTGCATATTTAATTGTTAAAAGTGTACTTTAGAAAAAAATGGAGCTTGATAATTTAATAATTGAGTTTCTCTCTTAGCAGTTTCCCAATTCAATGCAAATTAATGAACTATGTTTTTGCTGTGCTGGCATTTTTGGTTAGATGTATATTCTCTGGCTAAATGTATATTGTTCCACACCGTAATTTTGGATAAAATTACAACCCATATGTTGCAAAAGATCCTCTGAAGAGAATATGGCAAATCATATGGTGGCAGGAAGAATAGTTTCCGAGAAATCTTGTCAACAAAGTCCTGATCATTGCTCGATTCTGGATTTGTTTACTATTTTGTGGAAAAATATATATTTTTAAATATATTTATTATTTTAACGGATTAAAAGATTTTTCTGAAGATCTTGGAACATTTCTTATTAAAAAAATCCTGACCTTTGGTTCATTCCCGATTTTCGTTTGTTTTATATTCATTTTTGGATAAGTGTTTGCTCCTTTAAAGAAGTGAATTGTTCCATACCGAACTTTTGGAGAAGGAGTATATTTAAATGTTTCACAGGATCTTCTGACGATATTGAGATGTATCCTAAGGTGGAAGAAGGAGTGGTTCCCGAGAAATATTCAAAACATCGTGACCTTCCTCCGTTCGGGAATTTTGCTTTCTTGCATTCACTTGTGGCTAAATGTTTACTCAGGAGAATTGTTCCACACCGTGTTTTTGGAGAATGATACTATTTTAACATAATAGTTTACTTTTAGACTTCAAACTATTTCCTCAGTAATAGCTGGTCGAACAAATAAAATCCCTTTACTGAGAAAAGTTTTATGGACTTCGTCAGGCATAAAAGTTTATCGACACCTCTCAGGGGGCATCACCTAAACTCAGGAGAATTGTTCCACACCGTGTTTTTGGAGAATGATACTATTTTAACATAATAGTTTACTTTTAGACTTCAAACTATTTCCTCAGTAATAGCTGGGCGAACAAATAAAATCCCTTTATTGAGAAAGGTTTTATGGACTTCGTCAGGAAAAAAAGTTTATCGACACCCCTCAGGGGGCATCACCTAAACTCAGGAGAATTGTTCCACACCGTGGTTTTGGAGAATGATACTATTTTAACATAATAGTTTACTTTTAGACTTCAAACTATTTCCTCAGTACTAGCTGGGCGAACAAATAAAATCCCTTTACTGAGAAAGGTTTTATGGGCTTCGTCAGGCAAAAAAGTTTTTCGACACCTCTCAGGGGGCATCACCTAGATAAGATGGGCTTGGATGAGACTTCATCCTGCCGCTTCAATCAGGATGCTCATGAAACCTCAGAGCACCTGCAGAGCTTTGGCCAGGTCTAAATTACGTCACCTCGTACAGGCTCCACCAAACTACCTCAATCCCAGAATTTTTTTTAGACATTATTAACACGCTAAACCTAAAAGGGGAATAAGTTGAATGAACATATGCACAAATATATATATTTTGGTATGATTATCCCGGTCGTGGTATCTGTGTTCATTGGATATGACCGTCCTTTGTTTGATCCTCCAGGGAGGGATGGGTGTGATGGGATGTGTGGGGTTCGGTTTGAGGGGAATAGTTTTCAGAGATCAGGGGAGGACTTCGGTCGCCCAGTGTAGACCCGACCTAGTGCATGTAGCACGGCGTCGGTAGGTGGACAGAATGTCAACGACCAGCGGGCGAAGGGGGCTTGCGGGTTGTGGGAGTTTTTGAGGACCAGACTAGTTGCGAACTGGTCTCTTCTCGACGAAAGGGAAGGGAGCCCTGCTTCTATAAGAAAGCTGTTGATCGGCGTGGGCTATTAAATGCCTTTTGCCCAATCCTAGTGAGGCAAAATGGAAATAAATGCTTAGTGGCTTCAAGACGTTTCGACAGCTGCACCTAGGACATCCGGAGCCATTCTAAATAGACGCCAGAAATCGATTCCTAAGTACAGCGCCTGAGTGAGCCTCGGAACTACGTTAAAACGCACGTTCTTGGTTTCACAATGGAAGGTGACGTCCAAGTCCGCATGAGCAAGAACATTCTTCATGGCACCATTGGCTACCTCTACTTGTGTCTTGTGCTTCCTCCATGGGACTTCCGCTTCCGACAACTTCTCTAAACCTCCCTTGTCTGGGATACTGACAGTGGCACCACTGTCTAATAATCCTGACACAGTTCGCCCGAGTAGCTGCACTTCTGCATACGGCCCAATTTCGTCCGGTACCGACACTGTAATGTGAAAATCAGAAATTGTTATTTGTGGAGATTCCACGGCTGACAAGAAAATTTGATCTCTCGCAACGAGATAGTTTTGTAGACGCATATGATACGGCATCAGTAGATATCGGACAGGCTCATCGCCACTCATCATCGGCTCGATGGCCGTCTTAAGATTTGGTAGGTGGGTGACTGGACTTCCTCACCAGCAATGCCAGAAGCTTTTATCGCAATCGATGTCAGAAGTCCTTCAGGGAGTGAGGACTTATCAGACCAAATGTCCAAAAAGTGTTCCATCTGGGGTCTAGTACTTAGGAAGGAAGAGTTCGGAGTACTTAATGACAGTAGCGGTCCGTCGATATCTGCAGTCTCAACTCTCGAGTTTTTCAACCTGTCTACTGGATCTGAATCATATGCGTTATCGGGGACGTCTTCCTCTAGGAGAAGGGTTGTTGGGGTGTTTAACTGGCCTCGGTAGGCGTTATCAAGGTAGCTATAGGCTGTGTCCCCACTATCTGTGTTGCTCCTGGTTGATGATATAACGTCATTCTTGGTCGGAAGCTGATGTTATTGCTTCCGACCAGACTCTGGTTTTTCTGAAAACAATTTCGGCAATTTGGTTTGACACTGATTTTCTGACCACATCCATAACAGAGGTAGCCTACTTGAGTCCTGGAACATTCCGAGTAGAAGTGACTGACTGGTCACAATTCCAACAAGTGTTTTAACTTCGAGCTGTGATACGTGCCTTGAGTTCAGCTAATTGTAAGTCCTGCGTACTAGGGTGATCATATTCCTGGTATTGATCGAGATTTAGGTTGTCCAGCTCGCGAACTCGATATGTGGGATTTCTCAAATGAAGGTTTATCTCTTGCATGTTATGCGCGCACGGGAAAGTAAGGTGCCTGTTAATGATACTTGTAGAATTTGATGCTTGGATTCTGTAATTCGTGGCTTGTACTTGTATCACTAATACTCGTCATTGAGCAACAGAATTGATGGGGTGCAAGCAGATTTGATACTAGATATATGGTAACAGGTTGGTTCTCATCATATCTAGAAAGTTATGGCCTGACATAGGATATCGGAGCTGATTTCTCAACTCTCACATATCCTGGTAATATAAAGTGAAGCTTTTTTTTACCTCTTGTCGACGATGCATCATTTGTCTGTCTCTCACTTTCGTCTCGGGGCTCACCCTACTCAGTCAGTAATGCGCTTCGTATTTGCTCCCAAGCTCTTGTATAAGTCAAGAAATCTGTTACAGAATCAGACATAGCCGATAATTAGGACAACTGGATTTCTCTTGTATCCACTGCTGTGGACACTCTTTGAGAAATATGTGCCCGCATGTTGTAGATACTGCTCGAGATCTTATGGACGAGTCTTCATCCTGACAGATGGAGCAAATTTCGTGTCGTATCGACTCTGGTGGTGAAATCGAGATATTAATTAAAATCAGGTCACGTGCTGCCCAAGGTAAGGAAGCTCTCTAAGTTTTACAACTGGGCCAATTTCCTTTTTTAGATAAGTATCCTCTAATTGTTCCGAAAACATTGAGTTATGGAAAGGTAATTTAATCGAGTAAAATAGACGACTAGCAGTACTCGACAGTATTATTAGAATCCAGCTATAAACAGCTTAATTTAGGTAATAACAAAGCGCGATTGAATTATTTAGCAAGTTAGATGGACTAAATTATTATAATCGCACAGCATTACTAAAGATTTTACAGCATTATAGTTGCTATTTTATTTATGTATTATTTATATATATATATATTATTCCACAAATAATTTAATGAGGTGCAAAATTCCCACGGGAGAATTGGTTGTCAAAATCGATGACTATCACTAATTCGATAACGGTTACAGATTCTTTAAGAGAATCTCGTTCTACAGATTATCGAGAAAGTTAAGTGGAAGAATGTTGAAAATGACCGTTCTGAAAATTACGACTATCGTTAAGTCGAAGTCGGTTGAACAGATTTTAAGAATGGAGAATCGTTATCAGTAGAAGTTAATGACTATTAGATGATCGTCTAAGCATTAACAAGAATGTTACGTCGAATTAATGTTAAGAGAAAAAAAATGTTAACGCCTATCATTAAATCAAAATCGGTTGGGAAGATTTAGCAAAAGAGTGTCGTTCTGAACAGTTGGTAACTGTGCTTAGTCCTCGACAGGGCAAAAGTTTTAAAAGTTCAACAATTGGTGACTATCAAGGTCGGTGAAAAAAAATACACATAGAACTCGATATAAAAATTCAATAAATATTAGAATCCGCCGTAATTACAAAAATTTATATAAAAATTAAATGATTATTATAGTGACTGTAACTGGCTCTCTCTTCCAAAGCTCCCTTTCCCTTTCAAAATTCAGGTTCTCCTCCGGCAAGTGATGTACTGTGTATGTCCAGAAAAAGGAAAAAGACTTAAAAGAAATTCTAGTTTCTCAGAGAAAGGCTTAAGAAAGGTTAGTCGGAGATAGTAGAGACTGACAATGCCACTCAAGATAGCAGTGTGCCAGCTCCTGATTAATGAAAGTCTCCAGCGCCATTGCCATCCTCAAGCGACTCTTCTTCTCCTTTCCTCGGACTGCACTATCAATTCTGCCCTCCAGCCAGGAAAAGTCATGAATCTTGTTGACTAGTTAGCTGACAGCTAAAAAGTCATCTCGCACATTCATGAATCTGCCCAGAAATATGGCCGGAGGAGGCAGAACTCCATGAGAAACCGAATCAAAATTTGAGTGGGGCCACCCACCATTTGCATGGCTGAACGCTTCGAAATTTTTAATTAATAAAAATTCAAAACTTTACTCTATGAAGAAATGCAAAACTTTACTCGATAAACTTGATATTGAAATTATTCAAAAATTTTACTCGATAAACTTGAAATTAAGATTATTCCAGGAGAGCAAAAACTGGTTAGACTACAAGTCTTTAGTGCATCCCCACTGGATATGAGACTCGAGTCGGATAACTAGATCATAGCCAAATCTCAAAGTCATCAGAGTCACAGTTCCAAGTAGGAGTGACACTCAGACCCATGTAGTCTAACCCGAGTGGCCCCAGGTTGGGTGTCATTTACTATGGTAATAGGATGAGTGAGAAATTGACGACGTTAAGTCCAGCTGCCAGCCTGAGCTAACAGATCACACCGTGACAACGTTGACTTTGTAGGGCGGCACGCTAGTTCACCTCAGCTATTGGCGGAGAGTGTGGGTGGGTTCCACAAATACCTACCGCTGTCACGCCATCATTAACAACAAAAAATCGTGCGTGTTCATCCGAGCGGAGTCCAAAAGGAAAGACACCACACACTGGTCTTGAAGGGACAGCATACACCACTCACCTGGAGATTTCCTTAAGAATCAGATGGAAAGATCCTCGTTGCCGTCCCCGAGCTCTCATGACATCGCTGGCACATGGTTACGATGTCCCTTCTTCTTGTTACCTATGGAAGGGAAGAAAGTTCACATTTTCACCACATCATCTTCAAACCTTTATTCCTTATTATTAAAACGAATGCAAAATAAACACTTTTTTTTTTATTTTGTTTTTTATTTTTTTTATTTTTTTCACTATAAGCGGCCGTCTTCGAGAGTCTGTACCTTCTCATAAGGCACTGTAGTTGTCTCGTCCGACCTTTCACTTATTACATATAATTCATAGCTAACTAAATATATCATTCATAATAACATCGAACAGATGAACTTCACAAGAATCACTTCTAACACGACCGATCATACTTCACTGTCCAAGCTTAGAAATAATGCTGTCGGTATTCTGACTACTCATATAATCGTAACTAAGTGCAAGTTGTAAAGATAAAAATCTCAAAACTTCTTGATCAAAATAAGTACCTACATATGTTGATTCAGATTAGGGTCGACAGCCTGGGGTTATTTTCAATGTTCTTAATAGGGTTTTCTCACAAAAACTTCCTTTTGTCCCTTTTCACGCAATACAATTTCAATAGGAATTTAATATTTTGCACAAGCGACGACACTCCCGTAATTATTACTACAATTACTACAGCCCACCGGCCTCAAAACTATAACTGCTCTACTAAAATCTTAGGTTGCATAGAGGCTCCTTGTTATGTATCCGAAGTCATATGATGTTGGTTTATAAGAATTGTGTGCGTCTTTATCTAAGCTAGTGATACTGTAAAAATTTTATTTATAATTTTAGTACCGTATTTGGGGGATGCACAAGAGGGAAACTAGTTACTCAACCTGGGAGTTGTGCCACTTCTTACCTTCTTATACCAGTTTTATCGGACGAGTATTTTAGCCTAGGATGTTCCTGTCAAGCAGAAATTATACAATTAATAAGCTCAGACTGTTATGTAACAGCATGAGCTGACAGATTACTCGACGGACAGCGCTGACTGCAGGGCGGCACGCTAGCTCGCCTCGGCTATTAGCGGAGAGTGTGGGGACGTTCCACGAAAAACCTGCCGCTGCCGTCTGCCATAATAAAAAAAAGATCGTGCCTAAAACCAAAACGCCGGCACACATTCAGTCCTGAAGGGACCTTTACGTCACTTACCTACATCCAAATCGAAGGCGCAGATGTTATGCCTTCCTGGCATGCCCCAAACACCCAACTGACTCTGAGGGCAAGATTTTTCAGAGTCCCTTATTGACCTGTAAAAAAAGAGACTAGCGGACCTAGACGACCTTCATGCGAGAGGGCTCCAGGAAAGTGAAGGAGAAAGAAAAGCATTCAGCACTTCATTTTCACGTTATAATATTTCATTTTATTCACTACGTTAACAAAAGGAGCTAGAGCTCACCTAACCATTAGCCAGTTACAATTGATCAAAATAAATTGCCTAAGTACATCATGTGAACAATAGTTTCATACCGTAATAAGACCTTTACTTCGACAAGCACGACTGGTCACCTTATGGATGCCCGGGTATAATTAATCTTTCTCACCCCACTGATCTGGGTGATTGCACCCGAAAAATATGCTAATAAATGTACCCCTATAGGTAATAATATAGTCACATACGTAAGGATGTAACAATATAATATAAATAAAAGAATTTTACTCGACATAGACTTAAATGATGCCACTCTTCTACTCAAAGGAGCTCCCTGGAGGCGAAATTGTTCTGTTAGCTGAAAAGATTAAAAGAAAACTTTTGTTGAACTTGGTTCCCTTTAACCTTAATAACTGTTTAGTCCAATGTGCTTGTCCAATTTATGGTTTACAATTCCCATGCTCATTCGCGAACTTTAAAACTGTTCTTTCCTAAATGTATTTAACTTCAGCAATCCAATTATCTAACGTAAGTAGTTCTATATCGTGAAACAGATTAAAAGGAATCAATGCACGTCGCAAAGATGTGCCTAAATTTAAACTAGAATACTCTGTCACGTAATTGTACAACACCGAGAATAAAAAAAATGTATCCAAATTCAGATTAGGACTAATGATGTCTTTAACTTATCAATACCTCTATGGGTATACTACTGTAGGTATATATTCAAAGATATAAATGCTTAAATCGATAGTGATAACTACTAGAATACGGGAATAGGATTTTTATCTTAATTATTTCCATATCATGACTAATGTAGCTCAACGTTACTCCTGCCAATAAGAAGCGATTAAAATTAATAAAATAAACACTTAATTAGAAACGAGGAGCAGTAAGTGTGAGATCTAGTCTCGTTCGTGAGGCAGGAGGGCCGGTTTAGAGGATAACTCAGTTTTTTTTTATTTCAAATATAAAATTTTATTCAATAATTCAATTTGCTTAGTCTAATATCACAAAATTCATACGAAAAATTCAATATAAAATCAATATAAAACTAACCTACAAACTAGTGTAAATTCCAACAACAAAAAATAAATTCAACAACATAAAATTCAAAAAAATTGAGTTGGCCACGCAGTCCTCCACCCTTGTATTATTTATTCTGAAAAAGGAAGGAAAAAGAAAAATGTTAGTCTTCTGTGAATAAACTAAGACACTCAGGTTATCCCTGATCAGAATTATCTTCTGCGTAGAAGGATAGGAAGCTAAGATTATCCCTGATCAGAATTATCTTCTGTATGATAGGATGCTCAGGTTATTCCTGATCAGAATTATTTTCTGTATGATAGGATAGGAAACTCAGGGTATCCCTGACCAGAATTATCTTCTGTGGAAAATGTAGGAAGCACGATTCTTTATTACTCAGATTAGCTCTGATACAGATCAACTCTGGCAGATGAATGGTGCCATCTACTGAAATTCATCGGCTTTATATAGCCGCTGTAACCAATTACGTCTTCTCGCCTCTTGGTGTTGCCTTAGCAACGATTGATGTGATGTCTGAATGTACCACAGACAGCTGGTTCACGTAATGTCACTTGATGTCATCTACAATTGAAAACATTAGACGGTACGTATACTTTTGTGCATTTTTGTATTAATTTATCAATTTTTGATTGTTTCTAAGTGGATTTTTGATTACTTTCTCTTTTTAGATTAAATGGTGGCGGCCTTTTATGCAGGTTGGATTAGACACCTTGTTTAGAAGGCATTTGTTTAGTACTTTTAAACTAAGAACTCATATACCAGACGCTTGAATTAAATAAATATTCTTTTATTTTTATATAATTTGATTTAAATGATACTTTGTGTCCCCTTTTTTCGCATTTTAGGTAGATTAACCGTCGAGCTGTAGATACATCGGGAGACTAATATTATGCTTGCTGTATTATAGCTGACAGCAGAACTTTCAACGTGGGATTTCAACATATTTGTGATAAATGTGTTGGGACTGAACAGTAAGGTTCCACTTATTAGAGATATATATATAACCGTTAACCTATACTATCTAATATGGTTATGTAGTAGGTATATTACGAAACAAAAAACTCAAAATCTATGTATCCATATCTTCTCAAACAAAAATATATAAAATATAATATTGCTCCATACCGATTTCTATTTCCCAAGACTGCTTCAGGTATAGATGCACTTAGGCTCCAAATATAGGCACTGCAGAGATGATGTAGGAGATATAACCTCCAACAATTTGCTAAAGCTGGAATAGTAAGTTCATAGCGATACTACTGCCGTCGCGGAGTGCTCCCTTTATCTTATTATAACTGCGAGATCCAGATATAAAGCAAAACCTCTGGATGAGAATATCGTCTTTAGCTGTCGACGCAGAGAACTCTATAACGGTGAGGCTGACTAAAGCTCAACCCAACAGCAACCTGACCTTCGAGTAAATGCTGCGCCAAGTAGTCAACAGCGTGGGGTGTGTTCCGATTAATGTGCTATAATATTATAGTCATGATTCCTATACTTTTCACACGAGTTGGACGTAGATACGGTTGTTCGGTCTCACATATAGTACGTCCTTGTGGGGAAATGCACCAACTTTTCTTATCCCGGACGGATTGCTAATTTCAAAAAAATGTCATAGAGAGAAAGCAGCTACTATCAGCCAGCTGTCCTCTATATCCTCTTAATCCGTTGACGAGATAATTTTTTTGACTCTGGAGTTTCTCTTTTCTGCCGGATTACTTTTTCTCGGCCTTCGATGACTTAAAAAAATTTAGATTTTTTTTCCTTTTCACAAAACTATTAACTTCCTTCCCTTCAAGAAATCACACTTCGATCAACAAGCAAAATAGCAACCTTCTTTCTTGACAGCCAAACTCTAAAAAAAAGTCGTCGGAAACGCTCTTCCTCTTCTTTTTCCGCCACTTTTTCTATCTCGCGCGATGAAGTTTATTAGGTCGCATTCGGGGTCTATCGCCTCTCCGTCCACACAGATAGCAGTCCGTGCTTTCATGGCGCAGCTAGTTCCAGTGTAGCACAATGCTGCCTTCATTATGCTACGACCATAACAAGACCGATCAAGTTCTGATTAAACCTTGAATCGAGTCTCGCAATTGTGGAGCAGTCGGAAAAAAAACTAAGGGGTAAATTCTATTGGTATACCTCCGAGTTCCTGACACGCAATAAAAAAAAAAGAATAATATTAATGATTTTATGGAAGAACAGCAGATAAATTAGCTCCAGAAAAAAATATCGTAGAAGGAGGAGTTTTGGATCCTAAACGGAGTTCGAAGAAGTTAAATATACTTACATAATAACTGAATTAATCATCTTCTTCTAAAGCATATGCTCGTTGATCGTGGCTCGATGGTGACGGTGATTTAGATATAGTGTTAGGGTACCCATATGTACTATTTATCTCGGATAATTATATTATTTTCTAAATTAAATTTCGTTGCCGTAATTTACTTTATAGGTTTCGTGATTTATCCTACCTCTGCCTAAAGATCACGTGGCGCCCATTGTTTCTTTGTGTTACAGTGTAGCAACGTCCACATAAACCTACGCCCATCTCCTGTGCTAGATATTACGTATCCTGAGAGTACGTAACATCTCCTAAACTGATATGCTACGGTAGATTTACTTATTCTCAATGAAGCGAAATTACTTGCACAAAGGTTCGTATATTATCTACAGGGTATTATGAGAACCTCCGAGGAAATACTCTTTGGTTCTTCCTCAGGCATCCCTCGATCAGGATTGTACACGGTAAATTCAATGGAAATCTCTCTCACTATTACAAGAGTCAGTGAGCACTGACGATATTCGGTCTCTGATGGGATATCCATTCAGCCTCCGTTCTAGGCGTTCTTTGACTATAATTACTCACACGAAACTCCACGGAAAATTTATTAACAACTATTACCTATACTCAGGGGCGCACCGAGAGGGGGGACGAACGGGACCGGTCCCCTCCAGAATGTCAGTTTTCTGAACATAATTTACAAATTACGTATAAAATGGGGTCGGTATATTATTACAAAGTCCGACAAAATAAAATAAAACCTTTTAATCTACAATAGCAGTCCTTAAGTGCTCAGATGGGTGCAGGACGTGACTTTAAAGCCCTATTTTTCTGACTTGTTAGGACTTGGGACACCTATGGTCGTCGTCCCCCAAAGCCAAATCCTGGGTGCGTTACTGCCTATACTTGTTCAAAAGCACAGGCGGCATTAATTTATCGACAGAATATTTTTTCAGTCTCGCTTATCAGGCGCTCTTCAACGAGGATTATGCACGTAAGTAATATCTACTAAATGCATGTTTGGTTAATGTTCAAAACTCTTGTTAGATATATAAATAAAACCCTAATATGTATATACCTCAATATGTACATATGTCTTAGTTCATATAACAAAAAGGATATGCTATGAGGAAGAAAAACTTAAGCATTTTTCTGCATGTAGTAGAACCGCATCGATGTATTCGTTTTAGTCATGGAAGTAGTAACCTACGATATTTTCACACCGGGTGAATAATTTATTGGTTGAACTCTATTAAGTATTGAAGAAATTCAATAGAAGAGATCTCATTATATCACAAAATTTTTAAATTAATTTTTGAGTTTATAATTTTATAATATTTTTATAGCTTTTTACATTTTTACGAATTTTCCTAGTGCCCCGTTTATTTTCTGATAATATTTTTTGGAGTTGCCTTTGTATGGCTACTGTAACATAAGGCGACAATAACAATTCAATTTTAAACAAACAAACCGAACTTCTTGCCATAAAATCTGAAATGTCAGAAATAAATCAGAATTGTCGAACTGACGAATAACAAGGCGATACCCCTCTTGTCAATTCCCCTCCGTGATAATAATAGTTTTTCTGTCCACCTTAAAACCTAAAATTTGGGATTTTAGAAAAATAGATAAATCATAAAATTTCAATAAGCTAAACATGCTTAAAACATAATCAGCTTCTCTCTCAAAGGGCTGAAGAAAATTGCATTAGCAATTTTCTTCACATTCTATACATTTTATCCCCATAAAAATACTTGGGAAAATCAGCAGTTTCAGCTTTCAACGAAGCCGTTTTAATGAAGCAATTACCACGACAAATTTTGCCTTCAGCAAATTTTGTCAGCAGAAACAATTAAATTCAGAAATAAAAAAACAAATCTTACCTTCAGTAAGATTTGTCGCGAAAAAATACAATATCTAATATACATACGCACACACATATCTCGATTCCAAATAACGGGACGGTGGCTGATGTTTTGTACTTTACTTTCTTTGCTTTCCTCGTCGACCTTCCCCATTATTTCATCAGCAGATTATATCCTAACTTTTGTATTTATGAGGATTTTATTTGCCGCACACTTAATTTTTCCTTTTCGTTCCTCTTTCGACTGCCACACACATAAAACGAGGAAAAAAATGCCGAAAAAATCACGTTTCGTGTATGGGGGCCCCCTTTAATTTTTAATTTTATTTTATTTTTATTATTTGTTGTTATATCGACAATAGAAATACACAGTCTGTGAAAATTTCAACTACCTACCTATTACAGTTCATGAGATACAACCTGGTGACGGACGGACGGACAGCGAAGCCTTAGTAATAGGGCTCCCGTTGTTACCCTTTGGGTACGGAACCCTAAAAAAAAAAAAAGAAGCATTTTGACTATTTTATTCACTCTTTTCCAATATCGTCATTGCATCTGTAAGATCTCATATGTATAAAAGTACAAATTTTATACGGGGAGGCAAAAAACTGTCATAGACGTATATTAATGGAATCCATTTTTGATTTTATAATAGCACTAATAAAATGGAATCACAATAAAATACGTATCTAAATAATAAAAAAAATATATTTCTATTATTTATAATATACTAGTTATTGACATTTCTGAGAATTTAAAAAAAAAAAAATATTTTTAGCGCGCTAAAGAACGGCCCGGGCGGATAAAGCTAAATTTTTTAGAAATTTACTGATGGTGCCATCTCGATATCAATAACAATAAGCCCAAACTTAGCGTATAACCTTTGTGTGTATATTATATGCATATTATATACACAATGGTATTACCTTAGTACTGCTCGCGCTAAGATTCTTGATAAATTTTCGCCAATAGTTCTTAGCGCGCTAAATTTTAATATAAAATTTAGCTTAGCGCGGACAGTCAAGTAGGTATTAACGGTAAACATCTTAGCAGTACTATTAGTTTTTTTTCTCTCGTTGAGAAATTTATACACTAGTACGATATTATAGATAGGTAGAATTCAAGCACCAGTAGTTATTCGAACAGATAACAGATAGTTCATTCTTGAGGGCGAGCCCTAGTGGTAAAATCTGACTGAGCTTCCTTAATATAAGTAAATGAAATCTTCTCGATTATAGTGAAATGGCGCCCTAAACTTTTCTTATTTCTCCCCTCACTCTCCTGGAGCCCTCACATGATGAAGGTTGAAGAAGGTCCATTTCTCCACTCCACCCTTCCAGGTTACGTTTATAGGTACATTGTGATATCAGTGCCAGCAGTGTCACAGGGAGGTCTGGGAATGTCACATGAGAAGTACTCATCAAGTCCTCGCCCACATTTACAAGTTAATGGTGTAAAAGGTCCCTTCTGGACCGGATGTGTGCGACATTCCATGCATCAGACTCGATTTTTTTTTCTCGTGTAACACACTCCGCCAATAGTCGAGGTGTGCTAGCGTGCCGCCCTGTATCCAACACTGATCGCAGAGTGAGCTATTAGCTTCTGCTTATATTCTGGACTTAACTCATCATGCTACCATAACAAAATAAGCACAAATTTCCACTAGCATCGCCACTTTTTTTTAAGTTTCGGACTTTTTAATTTTACATGCGACAAATTATTGACTAGTCAGCTATACTGACTCGTGTAATCCCCGGGTTATTAAGCATACCTTATAGACTACGTATCGTGCACATTGCCTTCGGCATCCGTCAAAATCAAAAATTTCGTATGGCAATAAATACACCTTGGTGAAGTTTCTACAAACAGAAATGACCGTTGTTGACCAGTTGATATTCAGCGTGGAAAAATCTGGTTTCAAAAAAATACAAGACTACTGATTTTCAAAATTTACTATAACTAAATTTGGTTGGTCCACTTTTTAAATATAATAAAGGGTTTTCCAATAAGAGGTGTTATTTTAATTAGCCCGCTATTTCGGTAGATGTCACTTTTGACAAGTAGAAACTACGCCATTTAATAAAAATGGAACGATACACGATTCAACAACGCATTGAAATTATTAAAGTTCACTATAAAAATGGTGAAATTGTGGCAGAGACGGTTCGTAAAACTCGAACATTTTTGGGTCGTCGTGAAGCACAATACAGAAACTGGTAGAAAAATTCGAGCTGTCGGGACAAGTTAGTGATGTGAAGAATAAAACCCGTGCACGTCGCTCAAGAACAGCTGAGAATATTGCTGCTGTAGCCGAAAGTGTTGAAGAAAACCCAGGTTTGTCCATTCCTCGTCGTTCTTTGGAATTAGGCATTTCACAAACGTCATTACACCGTATTTTGCATAAATATTTGGGTCTTAAGGCTTATAAAGTTCAGTTAACACAAGAACTCAAGCCGGCCGATCATCAACAACGTCGAGCCTTTGCTGATTGGGTCCTTGAAATGCATGAAAATGATCCGGAATTCCATCGAAAACTCATCTTGAGTAATGAGGCCCATTTCCACTTCGATGGCTTCGTCAACAAGCAAAATTATCGCATCTGGGGCTCGGAAAACCCAAGAGTTATTGTTGAAAAGCCTCTCTATCCTCAACGTGTGACTGTTTGGTGCGGTTTATGGTCCCGCGGGGTCATTGGACCTTACTTTTTCGAAAATGAGGCTGGAGGAACAGTTACGGTGAATGGATTGCGCTATCGACAGATGATTAATGATTTTTTATGGCCGGAATTGGATGGTATTGATCTGGACAACGTTTACTTTCAACAAGACGGCGCTACGTGCCATACAAGCAACGAAACCATTGATATTTTACGGGAAAAGTTTCCGGACCGTGTTATCTCTCGAAGAGGTGATCACAATTGGCCACTGAGATCTTGTGACTTAACACCTTGCGACTTCTTCCTTTGGGGCCACGTGAAAGAGAAGGTCTACGCCAACAGCCCAGCGTCGATTCAAGACCTCAAAGATGGAATTCGTGAGGCTATCGAGGACATAGGGCAGCCACTTTGCGATTTGGTTATGGAAAATTTCATGAAAAGGATATGGTCCTGTAGGCGTGGTCGTGCTGGTCATTTGGCTGATGTTATTTTCCATTATTAACGGATACCTTCCTCTTTATAATGAAATAAAGATCCGATTATTTATCTCAAAAAATGGCATTTTTCTTTGAATATCAAAATAACACCTCTTATTGGAAAACCCTTTATATATATATAGCTTGATTTTATTCAAATTATGATGAATTTTGTAATGGATTTTGGCTGGGGCGTTTAGTTCGGCAGTTATGCCAAGCTATTTATTAAATAATTTGAATTATGTTAGTAGGGAACCAGCCATACAACCACATGAAGGACGCTGACAACTTTAGACAACCCTAGACGCGAAGGATGAGGACACGAAATCAGATGATGGTGCACAGATGTTTAAAACATTACCAAACGAAATTAAAGTCGAATTTCAAGAGAAAAAGTTATAATTGGTCTAACACCAATAATATTGTTACGTGCAACAAAAATAGACAAGTGATGACATCTACTGGGAATGGAGAGTAAACAACTTCATGTTCGGAGAATCGATGATGAAATCTTTGAGAAGGTTCTGGAATGGAATCCTCGAGGAGATTCTGAAGGATTTGTAGAGTATAAATATAGCAGTTCTCACTACCAGTAAAGTAGTCTTGTCTTAGACAATGCGTGTTTACCAAAGCAATAAGCATGCGAAAGTGTTGTAATTGGATTGCGATAATTGGAAAAATAGTACTAGCGATAATTAAAGTTGAGTTAATTAATTAATTGATTGTAAATTTTATAAGGGTATAGTGAAAATGAAGAACTTGTAAATTAAATCTGTAATATTGTGTTTTAAATAACGAACCAAAAGCTACGCTCGCAACAACTGGTGTCAGAAGTAGTATAAATTTGCGAAATAAAGTGGTGGCAATTGACTTAAAAATTCATCACACTTTTGTGAAATTGTGTCAAATTTTGAAAGTCCTGGAAAATAATTTGTATTCAACTGTGAGTGAATTACTAAAGTAATGGGGCGTAAACTGGAGGGGATTCGAATACAGAATTCGAAAGTGCAGTTAGGGAACCGGTCATTTCAAACGTCAGGACCAAAGAATATTCTAGTCGAGCGACATAGACAAGTTTTGATAGAAGAAGGAAAGAATCCTGAGACATTTGTTTTCGAAGATAACTTAAAAGAACCTGAAACTGAAGAAAAGTGTGTAATGAATATGCAACAAGTTTTGGGTACTTTAATGTGCAAATCGAAGCTTTCATTATCTCCGCCGATGAAGGATGCTTTTGAAGAAGCAAGCAATTCTCTTGAGAAACAAAAGATATTTCTGGAAACCCATTTGGACGAACAAAAGAATGCTCTTGATGAACAAAATCAATCTCTCTTGGAGGAGCAAAATAATGCTTTTGACGAACAAAAGAACTCTCTGGAATCTCCTTGGAATGAACAAAAGTATTCTCTGCAGAATTGTCTAGAAACTTGTTTGGAGGAACAAAAGAATTTTCTGAACCGACGAACAAAATGTAAAAATTGAAGAAATCCAGCAGGAAGTGTTGGAAAGTGAACATCAAGTGTCTGAAGTACAACAAAATGTCACGGAGCAGCTTGACAACTTTAAAGCAGATTTGGAGAGGATCATCTACAACCTCGGCACAAAGGAATTGAAATATCCGGTGCAAGTAAAATGAAGGCTCCACTATTTGATGGACAAAATTCGTGGCATATATTCAAGAGACAATTCGAGGCAGCTTCCGAAGTAAATGCATGGAATGATGAAGACTAAGCTACAGCTCTAGTCTTAGCAATTCGAGGTCCGGCATGCAGCAAGTATATCGCCTGCAGTTACGCAACCGGATTCAAAAGCATCGCGAATCACTACAACAGCTGCAGTCTGATGTGGAAAAGTTAGCCCATCTTTCATACTTCAGCGTAAATGCGGATTTCCTTAATGAAGTGGCAACGGAGGCATTTGTGAACGCTATTACAGATCAAAATTTACAACAAGCGTTAAGGCTAGCAGGAAAGAAATCAACAGCAGAAGCACTAGCCTATGCTTTAGCGTATGAATCTGCCAGGCAAGCTGCTTGGAGTACAGTAAGAATGTAAGAAATTTCGGTGGAGAAATATACTTGCAATATAATGCAGCCATAACAGAGCACTCCTTCACGTGGTATTCTGCGATGCTGGAATTACAATAGACCGGGACACCTCCAAAGGGACAGCAGGGAATGCTGAAAAATGGAATTTTTAGAACAAAAGAGGAGAGTGGAATTGCAAAGATATCGAGCTGGGCAACAGACTTGCAACAGACTGCAGTTATCACTGAGCACCCCTTCACGTGGTGTTCTTCGATGCTAGGGTTGTAATAATTTGGGCTACATTCAAAACGATCGCAGGAAACGCCGTCGAAGGAAATCAACAGAAAACAAATGGAGAAAAGAGTGCCCACGTTGGCGAGCTAGGGAGCAAGCTTTTCGTAGAGAGACTAGAGTCCAACCTGATGGCTTTGAGATCCAACACAGGAAAGAACGTATCCATAGAAATGCAGAAGCCCTTGTACACCCTCCATGCGAACCTGAATATAAGCATTGTGGCCGTGAGTAAGAAAAAGAGACAACAGCTACTATACAGTTGGTAACTGTGGAACCATCAACAGGTTGGAACATCGAGAACTTGCGAACAGCACAACGAGAGGATCCGGACATATCGCCCATTCTTAGTTGGAAAGCAGACATAGAAAACCCAGAATGGAAAGATATTTCGGGGATGAGTGAGAAGTTGAAAAACTACTGGGCTCAATGGAATTCTCTTCACGTTGAATGCGGTATTTTAAAACGCAAGTGGGAAGCAACTAACGGCGAATCATTTCGAAAGCAAATAGTCGTGCCGGCATCAAAGGTCAACGATGTTCTAGATGAAATTCATCGTGGAACATCTGGAGAACATTTAGGAGTGAATAAGCAATTTCTCAAATACAAGAAAAATTTTATTGGCTACATATCTACATATGCAAGAGGATGTGGAGAAGAGGTGTCGCAGATGCCCTGTGTATGGTTCTTGCAAAAGGCCACCACGTGGAAAGAGAAAGGAAATGTATATAGGTGTAATATCAGAGCCACATTGGAGAGGAGATCTGATGTACAAGAAGCCACAAGAGCAAAATTATCAGTAAATGCCAATCGGATGAGGACCCGCTATGACTTTCGTGTGAATTCAGCAGGATTTAATGAAGGAACGTACTCCAAAATCACATCAATATTGAAGGGACCGTATTCAGTAGTAACTGACGTAGTATACATGATTCAGCGTGGTTCAAGAGGTGAGCGAAAAATCGTTGATCTGCATCGCTTGTGTCAATTCTACGAGCATCACGACCGTGGACCATCTGTTTTTCGGTACGAACAATTTTAGGAAGAAGGCAGTGTTACGTGCAACAAAAAGGGATAAGTGATAACATCTACTGGAAATTGAGAAAACAACTTCAGGTTCGGAAAATCGTTGATGGAATCTTTGGGAAGGTTCTGGAATGGAATCCTCGAGAAGATTCTGGAGAGTTTGTAGAGTATAAATAAAGCAGTTGTCACCACCAGTAAAGTAGTCTTGTCTTAGACAATGCGTTTTTACCAAAGTAATAAGCAGATAAAATGTTCTAATTTGATTGCGATAATTGGAAATACAGTACTAGCCATAACTAAAATTGAGTTATTTAATTAATTGTTTGTGAATAAGTGTAGCGCTGTGTTCATAATTTCAGTATACGTCAGCACTTTAAGTGAACGCTTTCTTGATTTATCGTGAGGACGGACAAATGGACAGACTGACCGACAGATAGACGGCCATGCAAAAATTAAAATAACTTTTAATATTATGCGTGAGTTCTACTGTTCTACTAGCATTATTTCTGTGAGCACCAAACGGACTGACAAACTTAGTATACTCTTAGATTATGATTTCTATCTTATGTTACCTCGATAGTACAAGCATCAAAATTATAGAATAAAATTTTAGCAAATGAACTGTAGCGAATTAGTCCCTACTTGGGTATGCTCTTAACTTGATTGCCAGAAGCAATTCATTTTCTGCTCGGCCTAATAAAGTAAGCCTGTTACTGCCTACATCTGAAATGCGCTTTCTTCTAGCACTACTGTTTTTTTCATTAGTGTACGCGCGATTTCGTTTCATCCCCTTATAGGGTCCGATTTTTGAGGAATGTTACTGAAAATTTTCCATGGCGTAGTGACGCTTAGATGCAATTGGTTGAAAGTAGATTTGGAGCAAGATATTCCCATTAAAATTTTGATACAGCATGGTAGCCTGTGACGTAAATCTGGGACTACTGAATATACATTTATATGGGAACGACAGAGAGATGAGAGGGAATATTGTGTTGTGTCTTGTATGAGAGTGGGAATGATACACTCAGGAGATTTTTTTTTTGTTCTATGAGAAAAGGGTATTGTATGAGGCGCATTGTGATTTTAGATGACAAAAGAGAAAGGTTGAGAGTTATTGGTAGCAGAGAAGTCGTTGATTTTGAATTAAGGTTTGATTATTATAAAAACTTTTTTCGTGCCCTGAAACAACGTTTTTTTTTTTCTGTGTCCTGAAAAGAAAAATTCAGGTATGGATTTATTATAAAAAGATCTTTTGTGTCCTGAAAATAAAAATGCAGGTCTTGAATTTATTATAAAAGTGGTTTTGTGTCCTAAAAAAAATCAGGTTTGGATTTATTATAAAAAATTTTTTTTTGCGTCTTGTAAGCAAAGTATTCAAGTTTGGATCTATTATAAAAATTTATTTGCGTCCTGTAAAGAAATACAACAGATTTCCTGTAAGGCAAAACAACAAAAGTATTCAGGTTTGGATTTATTATTATAAAAAAAAATATTTAATTTTATCTTTCGGCCTGCACTTTAATAAAGAATTGCGGGCTCCCTTACCAAGGGCTCTCAATTTCGTAACACTTGTTAGCTTTTTTTTCTTTTAATTTTTTTTATTCTCTTAGACATAAAATGTGTTAGAGATGTTGAGGGTAAGGAGTGTGAATGAATGAAGGTGGGGGACTCGCTGCACACACACAACGTAGGCACACACACAACACACGCACACACACACACACGAGATGGTATGGGATCAAACTATAAAATGATCTTCTTGTCACGGTTTGATCATTGGGATTGTCGGGCACTGACATGTATAATATGGACTGACTACGTTAATAGAAATGCACTGCAAAAAGTGGGCTCACTTCTATATTGCTAACTCTTTTGGTCTGAGCACAATGTACCAACTGTGGAGAACTGTAAACAACAAATAAATAAGTGGGTCCGTCAAAAAAAATCTTTTTAAATTTATTATTTAGGGTTATTACTGATAAAATTGTTTTACTAAAGGTAATATATTCATAAGATGTGCAGCAGAAATTCGAAACGTTTTATTATAATCGCTTTTCGAGCTGTGAGATTATTTTTTCAACTTCCCGCTTATCAGTTTTTTTCAATGTTGACAGCGGCGTAAGAACTTTTTTTGACATAATCAGTTGAGCACATATGAAACAGAAAGTTAAGCAATCCATATTATATATGTCAGTGGTGTCGGGCTTGATAGCGGCGATAAGGGACTGCGTTATAATCAGGAGTCCACTCCTCTTTTCCTCTTTTCCTTTGGAACATTGTGGTGATAAAGGTTCGCTGGTGATGAAATAGTTGAAAAAAAAATTTGTTTTGTTTGCTCTACCGCCCTTTGTCCGTGTGTTATTTTGTTTCTTTCTACACAGCTAAAGTATAGTTTACACAAGCGAAGTTACTGTCCCAAGTAACCTCGTTTTCAGTCCCTCACCTCCTCTGGACATACCCACCAGTTTACTTGCGCCAGTACGAAAACGTGTTCCAATCACTACAACTTTTTAGCGAAGTGGAACCTGCTAAATAATCAAATTGAGTAATTTTCTGCAACTGGTATATTTTTTGATTTAAGTAGTCTGGAACTTGTAAAATGTCAACACATTTGTGTTTGCGCTTTTATACGAAGGGAGTGCTTTTTATTTTTCAGTAAGAAATTTTGTAAATTTTAAAGATAATTACTATTTATTTATTTATATTATATATATATATATATATATATATTATTTATTTATATTATTATTCCTTAGCAATCAATATGCCAAGAACGTGCTCGCCCTTTCTTTCTTCTTAGAATTTTACCTCCGAAATCGCCCTTAATTACATTGTTGTACAATTTATGACCTTTTCAATATGTAATTTTTCACTTGAAACCATTTTCTCTCAAAATGAAATCCTTCACATTTCACAAGTTCCACGCCAGATGATATTATAAATGACTATACACATCAAAACGTGTACCAATTGCAGAAAATACACTCAATTTGACTATTTCTCAGGTTCCACTTCGCTAAAAAGTTGAAGTGAGTGGAACTCGTTTTCGCACTGGTGCAAGTAAACTGATGGGTATGTCAAGAGGCGGTGAGGGACTGAAAACGAGGTTACTTAAGACAGTAATTTCGCTTTTGTAAACTATACTTAACTTAAGCATCCTGGGTGTAGAGACCAAGAACTCCCCTCCCGGCTGATCGCTGGCGGGTAAATGCTGTGCCTTCTCTACTTTAGCCCTGCGGATGAATGTTTGCAACATCAGTGGCGCTACGCGGCAGACTTATGAGCTTTGTCATTCATATACAGGTATGCTGGGTGAGAGGTATATTTATAGATGGACGGCTGAGTTCATGAATTTTGTGTTACAAATTGCGCCCAATTTTTTCTGTTTTAATGTCTCCTTGTCTTACATCGTGGTTGTTTTTTCATTAAATATTTCAGTAAATTCAACGTTTTTACTCAAAGCTCTCTCAAAGCAACCAAATAAGCCGTTTAATTGCTTTCGTCATTGTGAACTCGGTGTTTGACGGAGATTATTTGGAATTGTTCTCGATCGGCCGGTGTCTGTGGTGGTTTGATAAACGAGATTCATCTCATTTTTGAATAAATTCCCCATTATAGATGCTGCTGGTTCGGATCGGCTTTGACTAAGTTTTTCTTTTATCACAAATTTCAACGCTCATTAATGTTCGACAATTATGCCAACTCAATCAGCTGTTGGCCTGCGGGATGCTGACCAAACCTGGCTTAAGTAGCAGCTTCTTTGTAGGTGTCACGATTATTATGATTGTGCGTGAGTCGCACTACATACTTTGGAAAGAAAACTATTAGCTCGCTCGACATGTTCGAGGATGAACCTATATTTTTTGAATCATATCGTGTCTTGTCTTCTGAGCATTTTATCGTATTTTGTTTTATTATCGTGTCTTATTGCAACCAAAACTTTCGACTAGCTTATTCCTGAATAAATGTGTACAGGTGTTCATCATTGGCTTAGACGTAACCCCTGGAATATAATATAAGCCCTGAAGTCGCCGAAGGCACCGACACATTTAAAGGCCTTAACGTGTCGGGTACAGTATGCAGTAAGAGCTCACTCTCTCTGCTTTTTGTATACTCGTCATGGAGGAAAAACTAAAATTTCATCTTAAACAGGTCCTAAAACCCAAAACTGTGGCTCCCACAGCAAAATGAAGTTAAAACAAATTGCAACCAAATATGTTTTCTTTCTAATAGTTTAAAAAAAATATCATGTAGAACAAATTTATGGAAATTATGACGTTTGAACAAAATACAAGCAACTTTTATATGAAAAGCTCCTGCAGTAAGACAAGACAAGAAGATTGTGGATGTCTTCTGCTGACCGACCCGCTGCTCTCTTTTTTCGACTTTGTTCATGGCTTGTATATTCCGGGGGTACGGCTTAGAGCGATCGTGATGTTTTTCAAGTGGAGCGTTGTTCCGTGAAGAGAGAGAGAGAGTAAGGGATGTTAACAATTTTTTGTTGTTGTATTATGTAAAAAGTAAGACGAGTTTCTCCATTGCGCGTGTTGTGTGCTGGTGAGTGAATTGGTTGGCCTCCTCATGTCGCCTCCCCTTGGTTTAAAAGTGCTTACTTATATTACATATATCATTTCATAATCGATTTAGTTGTGGTAGTTAGTTGCTTACATTGATTGTTGCTTACATTGATTGTTGCTTTATTTCTTTTGTTGAGTTGGTTTATATCACAACATACGGGTATTCGCTGTCGACAGCACTAATTGTGTTAAGCTGAGTTTTTTGTTTTTTTTTTTTTTTGTATCATCGCGAGTTATTAGCAACGAAATTGTGCAATGGATTTTATTTCTTATCTGAAGAAGAAATTAGCACAGTGCACAGTGCGCAATATTTTCACTCCCAGGTCGAACGTAATAGGGCAAATAGCTCAAAAATATCTGGATGAATGCCTCGACCCAAGTATGTATATATGTTATTCGATCATCGCAATGGAACTGTATTAATATCCCTAGGTCATCCCGATTGTGCCCTGGGATGTGTTCAATATCTTCTTACGACTTCCGAATGTCTGGGGTTGGGATATTTTCTGTACATCCCAAATATATCATGTCTTTTAAACTTGGGTTGTCCTCGGGATATGCATAAGCATAAAACCGTAGGACGTAGGTTGTCCGTCGAACACTCGTAGTTACCATATAGAGTAAATATAGTACATGCACGAAGGATGACCGTAGGACACCTTTAGTATTAATGGGGGACTTATAAAGTAGGTATGCCAAACAATTCGCTAAACCAATGCGAATTAATTTAAGTATTCAATCAAAATTACGAAATTAGCTATCAAATGTTAATATTTCTAACTAAGATGCAGTAAAATTTTGTAGTACCCTTGCGTATCTATTGAATAACTTCAGTGTTACATGTAAGTGTAGATAAGCAGTTCACAAGATCGTTAAATTTTTAAAAATACTTTTATTTTACTCAGAAGTTTTTTATAAGTAATTTGTGAAAATCAAATTATAAAATTTTGGTAGTTAACATAATATATCTTCTTCAACTGTTTTAATTTGTTTCTTCTCAGTTCATTGTTTCACTATTTGACTTTCGCCTACATAATAAATTAGTGCATTAGAATAACGGAAAATATATTTTCAACATCATAATTTATTTACTTTTTACCATCTCTTGGGATTGTTTCCGCAGCGTGGCGTAACCAAGTACTTCTTGACACATAATGTACAAACAACTGCTACAATACTGGCGTTTCAGCATATAGAAGCCGTGACTGTGATGCATTTTAGCACATTCAAAGATTTCCACAAAATGCATTATTTGGGAAGGTACCCGCTAGGACTCATGATCCTAAAAATCCAAAGTCTGAATTGCACTTTATAACTGCGGATCGAAAATCGACAACGGGTCTTGAATTCCAATCCAGCTACAAATTTTGTAGACTTAACGTGCTATAATACACAATTTATTATAATTTGGGAAAGGAGTTAGGATGAATGATGAAAACACTAGATCATGTTAATCTCGTAAAATTGGAGGAAACCTTAGGAGGATCCCGATAGGTCGGTGATCCTATACATGTTATGTCCAAGCAAGGAAATGAAATAGAAACCCAAAGTTCAACTGGAGCGAAGCTAAAGAAGCCATCAACTACTTATTTAATAGAAGATTTCTCTGCAAACTTCAAACGTCCTGAAAAGACTAAGGATTCTCCCTTAACACAAGAAATATCTCGTGATGCGTTTCCATTTGATAGTTTTTTCCGGGATAAGCTCTCTAATGGTTTGAATACCCAGTGGTGCTCTGCGGCGACCACTTCTCAGAGTACCCGGAAAAATTTAGTCCAAACAGGCTCGTACTCAGACAGACGGCCAGGCAAAATTTGTACTCGTTTCAAGAGCCTGGTGTTGATCAATTGCGGTTACCTCTTCATAATGCGCCTGGTGGCAATGTAATTCATTCAGCTGGAGAAATTCGCAGAAGTCTGACCAGAATTTCAGTTTTCAAATAACGTTTGATCTTTCTTGATACTTCTGGGCTAGACGTTTTGGAGTTTATATTCCACCTAGAGTCTTTGGCTCGATTAGAGCGTGTTATTGATGCAGACCTGTGTGCAGGTTTCCATACCCTGTTTACTGCAAAAGTAGCAAATTGGTTGTATCTCAGGGAAACCCCTCTTCCTAACTGGTCGAAATTTCCATTAGCGTTACTTCGTGATTTTCAAAATCAGGAGTCAGATTATGAACTGGCAATTGATGCATTAGTGTCATGGATGACTATTCTTCCCTTTTCTGAAATGGAACTAATTGAAATCCTGCGTCGTAATATGGAGCCGGAGTTACAAGAGGATCTGTTCTTATGTCCAGAGCACAATATTTTTAATCTGCGCGACTTATGCAATGGTTTTCTGAAGCTCTGGTTAGACATCGATCATCCGCGAGCAATTGTTCCACGTCGAACAGTTCACGAGATTTATTCACATAACCAATATCTGACATCCCAATGAAAACCAGATCTACGATGCCCGGCAGAAGCGCAGTGAGGTCATCGTCCGCAATTTTCAAATAAAGAACAGCCTTCGTCCCGAAACCGAGGAATTTGAGGTGTTGGAACTGTGCTGTGGAGGGGCATAGTTATCAGAATTGTCCTTCAGGTGAAGAATATTTTGCTACGGATGCGGAGCAGATGGCGTTATCAAGGCACGATGTGCTGTTTGCTCGCCGGGAAACCAATTAAGGAGTCAGAACTTTTCAGGAACAGCTTGTTTTCTGACTCTCGCATAAGTCAAAAAGCCATCTACCCCATCTCGATCCACTTGACTTTCCTTCTTCAACCTTTAGTTGGCCATCATCAACTAACAACTCCACTTATGGAGCAAGTCTATAAATTATTCAAGATGGTTCCACTAATACCGAATTGGACAATATTAGTGATTGTAGTTGCACTTTTTCTTGTGATATAACACCTTAAAGATGGCTTCGGAGAATCGATCTGTCTTCCACCAGATTTACGTCGTTACTGGACCAAAACTCGTCCAGCAAAGTATTTCAGCTTTCGAAAAGGGTTTAAAGCTATCATTGCAGAAACCGTCTTATATACCAATGCTGATCACCGGCCGTATGCTGATATGTTCATTCATGGACAGCGAATCAGGGGTTTGTAAGATAGTGGCGCGAGTGTAACTTTACTTGGTTCCGGAGCGGGGTATTTCTTGAGAAGGACAGGAATACCTTTCACTATATGCCTTCTCAGTACTCAACAGGTGATGGTCAACAACAACGAATTTTGGGACACGTCCGTATCCTAGTCATATATGGCACAAAGACACGAATGATGCGTTTTCATATTGTTCCCAACCTGCGGCAGTGCAAAAGGAGTTAGCAAGGAAATGGCCGTATATATTGCCCCGTGTTTCGTGCTGACGATTGACGCAGTCTGATTTGTGATGATAGTGAAGCCTGCACGTATACGACCTAGTGGTCTTGACTTGGAATTAGTACTTTGGTAAGCTATAAGATTACTGGCTGTAGTCTCAAGCCTCTCCTAACTTGAAGGGCGGATCATAACCTTATGGTCATGGATTACGCAGCCATATCAACTGGGTAGCCGACATTGCTAACTTGGTACTACGAGGTTGAGGAACCCCGGATAGTACTACTATAGTAGTGGTATTCGCCTCAAAATGGAGAAGGCGCCTTGATGGGAGCATCGCAGTGGTTGTGGTGGCCCATATACGGGCAGAGAGATTGCGTGACTTAGGCGGACATTCTTCTTTGAACAGAAGAGTATGTCCTGTTTGTATAATTGCATACTCCGTCCGAGGATTTGAAGGATGGTCACTTACTAATACATATATGCTTAGAAGATTGGTTTTCGGCGTGGAGTTGCGCTAAATAAATCGGGTTCCGTGACCCAAATATCGGTAGTGATTTTATATGGATCACGCTTCGACCAATAAGTAAAAAGTAAAGCATGCAATGACATAAACTGGTACTCTTGAGACAGAATATAATATATTCTGCCTCTTGAGGGTACTGATTGTCGCTTATCTACTAATCCGTGCATTAAGACTGCCGTGAGATTAAAGCTTAACAGCTACGTGCTCATGTTAAACCCCCAACAGATTCTGTTCCAAACCTGCAACAACAGTTATATCTTGGATGAAGTTCAGCTAAGCTCCAGTGAGTTGCATACCTTGCCCAATCCACCTACCGTCTGTTTTCAAAAACATAATCTGTCATTGGAAGATCAGCAGCCACAATCGGTGATAGCTTCGTTTCTTCGTATCTTTTATTTTACAGATATTTATTTATCACAGATTACACCAGATATACTAGATATTCATAGCACGAGATGACAATACAAAGTGTACATATACATATATGTGCGATAGCAGTTGGCTGTATTATAGATTACATGTAGGTACTAGTACTAAGCTAATTATGAAGTAAGTACAAGACAAGACTGGTGCTAGCTTGTACAAGCCTGTCAAGCAGAGATACTATGCAGTGTCACCCGCCGTTCAGAAACCATTGTATGACGAGCTTGTTGGAATGCTGGCTTTAGGAGTTATTGAAGAGAGCCAGAGTGCTTGGTACTCTCCTGTGACCCTTATTAAAAAGTCAAACGTAAAAGTCTCGGTCACAGTCCATGATACTTTTCCGCTTCCACTCTTTGATGGCTTATTGAGCAGACTGCCGGAAACTAATTACATATCTGCTGAGCAAAAACTTTTGTCGTTGGGCAAACAGTATCTGTTTTTCGGAACCATGTTCAGAGTAGTGCGGCGAGCCATTTATCAGCCGAATTGGCTCCAAAGCTTGTAAAATCCATTATAACAGAGCATCTCGGTAAGGTCTCATATCGTCTTAAATCTCCAGCTGGTTTGTCTCTCGGTGTATTTATGCTCAGGACTTGAAATCTTGACCTTCATACGACCCCCTGCGGGAGGGTATCGGAATACTCTGACAGCAGTGGTAGGGTTGGTGGCGTATGATTCCAAACTCTTTTGAAACAACGGCAGCAACCATAACCTCTCAAAGAGGCTGCTACTGCTAAACTACTTGACTTTTTTTCTCACTGGAGCTATACTGAGTGGATCAGGGCAAGGTCCGGTGAACCTACCTGATTGAACAGCATCATGTAGTAAGGTCGGTGGCGGATGATTCCAAATATTTTAGATCAACAGTTGTTGCCACAGCAATGTTCTCTTGTATTGTACTCCACCAATATTTATACAATCACGAGATAATTAATTTGATACGTTTTTTATGTTGTTTTGTTTTATAACAAAACACGATTAATTAAATTAAATTAACTAAACATTTATTTAATATACTAATCGCTTTAATACAAAACTTCTTAAATCCTATCTCGGTGGGACGGCGATGCGATCAAATCAGGACTGACTAAAACCTAACTGGTTCTCTACATTTACATTGTTGCGTATCTACTCTTACAAGTCAGGGAAATTACATTGTCATGTGTATGTAAATGTGAGTTATATATTTACAATTGATTGGTTGATTTGTTGCCGACACAACAGTAGCACCCACAACCTCTCAAAGAGGCTACTGCTAATTACCAGCTTGCCCTTGATATTTTTTTCTGTCCATTCTAAAGTTTCTTTTTATTTGAATCATACCTCTAAATAAACAAGTTTAGATAAATTTTGGTTAACCTTTGTTGGAAGGATCTTACTTTTCTGTCCCCTTCTTCTATCCTCCCAATCCTTGACGTTTTGAAACTTTAAATAAGCTCGAGTTTAAAAATGGTCTCATGCAATAGAAGAATGAGTGCCCCGTCAAAAAAAAATGTTGCGTTGATGCCCAAGGGCGGTGTACTATAAAGCATCAAGTTGTTATTTGTGTGGTATGTTTGCATTGTGTTAAAAGTTGTCTTCTTTAATGATGGTATTTTTGATGGTTTACCCGACTTTGAGACTTTTTCTCTGTGGCTTGTCCCCACGGTAGCGAATTAGTCCCCTCGCTACTTGGATATGCCTTCAACTTGCCACAAGCAATTCATTTTCTTCTCGGCCTAATAAAGTTCTCTTGTAAACCTGTTACTGTCTACATCTAAAACGCGCTTTCTTCCAGCACAACTTGTGTTTTTTTTTTCATTACTGCACGCGTGGTTTCGTTTCATGCCCTTATAGAATCCGAGTCATGTTACTGAAAATTTTACATGATGTAGTGACGCTTAAGTGCAATTGGTTGAAGGGAGATTTGGCGCAAGGTATATAGAAGACAAGATATTCCCATTAAAATTTTGACACAGCTTGGTGGCCTGTGACGTAAATCTGTGACTACTGCATATACATTTTTATGGGAACGACAGAGAGAGTAGAGAGAGTATTTTGTTCTCTGTACCGTACTTTCCTATACATTTCACAATATTACGTTACCTAATAGCAGAACATGGTTCATAATGGGAATACTTGTATTTTATATACCTTGATTTGGAGTGAGAGTGGGAATGATGCACTCAAGAGAAAATTGTTTTTCTTTAGAGGAAAAGCGTAGGGTATGTTGGGAATTCCACCTTTGGAAGGCAAAAAAGAAGGGCTGAGAGTTGTTGGTAGCAGGGAAGTAGTTGATTTCGAATTGAGGATTGATTATTATAAAAACAGTTGTGTTGGTGTACTGAAAAGAAAAATTCAGGTTTTGGCTTATTTTACAAAGTTTTTTTTTTGTATTCTGAAAAGAAAAATTCAGGGTTTGGATTTATTATAAAAAGTTGGTTTGTGTCCTGAAAAAAAAATTTTAGATTTTGGATTTATCATAAACAACATTATTAAAGAAAACGAAAATATTCAGATTTGAGTTAGTTCCAAGCATTTAATAAAGAAAACAGTAGTTTTGACCTGTATAGAAAAAACAAAAATATCCAAGTTTGGATTAATTATAAAAATTTCTTTGTGTCCTGTAACAAAAAACGAAAATACTCAAGTTTGGATGTAGTATTTTATGTACGTCGTGTAAGAATAAACAACAAAATTATTCAGGTTTGGATTTATTATTATAAAAGAAAATTATTTCATTTTTCGGCCTTTATTTTAATAAAGTATCTCTCAATTTTGTAACACTTGTTAGCTGTTTTTTCCTTTTAAATTTTTTTTATTCTCTTTCAAATACACATAAAATGTATTAGAGATGTTCAGACGGAGTAAGAGTGAATGATTGAGGGGGGGGGGGGGTGTTGCTGTACACACGAGATGATATGGAATCAAACTCTAAACTGATCTTGTCGTCCACCGTTTGATAATGGGTTGATAATGGGGAGTGTCGGGCTAGATCGCGACGATAAGGGACTCAGTTATCACCAGGACTCCACTCCACTCTTTGTCTTTTCACTTGAAACATTGTGGTAATAAAGGTTCACTGGTATCTAGCTTCCTGTTGGTATCAAACAGAGTTATCATCTCTGTGAGTAATGAATCCAAACCCAAACCCAAGCCAAGGTGGAACAGCATACGCCGATGGCTGCGTGGCTAACGGGAGCTTAGTCGCTAGTATGCAAACTCTAGATACCTACGACGTCCAGTTTTAATTTAGCCTTCCCGTGGTACTGCGAATCTCTGCCACGGGGGACTTCTCTTCTTCGCATCTCGTGGGAACAATATGGAAAGTTTAAAATCGTTTAAAGGGCAGTGCCCCCTCAAAGGTACCGAAAAAGATATAGTGGAAGATTGCCAAGAGCAATCTGCTGAACGTTCTACAGGCACAAAACCCTGAAGTCACGATGGGGGAGTGGGAGATTGTGGCTGTATAGGAGCCTATGGATGATGGCAGGGGCTTCGCGGTATTGGTGGACGAGGACTCAGTGCCCATCATCAGGAAGAGGCAAGGGAAACTCCATTTCGCCGTGGGGAAGTTTTTCTCAGGTGTTTTAGGAGGAATAAAACCTGAGAAGGGAAGGGCGCTGGGGATGAAGGTGGGGAAAATCAACCTCCATCATAGTAAGGCTGCGTCAGCCAACTTGATGCTGCTCCTAAACAAGGAGGGCATAGATGTGGCTCTAATCGAGGAGCCGTGAATCCGTGGGGCCAAGGTTCAGGGGCTGGGCCTCAGAGAGTTCAGACTAATTTATAGTCAAGAGTCAGACAAACTAAGAACATGCATACTTGTTAGGAAAAACCTTCAGACATTAATGTTATCTAAACTCAGCACTAAGGACCTTGTGGTCGTGGGGCTAAAGGTGGGGGCCAATAAATATTAGATGGCTTTGGCATACATGCCGTATGAGGAGCCGTCTCACCCTTCCGAGGATTTGAGACTGGTGATCGAGGCTGCTGAGGCGAGGAAAATCTATCTCTTGCTTGGGTGTGATGCTAACGCCCATCATATTATACAGGGTACCACCGATATAAGCCCGAGAGTCTCTTTTCAACTTTCCTTTAGAGACTAAGCTTTTAGTATGTAATAGAGGCAGTACACCAACTTTTTGAACGGTAAACAGGGGTGAGGTCTTAGACCTAACCCTCGTCACCTGTTCGGAGAGCTTCACGGTGCATAACTGGAGACTCTCTGACCAGGCGTCTTTATCAGATCACGCTTGGATACTCTTTGAGGTTGTATTTGCCGTGAAGCATGCTAAGGCTTTCAGGAACGTTCGTAGGATGGATTGGAACCGTTTCTGTGGTATAGTCAGAGACACGTTGGAAGTTTCTCCACACGAAGGACTAACCACGGAGACAGCAATAGATGTTGCTGTTGATACGTCACCAATGTGTTGAATGGGGCGTTTCGATAAGCTTGTCCTCTTAGCAGACCCAGTGGCAAATCTAAGCCACCATGGTGGAATGCGGAGCTGGGTCGGCTTAGAGTAAAATCGCGAAGACTGTTTAATACAGCCAAGCGCAGGAGCGATTAAGTAGGCTGGGTCCGTTATAAGGACGATCTAAGATCTTTTAAGAAGGCGTTAAGACTAGCAAAGGAATCCTCATGGAGGAACTTTTGCGAGTCAACAGAGTCTCATACAGAAGCGTTCAGGCTTCGGAGAGTTCTTGCTAAGGACCATAGTACTCCGTAATTCATAAAAGGAAAGAATGATGTACGGACAACCACGAATGAGGAGCTATTAAATGCACTTCCTGACACCCACTTTCCTGGCAGTGGAGAGATAGGCCCGACGTTGTCGAGTTCTGGGGAACGCCACCTACAAGGCGGAAAGGAAGAGGCGATCAGCTCCATAGTCAGCGAAGAAGCTACAAAATGGGCGGTCTGTTCGTTTGAACCCCTTAAGGCATCAGGGGTGGATGGACTGCGACCCATTATGCTTCAGAAGGCACTGACGGACATAATTAAATGGGGCTAGTGCCGATTTTTAAAAGCTGCCTGAGGCTTGGTTTCTTGCCTAGGGCCTGGCGGGAAGTGAGGGTAATCTTCGTTCCTAAGGCAGGCAGAACGGGCCATATGGAGGCAAAGGATTTTAGAGCTATCAGTCACTCCTCCTTTATGCGTAAGGTCTTGGAGTGACTGATAGAGGTATCAGGTTGTTGAGAAATTCCTAGAATATAAGAAATACACTCTAGGTGCCTTCCTGGATATTGAGGGGGCTTTCAATAAGGCGAAGACGGAGATTATATATAATGGACTGAGAAGAGTGGGAGTTAATAAGGGTCTCTATGACTGGATCAACTCAATGCTCCTCAGTAGAAAGATTAGCTCCTGCTCAGGTGACGCTATTGTGATAAGAGCAGTCTATAGAGGTACACCGCAGGGGGTGCTATCACCACTCCTGTGGCTACTGGTAATGGATGAAATCCTCATCAAATTAGAGAGAGAGTGATTTAAGACAGTTGCCTACGCGGATGACATATGCATCCTGGTAACTGGAAAATTTCTCTCTACTATTAGTGAAAGGCTCGAGTATGCGCTGCTTAAGCTGGATAACTCGGCCAATAATAGTAGATTGAGAGTAAACCCATCGAAGACGAAACTGGTCCTTTTTACAAGAAGGAGGCGGGTACAAAGTTTCAGACTTCCAATGCTGGTTGGAGAGGATCTTACTCACTCCAGTGAAGTAAAGTATTTGGGAATCATATTCGATTCCAAGCTAAGCTGGAAGGTTAATCTAGAAGAACGCGTGAAGAAGGCCAGTGTGACCTTCTACACGTGCAAGAGAATATTTGGCAGAAATTGGGGGTGAAAGCCCAAAGTGGTACGGTGGATGTACACAGCCATAGTTCAACCCAGCTTCTCCTACAGCTCCATGGTCTGGTGGACGGCACTGACCAGGAAATGTAGCCTCGAGGTGCTGTCAAAATTCCAGAGTGCTAGCGTGTATGGGAATAACTGGGTGTCTGCGCACCACGCCCACGGCAGCACTGGAGCTCATGCTTGCCTTACTGTCGCTGGACGTCTATTGCAGAGATGTGGCGGCTATTAGTGCTGTCAGGCTGAGGGGGGGAGTTGGTGGATCGAGAGGGGTGTTGGGCACTCCAATATACTCCAGAAGATAGACTGTAGTTATTGCAGGGAAGAAACAGACTACCAAGTACAAATCCTGACTTTTGGTGAGGGTATTAATGCAATGATGCCCACCAGGAGTACCCGGGATGGGAAAGAGTTGGTCGTAGCATCCGATCTTTCTATTTTTACGGATGGTTCCAAGACAAGTGCGGGCACAGGGGCTGGAGTGTACTCCAGTGATCTACAGTGGCATGAGCCACGAGTCTTATACACTGCCTGACAAATGAAATACAGTGTTTTTCAGGCAAAAATCGCAGCGATTTATCAGGCGGCAGCATTGGTATCTATGTGCAGAGCGCCCTCACGGTTTTTATGCATATATACTGATAGCTAGGCAGCCATCAAGGCGTTGGATTCTGTGCTGGTAAAATCAAAATTGGTGCAGCTATGCAAGACTAGCGTTGGGGTATTGGCTACAAGGCACAGGGTGACCCTATGCTGGGTACCTGGTCATAAGGATATCTCAGGCAACGAGATGGCTGATAAATTGGCCAAAAAAGGCTCTAAATTGGATAGCTAAGCAGCGGTAGCTTTGTGAGGATCCCAATCGGAGTTATGAAAGAGGAAATCATCAGGGGCGCCTGTCAAACGGCAAGCCTTCGATGGACCAACAGGGATACCTGCCATTTTGCGAGGTAATTGTGGCCTACATATGACAGGAAAAGGACAAGGGAGCTACTTGATGGCTGCAGAACAAACACCAGGAATCTAGTAGGTCTCCTTACGGGTCACTGGACCATAGGTGACCATGCTAGAAGACTGAGGATAGCGGCGAACAATTTCTGCAGGAGCTGTAAGGACTCGGAGGAAATCGAATCTGTACAACACGTGCTTTGCGAATGCCCCGCTCTGATGAATAAAAGAAGTAGGATACTGGGTAGCTAGATTTTTTCAAGTCTGGGGGAGCTGCAAAACAACGAATTTAGGCATATTCTAAGTTTTCTGAGAGAAGCAGGATGGATCTAAGTAAAGAGTCATGGATATATCTTGAGTTCCTTAAGGGAAGCAGGATTGATCGTGGGCGGCTTGAAAAGGTTATCCCATGGGGCCTAGGGGCACAATGGACTCACTAGAGGTCTAAATGATGCAGGCTAGTTATCTTACGGCATCCCTCTTACCTAACTTAACCTAAGGTTCACTGGTGATGAAGCAGTCGAAAAAAAAATTGTTTTGTTTGTTTAAACTCTGAGTTTTATCTCCTTATCATCGTCCGCCCGTCTGTCCGTATCATATTATTCTACCTTCCGTCTATTCGTATCGTATTATTCTTCCGTTCGTCTGTCCTTCTGTTATCATGTTTTTTTTGCACAGCTAACTTGAGCATGCAATGCGTGTAGAGAGCGAGAACCCCCTCTCCCGACTGATCGCTGACGAGTAAATGCTGTGCGTTCTCTACTTTTGCCCTGCGGATGAATTTGTGCAACCTCAGTCAACAAGTTAAGAATCAGGCGAGATTTTCAAGTGCTTTACATTTAAAATTCACACGGCAAAGAAAAGGAAGAAAGAAGAAAAATATTAATAAAATAATAAAACTCTTTAAACTTTTAGGAATAAAGATAAAAAATGTGCAGCGAAACAGAATGGCAAATAATTCATTTTTATGAAAACCGGTTTTTGATGAAATATTATGAGAATTATCTAATGTTTTTTATAGCAAAACCAATGTTTGTAGTGTAATTCCTATGATATTTGAACAGCATGTGCTCTGAAAAGATTAACAGGAGTCAATAATCAGATAAAGTTTCAATTTAGATACCAGCGAGCCTGTAGGCAATAAAATTTACTATAGTAGGTTTGTGTCCTGATAGTGAGAAAATCCATATAAAATTACCCTAGATCTAGACACATTAGACACATCTAGCGTAAAAGATAGAAAACCAACATGCGACAATTAAAGCGAAGAATGAATATTTGTAGTTCAAATGAATTAAAAATTTTTTAACGAGAATTAACTCTTCTAAATGTTTTTTGCATATAATACTATTTCACTTTGTATTTCAACAACTTTCAATGAAATAACACAATCTGTCGTCGGTGAAATATCGGGAGAAAAAACAAGTATTACTAGAGTCAAATAATTAAAAAAAAGCTCCACTAAAAATGAAAAAACTCGACGTTATTTGCTAGATCTAGGTTTCATCTTTCTAAAATAGTCACAGTCTATAGAAATGAGAATACCTATTAACAGTAATTAGATTTAAAAAATTTTAATTTTCACCATTTTTTACAAGTTTCCGAGCTAATTTCTCCATTCGAATACATTTTTTTAAATTTTTGCCGACGTTATTACTAGACTTCTTCGTTACCTTTAATTTAAGATATAAATCATTATTCTACTACAAATAGTTTGCCAAAAATTCGGATTGAAAAATGTTCGAAACATGCAAAGCTTGGTACTACTGGATGTTTACTAACACCAATATCCATACACTACTGGTCAATCCCTTCAAACATTGCGGTTCAAAATCGAATCAAATTCGAAGCAAATCAATTCAACTAGGTGAAATTAAGTCTCGAAAGCGAATTCGCTTACGACTTGCTTGCGAATTGCAGGAGAGAAAAACGGAACACGATATCGAACCATATTGACGACCCGACTGTGGTTCTCTAGATCGACTTTCTTTCGAAGTTCCTGTATGTGTTGGTAGTTCGTTTTGTAGTTGATTATTTTTTAACAGTGTACGATCTCGTATCGCCTTCTCCTGCAAAGCGTTTTGCAAATAGTAATACGTTATCGAATAAATAAATAATAAATACTCACCGTAGTAAAACTTAACTTTGCACTTTACCAATAAAATCTCAACTTAGGATGCCGGCGAAGAACAATTTCATGAATTCGAATTCGCGGAAATTTTGGCATGCTTGAAAACGTTGTTTATGGTAAAAAAAATCAAATAGATTTCGAGCTACGAGCGATTCATCTATTTCGAATTCTCGGAAATTATGGCATGCTGCTGAAACTTCATTTATATTAAAAAAAATCGAAGAGATTTCGAGCTACGAGCATTTCCCCTATTTCGAATTGACCAGAATATTGAGTTTATTTGTGTTGAAGTGAAAAATGGATCTGATAGGTGTGTTTTATCTACTATTTATTGTGCTCCTGAGCGCTTATCTTGCAAAGACGCGTCCGAATTTGAAAATGTTTTTTCTGATCTTGCCCGTCGTTATGATAGTATTATGGTAGGGGCATACTTCAATATCAATCCCTTGCAGCCTGGTTGCACACAGATGCCTGTTAAGAACTCAGAAATAGGTTTGTAAAAGAAAAACGGTTTTAATTTCTATTAGACTTTTTTATTCTACGTCTAGAACTCAACTACTTAATTTTTATATTTTACCTTCCTCAATCGTCAAATCGACCTCAAAAAATTATATGTTTTGTCATTTCAACAACCTTCAAACACTTCCGATTGGCAAATTAACTGACCCAGTTACTTAATTAAATCGCCTAAACTCAATTTACTGTAGTACGCAAATGTGTAACAGTTATTGAGTAAGTAAGTTGTGAAGTCTGAAACCTACATTGATCTCATATTGGATGTGATGATATGGATTAAGCATCCCAGATTTAAAGGTAAAGACCGCAGTCTCCTCCAAATCTGAGTTAATAGCTTCAATACCTGAACTATGCCTTTTGCTGACAAGAGCCTTACACCCTTTTAAAAGTTGTGTCACTCTTCTACCGTAGGAAAATAGCGATTCGCCAGGGAATTGCCTACTATTTCTTAATTCATTTAATTGGACGTGATATGGCTTTGTGTTAACCAATTTAGTGAGAAAAATAGTTGTTAATTCATCTAACGTTTTGTATTCGACACCGTCTAAGACTAATGCAGCTCTTCCTCTGAACTTAGTTGGTATTAATTGTAAAAAGAGCTTCCGCTCTTCCTCTTTAGTGAGGCACAAGTTTACATGTTCACAGCACTTAATAAAAATCTCCACCTCATTTCCTAAATTTGGACCTAACTTTGCTTCTAGTAATGGTAAATTATTAATTACTATTTGGCTAATAAATGCCATGTCATTATTTTGCATGCTTACTTTCTTAATTATATTATTTCTAGCAGATTTAAAATTCAGTTGGCTCTGCTCACCGTTTGTTCCTTTGTCTCCTACTGAGTATGACCTTCTTCTTAAATAACAATTCCCTGATCTTAAGTGTCGAGTGTACAGTGAATCTTCCTCTTCTGTTGGCAGATGTACTTCTTCTTCTCTGTTAATCACGCTGTCACTCGTTGAATCGCTGTCTGTGCTATTGGGGCTACTCCAGATTGGGCTGGTATTGTCCAGACTGAAAGAATTTATCCTTTCCTCAAAGCGGCTACTACTTGCTAGTATACTCCTCTCCAGGGCTGGAGCTTTCATAGGTGCAAATGGAGCAGCTGCACCGGGCGCAAAATACTTGGGGCGCCATATAAATTAGAGCGGAAATGGGACAACACAAGAAAAATTTAAAATTTTATGTTAATTTAAAAAAAAAGAGGAATTATTTGATGAAAATGTATTTTGTATTCGAAAACAATCTTTCCACATATAGCAAGGAATGAGCTGAATCTTGTATACTATAATGTACAATTTTCTTAAGAATACAAGTTGAATCGGTACTCTGGAACTTAGAAGTAAATCTATTTAGTTATTAGCTCGATATATAGCATTTACATATATACATACTTTTCCTTCAAACAAAAAGAGTCTTCTTGGAAAAATCTAAAATAAATCAACGAAGGACCGTCCTTTTTCTTGACACTATACTACAGAGAGAAAGGAATCACATTCATACTCCAAATTGTCTACGGCCATCATATCTAATAATTATCTAAACTTGGTCTCTTAAGAGGGGATTTTCAATTCAAAAAAACTGCTTAAGAAATATATTCTCTCAACAGTGTTTCTATTCCTATTTTTCTATACTTCTGCGTCTGCCTGACCTGAGCAAACCAAACCTCATACCATATGGTGCATTATTTACATTCACACTAGCAGCGCCCCCATAAAGAGCTAAGCATGCACAGATTTCTTCTTGATGCCAACGATATAGTTACGAACATTTCTCTACACATGAAAGTTCGTGTTGTGTTTATTACTTGGCGGTGGTGCACTAAAATATTCTGCTCCATGAGGAGAATGTATATCATCAGAATTGAGTATGACGTTTGACTATTGGTTGACTAGAAACGTTCATACTTGTATGTTAACCGTAGCCTATGCAAATATGTAGCAATTTAACTTTGGATTCGTACGTTCGATGGAATATGCATGCATATTGGATGGACATAAGTTTTATGCATACGTTTGTTACATATGAAATTAATAATTGTCTCTTAACGTAAATATATTCAGCAAACTTTTTATGTGCATTACGTTGATTATAATCGAACATTTTCAATTTTACTGGCATGCTTGCATGAGTACAGGTGTTCAATTAAGTTTAGCTCAACTATACTATATATAGCATACATATTGTCATTTCGCTTGTTTGTTTTTATATTAGTGCCACAAAATGAATTCCCAAGATTTAAAGAAAAAGTTATCGGGCAGTGGTTACAGAAAAAAACGAAAGCGGTTGGAAGAGTTAAATTTAAAACAATCGAAATATTTAAAAAGTTTTGTGCATACTATTGTAACTGGTTCAATTACAAGTGCTTCCACATCATCAGCCGGAGAAATTGATGTAAATTCAGATATAAGTGCAAATATTCAGTTAGTTCAGCCAGCAGAGAATTTTAGTGTGGATGAGGGTGGTAATCAGCATCTAACCAAGCGGTCTGTTTTTGAGTATGATTTCGGGGATCCTTATAAATGGCCCACTTTGAATGAGAAAGTCGTGCAATTATTAATAGAAAAAGGTCCAGTCCAAATAATATCTTTTGATTTTCCTACCACTAAAAAAATAAGTTCTCAGTTTTACCAGAGGTCTACGAAGAACGGTGAGACAGTTTCTAGACCATGGTTAATATATTCAAATTTGCAAGATGCTGTATTTTGTTTCTGTTGTCTCCTTTTTTCAAAGAATAGAGAAAGTAACTCATTATCTATGAAGGGTTATAGAGATTGGGGGCATTTATGTAGGCAATTGAAAGATCATGAAAATAGTATAATTCATATGTCTAGTTTCAAAACTTGGAAGGATTTAGAACTAGGCTTAAAAACAGGTAAAACCGTAGACGCTGAATTGCAGAAGAAAATGTCCAAGGAAATTGAGCATTGGCGAAATGTTGTAAAACGTCTCATAATTTTTGTTCTGTATTTAAGCTCACAGTCTTTAGCATTTAGGGGAAATTCTGATATTCTGTACGATAGTGACAATGGTAAATTCCTGAAGTTAGTAGAGGCAGTTAGTAAGTTTGATTTAGTTTTAGCAGAACATTTGCGTGGAATTCAAAATCAGGAAACGCAAAACAAATACCTTAGTAAGGATATTCAGAATTAATTAATATAGTTATTATCAAATGATGTGAGGAAAAGGATATTAGCTAAAATAAAAATGCGAAGTATTTCTCGATTATTGTAGATTTCCGGGAAGGAGAAATTATCCTTAATTGTTAGAATAGTGGACTGCGAAAATAATAAAATAAATGTAAAAGAATATTTTTTGAGCTTCTTAATAGCAGAAGAAACCACGGGGGCAAGTTTGACTGAGCTGGTATTGAATGAGCTTGGAAAGTTATACATACCTTTAGAAAACTGCAGAGGACAAGGCTATGATAATGGCGCCAATATGAAGGGGATGCATTCCGCTATGCAGGCACGAATAAAATCCTTGGAGCCGAGAGCTTTTTACGTACCTTGCTCTTCCCATTCTATTAATTTAGTTATTATAGATGCTGCACACAGTTTTGTGGGTAGGTGGCGGATTTAAAAAAAATATTTAAAGACTTTAACCCTTAAGCCTCTATGTGAAACTAGGTGGGAGAGCAGAATAGATGTAATAAGACCTTTAGTAAACCATTTAGAAGATGTGTATGAAGCTTTGGTCGAACTATCCCAAAGTGATGACCCAAAATCGAAGAACATGGCAGAAAATTTACGTAACAAAATAACGGATTTCAAGTTCATTTCTTGTATTGTGATATGGTATGAAATCTTATAAAATATATATAGCCAGTAAATACTTACAAAAACCCGATGTCTGTTTAAAAACCACGGTGGAAATACTGAATTTTACAAAGGGCTTCTTAGTAGAACTAAGAACTGACGAGAGCTTCCTGGCTTTTGTTGAAAGGGCTAAAATAATTGCAAATACCCTGGAAGTTCCTTGCACTTTTCCACGACGCTCGGAATTACGGTCAAGGAGAACGAAGCCACATTTTTCTTAAGAGGGAAGGGATGATCCAATATTGGATCTCCAACAGAGACTTAAAGCAGAATTTTATTTTAAAGTCTTAGATCGGGCTATTTCATCCATATCGGAACGGTTCGAGCAAATTAAAGAGCATAATAGTATTTTCCAATTTATTTATAACATCGGAAAATTCAAAAGTGATATAACGGCAATATCGGTTCAAGATTGCTTGAAATTAGAGGAAAAATTATCATTTAATAATAGTACTGACATAAGTGGCTTGGAATTATTTGAGGAGATAAAAATGTTGGCCACATTAGTAAATGAAAATAGCTCACCGAAAGAAATAATAAATTTCATTTTTGAGAGAAAGCTAGAAACCCTTTTTCCAAATATCGTGGTAGCTTTAAAAATCGTATTAACTTTGCCTGTAACAGTAGTATCAGGGAGCGTAGTTTTTCGAAACTTAAAATAATTAAAAATTATTTAAGATCTACAATGACCCAAGAAAGATTGGTAGGATTAGGAACAATATTTATAGAAACAGCTAACTGAAGATTTGGACTGTGATGAATTAATTAATGATTTCGCGAAAATTAAGGCACGGCGAGTAAATTTTGTGGCACCTTAAGATTATGACGATGTAAATTTTATTTTATATGCATTGCATGATTTCTGAAGTTTTTTGTTCCTTTTATTTGTTATATTTATGAATTGTTAGTTTTATTTACATTTATATTTTATTCTATTATATTTTTTTTTTTATAAAATATAGAGAAATTTGTTAAGTTATTTTTAGTAATTTATTTTTTTGGTCAGGTTTTCCACAAGAATTTTATCTGGGCATTTCCTTATCTTCAGACCTGGATTTACCCTTAGGCTGACAAGGCTGAAGCCTAGGGCCCCGCCGTCCGGCTGGGGCCCCAAATTTCAATTTTTATATCAATAGGTTTAACATTTTAATATTAAAATTGAAATTTTTACTTTAAAAATTTTTTTTATAGTCAAAATTTATAAAAAAAGTTTTTGCAGTTTTTTTTTTTTCAAAACAAGGTTGGCTTTGGAATTTCCTTCAAGCGTTTACAAACACAACAATAAATTGAAATCATTGCTTCAGATTATTGATTGTGCTTCAGACGAAATATAGGTTTTTTAGTTAACTACAAAAAGTTATTAGTTGAAGTTTATTGAATAATTTAATAGTGAAGTGAGAATTTTATATACATAAGCGTAAGTACTTCACTTTCTCCTGTGTTTCTTTTTTAAATTTAGACTTTGGTTTTCTATAACAGAGACATAATATTGAACATCCCTAGCTTTTATAATGTCTTCCAAAAGAATATATGCTAGTGGTGCGGAAAAAAGAAAACGAAAAGCTGAACTGGAAAAATATGAAGCTTCGCTTCCGAAATTAAGTGAGTATTTTAGCACTATTGAAACAACCAAGAGAAACAAAATTGCGGTGAAAAAGAAATATCAGCAACATTGCTTCCTGATCAAGAATCTGCAGATACCGTGGTGCGATCTGAATGTCTTAGCATTGATATATCATCATCATCCTTAACTGAAGATGTCAGCATTGGTACCGCACAAATCAATTTACCTTCAATTTCGATGGAAAGATTCGAAAATACGTTGGTGACAACAGATGATCCGGCCACATGGTTAAATATAACTAAAGAATTACGTGAACAAGTCATCAGAAGGCACATAAATCAAAATTTGAACGGTAATTGTTCAAAATCCCTAAGAAAAGAAAACACTCAATCTAGATTTTTGCCATTGAGTATATTTGAAAGAAAAATGTGCAATGGCGAACAGGTTACGAGAAAATGGTTGGTATATTCCCCTTCTACCGGAAACGTATTTTGTGTACCTTGTAAACTATTTGGCAAACAAGAGTCTGCGTTTAGAAGTGGATTTGGAGATTGGAAAAACTGCCAGAATCTAATTACATCGCATGAAAACAGCAAAAATCATAAAGAAAACGTTAATAATTGGTGTACAATGTCTAGTCATTCTGGCAGAATTGACTGTGAAATTGTCAAACAACGACAAATGGAAAAAAGTTATTGGCGTAACGTTCTTAAGCGCGTCATTGAGATCATAAAATTTCTCTCAGAACGAGGGCTTGCCTTTCGTGGCGACGATGAAACACTTGGATCTCCATCTAATGGCAATTTCTTAGGCATTCTTGAAACCATTGCCAAGTTTGATCCATTTCTGGCTAGCCATATTGAAAGATATGGCGGAAACGGCTCCGGAAGTACAACATATCTAGTTTGTGAGGAGCTAATTCAAGTTATGGGTCAAAAGTTACAGTCAAAAATTATCGCAGAAGTTGAAAGTGCTAAATACTTTGCCATCAGTGTAGATTCTACTCCGGACATCTCCCATGTCGACCAACTTACATTTACTATACGATATGTACTATCGAATGGAAAACCAGTCGAGAGATTTGTCAGATTTCTTGAGCTCCACAGCCACGGTGCTGAAGATATTTCTAACCAAATTTTAAAATTTATAGAAAATGTTGGTCGTGATATTAATAATTGTAGAGCTCAAAGCTATGATAATGCTGCAAACATGGCTGACATTTACACAGGCGTACAAGCACGAATAAAAGATGTAAATCCACTTGCCCATTTCGTACCGTGTGCGGCACATTCAGCAAATCTCGTAGGTGCTTGTGCTGCTGACTGTTGCTTAGGCGCTGTCAACTTTTTTGGCTTTATTCAAACATTATACAATTTCTTTTCTGCTTCGACATATAGATGGAAAAAATTAAAAAACTGTTTGCCGAAAGGTGGCCTCGTTGTTAAATCGCTTTCTCAAACTCGATGGTGCGCTAGAGCAGATGCAATTAAAGCTATTTTTAAGGGTTATGCAGAAATTAGAGCTGCTCTAAGTGAACTTTGTAATGATAATATTGAGAATAGAACTACGCGACAGGAGGCCCAAAATTTGGATAACAAAATGAACGAGTTCGATACAGCGATACTAACAGTTATATGGTACACATTAATAAGCAGACTCAACGCAACAAATCAGTCCCTTCAACACGTTAATATTGATATTCTCAGTGTTGTGAAACTGTATGAATCTCTTTTAAATTTTGTTCTTGCAACGCCTGATAATTTTGATGAAATGGAAGAGCAAGCGAAGAAACTTGTATCAATACATGACTATGTTAGTGAAAAAACACGAGATAGAGTACGAAAACGAATGTTTGATGAAGAAAACACAATGAATATTGAACTGAGGGCTCGTGATAAATTTAGAATTCAAATATTTTATGTAATTATTGATTCTTTGGCTGCTGAACTACGTAAACGACAACTTGCCTATTTGAAATTAAAAGAACTGTTCGGATTTTTAACAGATTTCAAGAAATTAAGTTTAATAGAATTGAGACACCAATGTATACGTTTAGTTGAGGCGTATCCTGGTGATTTAGAAATGGAATTCGTGGACGAATTTTTGCAGTTTTCTTCTACGATAAATACCGAAGATGATATTAAAGTTGTAGATTTAATGACCCACCTGGATAAGTACGTTATGTTGGGAACATATCCGAACGTTAGAATCGTTTTAAGAATATATTTTACTATCCCAGCGACCAACTGCGAGGGTGAAAGATCATTTTCAACATTATCTCGTGTTAAAAATCATTTAAGAAGCTGCACTGGACAAGACCGACTAAATGTCTTATCATTAATGGCTATAGAATCCGAACTTCTCCGCGAAATGGATTTTGATACCATTGTTGAAGATTTTGCAGAGAAAAAATCTAGGAGAAAATGCTTCTAAATTAATTTTGTTTTATTTATGAATTCTACTTTGTTTTATTTTTTATATATGAATAAATGTAATATTATTTTCGAAATTTAACTAATAGCAGAAAGCTATTTAAACTTCTTTTTTCAAAAAAAATTATAATAGGGCCCCATAATATTTTTAGCCTTGGGCCCCCGCAAGAGTAAATCCGGCTCTGCTTATCTTGCTTGTTTTAGTAATTATCGGATAAATTGTTGTTGATTTTCTAATTTGTTACAGTAATAAATAGTAGTAGCTAGCGAGGACTAGGTCTGCTCGGGAAAGCTCGTTAAAAAAAACGCATCGTATACTCTAACTCTTTGGGTGATATGGAAATGAACATAATGTTGAAATTTAAATGTAAACTTTTTAAGTCCGTATTTACGTTTAACCTAAACTGAAGTTAAGTACTATTATGTTGCTTTGTCTCCGACGCCATTTCAGCCAAAAACTAGGTCTAATTTTCTCAGAAAATATGGTGCATTCTGTATAGTTAAAGTTGCAGCAGATTATTTTAATATTAAATATAATATACTAATGAAAATGAGGCGCCAAAAAAAAGTCTGCACCGAGCGCCTCATTGGTCAGTTCCGGCCCTGCTCCTCTCAATTGGGGTAGAGCAATTCTCAACATTCGACTGCTCTTCTGACATTAAAATTTGCAGATTTCAGATAACAGAATTCCACTTCAACTTCTTGAAATTTATTTTATTTATTTATTTCACTGTCAATGCCAAATATGCTAAAACTTCAATTGTTTCGCACTTGTTAATTATTCGGGGTTAAGAATTTAACTGTTTTCTGCAGCAGTCACTATAATTTTTTTTTTTTTTTTTTGTATGTACTCAGTAATAAAATAAAATCACCACACAGCTTCGCATAATTCAACGAACACAAATCCTACCGGCTGCGCCAAAAAATGTTAAGAACTTAGAAATAGGTTTGTAAATGAAAAACGGTTTTAATTTCTATTAGACTTTTTTATTCTACGTCTAGAACTCAACTACTTAATTTTTATATTTTACCTTTCTCAATCGTCAAATCGACCTCAAAAAATTATATGTTTTGTCATTTCAACAACTTTCAAACACTTCCGATTAGCAAATTAACTGACCCAGTTACTTAATTAAATCGCCTAAACTCAATTTACTGTAGTACGGAAATGTGTAAAAGTTATTGAGTAAGCAAAACAATTACGATAATTTATGGAGCTTGCTTGGGTTGTTGGATTGTTGTGAAGTCTGAAACCTACATTGATCTCATATTGAACTTCACAACATGCCTTTCTATTCTTTATGCAGTCTGTGTACCTCAGCACAGTTAACAGCTCACCGACTTATTAAAATACTGCCAATCCATCTCTCCTTGATCAATTCCTAGTAAGTGATATGAACAGCATATTATTCCAAAATGAAATTAGCGCTTCTAGTTTCTTAGATTGTTTGGTCATCAAACAAATTATTTTTATCACCGCCACCACTGTGCAAGAAATAGATTATTTTTTGTCACTACCGCCACTGGATTCTAACTAGATATTGACTAGTTATCTACAGATGGCGTGCATGGCTCTATTCGGATAAACGGATATCCACAGCTGTGCTTTCGTGAGCTTTTGAGCTTTCGTGCTATAAAAACATGAGCACGGAGTTGAAAACCAGTCATTTCATTCAGTGATCAGCAGTGTTTCAGTGAAGTGCTCGTGTTGAAAATTGAAAATTGTATCCAGGTGAAATTAATACCCATACGCTTACACAGGATTTGCCGACGCAAAACCCTCGAGAATACTTCACAAGCCATGAAACAGACTCCCTCCCTACCACATGCGAGGCCCAACGTAGTCCTTACATTCTAAAATATTTGCAGTGTTCTTATGTAAAAGTGACAAAAGTTTGATTTGAATAGCTCCTCCGCCCTAAACTATTATTAATACAAAAAAATGGTGTTCTGATAATCTTAAGCTTACTTTCTTATCTTCCGAACCGTAGTAAAATTGTTATACCTTTCCTAACAAAATTATTTAAAAAAATTTATCTTAACCAAATGACTACGATTTCTCAAACAAAAATGCTCAGCTGAGTAATCATTGTAATGTCGCTGTGCCGTCATGGCATGCCGTGGGTTGATGATATCGAATGTAGCTGCCTACAGATTCGGACTATGGCTGCACATACACACATGCAATTATCACTCAGCTGAGAGGTATTAAGCGTAAAATGGTAAGGTTACTTTGTAATCAAAACTATTTTATTATTTTGTTAAGTAAGGTATATAGGAAGTGTAACCTTTGGGAAGGTAAGAAACCAAGCTTTAAATTACTAGAAGACTATTTTCCTGTATGGATAGTAGTTTAGGCTCTATAGCATACATAAAGTCAATGTTTGGCACTTTTCCATAAGTATCAATATAGAACATTTTAGAAAACGGACTAAGCACGCACACATATAGATTTCTGTTTCATGGCTTGGGAAGTATTCTCGAGGGTTTTGGCCGACGGCATTCCTGCTATTCACAGTGCTCGTGTGCCCGTGTATATGTGTAAGTTAGTGTGAAACCAAATACAGTCACATATATTGCTTGTGCACAATAAAGTGATAGAGACACATACATTTAAGTGTCATGATGGTGATAGATATACATTGTGAATTAAACAATTAATCAAATTACGGTGATAAAGGACACCTTTTTTTTTTGTGTTTTATTAATTATTATTTATTTATTATTTGTGTCATGATGAGTGAAATCAACTCAAACGATAAAACTCTCGCGTTCGAAGCCGAAAAAAGGGCACTTATGGCCGCTATTGACAGCAGCCTAAAAAAGTTGTACAATAAGTACGACCTAGGCCTCCCGGATGTCACCATACAGGAAGGATCCAGAAATTCGTTCGACGACAATATCACATCGCCACCGGATGTTAGAGAGGAAATACCCAATGATGTGGAAATGTCCAATGACTCAACCGAATCATCTTCATCGAGTTCGGACGTGTCTGAGGATGAAAGCAACGTAAACAATTTTACTATCGTGGAAAACAATAAGAGAAAAGCACTTAATAGCCCAGAGACGCCTCCTCAATCATCCGGAACTCCAGCCAAGAGGAAGCCATCAGGATCGAAGCAGCAACCACCCAGGGAGGAGAACACTGGTGGATTCTACCAAATTCTCGGAAACCGGAAGGAATTTGAGATCCAGCCCAAAGAAATGCGGCCCAGGTAGTAAAGGCGGTGAGACCCCCACCAATTGTATGCCAGAATCTGAACGTCAGAGCGTTCAACAGAAAGCTGGATAAGCTAGAAACCAGACCGAAATTTTTCATTAAGACGGCAAAGGGCACAAAGTGCATTATCAAGCCAATCCCTCAGGACGGTCACAAGACGCTTTTCAGCATTGTCAAGGACATCGGCGTGCAGAGTTACACGTTTACGCCTACGTGTGACAGGACGACGACACTTCTGCTGAGAGGAGTTCAGCACACCTACCACGCAGAGAATGTTAAGGCAGCACTCGAGGGAAAACTTCATGGTTTTATAATCAATTCGGTCGTACATTTTAAAACGCCCAGGACTAAGGAATCTAATTCCTTCGTCATAAATTTCGGTGGAAATTATGACGTAAAATACATAATGACAACGAATCGCCTATTAAACCAAATTGTCTACTGGGAAAAATACCGCGCTTCTGGAATCTCCCAGTGCAAGCGTTGCCAGGCTTTCGGCCACGTCGCGAGGAACTGCGCGGTCGACTACAAATGCGTGAAGTGTAAAAATGTACATTTACCAGGACAATGCGAGAGGAATAACAAGAAGGAAGGTGCCCCATTCTGCGTGAACTGTAAAGCTGAAGGACATCCAGCCAGTTATAGCGGCTGCCCCAAGTACAAGGAGGTAGTACAACAACGGACCAAGAAGACCGAGGAGCGTCGCCAACGTGAAGACTTCGTGAAGGAAGCCACGAGGAACTGTGTGCAACCAGGTAAATCTTTCGCCCAGGTAATCCCTAAAAACACGTTCAATAATAACAATTCTGTTAAACCCACAGCTTCCAAGCCCCAAGCAGCACCTAGGTCTACCCCCAAGGCAGCTCCTAGAAAAACCAGAGTGTCTGAAATCGACGATTTCTGCACCAACGAAGCCAAGTCCCTATTTGGCTGCGACCTTTTCGCCCTTATGGGCAAAATTAATAATTTCCTTCCTAAATACAGGAAGCTCTCTTCCATCTCGGAAAAACAAGCAGCTTACCTTCAATTTGCATTTGGACTATGTCTAGCCAATTAAGTAAGCTGAAAATCATGTCACTCAACTGCAATTCGCTGGTAAAGCACAGCAAAAGAGCAGCACTTAATCTCTTCCTCATTGAGCATAAACCCACGTTTATGTTCCTCTCTGAAACTCTCCTCACTGAGAGACATAAGTTAGCTTTTGAACACTACAACTTCGTCCGCCAAGACAAATCTGAGACCACCCTAGGCACTGCACTTCTCATTAAGGAAAACCTTAAATTCGAAGAGGTAAAAATAAGTAACCTTTCCAATATGGAATGCACTGCTATCAAGAAAGATCTTCGTGACAACGAATCTCTTATCTTAATCGCCCTATATAATAGATGCCACGCCTCGGCAGCTGATATCCAGAATAACATGAACAGCATTGCTCGAATCTCGGACAATTTCACTCACACGGTGCTTGGTGGTGATTTCAACGCCAGGCACCCGTTGTGGAATGACTCTGTCGTAAGTCCGTCAGGCAAGGCAGTACATGACTGGCTACTCTTCAACACTACCCATGATTTCGTCGTCGTCTCGCAGGATACTCCGACTTTCCCGCGATCTGGGTCAATTCTTGACTTCTATATCGTAACCTCTAATCTAATTAATCTACTAACCCAATTCTCAAATTACGTCTGCACAGCGCATATGGCTGAATCTGATCACTTGGCAGTTGAACTCTCACTCACCCTCAGCGCACCCTTAAATATTTTGACTTCTGACCCTCAAGCCTCAACTTCTCTCAAAGACATTGGCTGGCAACAATTTCAAGACAGGCTCTCTCAATTCCTCACAGGAAATCTCCCTGACTCGCAACGGAATCTCACGATCTTGGAAATTGACTTCCACATTGACTTTCTCAACAACGCCATCGAAGGAAATGTCGCCTTCTTTTCCAGTGTAGTGCCGTGCAAACACTACAAATACAAAAATCTCCCGCCTCAACTGCAAAAATTATACAAATATAGGCAGAAACTTCGAAAAATACTTAACCGTATTTTTCACCGAACCCTTAATAGTCACAATCCAGCCTACAGAACCGTGTTATCGCAAATTAATTGCCTGTCAACAATTATTGAGGAACAAACGAAAATGTTTCTCGATCAAGAGTTTAGGAAGAAACTGGCCTCCATTCAACCCGGTCCACACTGCTTTCAGGACATAAACAGGATTTGCAACAGGAAAGCAAAACTCCCCAAAACCATTCTAAGCGGCTCGAACGCTTACAATCTTCCAAAAGAAAAATGCAATGCTTTCGCGGAATATTTCCAATCCCCCTTCAAAGACAACTCATCTCTAAGTGATTCTAACTTTAGGAACACCGTAGACACGACTGTTGATGATTTCACTGACCAGTCAGTGGAATCCTCCACCACAATCTTTAATTCTACTAACACGTCCTTAAATCCGGATGATTTAAGCATCTTCTCAAATCCTGCTCACGTTTTCGCCCTAATCAGGACTATCAGAGGCAAAAAGTCCGCCGGCCCAGATAACATGTCCAACAAAGTTATCAAAAATTTCCCACCTGTCGCCATAGAATTTCTGACAATTATCTTCAATAATTGCCTCAATAATTCATACTTTCCTGATGTCTGGAAAACCGCGCGCATAGTTCCAATCCCCAAAAAAGGAAGCTCGAAAAACCTCAACGAATTCCGCCCAATTTCTCTTCTGTCAAACCTGGGCAAACTTTTCGAAAAAATAGTCCGCCAACACATTGAAAATACCTGCCTCGATCTAAATATCAGGCAGGACACCCAATTCGGCTTCAAGCCCCAGCACTCCACTTTTCACGCTTTGCTCAAATTCCTCTCTGATTCTACAAACGCCCTCAACAAAAGGGAGCAGACAGTAGGCTGCTTCCTTGATGTAGAGAAAGCGTTTGACTCAGTTTGGACAAACGGGCTAATTTTCAAAATTATAAACCTCGAGTTCCCGCCTTATCTCACCCGGGTTATACATAGCTTTCTCTCATCTCGAAATTTCTACATAGAAATCGAGGATACCAAATCTCAGGCAAATCAGTCAGTGCTGGTGTCCCCCAAGGTTCGGTCCTCGGACCAATTCTCTTCAATCTTTTCACTTATGATCAGCCTTCCAACGACTCAAATTCCACCACACTACTCTATGCTGATGACTCTCTTACCTACGCCCACTCCATGTCATCCAATTTCGCTGCTACGAAAGTGGAGCGGCATGTCCTCAAACTTGACGAATTTTACAGAAAGTGGGGCATCAAAATAAACCTTAACAAATCTGAAATGATTTGTATCCGAAATCCCTCTACAAGGGGAAGACCAAACCTCGCCACACGTGCCAACAACATCGAAATCGAAGTCAATAACGAAAAGCTTCAACCTTCAAAGAACACCAAATACCTTGGTGTCTCTTTCAATAATTTGTTAAAATTCAACAATCACGCCAAGCTAACCATGAGGAAAGCCAACTACGCCTACTCCCTACTCAACCCTATTATCAGAAGGAGAAACGGTCTCCCGAAAGATACAAAGCTGCTTATATATAAACAGCTCATCCGCCCAATCATCTGCTATTGCTTCCCCATCTGGCACACCATTTCGCCATCCTATATGAAGCAAATCAGCGCGCTCGAAAGAAAGATCCTACGGGCCTGTACAGGAGTGTACAGGAAACCTAATGGACACTACTTTTCCAACACCTTTTTGTATGACAGTGCAAACATTACTCCAATCGAGGACTATCTCCTTTCTCTAGCGGTCAAACAACTCGAGAAGATCTCTCAACATCCTAACCCCCTCATTAGCCAGCTTTCAACGCAACTTCAAGCTGAAAACTTCCACTACTTATCACCTCTCCACCTAATCAACTCGGAAACGTGAAACATTTATCACCTGGACGAAAGATTTACTTTCTTCACTAGTGCAGGAAGCCACCATCGTGGATAGGACATCATACTGGCATCTCGATCACCGTGGGACTTATCAACGCTGGACCATTCTGGACTATCGGCATAATTCTCAGCATGTTGAAAGACAGTCCAGTCTTCAACTCACAACAAGTTAGAGAAATCTCTAACATTCCACAACTTCCCACTCCCATCCAACTTCCATATTCCTTTAAATCCGAAAATTACTAAATAACAGACAAGAACACAGCTTGCCGTCGCGCAACAGGCTGTAATAATTTCGACATCGTGTAACCTTAAGTTAATAATTTTTCGAACAATTAAAGTATGAAGTGAACCAAAGACATAAGTGAAATCTAGGCCAAAATTAAAGCCTGTACGTAAACATTTTCAAATATCCCGGGATATCGGTTCGGTTATAATATCGCCATAATTCGTTTTATTTCGTTAATCGCGTGTGAAGAACACTTGACTTGACTTGACTTGAAAACCAGTCAGTTTATCTCTGACCAGCATCCTATCAACAAGGCTAGGAAATTGACCTAGACTTTAATACCCATCGGAACTGAGCACATTGAGCCAGTTTCAATAAATATTTCCTTCCTCCAACCACCCACCAAGATATTGACTTAGTCACATCCCCATCCTCAAGGCTTGAATATTGATCAGGTCTCCTACACTCCCGTGGGGTTCTCATAAATATTGATTTAAGAATCTCACTCTTAGTCTAAGTATTTAGTCATTAATACACGATAGTAGAGAAGTGTGCACTCGCTATCCGTAATATTAGGCATTGCCTTTTTTTTCTTGTCTAATTCCAGCTCAAAAAGAAATAAACGAACTGAATTCTTTATAATTTTTTACATATTTGAATTGTATTAAGTTAATTTTTTTGTAAGCATTAAGGTTTGAATTTAGATTTTGAATAAATAATAATTGAACTTTGCTTTGTGTTATTATTCCGGCACCTATTTCCATTTCTTTTTTATGTATTTAACATAGATCATGATAAATCCTGACATATAATTTTCCGGTAGTGTCAAGAAATTACATGGATTGTTGCGTCTATCGTGATTTCAAAAATCTAAACACTGAGGCCCTGATTCAAGAATGTATCTCCTTGCCTTGGAATGAGATATTCTACTGCAATAGTGTTGATGAGCAAGTCGAAATCTTTGAAAATTTCGCTAATTTCCCTTTCGTTAAGCATGTACATCTAGTAACTAGGAGGATTGATAGAAAGCCATGTCGCTTTCCTTATTGCGAAACATGAACATTTCTACCACCTATTTAAACGGCTCAGGACCAGTGGTGCGCTTGCCTTATACAATTAAGGCAATAAGCAATAACAAATAAGATAATAAGGCCACTTCTGCAATTCTCTTTGCAAAATATAATTACTTTCGCTCGAAATTTGATCCTATGCGCCGTCCTAAAATTTTATGGAAGAATCTCAGAGCGAATGGGATCTATGGAAAGATAACATTAAACAGCAGGAGTTCAATGTCAATGAACTTAATCAACACTTTGTATCCACTCATAACAACTTAATAGCTGCTGATGTCGATGTCAATGTCATGACTCCTCCTCAGAAGAATCATGTATCTGAACTTGATGAAGCGCTCTTTACCATTAATTCAGATGCAGTTGGTCCGGATAGACTTTCACCAAAGTTTATCAAAATTATATTCCCCTACATTGGACGACATATCTTAGATATATTTAATACGACTTTAACTACATCTGTCTGCCCGTCAAGGTGGAAAAAAGCGACAGTGATTCCAATCCAGAAAAAGTCTGTGATATCTTCCCCCTCTGATTTTCAACCCATAAGTCTTCTGTGTTTCCTGTCTAAAATCGTCGAAAAATTTATGTACAGCCAGATGCTGGCACATATCGGAAATAATAATCTGCTTTCCCGCTGGCAGTCTGTTTTCCGCTCGAACCATAGCTATGAAACTGCTCTGCTAAAGGTCGGTCACCACAAACCTGAGATACAGCCTGGATAGAGGGGACGTGGATGTTCTTGTTCGGGTAATTCTACGTTCTCTCGATTTTTGTTTTCTACTCGTTGTCTCAATCGCACTACAATAATGCATAGCCAAGTTCCTTTCCCCAATTCATGCAAAAGACGAAAGTATATGACATTATGTTACACTAAGGTAAATTAAACAGCCAGTAAATTCTGGACAAGGGTAGCATAAATCGAGTCCTAGTAGCAGGTGCCCGGCTATTTTTCAAAGGAAGAATAACCAGAGCTGGCTAGGGCCACCAGATTAAAAAGGTGAGACAAAATGGGATTAGAGGGTATTCCTAAAAGGTAGAGCAAGGCCTGTTAGTGAAAACATAAAATAAAAATGAGTACCGGTGTCAGTCGAATAGTGTTAGCCGCAAGCATACAGCAATACAGCGAGGTGCAGCTCTCGAGTGGATAACTGAATTTTAAGGTGGGTGTTTTAAGATGATTTAGAGTAGTTACATAATAGGTAAAAGGGAATGAGTTAGAGTGTATCTAAGTAAATGCATAAGGTGTATATGAAAAAGTGAAGATATGTGTGTTGGCATATGTTGCTCAGAACGGCGAATCTCTCCTAGCTTGGATGTGGGCGTAAGTTGCCAAAAAGGGTAAACGTCATGCAGGTTGTCTGTGTGGCGTATGAATCCAAATGGGACGAATGTCGTCCAGTCCTTGAAGGCAGTACGTGCGACCCAAAGTTAAGTCGAATCTCGACTTAACTACGGGGGTATTAGATAGAGAGAGTGTATGGAAGAATTAGCAGCATTCAATGAGTATTATCGTTATAGTCACAAGACATTCTCTAATCTTTTCAGCTCCGGTTTGGCAACAGCGAAGGGTGGCCAGGACAACCTAAGAGTGAGAATACACCAATTCATTCGTCTTAATTAAAAAGAAAAGAAATTCCTATATTAAACTTTTTTAGGAATTTATTATCTCAGAAGTGGAATCTGAACATATTGGGCACCTTTCACTTTCATAAATATTTCTTAGCAATTATCCAATTAATCAAATAAGTTACGAAAGATATTATACAAGTGTGTTATTTCTTAACTTACATATTTATTAGATTGTGAAAATGGCTTCAGGACTATGGAAGGAAAATGCAATATGCAGCAAACAATTAGTGAAGCGACGTAAATTTATTCAGAAAGTGACATCACAACCGAATCGAATACTAGTGAAGGCTCTAGTTTGACTATCCTAACTAACTTGAAGACAACACTAACAGATAAAGTCAACAAGATTAGTGTCGCGAAAACGTCTCCCAGAATTGACAGTGAAGTAGTTCCTACTTTTAACCTGAAGTATAAAAACCAGGATATAGCAAAATGGCTCAATAAAATTGAAGAACTCAAGGTATTTTACGGTTGGGATGAGCTAACTACGATTTTTCATGCGACGACAAGGCTAACTGGATTTGCAAACAAATGGTACAAAGGCCTACCGACAATTGATTTTAGCTGGAATGATTGGAAAATTAAATTCCAAGAAGCCTTCCTAACTAATATGGACTATGATCAGCAACTAGAGAAAATGTTACGGCGTACAAAACGAAGGGAAGAAAGCATGATAACTACTTCTATGCAAAACAGGCACTTGTGAATGGATGCGAAATTACAGGAAGGAAAGCGGTGAAATGCATAATTGGCGGAATACCCGATTTCACTATTAAAGCAGCAGCAAAAGTAAACGTCTTTGATAAACCAGAGAGTCTACTTTTTTTTCTAAAAACGGTACCTTTAGAGAGACCTAGGAATACCCAACTCATGAGACCACGAATAGAATTGTCAACGCCTAGGCAAAATGAAATACAAACTAAAAGGAAGTGTTATGGATGCGGGAGCAGAAGTCATATTTTACGACAACGCCCAAAGAATGACAATAGGCAAGAAAAACGTGCATTATCAAAGGAAGGCATACATAACCCGAAACCAATGAAGCAAGTTTTAACGTTACAGGAAGAAGATAACATCGGTAATAAATATTTTAAAGATGCTGCATAAATGGTGTGATTGCTGCGATTATTGATCAACCCTTCACAGAACAGGCACACGTCGTTAAATATAAAGTTACCAAGGAATTTCGTGTACTAAATAAGGAGATATATAGGATAATTATGCGGATGCACTCGTCGTATACGTATACGTCTGATTATTTCTGATTACTTAGTTTTCGCGTTTTTCTTAAGTCAGCCTCAGCTTTCGTTCTTGACTTTTCTTTTCACGATGGCAATCAAAGTGCCAGGAAGCGCTCTTTTTCTTCTCCTCCATTCGGGTGCGTTCGGCGGGTATAGACACTCCGTCCATATAGAAAGCAGCCCGCGTATACATGATGCCGCTAGCCTCAGTGTGGCATACTGCTGCATGCAGTATGCTACAACCATCGTGAGGGCTTGATGTCCTTGGCGTGATAGACTCCTATTAACTTCCCCTGCATATCCTCAAGCTCATAAAAGGAGTTTCCTTTCTTTGACTTAATCCGACACTTTAAGAACTTTCGTCCTAATTTGGCACTAATCTGTTGCAGGAAATTACTCTGTATAAAGTTTCTCCTATAGACCTCTTGACCAGTTCTAAAACTGACAGGCTTCGCTCTAAGATTATAAGCTTTTGAACCCTGTTCAAACGCGTAGTTCAAATTCTCCTGCGCTATCGCACGGATCAATCTTAGCTTGTCTTCGGCATCCACCCTTAGAGGTTCATTTAACGTTCCAAGGCTTCCCTAAGGATGTGATAGGAGCTGGCATCTGTTGACCGAGTAGTAACAGGTAGGGTGAAAAGCCAGTTGCTTGGTGGATTGAGCTCCTGAGGGAGCTAGCTATATGGTTCAGCTTCTCATCCCACTTGGTGTGTTCCTTCTGGATGTACGCCCTAATCCCTGACCTGCTTACTCGCTCTGATGCAATAGCTTGCAGCGATTAGACTGGCATTCGCAAGTGTTTGACACCATATTTATCCAGCAGTCTGGCGAACTAAGTAGAGCAAAACTGAACTCCATTGTCAGAGACTGTCATCTCCGGAACTCCGAACACATGCAATATTTCGGTCTCGATGAATTGACATACATTAAGAGTAGATCCCTTTCTCATCGGTTTGAAAATCGGGAATTTTGAGAAGTGGTCAAGGATACTAATAATACTAACTAATACATACGTTGCCTTTCATTGATATGGGGTATGGACCTAGAAAGTCGACGTACAGCTTTTGCCAAGGTCTTTCTGTCAGAGACTGTGCTCCCATTGATGGTCTAAGAGTAGTATTGGGGGCCTTGGTTTCTTTACACTCGTCACAGGCGCCTAGGTACTTTCTGACATCGACTGTCATTCATGGCCAGTACAGATGTCATCTCAATCGTTCCAGGAATTTCTCTATTCCTCCATGCGATGCTAGTGCGGATCATGCGCCCTTGAAACAACGTCGGAGACAAGCCCTCGTAGAATCCAAAGCTTCCAAGCTTCTTCCTCCTGAATCGGATCGCCTGATCTCGGAACAGTTCGAACATAGACGAAGCCATCCCTGACATAAAGATCTTGTAATTTATCAGAAGTTGATTTAACTGTTTGCCTCAGCTCCCCATATTCCAATGAGTTGAAATATGGAGAACTAAGGTCAACTTCTGGGCCAGGATCTTCAGCAGGTGTCAGGCTGTCACAGTGTATTCGTGACAACTCATCAGGAACAACATTCAGGCTTCCTTTCCGGTGCTCGATAATGAAATCAAAGCCTTGAAGCTTCAGACTCCACCGAGCAAGTCTACCGCTGAGGTCCTTTTGAGACATCAGCCATTTCAAGCTCGCATGATCAGTCACTATCTTGAAAGGCATGAGTTCGATGAAAGGTCGGAACTTTTGTACGCGCAGCATTGCTGCTAAGCATTCTTGCTCTGTGACTAGTTGTAACAGCATTCCACCAATACCTCGCTGGCTCGCATCACACTGGATAACAAATAGTTAGGTGAAATCCGGGCTCACTAGCAACGGAGCAGAGGTAAGTTTCTGTTCCGACAATTCCAGAGACGTTTGGTCTTCAGGTGTCCATTGGAACTGACTGGGATTCTTCAGGGTGTCTGTAATGGAGGCAGTTAGATCAGCATAGTTCGGAATAAATCGTCGATACCATCCCGTCGGGCCTGCCGAACAGTTTTAGGTGACGGATAGTCAACTATGGCTGAAATCTTGTCGGGGTCAGTTCGTATTCCTCCTTTTCCATCGATAAAACCCAAGTATTTAGACTATTTGATACAGAACTTACTCTTCTCAACGTTGATAGTGAGGCCTGCTTTCCTCAAACAATCCGCTACCCGGGATAGTAGAGTGACATGAGAGTCAAAGTCTGATGACAGTATTGGCAAATCGTCTAAATAAACGAGGACATTTTCACGAAGATCGAACGGAATGACTTTGTCCATAAGGCGGCACATAGTTTGTGGAGCGTTGCATAAGCCGAATGTCATCATTGTGTACTGATAGAGAGGGTGACCAGGTACAGTAAAAGTGGTCTTCTCTCTGGAATCAGTATCTAGTGGGATCTGCCAGAAAGCGTATTTCAAGTCCAAGCTTGAAATGTAATTTTCCGGAGGAAGTCGACTCAGGAGTGCGTCTATCTGCGGCAGGGGATAGGAGTCCTTCTTAGTAACGGAGTTGACCTTCCTGGCGTCAAAACAAAGCCGGACCTTTCCAGTCTTCCTCACTAGAACAACTGGAGAGCTCCAAGGACTCCGGCATGCGTCTCAGCTCAGCATCGATCAAACTCTGCACTGCCGGTGAAATCGAATAAGACCTCTGTTTTATCGGAGTTGCGTCATTCGTCTCGATCTTGTGAGTGACCAATGATGTTTTTCCCAAATCTAAAGAGGCGAAAGAAGGAAAAAGCTGTTTCGTGGCTTCTAGACGTTGGTGATGTAGAACAGAAAGAAAATGACAGTCGGTATCAGATGTAGCTATTAAGCTTGGCATCACATCTGCAACTATACCCAGGACATTGGAGCCAACCCAAATAGACGCCAGAAGTCTATTCCTATTCCTGTGTGAGCCCAGGAACCACGTAAAGACGCACGTTTTGGCTCTTATCACGGAAAGTTATGTCCAAGTCCACATGACCATGGACAGTCATCATGGCAACATGTATCTGTGTACGATACCTCCTCCATTCATCTTCTGCTTCAGCCAGCTTCTGTAAGGCTCCCTGGCCTGGGATACGGACAGTAACCCAGTCTCAGTTCGCCCAAGCAGCTTTACTTCGGCATACGACCGAATGTCATCTGTCATCGCCACCGAAATGTGGGCCAGTTTCTTTCGTTCATTCTTCATTCGTCGACAGTATTCCCGCCAACGAACGGTCGATCGTTTCTTTCTTTTTCCCAAAACCAGATCCGGATAGGTAATTCCTACTAGCTCAGCTACTGAGGAGAAAATGCGGTCTCGTACTGCATTGTAATTTTGCAGACGCGTACGGTAAGGCGTCAGCGGATATAAACCCGGCTCACGCCCACTCGTCATACCAGAGCTCAGTGGCCGTTTTAATATCGATACGCCAGGAGACCGAACCTCCTGCTCAGCAACATTGCTCGAGGAAGGTGCATCTGGTGTTAACAGGACGTCGAAAATTACAGACTCTTCCAAAGAAGTGTCTATCAGTGTCGTGGGCCCCCTACAGGTGGAAACGGGAGCTTGAAAATCTGCGGAGAAGTTTATTAGGATCTCCGATTCCATCAACGGATCATTTTCCTCTCTAGGACTATCAGGTGGATTGTTGATATCACCAGAGTCAGTAAACGATATCAACGGACAATTCAATGATTCATCGTTGAGGTCTGCTGATGGAGCGGGTAAATTGATTCAAAACTTCATCTCGCAGAGTACTCAGACTCTGTGTGATGTCTTCTCATATCAGGTCTTGCATCTGCAGTCTGGGGCAAGCTATCAACGATTCGGATGATACTAGTTCTTGGCCATGGTGAGTAGGTATTGGACTGTTCATTCGAGAACTCGGATGTGAAAAGGTCCTTGAATGTGCATTTTGGGGATTCGGCGATAAAGATATACGATTTGTTGGTGGCATCGTTAGTGGTGGTAAATTCAATACTGGCGCTGGCTGTCGAGGCTCTTGATTTCCGAGCACTGGGAGAGTTCTTTTAGGAACCGCACCTGTATAGACAATGAAATCGTATTGGGTGAGACGACATCTGCAATTCGGGCAGTTAGAGTGTTCCCCTATCCACGTACACAGACCAACCTTATGGTACACGTGTCCACAGACCGTCTCAAGTAGTATCCTCTTGACAGATGGAGCACTGTTCAGGCAACTGTGTCGGAACATCAGTTACTGGAGGTGGGGTTCGCATGGTAGCCATGCCGTTAAATTCCAAAATTCAATATAGCCGGGAAATATTTTACTCTAGCTCGCGAGAGCTCAAGCCGGATAGTATCAGTGCTTGTACAAATCGACGTATTCAGGAAAAGAAAAGCAAAGGTATGATTATTCGGAGTTTAAATCGTTAAATATTTTAATTTAGTGTATTTCATCAACTGAAGTCCGATGCTCAAATTCAAGGTCGTCGGTCAACTTCAGTGTTGGGTATTGGTACTTCCGTAGCAAATTTGAAAAGTAATTATTATGAACTAATTCAAAATATCGTCCGCTGACTAAGATCTACTACCAGAGCCAGGAAGACTATTCGAACTAAGGTATCCTAATCGTACCTACAAAGCTTACTAAGATCTACACTCAAAATTATTCAAATCAATTTCAAGGGATTCCAAAAAAAAATCCTATGAGCGGAACTCAAGACACACAAAAACTAAATCAAAAAATCATAGGAAATTCTCCCCCTCTCTTCAAAAGCTTACTCTCAAGACAAGGGTCTCCCAGGTCCACTCTCTCAAAAATCAAGTCAGAAGTTATATATAAAGGTAAGTAGTGTGGATGTGTGCATGAAAAAAATGAAATTCTCACAGAAAACATGAAAAAGTCGGGTTGGAGATGTCAAAGATTGAAAATGTTACTAGAGATTCTTCAGCCAGGCAGTTAGCAGTATGCCAGCTCCTGATTACTGAAGGTCTACAGCATCACTTCCATCCTCCAACAACTCCTTCCTTTCTCTTCGTTCGATGCTATGTATAACTAATCTTCCAGCCGGGCAAAGCAATGAGTCTGGTCAACTACTTAGCTAAAAGCCAAAAAGTCATCTCACAGATTCATGACTCTGTCCAGTCCGATGACCAGCGATACATGCCTCCGTGAGAACACAACAACAAAATTGCTGTGAGGCCACCTGACATTTCCATAGCAGAAGACCAGCGGGAAAGATCTCTCAATTCAAAATTTCAAAAACTCAAAACATTACAACTTTCATTACTTGAGGCTTGACCAACGTCAAACCTAAAGTCGAACTTCAAATAAAAAAGCAACCATCAAACTTTACCAAAAAAATATTACAAACTTTACTTTACTCAGAACTTGCAAAACTTTAACTTTACTTTAATCTCAAAACTTGTTATCATTTCAAACTAGAAAAACGTTATTTTACTCAAAAATACTGTAGATAACAAAATCAGTCACTCAGGTCCGCATGCAACTTCCACTGGATATGAGACTTGAGGTCAATCAACTAGCAAATGCTTACATTTAGACACCGAAGTCCAACTGAGGTAGCCCCACGGGTGCCATTTTGTTATGGAACTATGCTGAGTGAATAACTTGGACGTGAAGTCCAGACTGTCAGAATGAGCTGACAGATCACTCGGTAAACAGCGTTGACATGCAGGGCGGCACGCTAGCTCGCCTCGGCTATTGGCGGAGAGTGTGGGGAGGTTAGACGAAAACCGCTGCTACCTGCCATTTACAAAAAAAAATCGTGCCTAACAAAAGCCGCCGAAGGGACCCTTACACTACTTACCAATACTTACGTGAAGGCGCAGATGACGTACCTTCGGCTGCTTTGCCCCATCTACCCATTTGACACTGAGGGCAGCAAATTGTTTCAGTATTCCTGTACTGACCTGAAAAGAGCAGAGAAGCGAACCTTTTCAACCCCTACATCAAAAGGGCTCCAGGAGAGTGGAAGGAGAAATGAAAAGTATTCAGTAATCCATAATGACGTTATAATCGTTCCTTTAATTCTAAAAACATATACAATCTACCCAGTGGGTTTTTCTTATAAGATATCTGCTAATGAATAGAATATTTGAAAATTACTAAATTACACTTAATGACATGCCTAGTCTTAATGATAAACAATTTTGGTGTTAATCTTTTGTTTTTGTTTTTGCCATGATCTCACTATAAACCCTTTTTTTTTACTAAACATTCACACGAACACACAATCCCATTCACACACCATGTAAAAACCTCTCTATCCTATAGAGCATTATTAACCTATTCGTGTTTGAAAATAATTTAGTATTTAAGTTTTTTTTTTTTTCTACCAAACAAATATATTTTGTATTTGAATTTCTTTGATAAAAGTTCGATTGCTCTGTGAGAACTAATGTAATCGATTTTCCACTGCGAGCGAAAAACATTAAGCAACAAGTTGGAACACTGTGTGATCTACGGTTGCTTAGTATTCAAACTTATGCCTGCCCTCTTTTTACACACAGTCTTATCTTTCCCACACAGATCTTATGTCACATCACTAGACAAACCCTATCAATCAAGTTTGAAAACTTTTCAAAACAGCTGTGTACCGTTTGCACATTTTTGGCACTAATGCAAAAGAACGAATAATAAATTTATGCAAATTAATATGCCCTACCTATATGGCATAATTACAATAGTAAGAATTAACTTATTTCACCTGAATACAAAACAATATTTGTAATTTAATCAAAACTGAGTTTCAAGTAACTCATCTTAAAAATTAATAAAATTTAGGACAACTATAGCCTACAACCTTTTCTCACTTATTAAGTTATTCACTTCATTCTTCATATATTTACTTATTTCATTAATATTGTAACTAATTTCAGCAAATTTCCAATTTTTTTATAATTATATAATCTATATTGTAATCTGCAGAAATTACTACATTGATGTACATACCAAACACAATCTGCAAATAGTTGACTGGAAGAGTTTAATTTGTGTACTGCACCGTGATGAGTATCTTTTAGATTTTGCTATACTCAAGAGTCAACGCATTGACATGTTTTTCTGCTAATTCCTCGTAATCGCACCTATTTATATTTCAGAACTTAGCCGACAATGCTACTTGCCCCATGTAATGCCAGGTAACCGGCAGTTAAATCCATCGATAAATTCTTTGCAGTTATAAATTCTTCAGCATTATGATACTGCAATTTACTTTGCGGATCTGTGTACAACGCACTTAAGCCCGAAATGTCGGAATACTTTTTTTTTCTGGACGAAAATGTGGTTGACCATTGAAGAACAAATTACTGCATTTTCAGGCCAAGGTAGACTCTTCTCTGTTTCTAAAATTTTCTTCAAGAGTCTTCCACATACGTTTTTTGTTGACTTACGACAAATTGGAGGAGCCTTTCTTAAAATTCGTACCTTTGTTACAGCTATTTGTATTATGCACAGATGGGATAGAATAATCAATGCTTTTTCGTTTTGCTCTTCACTAGCAACGACAAAGTTCACGGCTAAACAATGCGGCAACCTATTGTTATATTACACCAAATCAAAAGAATTCAAAATCAGTCGCCTTTGCTGAATGGGCAAAAATCGGTTGTTTTTCCTGTAGTTAAAGAATACAAATCGCTTTAAAACTCTGAATCATTATTTCTGGGCACTTGATTTGTGCGATATTTCGCTATCTTGAACACCTGGACCTTACTTCCGCGACCTTTCTGATTGCCGTATAACCAAAACTATAGGATAATTACGCGGATGCACTCGTCGTATACATTCACCTGATTATTTCTGATTACTTGGTTTTCGCGATTTTCGTTCTTGACTTTTCTTGTCACGATGACAATCAAAGTGCCAGGAAGCGCTCTTCATCTTCTCCTCCGTTCGGCGCGTATAGATACTCCGTCCATATAGAAAGCAGCCCGCGCATACATGATGCCGCTAGCCTCAGTGTAGCATACTGCTGCATGCTGTATGCTACGACCATAACAGATATTTCAATTAGACGTCGATATTTACCCAGTTAAAACTAGAGTAAGGTTAGAAGAGACACTCATAATATCCGCGAATCATACAATAAATGTGATTTGTAAGAGTGAGAAAAACGGTATATTTTATATAGATTCCAGTACAAGGTTAAACGAAAATAACGAATACTGTGTACTTCACTGCATCGTAAGTACAAACAGTAAAGGAAGATGTATAGTTCCAGTTATTAATACTACAGACAAGGAGGTGGTAGTGAAACCGAAACATATTTTTGTAGTATTATGGCCATCGAAAACGTAGATAGAAAGGAAAAGAAATCCGAGCCTTTAAAAGTTGGCGAAACACTATCAAAGGAGGAAATTCTGTATTTATTAAAAAGGAGCAGTAGAATTAATAATCGATTTAATTGATGAAAGAGCGGTGGTATACCGAACTTATAGGATGAATCAAACAAGCCGAGAAAAAGTTCGAAATTTAGTGCAGGATATCTTGCAAAACAACATCATAAGAGAAAGTAATTCAACATTCTCATCACCAGTTCTTCTAGTGAAGAAGAAAAATGGTGAATGCATAGACTATAGGATGCTGAACAGTAAAATAAAACAAGAGCATTTTCCGCTACCAAGAATGGATGACCAACTGGATCACTTGCAAATATTTCACATCATTAGATATGACTACTGGATATTACCAGATTCCGGTAGCAGAAACCTCAAAGTACAAAACTGCTTTCGTAACACCAGATGGGCAATTTGAAAACACAATCTGACATTAAATCCAAATAAGTGCCGGTTCTTTTAAACAAGCATAACATACTTGGGGTTTAAAGTAGATAGTGAAGGAATGAAACCCGGACAAGAGAAGAGGAAATGTATTGAGAACCTCGTCGAACCAAAGAATGTGCATCAAGTGAGGTAATTCCTGGGCTTAACCGGATTTTTTTCACAATTCGTAAAAAATTACGCCATTACAGCACAACTTTAACAGAATTAACAAAAAGGGAAATAGGAAATAAATTGATCTTGGGACTCAACGCAAGGGAATGCTTTTGACTCTTTGAAAAACTACCTGATCAATAGACCAGTTTTAGCAATTTATAACCCGCAAGCCGACACGGAGGTGCACACAGATGCCAGTAAATTAGGAATTGCAGGAATACTTCTACAAAAGGGCAACGTTGAAAAATTACATCCAGTGGCATATTATAGCAGACGCACGACAAAATGTGAAGAAAATTACCACTCGTACGAACTGACTGTAGTGGAATCTCTAAAGAAATTTAGAGTATACTTGCTTGACATAAAATTTAAAGATGTCACTGATTGCATCCCCATAAAGATGGCTGCAAAGAAGAAAGATTTAATTCCGAGAATTGCATGATGGTGTCTTTCATTACAGGAGTTTACTTTTACTATCGAGTATAGACCTGGAACTAAGATGTCACATTTAGATGCCTTAAGCAGAAACCCTAATGAAGAGCTCGGGACCGAAATGGATTTCGAGATACTCCGGATAGAAACAGCAGACTGAATCCTAGCTAGCCCAGTTAACGCCAACAAAATTAGACTAATTCAGAAAATCTTAGAAAAAGAACCGACAACAGCATATGAAAATAAAATTCACAGTGAATACAAACTGGACGACAATAGAATTTATAAAATTCATAAAACTGGACTAAAGTGGGTCGTTCCTAAAGGGATGAGAAACGAGATAGTTAGAGTAGCATATGGTGAACTGGGACATTTTGGCGTAGAAAAGACCCTAAGGAAACTTAGCGAATCATACTGGTTCCCGGAAATGGAGAAGTATGTCGAACGGTATATTCGCAGTTGTGTACCGTGTTTATATTGTAAACAAGCAAAAGGAAAACGGGAAGGATTTTTGAACCCAATCAAGAAAGAACCTGTACCATTTCATACAGTTCATATGTATCATCTAGGCCCATTTATCAAATCAACAACTGGGAAAAAGTACATCATCGTGTGTGTGGATTCATTCACGAAGTATGTACTTCTTCGGGCTGTAAAAGACACTAAGACCATTCCAGTATTACATTTTTTGGAATATATTATTAGCCTTTCTGAGGTCCCAAAACGCATAAAAACGGATTAAGGCACGTGCTATACATCAAGGGCTTTTAAGAAATACTGCGATAAACATGGGCTACAACACGTGCAAAATGCTGTACCCGCTCTAAGGGCAAACGGGCAGGTGGAAAGATTTAACTCCACAAATCTTTCGGCGCTTAAAATCACTGTCAAATAGGACACGAAATGGGACAAGGAGCTAACAAGAGTGCAGTTTGGTCCCAATAATACCACGCATAGTATAATTAACAAGACTTCCTAGTCACTTTTTGGGTTTACACCTATGTCGCCGGCTGAAGCCCAATTAAGTGCACTAGTCACGATACCGAGTTTAGATGTTATCGATCGAGAAGAGGAAAGGGAAGAAGTGGCAGAAAGAATAAGGACAAGCCAACAACAAAACAAGCTGATGTACGACAGAAGAAGAAAACCAAGACGAGTTTACAGTGGGAAAGAGTGTAGCTGCCGATGGGGAGAGTAAGAAATTAGTACCAAAATCAAAGGACCATTTCAAATTATAAAGCAACTAAAAAACGACCGTTACCTAGTTGGAGAACTGTCGGGATCATATCGCTCCAGAAAGGCCTCATATAAAAGCATGAAAGAAGTCGATCATATCAAATCATGGATTCCCAAAGAAGGGAAATCGGATTCGGAAGGAGTGGACGACATGCCATGATCGGGGACATTCATGAAAGCAGATTGGCCGAACTCTTACACTAAGGTAAATTAAATAGCTAAGTAAGTGAGAATTATTCAGGGCAAGGGTAGTTTAAATCGAATCCTAGCACCTGGCGGCCGGTTATTCTTCAAACAAGAATAACCAGAGCCACTGCTATAAAAAAGAAAGGTAAGAATTATTATGAGAAAATGGGCAAGGGTAGTAAAAGTCGAATTTTAGCAGTTGGCGGGCGGCTATTTTTCAAAGGAAGAATAACCAGAGCTGGCTAGAGCCACCACATTAAAAAGATAAGACAAAATTAGATTAGAGTATATTTCTAAGGGGTAGGGCAAGGCCTGTTAGGGAAAACATAAAATAAAAATGAGTAGCGGTGTCAGTCGAATAGTGTAAGCGCGAGCAGTGAAATACAGCGAAGTAAGAGTGGAAAACTGAATTTTAAGGTGGGTGTTTTAGGATGTTTTAGAGTAGTTACATAATAGGTAAAAGATGATTGAGTTAGAGTGTGCCTAAGTAAATGCATAAGATGTATATGAAAAATTGGAGATATGTGTGTGGGGCAAATGATGCCCAGAACGGCGAATGTCGCTTAGATTGAAAGTGGGCGTATGTCGCCTAGCTTGGAAATAGGCGTATGTCGCCAAAAAGGGGTAAATGTCACCCAGGTTGTATGTGGGGTGTATGTATCCCAAGGGGACGAATATCGCCCAGTCCTTGGAGGCAGTACGTGCGACCCAAAGTTAAGTCCAATGTCGACTTAACTACGGGAGTGTTAGATGGACAGAGTGTATGGAAAAATTAGTAGCATCCATTGGGTATTATCGTTATATTCTCAAGGCATTCTCTAATCTTTTCAGCTCGAGTTTGACAACAGGGAAGGGTGGCCAACCATGTTTACAGTTCATTGATAATCGTGAATAAAAGTCAGATTACACATTCGTCTTTTAATTAAAAAAAAAAATAGAAATTCCTATATTAAACTTTTTTAATAGTTTATTAATTATTTGTTTCATTCTAAAAAACACGAAAAATTTTCAATTTTGCTCGGATGATTTCTATCTTCTTATTAGGTTATCTTTGCCTCAGTGGTGCTACTCGGCGGGTTTATGAGCTTAGTGGTTCATGTACAGGGATTAGAGGTATATTTGTAGATTCACGGCTGAGTTTGAGTTCATGAATTGTCTGACGAAGAGCTATATATCAACTCAAAAACCATTTATTAATAACCCCAACTCGAGGCTAGTTTAGTTACAACGATGACTACACAGTCTGTTATTAATATATATGTAGTTTTACTAGCTACGAATGAACTCATTTCCATCAAAAAGTAGATTGTATTCAATTTCACATTAAATTACAAACATGACTTATAAGTATGCAGAGTGAAAAAGAATTTAACATTAGAGAGTACCTATGATATACTTCCGTCTGCGCAAAATTGCAAAAAATTTCCCATTTCAAAATAATTTATATTTACATGATGTAATGTGAAAAATGTGCTCGTACTTTAAATTTTCTGAAAAGACGTAACAGCATTTTAGATCATTTCACTAAGCAGAAAACTCTATTTTAGCCAAAGTGGAAAAATTCTAATACGCCCATTTTCTTTAGGGCGACAGTAAAGGCAATAAATCATAATTAGGAGCACTCGAAAACGTAGTTCTTTATAATTTTTGATTATTTTGTGCTTCAACAGAGGAGTTTAAATTTACAATCAATTTGTAGATATTCTTAGATTCATATTTATGATTCCAGAATGCTCACACTATCGATTGATATCTAATAGTTAGTTGTCACTGCTTATAATTTCAAGCATACTCTCTAAAGCTATACTATTGTTTGAACTGTTCGCGCATGATTATTAAATGTATTATAACTAGCAGTTCCTCTCAACACAATGTATGCATGGCCGAATCAGCTGCACAAGAAGAATGGATGTTTCCTTTTATATTAATTCCAGGGAATAGATAGTCTTTTCTTTTATAGTTCGCACTCCAGCAATTCGGCACCATATAACCGTCTTGCTTACGACTTCGTTAACAAGACGACTCGGTACTAGAAAAGTACCATTCTGTGGACGGCGGGCACTTACCTCAGGTGGCGCTAACACTAATTATGCTATGCCTTGTTCCATTAATCGAAGACCTCTCTAACTGCAACAACTGCATCCATCTGGTGTCTCACGTTATCCTTGTAGACACCCTGTGGAAGCCAAACCCCTCGACTTCCATCGAGTCGACATAGCTACGATTTGAACAAGTCAACTATACCGATACGAAATAATTCTCCAACGGTTTGACATAGGAACAGTTCATTTCAGTTAACATAAGTAATTCTCGAACGGTCTGTCATAGGAACAGACCAATCACGGGAAGGCAAATAATTCTTCAGTTCTTCGTTCCAGGAAGATAAGTGATCCCTCAAGCCTCTGTCTAAGTCAATAGCTGTGCTCTAGTTTCGACCAGAACTACCAACTCAAGAACAATTCTCCAGTTCTTTGTCGAAGCCATTAGCTGTACTCTAGTTTCGGCCAGAACTACCAACTCAAGAACAATCCTCCAGTTCTCTGCCGAAGTCATCAGTCGTGCTCTAGTTTTGACCAGAGCTACTAACTCTAGAGCGATGCTTCAGTTCTCTGCTGAAGATATTAGCTGCGCTCTGGCTTCAGCCCGAGTTACTACTGCAAGAACAATTCCCCGCTGAAACCACCACTTCCAAAACTATACTTTTCTGGATCAGAAGACGCTACTCTTATAGTCTCTGACGCTTGGGGAGTTCGACATAAATAATAAATCTTCCCAAAATATCTAAAGTAGGGAAACGGTACCAATACCTTGCAACACCTTATCCAGTGTGGATGCCGCAATTCATGGATTCGGGATCATATCGCTCCCTGCAGCGTTTCTTCCGATCTATTGAAGCTCTAAGTTCTAGCTGGCATTAATCCAACGGATAGGAATTTGTAGCAAATTGGTCCCTTCGCTACTTTGGTTCATTTGCTAAATTGCTACCAACAACTTATTTTCTTATCGTGCCATATTTAAAATTCCATAGTAATTCCCTCTTTAGTCTTCCCGCTTTTGCGTAATACTGAAACGCGCTACTTGAGCACGACTCTGGGTTTTTTGTGGGACTGTACCCGCGATTTCTAATGCATGCCCTTATAGGGTCAGATTTTGTAGAAAAGATTATGTAATTTTCCATGACGTAGGGATGCTTGAAAATGATTGGCTGAGCAAGAGAAGTGGAGCGAGAGTGGGACTGGTACTTTGTGTGAAGAAGTTAAATTATCTGGCTGTGAAGAGGAAAACAAGTGCAAGTAATAATAGTGTGTTTTTGGACAGCAATGAGTAGAGTTGAGAGTTTTTTTTTTGGTACACGAGAAGTCTTATTGTGATAATTTGTGAATTTTGTTTTTGTGACAGATGAGAAAAATTGATTATTGTTCCCGAAAGGAAAAGAAACTAAATCTGGATTGTGAGCATTTGGATTCTGTTATTTTGTATCCTGAAAAAGAAACCAAAGCAGGATTGTGAGCATTTTGATTCTGTTATTTTGTATCCTGAAAAAGAAACCAAAGCAGGCTTGTGAGCATTTGGATTCTGTTATTTTGTATCCTGAAAAAGAAACCAAAGCAGGATTGTGAGCATTTGGATTCTGTTATTTTGTATCCTGAAAAAGAAACCAAAGCAGGATTGTGAGCATTTGGATTCTGTTATTTTGTATCCTGAAAAGGAAACCAAAGCAGGATTGTGAGCATTTGGATTCTGTTATTTTGTATCCTGAAAAAGAAACCAAAGCAGGATTATGAGCATTTGGATTCTGTTATTTTGTATCCTGAAAAAAGAAACCAAAGCAGGATTGTGAGCATTTGGATTCTGTTATTTTGAATCCTGAAAAGAAATAAAATCAGGTTTGTAAGTACTTAAAGTCTATTATTTTGAATACTGAAAAGTAATGAAATCAGGTTTGCGAGCGTTTAAATATTTTTATTAAATCCTGAAAAGCAATAAAATCAGGTTTGTGAGTACTTAAATCCTATTATTTCGAATCCTGAAAAGTAATAAAATCAGGTTTGTGAGCATTTAAATTTTATTAGTGTACCCTGAAAGGAACAACCCGGTTTTGATTTGATAAATAAGGGTTTTCCAATAAGAGGTGTTATTTTGATATTCAAAGAAAATGCCATTTTTTGAGATAAATGATCATCTTTATTTCATTATAAAGAGGAAGGTATGCCGTTAATAATGGAACATAACATCAACCAAATGACCACCACGACCACGCCTACAGGACCATATCCTTTTCATGAAATTTTCCATAACCAAATCGCAAAGTGGCTGCCCTATGTCCTCGATAGCCTCACGAATTCCATCTTTGAGGTCTTGAATCGACGTTCGGCTGTTGGCGTAGACCTTCTCTTTCACGTGGCCCCAAAGGAAGAAGTCGCAAGGTGTTAAGTCACAAGATCTCGGTGGGCAATTGTGATCACCTCTTCGAGAGATAACACGGTCCGGAAACTTTTCCCGTAAAAGATCAATGGTTTCGTTGCTTGTATGGCACGTAGCGCCGTCTTGTTGAAAGTAAACGTTGTCCAGATCAATACCATCCAATTCCGGCCATAAAAAATCATTAATCATCTGTCGATAGCGCAATCCATTCACCGTAACTGTTGCTCCAGCCTCATTTTCGAAAAAGTAAGGTCCAATGACCCCGCGGAACCATAAACCGCACCAAACAGTCACACGTTGAGGATAGAGAGGCTTTTCAACAATAACTCTTGGGTTTTCCGAGCCCCAGATGCGACAATTTTGCTTGTTGACGAAGCCATAGAGGTGGAAATGGGCCTCATCACTCAAGATGAGTTTTCGATGGAATTCCGGATCATTTTCATGCATTTCAAGGACCCAATCAGCAAAGACTCGACGTTGTTGATGATCGGCCGGCTTGAGTTCTTGTGTTAACTGAACTTTATAAGCCTTAAGACCCAAATCTTTATGCAAAATACGGTGTAATGACGTTTGTGAAATGCCTAATTCCAAAGAACGACGAGGAATGGACAAACCTGGGTTTCTTCAACACTTTCGGCTACAGCAGCAATATTCTCGGCTGGTCTTGAGCGACGTGCACGGGTTTTATTCTTCACATCACTAACTTGTCCCGACAGCCACATTTTCACCATTTTTATAGTTAATTTTAATAAGTTCAATGCGTTGTTGGATCGTGTATCATTCCATTTTTATTAATGGCGTAGTTTCTACTTGTCAAATGTCAAAAAATGACAGCTCCAAAAGTGACATCTACCGAAATAGCGGGCTAATTGAAATAAGACCTCTTATTGGAAAACCCTTTATATAACATATAATAAATAAATAAAGTGTTAAAAAAGTTCGGGCTTCCTTGTTGACAGCTCTCAATTTTACAATATTAGATCGTGGGTTTTTTTATTATTTTTATATTTGTATGCATATTACTTTCGTTTTTTTTCTAGAACTTTGCTTGTAATGCATTGAGCACTTTCCTTTTTGAGGAATGGGTGGCTTGATGGGGTGAGTTCGCCGCCGGTACACGCACACACTGGGGGAAGAATGGGATTAGACCATGTATATTGAAATCTTGCTGTCCGCGGTTTGATCATAGGGGGGGGGGGGGGCGTGTGGCTCAATGTCGACGGCAAGGGGCTCCAGCAACATCAGGAGTCCAATTCTCTCACGATCTTGGCTGGAGTATCGCTGAGTAAATGGTCCACGAGTGACGAAAGTGTAAACCTTCTTTAATTTTTTTTGTGTGTAGATTTCGAGATGTACCCTTTACCTCGTGGTATATCCGTCTGTCCGTATCGTAGTATTATTCGTCCGTCCGTCTGTCCGTCTGTTGTCTAGTTTTTTTTTTCTTCATGCACAGCTGACATTAGCATCAACAGGGTGTAGAGAACAAGAACCTCCCCTCCCGGCTGATCGCTGGCGGTCATAAGCTGTGCGTTCTCTACTAATCCCTGAATATGAATTTTTATGACCCAAGTTGTACTTCGCGGCCGGCCTGTGATCTCGGGAGTTCATGTACGAATATACGTGGGTGGAGGTATTTTTGTATGTGGACGCTTTGGTTCATGGGTAGGTTGACAAGAGGTTTCGCACGATTACAAATTTTGTTTGTTTTCGGCAGACTTTCAGCTAGCACGCCAATATAAACATTGCTCAAGGTTCCTGTAATCTCAACATCCCGTAAGAACATCGCAATTTTAGTCATGATCCTATGAGTCCCATTGAAGAGTGTAAGCGTACCACAGAAATTGTTGAAATTATAAAACGTTATACAAGCATCCGATCTTGAGGTCTTGTACATTAGCAGTTAGAGAAGTACTGAGGTTACGACTTAGGACAGCGTGATCTAATGAGAATTTATGTTTTTTTGTATATGCTTAAACTAAGTTATAATGAAATTAAAATCATATGCAGTGCAAAGAGGAACATCCACGAAGGCGCTTCTGCGGGAGATTCCAGTCAACACAAGATGTCAGTTGTTGCCTTATTATGTTTTTTTGTACCAGTATTACTCTTGTTTTTTTGAAATGTCAATTACTTATCATAAGGTATTTGATTCTAACCTTAACGGCAATGCCAAAAGATGTAGTTAAGCAACTTACTCAAGATGTTAGGCGATTTAGTCGTATCATTAGCTTTTATTATCGAACAAAAAATTAGAGCCACTTAAAATTTGTCTACAATCAGTTAATCGGTAGAAAGTAAGAGAACTAAAAGCTGAATCAAAAACTTATATTAGAGAATTTGAATTTATTATCACAAAAATATATATATATATACAGAAATATCTTACCAGGGCCTTGAACTGTAGGACTTTTGCTTAAAATTTTTATTATTAAATTTATTCATATTTTAGTTATTAGTAATCAAATTATTTAATTTTCAAAGTATTTAAAGTTAATTACACTCGAACAATTTAAGTAATTGTTAGGCATTATTATATGCAATTTAAATACTCGTGAGACAGAGATGTGAGATTAAAGTCCATGGATTAAAGTATGGAGTGACATTTTCCGAGGATTAATGGATGTGCGTATAGTACGCCCGGGTATGATTAGTAACGAGACTTAACGTCGAATCTTGTAAAGAATGGTTCGATCGCTACCCGCTAATATTCCAGCTTAGATTTTAATATCGATAGAATACTCTTCATGAAGTAGATAGAATATGAAATATCTTATTTTTGTACATCCTCTCGTGTCATTATTAAAAGAATTTGGATTATTATAACGTAATAATGAGATACTCTCACTCTCCCGGAGCCCTCGTTCATTGGAAGTGATTGACTAGGTTCGTTTTCTTCAAATTTCAGGTCATCATACAGGGACAATGAACAAATATACTGCCCTCACTGTCATTGAGAGGATGGTGCACAGCAGTGAAGGCAGCCCATCTGCGTCTTCATATAAGTAAGGGTGAGTGGTGTAAGGGTGCCTAAGGACTAAGCTTGTTTTGTACAGGCACGAATTTTTTGTATTATAGTTCGTGATCGGCTGCAGATTTTGGTTGACCTCCCCTATAACTCTCCCACACTAGTCAAGGTGCTAGCGTGCCGCCGTGCTATCGCTGATCACCTCCAAGAATACTCACTCGAAGGTACTACCATAACACATTAATGTTTCGTTATTATTTCTTTTGCTAAAATGTATTTCTATTTTTCTGCTCTTTAACTTTCGATATGTCAAGCGTAATACATGTTATTTAGCGAGTTGTAGGAGTGAAAGAAGTATTAAATAGAAGCCCAGGACCAACACAAGGTGGGAAATGATACGTTAGCGCGCTTGATTTTGTTTTATTAAGCAAAAATATTTTTGTTCCTTTGATTACTCAGCAAATTTCACTGTTCTAGTATTAAGCACAACAAAACTAAATTAATATTCAATTGGATTGTCTTTGTTTATGGCCGTGACCTTGGCCGGGATATTTTTCAAAGATTTTTTGTATTTGTATAAATATTACTCTTTAATGCTGTTTTAAGCAGGGGTATTTAAGAAAATATTTTTAATTTTGAGCTTGCAAATCTAAATTTTTTGTGCATTAGCTCTTATGGATTTTCACACATATAACCCTATTAATAAATTATCATTTTCGTAATCTCCGCCACAGTGATTGTATGTTGACCTGTGAGGCCAATACAAGCAGGTCGAAATTTTTCATGTACCAAGATATGTTATAATAAAAGTGTAATTTCCAATTTTTGTCTAGAAACTGTTTATAGAATTTACTCATGTTGTCTGCTGATATATCTTCTACTCCATTCGCTTTATGTGCTTGTATAAAAATCTCCTTTTCCTGAAAAGGTAAACTTTGGATAGCTAATATTATCAGCTCAAAACCTTTGATTACCTCATAAAAACGCTTATTGTGCCGGACCCAAAAGTCTTTATTCCAATTTTCTACAACAATTTGCTTTTCACGGAGATCTTTGGCAAGATATGTCTCATCCTTAGGGATGCATCTTACTATAGGTCTCAAATTTGATTCCTTATCCGGAGGTCCAATGTAATCCTGGTCAACATTGTTGGGGTCTGGTTTCGCAGCAAGACCAATAATCTTAGGCGAAGCATTCTTACAATACTGTAAAAGAAAAATGTATTTCAATTCTCAAATAATTCACAAAAAGAAATATATACTGCTCTTCTAGTTGTAATGTAGAATAGAACGGAAAAACGTTTATTAAAAAACATTAGCTTACGCTACGTTACAGCGCTAGGTATACATCAAGTAGGAAATAGATAATTGACAATTGTAGACTGACTTCAAAATTGTAGCAAAAATGTAATGAACAGGCTCATTACGGGCTTATTGAGCAGAAACTGTCGTAGTACTAGAGCTAATAAATGTGATTTTGGGATACGGACAACAATGGCGTTCCACTAATTGTAAACCGTTCTTCCAACAAGGATCAATCGTGTGGTATACAGACGGTTCCAAAACGAAGAGTGGAGTCGGACTGGGCTTATACGACCAAGATGCCATATATCAAAGGCCCCGGGCGCTATCCCTACCATATACCAAGCCGAGGTATTAGATAAGAAGAATGCGCCAATACCTGCATTGAAAAAGCTATAAATAACCATTTATAAGCTCTCGGACAGTCAAACCACTCTCAAGGTCTTAAAGGACTATACTATCAAGTCAAAGATTGTCTGGGAATGTCTGCAAACCCTTAAAAATTAATCAAGGAGAAACAAAGTTATTCTCATAACCTGGGTATGAAGGCCATAAAGGCAATAAAACAGCATACGGCCTAGCCAAAAAAAGTGCGGAAGCCCCTTTTGACTGACCAGAGACGTTTTATGGCATTTCAGTATTACCTCAATGCTACCCTAAATAGCTGGGAGAACAACTAAGAAGTTTATCGACCCCTCTGGCGAAAAAACATAAGAACTTCTACTTCTTAGGAGAACAGAGCTCAAATTGATTACAGAGCTCTTCTCAGGAAATTGCCCATTGAAGTATCACCTGTACAACATGTGCTTAACTGAGATTTCATCCATCCTGCTCCTTCTATCAGGATACTCACGAAACATTGTAGCACCCGCTCTGCATCTGCGAAGCATTGGACATTACTGGAGATTACTCCACCATGGTCTTCCTCCATAAACTACGAACCGAAATCCCAGAATGGTACTAGATTTTATTAAGTCTAAGCCTAGGAAAGTAGTAAATCAAACGGGGAGTCGCAATAGATCTTTCAGGTCGCAGACTGAATGCGAGGCCAATGCCTGTACACCTATCCACATATCTAATCGAAATAGTCAATATTAGACAGCTTAAAGTAAGGCTACATTTACACGACAGTAGCTGTCGTGACACTTACTTACATGGATGCTAAAATCTGAAAGATACCTGTATGGAATAAAATTACTTACGTAAGTTACTGTAGCTTAATTATACATTTACACAGCAACAACGGCTAACGTAAGCACAGACTTCAATATTGAAGTTGTGAACGTAAGTAACTACGTAATTTAGTTTTTACTTTTCCATACAAAATTTCAACTTACGTAAGATACTTTCCGCTTTCTGGACCCATGTAAGTGTCATGACACAAATGTCAATAGCCAAAGAAAAAGGCTAGAATTGGTATAAGACCAATTTTTACGACACTCTAGATGACTGCCAATATGTGATTTCGTATGGTATAAGCAGTGCTTTCCTCTGTTTTTTATAATAAGAACTCGAAACAGGCACCAATTGATCCCCAAATAATTCCTATATTTCTGGATCCTCAATAGCAAGATCTTTTAAAAACCTAAAATAATAAATAGTGGGCCTATAGGCAGGTTTAGCAGGAGTACATAAATAAATAATCAGCTCTTATATAAATCTTACTTTCCTGAACCGGGCAGCTTTCAACATGGTACATCTCGAAATTATTGTAGACATATTCAAAACTTTGCTCCTTCCTCTATGATCCTTAATAGCACAATTGTACAATATCTACACACCGCGTATGTTTCCTTTCAATTTCATTCACAGAAATTGGAATACATATTGGACTTATTTGTTACTCACTCGAGAAGACATACTCTCTCACTTGACTGTGCATTTGAATTTGACACTGACACACCGTAAAGCCCGGTATTGTGTTCATTTAGCGGATAAATATTTAGCAGCAATCGAACAGGGATCTTTTTTATGGCTAAAATTGTTCATTGTTTTGAACTATAGGTGGCTGCTTTGACAATCAGCTGTCGTGCATTTGTGATATTAGCTGTGTTCTTTTGGTTCCGTGCAGTGCACTGCAGAACTCAGAAGATTGCGAATTGTAGGGTGCATAGAAGTAGAAAAGGTTTTGAAAGTATAGAGAAAATGATCAAATTGCCATGACTTGAATCCTTGCAAAATGTCAAAATAGAACTTGATAAACTTCGGAGCAAAATTTGACAGGTTTAACGTTTTGTAAGAAATAAAGTCATGGCACCTAGATTATTCTCTCTATTCTTTCACAAAATTTTCTACTTCTATGCACCCTACAAGTCAATTCAATTCGCAATCTTCTGAGTTCTACAGTGCACTGCACGGAACCAAAAGAACACAGCTATTATTTCGTGTTCTTTTAGATTGCCAATCTTATACATACTATTTTAATTTCTTCTAAAAAAACGGATTTTTTGTCAGAAAAAAATAACTCAAATTCATTCAACTTCAAACGTCAAAATTTTAGCGCGGGAAAAAGGTATTGAGCGGTAAATCTGATGCTAAATATAGGTTTGTTGAATTACTGCCATCTACTTGTCAAAACTAAACAAACTTTTAGCTGACAAAACACAATACCGCTTTTTTCAGCAATGGTGAATTCTTTTCACCTGAACTGAACCATAACTCGTTCGGTTCCTACACCCAAAGTGTTTTTTTCACCGCACTGACACAGAACTGGTTCAGAACGTATGTTCTTTTCACAGCGGTTCATGTTCGGTTTCTGCTCCGGTTTTGAACTTTCTTGTTCCATGAAAATTTGTGGTTACGGTTCCGAACTAAACGTCAAATCAAAATTATTTGTTATCAGTGTGGATGTGCAAACATTTGGAAGTGAAATTATTTTGTCAAAGTGATTTATTTTTTTATTAAAATTATAAACGACGAACATTTTAAAAAGGCATTACTCGTAAGTGCATCATCAAATGAGTTCTTTTCACCACAAAACCGGGCTGGTTCAGGTATTTTACTTTCTTGCATTCTTTTCACCTTGTCCCCGCTCAGGACAGGGCTAAGTTCGGTGTAGATCTGACAGGTTCTGGTTCAGTTCAGTGCCTGCTCGGTTTTGGTGAAAAGAATTCACCAATTTCACCGCTAAATTTCCATACAAAATTTATCCGCTAGGCTTAGAACAGAATGCTGACGGAAAACGACGATGAAATTCCGCGTCAGCCCACAATACCGGGCTTTAAGCCAGAAACACAATACGATGCAGTGTTGTAGCAGTGTACTGCACTGTAAAACACAATAAAAGCAGTGCATTTTTTGAAGATTTCATATATACATTTTTTGTATTATGATTCATTATTTTGAGAAAAACTCTACCCATTTTTTTTCTAATGTAAGCCATTAAGTTACAGCTTTAGTCAAGGTGCTGTAGCTTGGCCGCGAAATTGACAAGAAGAAGAAGAAGACGTTGTCAGAAGTCTAGAACGAAGAACGAAACGGGAACGAACGTGCTTTTGCGAACATACTAAACTAAATCCTAAGTAAACTCATCATACTTGTAAAACTTTATATATATCCAGTTAAATAAACCTTACTGTCATATTTCTCAAATAATTCTTTGCATTATTCTTTACAAATCAGAAGTGGGATACATCAGAAAATTGTTGGAAAACAAGGGACGCCTAGGACGCGGGAAACAAAGAAAATAGAATACAGTAGGACGAAATCGGTAATATGAGTAAACGTGCAAAAACGGCAAAGGAGCTGCGAGAGGAGTTGAAAAGCAAAGGATTGCCAACAAAAGGTAATAAAAGAGAACTGATGGACCGATTAAACGAAAGTGACGGTATCATAGAAAGCGTCGATAGAGTTTCAGATATGATGAGTCAACATGATTCTGGGTCTGATGAGGAAGTTGACGTTACGGTCATAAATAAAACAAAAAAAATATCATTAAACGACACTGCGTTAAGTGTATCAAACATAAGGTATACACCCAGAGAAGTTTCTGAAATTTTACCAGAATTCCAGCCTGAAAATGATAGAAATTTGTCAGTCGATCGATGGATTAAGAAAGTGGAAAAATTGAAGGTATTTTATAAGTTCGAAGATGATTTGCTTTTATTTGCAGTAGCGTCAAAATTGAAAGGCGAAGCGAGATCTTGGTACGACAATACCGAAGATATGTTCGAAACATTCAACCAGTTTGCTGAAGCGATTAAAAAGAAATTTACACCAGTTGTTAATGAGGCAGATGCTCATATAACAATGATGTCGAGGAAAAGAAAGTCAAGCGAAACTCTGGTCGAATATGTTGCGGAAATGTGTGCACTGGGAAAAAAGGGAAATTTACCTGAACGAGCTATAGTAAAATATTTCATCATGGGAATGAGAGATGATGAACTATTTAACGTATTTCAGAGCCATAAAATCGATACAACCGACGAACTTAGAGACAAGGTCGAATGGAGCATGAGCCTTCGTGCAATTCGAACAGCAGGAAGAAATGAGCGAGTAGGTGAAAAAACGAATTTGACAGTTTCACCTAATATAGCAGCAAATGTGGGAGCAAGGCCGAAAACTAAAAATGCCGTAAGTTGTTTTAATTGTTTTCAAGAAGGTCACTTTGCTAGAAATTGTCCCATATTGCCGCGACGAACGAGATGCAAGGATTGTGGACGAGTTCACAAAAAAGGAGAACCAGAGCATTGTTCGAAGACAGTGGGATTTCTAAAGTGTGTAAAAGACGAATATCACAAGGTGGTGCAAATAGGAGGACACTCAACTATTGGTCTCATTGATTGTGGCAGTGAGTGCAGTCTGATTCGGGAAAGTGAGGCGAAGAACGTCAAAGGTGACCGGATGTTTTCTCAAATCAAGGTAACTGGATTCTTGGGTGGCACATTTACCACTAGAATGAAGATAAGTACAACATTAGAAATTGATAATATTTTCCTTAAAATTGATGTGTACGTGGTGGAGGATAATCATTTAACAACTCCGCTATTAATAGGACGAAATGTACTTGATTATCCAGAAATAAGAATGATCAAGGAACCTGGAAAATTAACAATAGAAAGAATAATACCGAAACGAAAAGGTCAAAATTGTAGGCTGTATCGAACAACAACCGTTAACGAATCAGAAATAACATCGGGAGATCTGACCAACGGTGATAAGATTGCACTAATGGCATCAATAAATAAATTTCGAGATCTTTTTCCAACAAGTATGAGTCAAATTGGTCATACTCACTTAGACGAGATGGAAATTCATCTGGAGACAGATGAACCAGTGCAACAAAGACCATATAAAATCCCTTACGCTAAGCGAGAGAATGTGGATAAAATGGTGGCCGAATTATTAAAGAACGATATAATTTCCGAATCAAAATCAGAGTACGCTAGTCCTATATTGTTGGTGAAGAAAAAGAGTGGAGAAGATCGTCTCTGCGTGGACTACCGCAAAATAAACGCCATAACAAAAAAAGAAATAGTACCAACACCGAATATAGAAGAAGAACTTCATAAGGCTGGAAGATATAAATATTTTGTAATCTTAGACATGAATAGCGGATATTATCAAGTACCCATCAGTAAAGATAGTCGAAAGTATACGGCGTTTGTGACTCATAGTGGACTATATGAGTTCGTGAGAGTTCCATTCGGGTTGAAAAATGCGCCTTCAGTATTTCAGCGTCTTATGGCCAAGGCAATGAGGAACTTAAAAATAAATGATGCTCAAATTTATATGGACGATATCCTGATAGGAGCTGATAACTTCAGTGAAGGTTTAGAAAAATTACATCGAGTATTTCAAGCACTACGAGATGCCAAGTTAACACTAAATTTAAAAAAGTGTGCTTTCTTTGTGAAGGAAATAGAGTATCTAGGTCACACAATCACACCACAGGGAATCACTCCAGGTACGTTGAAGGTTCAAGCTATTCACAATTTTAAAATACCAAAGAATGTCACAGAGGTACGGCAGTTCCTAGGGCTGTGCAGCTACTTTAGAAAATTTGTGAAGGGGTTCTCTTTGTTAGCTGAGCCGCTAAACCAACTGCTAAGGAAAGGAAATAATTTCGAATGGTCAGAACAGCAGACGGAAGCATTCTTGAAATTGAAAGCTGAGCTAGTGAGTGAACCAACATTAGTTGCATATAATGTAAATTCGGATCACGAGGTCCATACAGATGCAAGTTCAAATGGGTTAGCAGGAATACTTCTACAGAACAATAATAACGAGATGAAGCCAGTAGCGTATTATAGTAGAGCAACGACAGAAACAGAAAAGAATTTTCATAGCTTCGAATTAGAAACTCTGGCTATAGTAGAAACATTGGAACGCTTTAAGTATTATCTGTTGGGAAAGACATTCACAGTTATCACCGATTGTGCCTCACTGAAAACAACTATGAAGAAGAAGGAATTAATACCCAGAATTGCGAGATGGTTTTTGCGACTACAAGAGTTTGATTTCTCTCTGGAACATCGAAGCGGAACACGAATGGGTCACGTAGATGCTCTTAGCCGGCAACCGGATGAATGTGCACGGGAAATGGACACAGTGTCAATGCAGTTTTTAAAAATATCCATTAGCGAAGCAGATTGGTTGCTTACCATGCAAATGCAGGATCTTGAATTAAAAACAATAATAGATAAATTGCAGAGAAAAGTGGACATCGAAAAACAGTTGAAAAAGGATTACGAAATAAGTAACGGAAGGCTTTTCCGAAAGATAGGAGAGGTTAAACGATGGGTCGTCCCCAAATTAGTACGATGGAGGATCGTACAAAGCTGTCATGATGACTCTGGACATATGGGTTTAGAAAAAACTATTCAACGAATCCAAGAGATGTATTGGTTTCCAAAAATGAGGAAGTATGTAACAAACTATCTAAAATCTTGTGTGGAGTGCTGTTATAACAAAAGGATTGGTGGTAAAACAGAAGGAGTATTGCACTATGATCTCATAGAACCTATACCATTCAGGACTTTACATATTGACCACTTGGGCCCATTTCCAAGGAGTAATAAAGGTAACCAGTACGTGCTGGGAATATCGGATCCATTTTCTAAATACATCATATTGAAAGCGGTAAAGAATACTTCAACGAAGGGCGTCATAAAATCTTTGAATGAAATAACAACTTTCATTGGGGTTCCAGCCAAGATAGTATCTGATCGAGGAACAGCTTATACAGCGACAGCATTCCACAGATATTGTAAGGAGAACGACATCAAACATATTAAGACCGCTGTACGAACACCTAGGGCAAATGGCCAGATCGAGAGAGCAAATAGGACGATACTTAGTGCTCTCACAACCATGACGAATGATGAACGCAAATGGGACGAGAAGCTTCAATGTATTCAATGGACAATGAATACGATGAAGTCGAAGACTACAAATAAAACACCACACGAGATAGTCTTTGATTTTCAACCTCGGGACATTCTGAAAAATAAAATTACTTTAAGTTTGCAGAATGATTGGCACGAAAATAATGAAACTATCGAGCAGATTAGAGAGGAAGCAGCTACAAACATCAACGATAGTTGGAAACAATGGAAAGAGCGCTATGACAAGAAGCATCGTTCGCCTACTCAATATAAGGCTGATGATATGATCCTGATAGAAAACGAAGCACCTAGTACAGGCTATTCGCGAAAGTTGGAACCTAAATTTAAAGGGCCTTATGTCATCTCCAAAGATTTAGGAAACGACCGATATCTAGTTGAGGATATTCCAGGCATGGAACAAACCAGAAGAAGATATGCAGCAGTTCACGCATCTGACAAAATTAAGAGTTGGTGCACTATGCTGTCAGAAGATGACAGTAATCAGAGCAGCGAAAGTGAAGGAGAGGACGCTCAGGAAGTGAGGTCACTTCCAAAGTCAGGAGAAGCCGAGTTGTAAGCCATTAAGTTACAGCTTTAGTCAAGGTGCTGTAGCTTGGCCGCGAAATTGACAAGAAGAAGAAGAAGACGTTGTCAGAAGTCTAGAACGAAGAACGAAACGGGAACGAACGTGCTTTTGCGAACATACTAAACTAAATCCTAAGTAAACTCATCATACTTGTAAAACTTTATATATATCCAGTTAAATAAACCTTACTGTCATATTTCTCAAATAATTCTTTGCATTATTCTTTACACTAATATCATTTTAAAATTAATTAATCAATTTTAAATTGAACAATTCCTCTATTCTTTAGTATTTAACAAATGTCAACTGATGCTGTGTGCAGTGTTTTAGAAATTAGCCTAAAGGCAGTGTAGCAGTGCACTGCACTGCATTGAAATTTAGAACTCATGTGGCAATTCACACTGCACTGGCACACTGCATCAGTTGACGTTTGTTAAATACTAAAGAATAGAGGAATTCTTCAATTTAAAATGGATTAATTAATTTTAAAATGACATTAGAAGCAAAATGGGTAGAGTTTTTCTCAAAATAATGAATCCAGAATACAAAAAATTTATATATGAAATCTTCAATCTTCTTTTGGATTTCTATTGCAGTTACCCATTTCGAATAATATTTATACTTACTATTTTGATTTTTTTGAAAAGAATTGTCATTTAGGAGACGGATTATTTTTGGCAGATAAAAATAATAAAAATACACCGCCATTCTTGTATTCCAATTTCATTTAACTTCAAACGTCAATATTTTAGCGTGCAAAAAAAGGTACTAAGCGGATAAATCTGTTGTTTGTTAAATATGGGATTGTGGATATTACTGCCATCTACTTGTCAAAACTAATCAAATCGCTGAAGAAAGTGCTAAAAGTTTGTTTAGTTTCGAGAAGTAGATGGCAGTAATTTCCACAAACCTATATTTAGCATCAGATTTATCCGCTTGACGTTTGAATTTGAATGAAATTGGAATACAAGAGTATTTTTATTATTTTTTTCTGACAAAAAATTCCGTCTTTTGAAATATAATTTTCCTTACATTTTCAATAGCAATCTAAAAGAACGCGACAGCTGATTGCCAAAGCAGCCACCTACAAACAATGAACAATTTTAGCAGTAAAAAAGGTCCCTGTTCGATTGCTGCAAATATTTATCCGCTAAATGAACACAATACCGGGCATAAAAAACACAATACCACTTTCCATAGCGATTTGACTAAATATTTCGAAACTAAATTTCACCGCTAAGTTTCCATACAAAATTTATCCGCGAAATGAATACAATACCAGTCTTTAAACGATGCAGTGCAGTGTATGTGAATTGCCACATGGCATTAAATGAGCTCTAAATTTCAATGCAGTGCAGTGCACTGCACTGCATCATATTGTGTTTCAGGCTTTATCCGAATGCACCAATTTACGACGGACGACGATGTTGCCGGCGAGATTGAGCAAATTCTAATTTTGCCGTGGTCGCAAAATTAATCGAATGAACAGAAGGCAGTTCGGTTGAAGTCATTAATCTTGCATGCAAGGTCATTTAAAAAATGGCATTGAGACGTAAAGTCATGCGTATATTGGAAAATTATATACAATAAAGGACGTAGCATAATGATAAAAATCTAAGAAAAAGTTAAGAGGAAGATATGTTGGTAAATGATGTAATGCAAATAATCCCAGAAAATATCATTTTTCCAGAAAAAATTTAACAAATTCTCTCAAGCATTTCTTTTCCGCCATCTTGAAAACTGCATAATGTCAAATTACTATCACCTAGCTGCCATGGTCTTTCATAATGCAAGTTCGCTGAAAGCTGAGCTGCCAGCATGGCAGGAGAGGTTACACCGGTTACACGTACAAGAAGTATGGCAGTGCAGCTTGCATGCAAGAAGTATGGCAGTACAGCTTGCATGCAAGCTGTACTTGCAGGTGTAACCCCCGGTTAACCCCGAGGTTACACCTGCAAGTACAGCTTGCATGCAACTTGCACTGCCATACGTCTTGCACGTGTAACCTCTACTGCCATGCTGGCAGTACAGCTTTCAGCGAACTTGCATGCTGAAAAACCATGGCAGCTGGGAGATAGTAATTTGACATTTATACAGTTTTCAAAATGGCGGAAACGAAATGCTTGAGAGAAATTCATAAATTTATACCGGGAAAATGAAATTTTCTGGGATTATTTGCAATACATCATTTACCAACACCTTCATTTTCCTTTTTTCTTGGGTTTTTATCATTGTGATGCTTCCTTTATTGCCATAATTTTCCAATATACGCAAGAGTTTACGTCTCAATGCCATTTTTTAAATGAACTTGCATGCAAGCTGATAAGACATCAACCGAACTGCCTTCCGCTGTCAAGTTAAAAATCGTGTTGGAAGGGAGGCTTGCATGCAAGATGTACTTGCAGGTGTAACCGTGGGGTAAGGCCGTGACACAAAAGCAGAAAGCAGCGACAGAAGCAGATTTTTTCTGAACACACACAACTGTTCGAGCACTAATGGCTGGATTACTTTAACAACGCCGACGACGGCGTGGTCGTTGTCGTCGTCAAACGCCGGCAAGTTAATGTAATCCGGCCATAACAAATTGAAAGCAGAGGTAGCGGCACGATATACAGAGTAACAAGGTATGAGTCCGGGCTGTCAAGTGCGTGTGACGTCACACGAATCGACTCTTAAAACGGGAAAAATAAAGTGCTAATATTTATGTAAATTTATTCCATTGGATCCATTAAAAAAGGTTGCAATAAATATAATATAAGTTTCTTACCATAATAACACATCGAATTTGTTAGTTTAAAGCTCATTTCAGGGAAATTAGTTCGAATGTAAACAAAATGCCACGAAAGTTTTATCAATAAAAAATGAAAATAAGACTGAAATATTTTATTTTCACTCGTAATTGATAATTTAAGATCTTTTTATTATTTCTATAGTGAAATTAGTTAGTTGTAATCGTAATTTTCTCAAATAGAAGGCAAATTTGCAATGCATCATAACGAAGTGTAAAAAGTGGGGTTAGTGTCAAATTAAAATGTGAAATACAATTCTAATAATCTTCCTTCAATTTATCTTTCTGTTTAGAAAGTAAAATGGTACTTATTTAATTATTTTAAATGGATCCAGTTGAATAAATTTACATAAATATGAAAATTTATATTATTTACTTTTTAAGAAACGCGTCATGCGAATCGATTAAACCGAAAATGGCGAATCTATGGGGCCGGATAGTCATACCTTGTTAGTATGTATACCGTGAGGTAGCGGCAGCAGTAGAAAGTTGATCAAATCTCAAAAATTCTGCTTCTGCTCAGTACTGCCAATATAAAGAGCGCTAACATTTTAATTTCGTTATTGGCGTCCTTTCTTTTAGAAGTATTCAAGAGATTTGATGCGAGAAAAACAAAATGTCTATGGAGGAAAACAAATTAATTTTGTTAGAAATAACAAATTAATTAACAATTAACATCAACTTTTACCAGTGAACTCCGGACTGCACTATTAAAGACCTGAGTAAAGTTTTTGCTTGAGATTTTATCAGTGGCAAAATTTGTATGGAAATGTCACTTTTTACCTGAACTACGCCAGGCTTTAGCGAAGAATTGAGGGACCAACAAACGGTTTTATTAATAAAAACGAGCCCAAAAAACGATACGCATTTATTGAGCTGTTTATAAATTAAAAATAATAATTTCCCGGCTAACTTGATGACGAATATTCTTTTTATATTTTCGTAAAAACAAATGTTTAAATTAAGCCAACAAATACAAACAACGGACCAATATTCGAAATGTACAATAAAAAAGGAAAATTTACGACCAACTTAATGGAGCTCACCCACTGACATGTATAATATGGACTGACTACGTTAATATAAATGCACTGCAAAAAGTGAGCTCATTTATATATTGCTGACTCTTTCGGTCTAAGCACCAAGTACTAACTGAGGAGAACTGTAAACAACAATTAAATAAGTGTGTCCGTCGAAAAAATGTCTTTAAATTTATTATTTAGGGTTATTACTGATAAAATTGTTTTACCAAACGTAGATGTGCAGCAGAAATTCGAAACGTTTTATAATAATCGCTTTTCGAGCTGCTCACTTATTTTTTCAACTTCCCGCCTATGATTTTTTTCAATGTTAGCACCGGCGTAAGAACTTTTTTTGACATAAGCCATTGACCCCACATGAAACAGAAAGTTAAGCAGTCCATATTATATATGTCAGTGAGCTCCCTCATATCGCAAGTAAAGGCAGAAACACATCCAAACAAGCCTCAGGCCTGGCCTCTCACAGGCTTCCTCGAAGCTCGCATCAGAGAAATGACAGCAGTAGGTCTGAGAGAGAAAAATTTCCAACATTGAGCAAAGTGCGCTTTGCGGCTAGGCCTTGAGGCTAGCTGCTGACTTGGTTTTGTGTTGCATCATTTAAAAACCCGTGTTGGAAATTTTGACAACATCTCGAGGAAGCCTCGAGGCCTGGATGTGTTTCTGCCATAAAGAACTGCAAAGCTATCCGATCGGAAATTACACAATTTAAAATTGGTCGAAATTATTTTATTACCGGAGCATTTGAAGCTGTCCGTGCTCCCGTTCGAAACTTATGTCGATTTCCATTGATATTTTAAGAAAAGTATAAGTCAATCAGTAAAAAACCAGTTCAATGGAACAACTTTTGATGCGATGAGAATGGAATAGTAGCTCATATACGTGTAATTTGTCAGATTGAAATTTTCTGTAAAAAATAACATCACGAATAACGTAAAAATTATGAAAATTGTTATTTAAAAGATTTTGGCGTGATTCCGGATGAATTTGGTAGAGTAATAGTTGAAGATTGACATGTAATATTAGAATATAGAGCAAACAGGAATGGTTGAATCGTGTAAAATTCGTGTACAATAGCGTAATTTGTTAAAAGTAAGAGACTATACATAGGAGTAAGTGAGATGCTGGATTGACTAATTGTCAAAGCTGTAGAATAACTGTCAAATGTGATTTTGTTTTGTGAACAGGTTTATGCAATCTAAAATTCTTGTGCGAAATTCAACAAGAGTACGGAAGTAATTCTTTTCAAAACTATTTATGTTTGAAGTTTATTTTGTGCAAAGTGTGCCTGTTAAAATCTTCATATCAATTAAAAAAGCAGAAATGAAGTGTTCGGTCAGTGCTTGCAAATAACTATAAATTGGATTATAAACTAGGGAATCCCGTTTGAGGCAACTGAACTACCTAAATTATCTTTTTTTGTTAATAGAAGCAAAGTTTTATATTAATTAATTATGTGAATTGTTTCAAAATAAAGCAGGAAAAGAACAATTTTTACCACAGATGCTCCGCTCAAAACATTTGTTTACTTTTTGCAAATTGACAAGTTGCTTAGAATAGGGTGGCACACACAACCATAAATACATTATTAATTGAAGACACTTGTAACTTTTAAGCTATTTATTAAAATCAAAATCAAGAGGATTATGAAAAATTGATGTTTTCGTCATTTACCGGCCAAGCCTATGATGCCTCGATAGGGCGAAACGCGTCGCACTCTTATAAAAAGACGTTTTTAATAAATAGCTTAAAAGTTAACAAGTGTTTTCAATTAATCATGAATAAATTTAAACAAGTGCCATCAAGAAATTCAATCAATAAATACATTACCAAAATCTGGCTTATCACCATTCCCGTTTGCTATATATTCTATGATAAAAAGTAATATGTTGGTGCCCTAGCATCAAGGGGAAGGAAAATTTGTAAAATGCAAAGTTCTACGAAGTATGTGAAGATATCAGGAAAGACGTCAACCACGGAGCAAAATGATTGTGCTAGTATGTATAAGCATAAGCGGAGGAAAATCCTTCCTCTTCGTGTTGAAGTGTGTCAATTGGCCTGTGGAGTTTTTATAGTGCCATCTGTTTTATAAAGAGAGAACTTTTAGTTTTGCTAGTGTACCAGCCGTGAAATTTGTACTTGTGATTTTACCACCAATGTGTATGGGAATGTCACATTTTTCTCAAACTCGATACTAAAGAATGAAAGTTCAACAGAAATGTCCCAATTTATTATCATTTCGTACCATTATTTTTTATATTTTCGTTGATTGTAATCGACTTTTTAGCGAATTGCAATGAATTTAATTGCATCCACTTTTTATTCCCTCACTGTTCTGTACACAATTTTTAATATTATCTTCATCCTCCTCCTATCGTAGCTATCTATCTCAATCAAACACACAATTGAAAGACGAGACAGAAAAGTCAAAAAGACGAAACGGTGCAGTTGTCGGAATTCTTTCTTCGGAAGGAGGTTGTGACGGTCCCAAGAAAGATAGGATTTTGTTGATTAGGAACAAATAAGAATTCAGATTTTCATTTCAGTGTTATTAAATAATACGTTGAATGCTGTGAAATTGAGTTGCTGTATTATAGAAAATCTCTTAATTAGTTGTGTGTTTTAGTAAAGTTGTGCAAGACAATAGTGGTTCATTGAGCCTTCGCTGTCAGTCATGGCTTCCTTCCATGGGCCGGGCTAGTTGATATTTTGGAGAAGAAAAAAGAAAATTCACCATTTTAAAAGAAGAATAGTGTCGTGTGGAAAATAATATAATCTACTAGTTGAAGTGTTGTTTATTGTCCAAAAGGGAAGAAAACATCATCAGAGATTCCAACATGAAACTTTGGATATTCTTGGCTTTCTTGTCCTTATTCGGTAAGTTCTTGTCCTTATTCCTTTTAAGGAGTTTTCTTTAGCACAAAAGTGTGGTCGTTGAGATTCTAAGAAATTACGATCGGTGGTAAACAATCGATATCAGCGCAGGCGGCGTTCACCCCTGCCAACAAAACTTGCCTAAAATGTTTGGAAACAAGTAGTAGTCCTTACACATACGGATATGGCAGTTGGCACTAGAAATTAGGACTGGCGCTTGCTGTTTTTTATACCCCATATAACAGAGTCGAGTAGGCCGTCAAATAATTTATTATATTTTAGATGCTTTTCCGCGGACTGCGGAGACAAATACAATGCGTCCAAGAATAAATCGATAATACCATTTCTTGATGTGGGTTAAAACATAGAACTCTGTGGCTTTTATCTTGGAATCTTATGAATCCCTTTTACGAACTTATTTTGTGAAAAACAAGAAAGGCCTTCACATTTGTGTGTAAAGACCTTTATTACGTCATTAGGATTTGAACCAGCTTCATCTCTGGTTGCAAAGTGTAGACTGCGTGGAATCGTTCACAATGAAAATACGTAATCTTTTTTTTTTTTCAAATGAGTACATATTGGATTTTTTTACATATAGCTATGGCTATAAATCATTGAATTCTTGCGTAGTGCTGCAACATTAAAAAATATTTTACTAGGAGGTGTGTAAATCTCCGGGTGTAATAGAATGAACGGTATGACAAAAAGGACATTCAGAGTTGATGATGCTACGGTACAGAAATTTAATTTCATCACAAAACTAAATAACACCTTCAGTATTATGATTGTTTTGTTTCTTTTTAAATAACTATCATCCCATTTAAGAGAAACTCGAAACTAAACTAATAAGTGATTTTGATTGTTAAAGTAATGTTTGGAAAAATATTTTTGTGATTTAGGTGAAGCTTGCGATTTGAAACACCAATAAGGGAGGTTTAATTTCGTGTTTTGCATTGAGCAGTTTTAGAGCATTGAACAAAGCTATAATTGTCTTAAGATCCATAATATTATATCCTATATGTCCTATATGAAAACAAAAGTGAAATATAGTGAAAAAAGTTTTGTAGGTAGGTAGGTACGTCGACGCTTACAAAAAAAATTTTTTTTTCACTGTATGTTTAAACACTGCCTGACCAAAAACCGAAATTTTTGTATGGCAACGAAGGAGTTACATGATTTGCCCCATTTTCAAACTTAAATCTAAATTTTTTTTTTAAAAACGTACACAAAATTTCAGTTCTCTAAGTAAATGCATTCTTGAGTTACCGTAAGGACGGACAGATGGACATGCAAAATTAAAAATACATATTTTTTAATATTATGTCTAATCCTTTTTGCACTACCAGCATTGTTTCTATACGTTACAAACGGAATGACAAACTTATCATGTAGGTATACTCTTATGATTTTCCATCTATGGTATAAAATGAAATGGACCTACAACTGTGCTTTGCGACACACCCAAATGTGAGCTGTGTTAATTTAACTAAAATTGTAAGAAATTTATTTGCAACTTCTGTTAGTGCTAAGCTTTAATTATATAGCAACAAGGATAGAATATAAGGAAGAATAACGTAAGCATATTTCACCAACTGGCACCAAGATTTGTAGTTTCAATAAGTATTGCAGTTTGCACTAAAACGCAGGTGTATCTCTATATACTGAGAAACAACTCTGTCTACACTCGGTGTACACTCAGTATGTAGAACATTGGAGCTCAATATTGAAATTGTGAAAAATGTCGCGGTATAGAGAGTTTATTGCAATCTGACCCTAGTTATAACCATAATCATAATTCGTGTATTAAGAACGTTTTAGAACCGAATTTTATACTGCAATGTTGGCTGCAACTTTTTCTGACATTTAATATTTGACACTTATCAAGTTGAAGTGTCTATTTCGTTTTTATTTTCCATATAGACAAGTAATTTCACAATATTCGCTCGTGTTCTGTACATGCGCGGAACTTTCTTAAGTCAAATGACAAATCAAATGTAAGTTCTCTAATTAATTCTCATTTCGTAAACAGCAAGTGTGTCTCTGAAATTCTATTATTCCAATATGACATAATTGCAATAGCAATATCTCAATTTGAAACTGCAACTCTGTCGGTATAGATAACCCAGACCTCTTGTCATTCTTCCAATGTGCCCGTGTGCAGGATTTCAGTCCCTTAAGTGAACGCGCTCTTGAATTATCGTGCCGACGGACGGACGGACATGCAAAGATTAAAATAACTTTTAATATTATGCTTGGGTGTCCAGTCCAATCCATTTTGTTTTACCATCATTATTTCTATGTGTTACAAATGGAATGACAAACTTTGTATACCCTATGATTTTATCTAGGGTATAACAAATATTGCAATAATAATTAAAAACAATTCAAAGAAATATAGGATTCTTTACCTACCGTATATTTTTAAATATTATATTAAATAACATAATATAGTAAGCTCAAAAAGTGCTTATAATCAATTAAAAACAAAAGCATATCACAAAAATAGGTACGGCGTAGAGAGCGAAGGAGGAAACTCAGCCCACCTGATCATCAGCAAAGATCACATGGAGAAAAGAGAGAGACAGAGAAGTACAGCAAACCTATTGGGCAGTTATATTCGTAATGACAAGGTTTTTAAGCTTGCAGAGTGATTCTGAATACAATAGAAATCCAAAGAGAATCCCAGAGTGAAGCTCTCTCTTCGTAGATATTTTAAATACTTAAAGGGGCGGCGGAATACAGGCAATACTAGCCTACTGGAACGAGGCCCGTAATAATGTTCAGATGAGAGTGCCACTTGAGTTCATAAGAAAGCCGGGAATTTTGACATAAAATGTTACAATACGCATATAGAATGGGTGGCCGTGCATTAGGCAAATCAAGAACCCTGGTATTGGTCGAGTACAATAAGATTTGGAGAGATTAAGGGCAAGCCCACTGTTCAGCACTAAATGCTAATACTATCTAGAAACCTGCCAGAGCTTAATTAGATACTGTTCAAAAGAGAGTCTTCAAGCTCATTGGCGATGTGGCAATAACTTATCATATCGACTCGTTCGAGCATCGCATCGCCACGATGTCGGATGCCTTTCGTTCCTTTATCGCTACATGCACGGTCAATGCTCTGATGAAATATCTATCTAGTCTGATTCCTTGTAGATTAATTCCGGCATACAATTCTCGCACTGCTAGCCGTGCATATGCTTTCACCTTTCAAAATACTTTCGGCCGTACATTAAAATTACGGATGCTTTTTTTTATCCCAAACTGTGCGAATGTGGAACAGTTTCTTATCTTCTATTTAATCGAGATTCATAACAGTTGATTATTACAATTCATAATACAATGTAAAACATGTAAAATAAAAAAAAAGATGAACGCTGAAGCAAAGTAGTAGATAAACTTAACTAAGGTCAAATTTGATATTTTCATTTGCAATCCAGAGTTCAATTAATACGGTCGAAATGTTCATTAAAGAGACTAAACATTGCGGTTAAAGGCTCGTTCACACCTTAATAAAGAAGGTGGAGGAAATTATGGCTTCTCAGTGAGCAAGTCGGGGTTGATACACCTACGGAGCTTAGCATAACAGAGGAGTTCATTGTTCCCTTTAAAATATCAAAAAATAAGACAGTTCCAAAGATATTACATCTAGTTTTCAGCGTCTGGAAGGAAATCAACTTCAAACGGTCCACAAAGGGATGTAAAATTACGGGATTACTTCGAGGAAGGCCACGGATTGCAAACTGAAAGAATTTGCGTTGAACAGCTTTAATGCGATCGATCTGCATTTCGTAGTGAGGAGACCAGACAAAGCTGACATATTCCATTATCGACCTAACAAAGAAGTTTTCTAATATAAGGATCGTCAAATTCCTTAGACCATCTCTTAACAAATTCCAATTTAGCCCTACTAATTATGTAGTCGATGTCATCTTCAAAAGAAAGGTTAGAACTGACAATCACATCTAAATCCTTGGTTTTATCGAGTCTGGATAATGAGCTTCCGTGCACAACATAATTAAAGTGAATTGGGGACCTTTTGCGAGTAAAAGTCGTAGTTGTGGATTTATTAACATTTAAAGAAAGCCAATTATTGGAGCACCACTTATGCAAAGGGCAAGTCACGTCGTCATGAAAATTAACAACACGAAATATTTTGGTATCATCCGTATAACAGAGTATTCTTAAATTAAGTAAAAGTAAAGATACATCATTGGTGTACAGAATAAATAGTAACGGACCAAGAATACTCCCTTGAGACACTCCCGACGTATTATTATCTCAGTAGAAGGTACTCTGCGAAATAGAACTCGCTGCGTACGGTTAGACAGATAAGAATATAAGTTAGATGAATAAAATACATTAAAAAAAACTTTTAAAATAAATAACCTTCGTAAATAAATTGCACTAAAAAGTAAAAAATATTTTTTACTTTCTCAGTGATATACACAAGAAAAGTTTCGTTGCAAAATAAGAAATGATCCAACTCAGATTAAATCTTAAAAGTTTGCGCATCCATAACTATAATCACAATTGCCTAACTGCAACTCATGCCCAAACTTTTAAGATTTAGCCTAAGTTGTAGCATTTCTTATTTTGCAACGAAATTTTTCTGTGTATATCACTGAGAAAGAAACAATTATTTTTTATTTTTTAGTGCAATTTATTTACGAAAGTTATTTATTTTAAAAGTTTTTTAATGTATTTTATTTTCTACTTTTTAGTCATAAATTCTATACACTTGTCCAATGTCGACTTTCAAATCCCGACTCTTCAATCTTGAATCTCCACTCATATCACACACGGCCCAAATTGAACAACCCCAAGGTTACCGCCCCATCTCAAAACGTAAGAGAATTTTACCCCATCTAAGAGCTAATTCACTAATTTTAATTAAAAAAAAACCCCAATAAATCGACCCACGTTTACTACCCTAAAACTCTTTCGTCACGAACGGCACTTTCAAGCGCTCAGATACAAAGTTTCTTAGTCAGGCGTTTGTAAGTTGATAAAAGTTATTTAAAAAGGGGAAGGGGACCCAAGAATGGAGGGCTTCGGTGAAGACGAAGTCAATCTGCTTACCGAACGCAATCGCTGATATACAATAATGAATAAACTCTCATAGATTTGTCGTGATTGATTTGCCCTCTAAAAAACCATATTAGAAAGATTCCAAGATTGGTTTACAGTAAAAGTGGAGCACATCACTAACCAAAGTTTCAAAAATCTTCGCAATATGGAACAAGTTAGCAATAAGTCTATAGTTTGAAAGTCAGATTTATTACCTTCCTTATATAATAATTACAGAGTACTTCCATGACTTTGGGAAGGAGTTACAGATTAAGACAGATTAAATATGTAACAAAGAACATGGGGCAGGAAGAAAACGAGAACATCATCACGACCTATCGTAAAATTTTAATGTAAATTAAAAATATGTTCAGTAATAGCTACTTCATTAAACACAAGATCTTGGGGCTCAAGGGAGGTTACGGGAGTTTTGTAAAATAAGAAAAGTCAATATTACTAATATCAAAGTTGGAATCACAGAAGGCGGCGTTAAAGAGCTCAGAGATAAAGTTTGCAATCAAATATAATTTGCTACCTTCGGTGCCTATAAAAATCAAAGAAGATAGGTACGCGTCACAATTACATACGTTTAGAATTTATAAATTTTCAGAACTTTTTAGGGCAATTACGATGCCTTAGTTTTATACTAGCAACAAAGTCACTATATGAAATATGAAGCTGCGAAGTGAGCTGAATCCAGACGTTGCAGTAGGCCGAGTAATCTCTATCACTTCTTGAGACATAGAACCTCCTCTCCTCCACGCTTTATTATACCCTAGATAAAATCATAGGGGTATACTAAGTTTTCATTCCGTTTGTAACAACTCGAAATAATGATGGTAGAGCAAAATGGATTGGACACCCATTCATAATATTAAAAGTTATTTTGATTTTTGCATGTCCGTCCGTCCGTCCGTCCGTCTATGCGCACGATAACTCGAGAACGCGTATACTTAGAGAGCTGAAATTTTGTACACGGACTTTAAAAAAAAAAAAATTAAGTTCGAAAATGAGACAAATCGGGCAACTCCTTCGTGGGGTTGCCATATAAAAGTTTCGTTTTCCGTTATATATTTGGACACTGCCTGAGAACGCGTTGACGTAGAGAGCTGAAATTTCGTACATGATGTTTTTACTACATCAGCAAATAAAATGTCAAAAATGGACTATATCGGGCAGCTCCTTGGTGTTGCCATATAAAAATTTAGGTTTTTTACGTATACTTTGAAAACGATCAGTCCAAGACATTTTTATTGTACTAAAAACTTCTTCAGAATACGAAATCCTATAAAATTGGTTATATTCATTTTTTCTCTGCGACAAACCGTTCTAGAAATATATGTGAAAAACAACTTCAAAATCAATACTTGAATAGATCAGTGACCATACGAAAATTAATACGGGCATTCATCTAGGTTATCATAAGAATTGGTTTTAGACCAATTCTAGCTTTTTTACTTGTTTTTTAGATTTTTTTACGTGCCGTAAAAAGTTTTTCAGCCAAGATATGTTAGAATTTTAAGATGCATAAATTGGCACACATTGAATAAAACAAATATAGATAGTGTTATAAAAAGCATCAACAGCACTATCAATGTCCCGCTCGTTAAGATTTGAAAAAATTAAAAATTAAAAAAAAAATTACTTAAGTTAAAAGAATCTACATTTTTATAAACGAAACAGATAGAAACATGAAGTGTCGGATAATGACAGGATTCAGGAATTAAACGAGTCAAACATCTTCTAACAAATGTGGCGCTCGAGGCACATGACTGGTGTTCTCAGAGCTTACCTGAGTTAGAAATATCACTGCATTGCGTTAAACCTGCAGCGGCGACTATGCAAGAAAGGATAAAAAATGCTGAGATGCAGCCGAAATACAGGGCAACATTTCATCAATGTCTGCATATTAAAATCGTCGAAAATGATTATGTGATCCGAGGGCACTTGCTCATTAACGTGGCCGTCAATTGTGGATGCAAGTAATTCATAGATCGTCGAGAAACAGCAAGGAGGAACGTAGACAGTAACGATAAATAAGTTCCCACGAGAAAGCCTCAAAACCACACAAAGCAGTTCCAGATCCTCAACCTGTAATGTCAATCACAGAGCATGGGATATCGGATATCGTACAGCACTTCACCGCCAACCGGAGCGATCAGAATGGCGATCCCGCCTGAAAACTTGAAATACAGAGCAAAAGAGCTGAGAGCCCAGAATACCACTACAAAGCCTAGTTTCGGTCAAGCAGATCATGTCAAAGCTACCGTTACTAGAGAGGCAGGATAAAGATGAGTTGTCTTCCCAGTTAGGTTAGCGTAATAAAATCAAATTTCGCTGATGAGTTTTTGGAAGCTGAGGAAGGCCCAGATCGTACTTTAGGAATGAATTCACGAACAATATAACTGGAGCTAGCTATTACCAGAGACAACAGCTGAAAAGTAGTGAAGGCTTATTTATCGCTCCTTAGAGCTGGATTAATTTTTTTTGCATGGAATATTTGTTTGAGAAGAAACGTGGCTAATTATGTCGTCTTCGGAGATGTTAGGATGAATTCGCGAAACAAATACATACATTACAGAAGCTTAGCAGGGTTTTGAGTAATAGGACTAGGGGTCCAAGAAACGATAGTGGAATGCACTGTACTCGGAGCAGGGCGAAGAGGAAGCAGATTTCGGCTAATATTCCATCTGTGGAGGAGCCAAAGAAATTACTGAGTAGTAGGACCATCAATGTTTCCTCTAATGGGGGCAGAAGTTTTTATATCAGAGGCTATATTCTTTAATAGCTCAGCGTTATTATTAATCACATTACTATCATTATCATTAAAGGAGGTAGACGGCAATATTTCAAGTAATCACTGCATTGAGTTTGCTGCTTAAATCAGAATAATTACTGTTGGGGAGCAGTAGGTTTTATTGAGGGGCAGGTCGCGTATTCATTCATCAACATTATCTCCAATTAAAATTTTGCAGCAGATACCTCATTAACAAGTTTTACAAGAATGGCATTAGGATTCAGATTTGAAAGCTGTATCCAAGACAACGGTTTCAAGCGAATGTGCTTGTACATCTTCTCCTCATAATTGTGAATATTTTGTGAAAAGATGCTCGTAAGCTTATTGCTGAGGGTTTGGTTTAATCTTTATGGCTTCAAGATTCTTACCAAGGGCGTCAGTGTTGATTACCTTAGCAGTAACAGAAGTAAGCAACAGAGCCTTAGAAGAAAGAGCGTCAATAATGGATAGCATGGATGAAACGTTCACATCCTGCTCAGTATGTGCAGGCTTCAAGAAGTTGATTGATCGTTATTATATTTGATCGCAAGCAATACAATACAAGAGAAAGCATTGGTGATTTCCTGTACAGACTTCGCTGATAAACGTTCGAAATTAGAGAGTCCAACAAATGATGGATGGAATGATCTGCGGCATAATAATAACAATCGATCAGAGTAGAACTGTTATCGTAGATGGGCTGACAACCTGCGAAGACTTAGAACGACATGCATCAGTTTCGCCGCCACTCTCCTCATGTCCCCTAATCCTTTTTCTATCTCTTGCCTTCCATGCTGTGCGTCGGTATCCCTCGAGCTTGGCTTAATAATATAAAAAATATAACCATGAAAATCTATAGAGGACGTAGTCTGCAATTCGTCAACACACAAGTTATAGCTGACGTTTTTAAAGGTTGTAATAAAGTCATTACTATATAATAAGAAGATGGGCGTCAAGACCTCCCGCTGAGGAACACCAGTCAGTCTAGGACTAGACCCTCTAGAAGACTAAGAGTTGGCGACCAAAATACTTATGTCATTTCACGTCTGCCTGGCTTGCAGTAATGGAAAGTGCTGCGGGACGGCCGCGAAGACTTAAAAAAATCAGTCGATTTCATTATATATTTGGTATTGCCTGAGAGCTCGGCAAAGTGGAGAGCTTAAATTATGTACACGACGTTTTCATAAAAATTACAAATACGAGTTCAAAAACTGATCAAATTGAGCAACCCTCATACAACACCAAAAACAGTATCCCGATTTGGACCATTTTTGAACTTGTAATTTTTATGAAAACGCAGTGTACAAAATTTAAGCTTTCCAAGTCGACGCGCTCTCTGGCTGTGCCAAAATATATAGTGAAATTCGACTGCTTTTTTTAAGACTTCGCGGCCGTCCCGTAGCATCTTCCATTACAGCAAGCCAGGCAGACGTCCGAAAAAAATTATCAACGATGTTAAGAGAGCACGATAAGATGGAAAATGTTATTAAAAAGAAATGACGTAAGTATTTTGGTCGTCAAATATACATATAGTGAAAAACAAAATATTTGTATGGCAACAGTACGAAGGAGTTGCCCGATTGGTCAAAGGAAAAATGTATGAGTACAGCAAGTGTCCTTACACCAAGCAATTGCTGCATTGGTGAGCGGAGTGTCACTTAAAAGTATATTTGAAACTTTTTTGAAGTGCATGATGCAAGTGCGTCATGCATGCTCGACGCATTTGCATCTCTGGTGGTATGACGTAAGTTATACACATTTTCACGCCTTTCTTTCCGTCTGCCACCACCTTCGCGACAGCCGAATTGTCTGGCATATTTATAATTGAACATGAAATACCATTCTCCACTACCACACCCAAAAGTAGTCTTTGTGATATCACGTTTTTCAACCGATTTTTTTTAAGCCTTCGCGGCCATCCCGAAGCTTCCTCCCTTACTGGAAGCCAGGCAGATTCCGAATAAGTTATCAACTATGTTAAGAGAGTATGATAAGATGGAAAATTTTGTTTATGAAACGACGACGTAAGTATTTGGCCGCCAGCTCTCTGTCTATTATTAATCTCGCGTTTGGGAAGGATTCCGTAACCGAAGAGATAGTAAGTATAGTGATGTTTTGCTTATTTGTTCCGGGGGCCGAGAGCAAATGTTGTTTTTAGCAGCAGGTTTGTATACATTTGGTCGATACCTTCAACTCGGTAGATGAGAGAAAATATTAATCACTGGACTTATATAATAACGCATCTTGTGGTCTATTTTACCATCAGCCATATAAAATTTGTATACATACTCTGCTTTGGTATTGCATGGGATATCTAGTTCTCGTGTCATCTATGCTAGCAGTGAATCAATAATGGTAATTCCAATTCAGCGACTAATTCGAAGAGGGGCAATGTTGGATAAATGATTTAAATTTTGCAAACGTAGTATACCACATTTTGTAATATTAAATGGATCTTTCACGATATCTGTAGGGTGTCCAGATTTGGGATTAACTGTAATCATCCTGCCCAATCTCTGTCCTGACATGGGTGGCGCGCAAAATGTACTATTCACAATTACTTCTCCAGAACGGGGTCAAACGATCGGTGTTAAAGAAAAAGCACCTAAGATTAGTCAAGAGAAAAAATATAATGCCATTGCAGGAGAACGTCCAAATCTCAGACCTGACAAAAAACTCGAAATATTATAGATTGAATCAGCTACGATACTAGGTATTTCATTTAACGTAATCGAGAACAGAAGATTTAAGGCTGGACCACAATTGACGTATTTGTAAGTAAACTTACTTAAGTAAGGCGAACGCGTCCTTAAAATTAAACAGGTGTAGCCAAAATAACATTAAAGCATCTGTAAGGAACTTTCGTTAAGTTTAAATGTCAAATTGCCGTAAGTAAAGTGCGGTAAGAGTCGCTCATTCCATAAGGACTGATCTGTTTATCCAATGATATTAATGAAATCGGTAATACTCTTAAGATTGCATTTTATTAGAAGAAGAATGTGAAAAGAGGTGGTCCTTCTAAGAGAAAAGTTTAGGAAGGAGCCAAGAAAGCGAGATATTGCTTCTGGAAGTGCACCTGATTTTTCTTCAGATCATTCTTCAGATTCTTCTTATATTTTTTATATAATGTCCAGAAAGGACACAAATTAAATCAACTTCAATTTATTATTTTGTTTTTGCTTTAACCACTTTTTAAAATATTAAATATTAAAATAATAACCCTTACGGAATGTGACTTCTGTTTAGGGCAGCATTTTCAATCATCCGTAAGTAAACTTCAGTCTCCTTCCAATTCGTATAGTTCTTTACGTCTATTGTGGTCCAGCCTCTAACATTGGGTATAACTTATTTCGTAATTAAGTTTGGTTGTGTTGTATTTGTATGAGTGTATTTCATAGTATTCCCACTGTTTGGGGTTGAGAATGCCTTTGCCTTGCTTAAATATATGTACGTCTTATTAAACTTTGTACTTTATTGACTTGACAATAATTAAACTCTTAAATTTTATTTACCTTGTCAAATTAGGCTTATACTTTTATACGGCTATTTTTTCGACTGACTTTATAGGACTGAAAGGCTGACAAAAAAATGACTGTAGGCTGCCGGTCCCGACTCTCCCACGATGTAATGCTGGAAGCTGGGACTGACTTTGTTAACTCGCTCTCTCTAGTTATAAAGAGAAATATAACGGTTGCATGTGATGTTGATAAATCGTACCCCCGGTTCAAACATTCAATAAAAGCCAGTATTGTCGTTGGTAGACCAAATTAGAAAAGGCTTGAACATCCACTTTACAGGAGAAATATATACAATTCTTTTTTATTATATTTACTTGAGCAAACAGATTTTATAAATATATTCGCAAAAATTCTCTTAAATCCTCCTGATGCAGCCTTGTATTACCCGCTGTAAGGATTTTCTTGGAAATGTTCCATCTTCCATTTATGAAAAATTCTAACAATATTTTTATAAGCATTTTGTCTGAAGAAATGATACCTTCTTCATTCAAAGCAATATGTATACTCAAAATTGACAATAAGCCAGAATGGCTTGGTGGTACTGGAATTCTGCTATAAGAAGAAAGTCAATAAAATCAAAACCTTTCAGAGTTGGTCTAGTAAATATAGTAAAATGTCATGGCACAAGCTTTTCCGATTGCCTATTTTGCTTTGTTAGCATTTCAAGAATTTCAGTTTCATTCAAGAATTCTATTACGAATGAGGGGTGGATGAATGGGGAGGGGGGCGGTATGTCAATAGGATTTTCTGCTCTTATGACTAAGTTTAGTAGTTCAAGGCCTTAGTCCGTAAAATGGAATTTAATTTTTCTGGGAGAGAATTTTACCTTTTTTCTTTTTTGCTCTTGTTATTATAAGCTGATAATTATGTATATGTATAATACTATTATTGCGGCTGTTACTTAACAATACGATTTCTTCATCTAATGCTATTTACATAGATTCAGTGCCGAGAATAGAACTGGGACGATGTAGATATAGAAACTTTAGGGTGAATGACATTTTGAGGAAAAATCTTGTTACGTAATATTGCTCTAAATTATGTGGGAAAATCACATTCTTAGATATAAGAAACTTTTTAAATAAGCGTTGTTCTTCTCGTAACATTTAAGATTAATTGTGTAAGGCTGAATGTTAATGATAGCGTTTCGTTTCCCATTTATCAGTATTTCCCATAATTTTCAATGCATTGATCTGGAACTTGCGGCAATATTTTAGTAACTGTTTAATTTAAATGACAGATTTTTGTTTTTTAAAAAGAAAGGTGTCATTTATTTTTTAAAACTGAAAAATATCGAAACTGGCGATCAAAATACTTAACATCGTTGATAACTTATTCGGAAGTCATCCTGGTTTCTAGTAGTTTTAGGAGTTGCAGGTCGGTTGCGAAGACTTAAAAAAAATCAGTTAAAAACGTAATATCATAAAAGCTGCTTTTGGGTGTGGTAGCAGAGCATGATATTTCATGTTCAATGGTAACAAGTAAAAAAGCTAGAATTGGTCTACCAAGAAGGGGGTCTCTCCAGATGGCCAAGCGAAATCGGAATAATGTAGGTGAACCCGGGGTTAAAATTAAAATTTTTCAGAAAAAATTGATAATTATCATCTTGCGGGTACATCCGCAACATTTAAGCCACTTTGGTTTCGTTACAATTATGCATAGTCTGTTATATTTCATATACACAAAACCAGAAGTCATTATCCCAATTAGTTTACGAGCATTTTCCAAAATAAGATTGCGAGGTTTGCTAAATTACTTTCAACTTACATTAATTAGCTGTTATACTGTAAAGCTACCACCTTTTATCTCTCGGCCAAATTCTAACCGATTTTCGATATCTTGAAACTATTACGAGATTCGTACGGTAGCGGGTTAAAGAGTAGTAATCCACCACCATATATAATTATATTAAAAAAATTATTTTTTCGGAGGTGGGGCTATTTATTTTTTTATTTTGTAATCTACCATCTCATTTCCCAAATACTGGTGTACTGAGAGTGGTGGTGTAAATATTATCCGATTTGCAAAATTCCGTTTGCTATTTTTTTTTGTGATTTTTTTCTGAATTTTTGTTCATATTTTCCCTCCCTTTCTGATTAAGTTGCAAAATTTAATTTTCGGCGACAAAAATTCTGTCTGAAAAATTAATTTCGAAATGTTTTTCTACTGCTTATCGATTAACTCAATTTTTTTGTGTTTTTTTTATGCGCTTTTATTAAGAGCTTATTTGTACAAAATTTCAGGAAGATGGGATGTCATTTACCTATTTAAAAAAAATTCATTCTATAAAAAATTTGCATACCCACTTTTGGCCGTCTACCGACGATCTTTGAAAACGCACGAAAATGCCACTTACAGGCAATGTACATACCTCCTCTGTGGTTGGCATTTTACCCGAATGAATTTGTCGAATTCTGTTGCAATTTAACCGCAACAAATCCCGCGAAAATTTGTTAATTTTAGCATTTTCCAAGCCTACAAAACCCCCGGGCTCCCCTACATTATACATGATTTTGATTTCGCTTAGGCATCTAGAGCTCCCACTTGCGTCATTTTCATTTCTAGTCAAGTCTGACTTGTACTGTGAATTTGGACGAAATCAGTGATGACGAGTATGGACCGTCGCTCTCTTGTAAGACCAATTCTTATGATACCCTAGATGAGTAGTCGTGTGTCATTTCGTATGGTCACCCATCTGTACAAGTTTGGCTTTTCGCATATATTTCTGTAACGGTTCGTCGGACAGAAAAATTATTATAACCAATTTTATAGGATTTCATATTCTGAAGAACTTTTCGGTATATTGAAAACGTATAGGACTTATCCTTTTCACAGTATACGTAAATATCTTAAATTTTTATATGGAAACACCAAGAAGAGGTTGCCCAATTTAGTCCATATTTGACATTATATTTACTATTTTTAAAAAGCACTATGTACGAAATTTCAGCTCTACGTTGACGCGTTCTCACGTAGTGGCCAAATATATACTGAAAAACGAAATTTTTGGTATGTCAACCCATATGCAAAATCTTCACTCCCTAAGTACACGCGTTCTCGAGTTATCGTGAGGACGGACGGACGGACATGCAAAAATTAAAATAACTTTTAATTTTATGCATGGCTGTCTAATCCATTTTGCTCTACCATCATTATTTCCTTAAGATTTCATCTAGGGTATAAAAATGGCAGACAATTTTGGCTGTCGCGAAGGTGGTGGCAGATGACACTAGAGACATACGTAAATGTGTATAACTTACGCATACCAGGATAACTCGAGAGCGCGTTTACTTAGAGTGCAGAAATTTTGCACGCATGCTTTAAAAAAAAAACAAAGTTGGATCGATCGGGCAACTCCATCGTAGGTTGCAATACAAAAATTTAGTTTTTTTTTTTATTATATTGTATATTTGGGCACTGCCTTAGAACGCGTCAAAAGAGCACTAAACCGGGCCACCTCTTCTTGGTGTTGTCATATAAAATTTTTAAAAAAACACAAAATTGGATCGATCGGGCAACTCCATCGTAGGTTGCAATACAAAAATTTAGTTTTTTTTTTATTATATTGTATATTTGGGCACTGCCTTAGAACGCGTCAAAAGAGCACTAAACCGGGCCCTCTTCTTGGTGTTGTCATATAAAATTCTTGGTTTTCCCTTTATTTAACTTTTATTTTCATTTAGGGTATAATATTATTGGTCTTAAATCAATTATAACGTTTTCTCTTGTTTTAGTTTCATTTCTTTTTAGGTCACTCAATTTTGTTGTTTGGGACCTTTTCATAAGTCAAACCACAGGTCGAACCAAGACCAAGGTTCGACTTTGCCGCTTAATTTTTACTGTTTCGTTGTACTTGTTATTTGAAAAAAATGTATAAATTTACCAGGAGATAAATTATATTATTGTAATAAATATAAAAATAAGTTGAATAATTCTGAAGGCTTCTATGTCAGCTTTATGCTTATGACAGGAATGGGGTATTGATATCTAAATTTCCGAATATCTAGATATCAAAGTACCCCTGACAGACATAAAAAGAGGATTGATGTGACAAACTGTACTTTGACATAGTGGTGGGAAAAATCGATCATTTTGGTGACTCGGGTCATATGAGTCTTTTGGTATAAGAGACTCATGTAAAAGATTCGGTTATTTGGGTCATTTGAATCAGTTGGGAATATCCATCTAATACTCTAAAATTACCTACCTCACCGAATCGTTCATGTCAGAGCAACGCTCAAATCTAAAAGTGCGTTTAGTTTATCAATTTTGCAGACGCTCGCGACTGATCAAAATTGTGCCTTTGTAACTGGTCAACTTCTGAAATGTGGCATGGCAAGGCAACCCGGTTGGCCTAAAAGCAACTAGGTATTTCGCAAATGAAAAATTGCTGCTTTCTCTGAATGATTAAAACAGTCTTCCCTGCTGCAGAAATTTGTATTTGTTTCAATTTACTTTATTCTTTAGTCATAGAAATAACTTTTACTCAAGAAAAACCCTTCTAAGGAAATGAAAATTACAAATCTATAAAACAAATCTAAATTAGTTGGCTCTAAGTATGTGTGTATGCATGAGCCAAGTTGGTCGTGGCAGGTAGAGCAAGAAAGTATATAATAATATTATACCTATAAAGATTATCCATCATGTTTCTTAAATACTTGCATTAGCTTGGCACCCATTTGCACCCTTGTGAATATGCAAAAGGGAGGTAAATACCATAACTACGTTTGGCGATAGGGTTAGCAGTTGAGGGACTAGAACAATAAAAATTAATTCAGAAAGAATACCTTGCTGGCTGCCTAGTAGCAACTTTTTGTTGTTTCTTTCTCTGCCGAAACAGAATTGTGGGTGGAATATATACTCGTACAATGTGAACTAGGTGCAAAAGTTTTATTTCAATGTGAAAAACTATTAGCTGACGATCTAGCTGTATGCGGAAGCCTGTAAATAAAAAGTTTAAGATCGGTTGGAAATATGGCTGTAACAAATAAGTCAAGAAAAGTAGTTTCTTTTCTCCTTGAGTATAGTGACCGATTAACCGATATGATTTTGAACGGTAACAATTAATTGTAAATATACGACAAATTCAAGATTTGGAACGAAAAAAGAAAAATATTGCGTTATTTTGCAATAAGATCCTGGTTGAGGTGCAAAATGTGTCGGCGGATGTGGTGTCTCAATTCACAATTTTGTGTGAAACGAAGAAAAGTTTGGTCGAAGGTTTGTTTAAAATAACAAAATTGTAATGGAATAATTTATTAACTCTGTGGAGTTTAATATTTCCCCTTTTTTTTATTACTTTTCCCGGAAAATGTTTGGTTCTTCCTCTTTTTTTCGCTTTTTCGGGTAAGCACAGACACATTATCATATTATTATCAACAACTAGATATCGCTGCATAACGTAAGAAGTGACGATGATCAGGCTATACCACTGGGCATATAACAATGTAGTGAGCGATTTACTATTTCATGTGGCACAAATGTTGTGTTTCTATATATTATGATTTGAGCACCCTTTAAAACGTTTGCTACATAAAAAACATGTAAAACTCAACCAATCAGATGAAATTTTACACCTGAAAATCGAATTAAATTAAATTAATCGCTAATAAGCAGTTTTATAAGAAAGTAAACTCATTTCCACTTTAATTTTAAAGGGGTTATTTTTACCTGGCATGGTAAACATTATCTTTACCTTATTATACCCTAGATGAAATCATAGGGGTATACTAAGTTTGTCATTCCGTTTGTAACACCTCGAAATAATGATGGTAGAGCAAAATGGATTGGACACCCATTCATAATATTAAAAGTTATTTCGATTTTTGCATGTCCGTCCGTCCGTCTGTGCGCACGATAACTCGAGAACGCGTATACTTAAAGAACTGAAAGTTTGTACACGGATTTAAAAAAAAAAAGTAAAATTAAGTTCGAAGATGAGACAAATCGGGCAACTCCTTCGTGGGGTTGCCATATAAAAATTTCGTTTTCCGCTATATATTTGGACACTGCCTGAGAACGCATCGACGTAGAGAGCTGAAATTTCGTACATGATGTTTTTACTACATTAGCAAATAAAATGTCAAAGATGGACTAAATCGGGGAACTCCTTCTTGGTGTTGCCATATACAAATTTCGGTTTTTTACGTATACTTTGAAAACGATCAGTCCAAGACATTTTTATTGTACTAAAAACTTCTACAGAATACGAAATCCTATAAAATTGGTTATTACCATTTTTTCTGTGCGACAAACTGTTCTAGAAATATATGCGAAAAACAACTTCAAAATCAATACTTGAATAGATCGGTGACCATACGAAATTTAATACGGGCATTCATCTAGGGTATCATAAGAATTGGTCTTAGACCAATTCTAGCTTTTTTACTTGTTCTTCCTGCGTTGATTGCATTTGTAGTCAACTTAGCAACATCAAATTATGTTGGTAGCTCCAACTGTGCCACAGCGCGAAAGAGAAAACTATTAAATTTATGCCATTCTTTCCTATGGGAAAATGACAATACGTTCAGTCCATTTTATAGTTCAGTGGGCTATACCCAGAAATTTTTGAGGATATTTATATCTAATCTATACCCACTAGCTTTTCTGGATATATTGGGAGTATTTGATGACACACATGGTGTATAAGAGCGATATGCCGCATATCTAGCATTAAGTAGCATTTCTATGATGCGCTTTGTAAGTACATAGTTCAAATAAGTATAATTTCATACAGAATTAGTTACAATATAAAATAAATTCTCATCTTTAATTGCACATTTCTGCCCCAACTTTCCTTGAAACTGATTTCTAGACATTACCTTCTATATTTTAGAAATTTTTCAAGTATTACCTAGCTATAAGTAATTCAAATAAATTACGAGTACTATTCAAATGGGTTATCTATTATTGTAGTTCATATCATCAGATAAAAGCGAACTGCAGATAGAATAGAAACAAGTAAAAAAGCTGGAATTGGTCTAAGACCAATTCTTATGATACCCTAGATGAATGCTTGTATGAAATTTCGTATTGCCACCCTTCTGTACAAGTTTGATTTTTGAAGCTGTTTTTCGCATATATTTCTAGAACGGTTTGTCGGACAGAAAAAATGATTATAACCATTTTTATAGGATTTCGTATTCTGAAGAAGTTTTTAGTACAATAAAAACGTCTTGGACTGATCGTTTTCATCGTTTGGTAGCTTGTATATTATTAACAAATTTGCCTTAGGTTTTTATTTACTTGCTAATCTCTATCATCGATGCAAATCAAAAACATTGTGTATTAATAAATATATGCCAGCTGTTTGGTAAGGGAACAATACATTTTCAGACTGGTGCTGAGATGTGTACTTACATAAAGCTAATACTTCTGCACAATGCACAATGGTTGGGAAACTAGCTACTGTTCGCCCATTTACTTACGTATCATATTTAATAGTTCCCTCTTATGGGAGAAATTTTGAGTTTTTTTTTTGTAATTAAAATTCTAAAATTCATTTTTCAATAGTTTGTTCTAAGCTGGCCTACTTCATAAATATACTGTGCCCTAGATGAATACCCGTATGAAATTTCGTATTGTCACCCTTCTGTGCAAGTTTGATTTTTGAAGTGGTTTTTCGAATATATTTCTAGAACGGTTTGTCGGACAGAAAAAATGATTATAACCAATTTTATAGGATTTCCTATTCTGAAGAAGTTTTTAGTACAATAAAAATGTCTTCGACTATGATCGTTTTCACAATATACGTAAAAAACCAAAATTTTTATATGGCAACACCAAGAAGGGCTTGCTCGATTTAGTCTATTTTTGAAATTTTATTTTCTATTACTATGAAAACACCACGTACCAAATTTCAGCTCTCTATATCGATGTGTTCTCAGGCAGTGTTCAAATATATAGTGGAAAACGAAAGTTTTGTATGGCAATCCCACGAAGGAGTTGCCCCATTTGTCTCATTTTTGAACTTAATTTTACTTTTTTCTTTTTTTTAAAGTCCGTGTACAAAATTTCAGCTCTCTAAGTATACGCGTTCTCGAGTTATCGTGCGCACAGACGGACGGACATGCAAAAATCAAAATAACTTTTAATATTATGCGTGGGTGTCCAATCCATTTTGCTCTACCATCATTATTTCGAGGTGTTACAAACGGAATGACAAACTTAGTATACCCCTATAGATTTCATCTAGGGTATAAAAAGCGAAAAGAAATTAAGTGCTTATTGTTCTCAGTTCTCTACAGTTGGTGTAGCATACATCAATAAGAGTATTTGTACACAATCATTATTATTTTCGCATGTATACATTTTGTAATCCTACTGAAATGTTGTATCCGAGCACTTTTTCTATGACCTGTTTCTTTGAACATTAAAACTTTTTATTTCGTAGAAATGCAATTTATAGTTTGTGGCGTAAAGAAGGGAAGAAACAGTGAAGTCTACTTAAGATGCTTGGCGTCAGTTGAGAGCGGAAACTTTACTGAAACTCAACTCTATAAAAAAAAGTTTACTCCTGTACCCACGTATACATTTTGTGTGTGCTACAAGAATACCCACATAGTTTCACTGGATAATTTCAGGGAAATTTTTGTTCATTTATATGTATTGTATCTATTTATATAGATACTACTGTACTATTTATATAGATACTACTGTACTATTTATATAGATACTACTGTACTATTTATATAGATACTACTGTACTATTTATATAGATACTACTGTACTATTTATATAGATACTACTGTACTATTTATATAGATACTACTGTACTATTTATATAGATACTACTGTACTATATTTATAAATATATATGTTTGTACATAAATGCAATGAAATGGAAAATTCTTTTACTAAACCAAGAGTTTTTCTTTCTTCTAGGAATGCAAGTATGTCAAGGACTATTAAGGTATTTTTTTTTCTGGCATTGCAGTTTATATAAAACTGTATTATAAATGTTTAATTTTAAGTAACATGGTTGTATTATTTACTTAAAACAGACAAAAGTATTGTAAAGTTTATTTATTGTTAGTACATTAATAATACAAATCCCTTTTAGGCCAAGTTTAAGGACAACCGTGCAGTATTGATTTAGGAGTCGAATAGGTTCCCGAGATAATCAACAAAGAAAAATTTAAAAGTAATTTCATATCCTCTGCATTATATCATAGATGTTAATGTTGAGTAGGGGCGACTAGGCCTCCAGGACCTTGCGACCACCGCGACCATAGTTGGTCTATTGTGCCTTCCCCTAAAGAGTTTAGGCAAAATCGAGTCTTTTAAATAGCTCGATTATTGCTTTTGGAGTTAGATTGAACACGTTATCTGGAGAGATAATTGTTCTTCCAGTGATTTGCAGCCTTAGACCTGCAAGTGCTGGGCACTCACATATGACGTGCATCGAGGTTTCGTCATCCTGTTCGCACAGTCGACACAGTTCACTGTCATATATCATAGATTGTACAAGAACTAGATGGCGCATGGCATACTAGAACAGAGTATACAGATTGTGAAATTGTGCATTCGGGAATAGATCATAACATGTTTTAGAGCATGCCGAAAGAAATTGTTTTTATAATAGCAGTTTTGTATACATTTGATCGACTTCCTCAACACTTCAGATTCGAAAAAATATGAATGACTCGCCGCCGTATACATCATTTCAAATGTTGTGGTCCATTCCCGAATTATCGAAATGGTCGAGTCTTAGGAAAAGTGAATTTCTGAATATACATTTCATTTACGCTTAAATAATAAATATGCGTTCCTTGTTTTAATAAATGTGAATTATTTTCCATTATTTTCATTATCATTTCGGTAAAATTAGTAGAAATAAATTTTAATTTTAATCCATACTTTATTTATAAAAGTATAATCAAACAAGCGCCTTAAATAGCAATTCAAAAATGTCAATAAGAAAGCAAGTCCAAAGTCAATCACGAATTGGCACAGCTCTGGAATTTAATAAATACAAAATTATGAAACTAATTGTTGGCGTCCCATTTGGATTGTTAGATCCGGAAAATTGATTCTACAGGGTGTTTCCGCCTACGAGTTCAATAGAGCAAGAGGTGATAGTACTAACCTAAGGCATACAAAAAATTGTATATTATGTGGCAGGGGGAGTTACATAATAATTAATTAATAGCTCTTTAACGTTTACTGAGAGAAAATAGTGTGTAAAAGGTCAAGTTAAGGTCGTAGTCTGGTAACTTGCACGTTTTTTAATGCTTTTTTCAGGAATTTTTTTTAGGGGAAAATAAAATTCAATCGGTTTGATTTTTTATGTTATTAATACAAAAACTGTGTTTTTTTTAAAATTTTTTGTATAGTTTTGTAGTACTGAAGTGAGGGTCTCAAAAAAAAAACAAAAAAGGTAGGTGGCTGGCCGTGGTGATTCCGCCACTTATTGTTCTGTAAGCTTGTCATTCTGGTTGGAACTAAACAATTTTGTTGAAAAACAACAAAATGGTGGGCTTCGAAAAAAAAAGTGACTTTTTTTTGGGGAAATCGGGCTGTAAATTGGAAAGTTAGGAACGAAAAAAAAATATCCTAGATCCTGCGAGAGCTATTGATGAGTAGAATAACATATCCAAATTTCAGCCTAATCGATTGGATAGAAAATTTTTTATTACCCCGACCGACCGTAAAAACGTTGTATTGAGAAAAACGCGTTTAAAGTTTCCTTTCCAATCCATTTTTACGCTCTTCGAAGGTGTTTACGCACAAAGTAACGATCGTATCCTTATTATTATTATCTTTATTTTCAATTATGTTTCCTCTTACTAAAACCTTAAAACTGTAGTTTTCTCTTAAGACATTTTGGCTTCTATGCATTTCTCTCCTTTGATTTTTAGTGGTCCTTCTGGTATCATTTTGGAAAAGCTCAGTCTCATCAATGACGTTTCATCATCCCTGTATTTTTCACATTATTTTGGTCCACAAATTTTTTGCAGCCAGTTCACTACTGTTCCAAGCAACGAGCGTATACTAACGTGTATACAATAGACTATACTAAAGTGTATACAGAGATTACCCATCAGAGCACTGACATGCATAACATGGACCGCTGACACCACTGAAATCGCTTACATTATCATGGGACCACTTTTCTATAGTTGTCTCTTTTTGGTTTAACGACTGGATTCCACTGAACTTCAAATAATAAATTCTATACAAAATCCACCAGAGTCTAATTTTCAGTTCAATGGTTTTCCACATGAATATTAGAAATAGATGGAAATACAATATTTGTAATTCTTTCTCTGTCCCCCATAGCTACTTTTAGGGACAGGCTGAAAAAAATTGCGTAAATTTATTTCTTTAAAACTCAAGTTTAAAAAATATTTGGGATAGGCAGACAAAAATTGCTTAATTATCTGATTTTATGGGTACTAGTTTTTTAGCCATTTTCACTGTATACGTTCAAGAAAAAGTGCAAAAAAACCCAGAAGAGACTACATTTTGAGTATAGAGTATAATTGAACATTTTAAATTGTAAAGGATTATGCGAAAAAGCAGGCCCTATATCTGACATGACCCTAGCACATTTCAGGTTTTGAGAAGCTGAAAAAATTAAGTATCTGCCATTCCATACTGAGATATCCCAATTTCGAGAAAAGATTTAAGTTTGTTACAGATGCCAGAAATTCAGCAATTGGAGGGGCACCCCATTTGCTATCCGACTAAAACGCTTAACGATCACGAAAAAAATTACTCAACAATCGAAAAATAATTGCTTGCTATAGTATGGGGAGCGAGAGAGAGTATTCATAGATATGAAAGATGTAGAACAGGAAATAGACTACATTTCTAAGGCGTTCGTCCTTTTTTTGTTCTTCCATTCTTCGATTTATGTCGAACGCAATATTTCGACTATTTCTCATAAAATAATTTCAATTATTCCTATACTGCAGTTTCTACATCTTTTGTTTATTACTTCACATGAAATTTACACTCAAGATTTCTACAACAACATTTTCAGAATAAACTCAGAAATTTATTTTTATTGAAACTGATATTTGTTTTATAACTTTCTTTAATTTTTCGAAACCAATACACTTCACTTTATTTGTTACTTTTATTTTATTTTTTTAGAACAATACACTTCACTTTTGATTGGTTTTCAGTTGAATTAGATTTTCTTTTATATTCACATATGTTAATTTAAAGCTGAATAGCTTCGTTTCTCCTCACCCCGAAATTTTGTCGAAGTACTGCATTAACCATTCGTTCGCACAAATTGAGAGTGGGCAAGAAAAAAAACTTAATTTTAATTTCTCGACTTCGTAGTCACTCGATTGCAGATCTTTGATTGCAATCCTAACGGGTGCGTCAATTAAATATAGTGAAGATTTAATTGATAGAAAATTGGATAGAAAAATAAATAATAATAAAGAAAAAACACAATTTATATTGCTGTAATTAACTTTTATTATAGTAATCCGAGGTTGAACTTTTGTTCAACCTTTCAGTTCAAATGTTAGTACAGAACTCACTCTCTTATCTTTTTCGTAAAGATTTACAAAATTTATTGTCTACAGGAAATTCCATTTGACTCTTGCATAAAAATGTTGACACTGTGAGAACTCTGAACTAAATTTTAGCGTTCTGTGAGAACGAGAAAATTTATTGTAACATGATATTTTTGTTTTGTATTTTTTAGTTTGCGGTAATGTAAAATATGTCACTTAGTATTTGTCTAATCCAATGAGAGTATTTCTCTATGATTTCTTCTATGGTATTTAATTTTGTTGTGTTGGGGTTAGATTCTAATCTAACTCGCGTTCCTCTGGCAACAACTGGGTTTGTCGAAAATCCCCTCCCACAACTACCACTTTCCCTCCAAATGGCAGCTCATTTGCGGAAATTTTTTTGCAGAAGCTTGTTGTTGCATCTGAGTCCATGCTTTGAAGGCATTGTTATTTCATCTATAACTATAAGGCCTGCCTATCTCAAAACTTCAGCTTCGGGGGAATTGAGACACATCGATGAAACAGAAGTATTGAGAGAAGCGGAAGATTAACAAGGTATGGGCCGAATTATCTGCCAATTGGTTGCTTGCCTCATTTGGCGACAATTATCACAAATTTGTTCGTCTCAATTTCAATCGTCCTTATCAAAGTGAAAAAAATTTTCTATTTGGAAATTTCTTTGTTTTCCCACTAGCACATAATTACTATTTCTGAAGGGATTTAAACGAAGAAACTAATGTTTTGTTAAATATTTTAATATATTCAAAACGTATTTCAGTCAATAAAATACGAAAAACTCAAAACAAATTCGCTGGAAATGCGATTGTCACCTCATGACGTAGCAACACAAAAAATTCCTCTTGATTCGGCCATACCTTGCTATCTTTGTATGCTGTTCGTCCACCTTTCATCAGAGTTGCTGCTATTTTAGTTACAAAAACAAACTGCTTAGATTTATATGCTGGGACTCGTCCACTGTTCTGGGCTTTTCTTATATTTATATTATGATTAATGAGTTCAAGATAGGCAGCAAGGATTCTAATTTTTGATTTCTAATTGGGTCAAGCAAAACTCATAGAAGTAATAGTTTTCTTAGTATTCTCTTTTACATTATATGATTCTAAACATCCAGTAAAAACAAAATGTTGTTCCTATAAATTAGGAATAATTTTCTACTTTGATAAATTTAGGAGACGCTTTTGTAAACGAATATAATTCTGACTTTGTGCTATTTAAAAGCTCTTCTATGAAAACAAACAAACACAAGAGATATACCCAAAAGTGCAACACTTTAAAAATTTGTTTGAGGTGAAAATAGTATGCATCATGCCAGAACTTAAAAAAAAATTATTATTAATTTTCCTACAGTCTATACATTTTTTGTGCTAGGCCATAAAATACAAGATATCTCCCCTTCTTTCATACTGTATAATTGCAACATATACTCAAAATCCTTAAATCCCGGAAGACACGAGATGTAAGTGGATGCTATACACCTCGTGAAATATCTTCGGAATAATGCATATGAAGAAAAGAAGCCACCATTTTGGCCGAAGCCTCTTAAGATTGAAATACAAAGAAGAAAAACATAAAGAACAACTTTAAAAAGTACTTTGAGTAAGCACTACTTCAGTTCACTTTGCGGAGGGGTCAAGTTGGTAGCAAAAATACACTACACGCGCATAGTGTTTCGTATTCATTCATTCATTCTGATGGCAAGGATACCATGACATACGATCTCCTTTAATTGTGAATATGTGAGTTTTTGTACCCATTTTTGCGGATAAGGGAACATGCATACAAGCATAAATATAAATATTAAATTATTTTCCCTTGCCATTCGTATTGCTTATTTCCATAAAATATAAAACGATTTCCCTGCAGTAATGCTACAGGTTCAAAAATATCCCATAAAACATAAATAAACAATAGAATTTGTTATCTTTTGCCTAAAATATGCTATGTAGGAGGACTTGGTTATGTTTAAAACAATATAGATGCAAGTAAAATTTATCAAAACAAGGAGGGCTTAAATTTAAAGTGCTGTAGTACATAGATGTGAATTAAACGATTTAATGTTCGAAGTATATGTTGCTATATGAAATGTTTGGCTATTAATAATTTATATACCATTATATGTATATTATACAGATATTTCTCAACCAAAATATCTTATTGTATATCACGTTATTCCCTCTTATGAGCTTATGAAAGAATTCTATGAGCAGTTTTTTAGAGCACGCAAACCGCAATAAAGTAAGAAATTAGACCACGATATTTGCAATCCTACGCAACTACGATTGAAAACGATACGCTGGATTATTTGTTCACACGAATATCCACTTTTACTAAAATCCACCGCTTCATCGCAAGATGTTTTCGATTTTTATCCCTGTGCATAAAATCAGACACAATTTTCAAAACTGATTGGTTGACCACGGTGGAACTAGAGAAAGCTCGCATCATATGCATCTAGTGGACTCAATCCTACATACTTGATAAGGATACAATTTCCTTGAAGAAGAAGGGTGTAGTTTAACCGACAAGCTCACTGCGTACTCATAGCCCATTCCTGGATTTCAACAACATTATCCGAGTGGAAGGAAGATTAAATAATTTTCATTGTTGATACAAAACATCCTATAATTCTTCCCAAGGATCACATTTTCACGAAACTCTTAATAGAACATCTGCATCAGAAACACTTCCATGCCGGAACCCTCTTTTGCTCAACATAATTCGTTAAATGTATTGGATAATCTCAGCTAGAACTGTTGTCAAAAGAGCCATCAATAAATGTATAATCTGAATTCGACACAGAGCCTTTGTTTCACAGCAACTCATGGCAAATCTTCCTTACTAACGTGTCTCATTCACCAGAGCTTTTGAAAACGTTGATGTCGATTATGCTGGAACAATAATGAAGAAAAGGCGGGAGAAGCACAAAGGGCTATATGTGTCTGTTTACTTGTTTCAGTACAAGAGCTCTACATTTAGAAGTAGTGAGTGAACTAACTTCAGATGCCTTTCTTGAATGTCTAATCCAGAAGAGGTTTATCGGTCACTATATACAATGGAACTAATTTTGTTGGAGCAATTCGTCAAATAACTGATACATATATAGAACTATTTTCTGTAACTCAATCTCATTGTAGGCTTTTTAAGAGCTAATAAGGTTACCTGACATTTCACACCTCCATCAGCTCCCCACTTTTGTAGTAGTTGGGAATCCAGAGTAAAATTTGTCAAAAGTTATTTACGACGAACAATCGGTGAATCAAAATTCACTTACGAAGAGCTATCAACTTTCCTTGCTCAAGTAGAAGACTTGCGATGAATCCAACCTTGGCCTTCTAACTCCGGCTCATTTCTTAATTGGCCAGCCTATGATTGCACCTTGAACCATCAGTAGATTCCGCATCACTCTCATCTATCACACGATGGCGCCTGCTACGAAAAAAGCATCAGGATTTCTGGAGACGCTGACATGTTGAATATTTGACGATTTTACAAAAACGCCCAAAATGGACCAACATAGAAGAAAACCTAGCTGTTGGAAATTTAGTCATTGTCAAGGAGGACAACCTGCCCTTAGCGCTTGCGTCCTTGGTCGAGTAACTGCTGTTCATCCCGGACTAGACAACTTAATCAGAGTCGTTACTGTCAAGATGGTTATAGGGGAGATTAAGAGACCTACCACAAAACATTGTAGATTGTCAGTCTGTTAAGATGCTTCTTGCCGGGGGGAGAATGTTGGAGAATTCAAATAAATAAAAAAATAAAAAAAGTTATTTAACCGTTCACAATTTTTGTTCTTATCAAAACACTCTGTATGTACGCTGTAAAAAAGTTGTTACAAGACGGCTAGAGGAGGGTATTGAATAAATAACTAATAAGGAAACGCATATCGGATGAAAACCTAAGGCACTCGCCGAAATGTATTATATCGAATTCTTTTCAACGAGTTCTATACCGGTGCAGTGCAGCTTTACGTGTTTTTGTTTTTGTAATGCAATAACAAAATACGTAAAGCTGCACTGCACCGGTGGAGAACTCGTTGAAAAGAATTCAACATAAGTGTGCTGTGTTTGTATTCCTTTCGTCATGGCAGTAATGAAATCCTGACATTTTGAAGGGGGACATTTTTTATAATCCGAATTGCTAGGTATGTAAAATAAACAAATTTTTAGCGCCCCTTATTTTCAGGTAATATTTCTTGGCGTTGCCTTTGTATGACTTACATAATTTAGGCAGCAATTACAATTGGATAAAATATGAACTGACGGAAAATAGGCAGTAGGCCCTCTTGTCCTTTTCCTCCCCCGACCATAGGTCATACTGCCATTGAATTGCTTAAACACGTACACTGTATTCGCACGATACCCCGCTTCCTTATTAGTTATTTATTCAATGAATCAAATAAGTCAAGGTGCTCTTATCCGTCGGTCCGCACGATAAATCGAAAGGCCTTCACTTAGAATGGTGAAATTGTGCACACAGGCTTTTTTTTTAAAAAAAAAAAAGTAAATTTAAGTTCGAAAATGAAATAAGTCGGGCAACTCCGTCGTAGGATTGCCAATTGAAAATTTCGTTTTTCACTATATATTTGAACACGTCGACCTAGAGAGCTGAAATTTTGTACACAGTGTTTTCATAAAAATAGTAAATAAAATTTCAACAAATGAACTAAATCGGGCAACCCCTTCTTGGTGTTGCCGTATACAGAATTTTGGGTTTTCACTTTATTTAATTTCTTCTTGTGTTTTGTTTTTATTTCAATCATTTTGTTACAGTGACAAAGTCTATACCTTTATGGACATATTCTTTGTAATTTGTAAAAATATTTCACCTTTGAAAATCGCATTTTGAGAACAGTTCGTACACTACATGGCCCCCTTAAGTTGTAGTCACTAGAAAAAGAATCGATTGTAGGTTATGTTACAGTAGAAAAAATATAACCGCGCGGCCTTTTTCCTTACAAAAAAAAAAAGAAAAAGAAAAAAAAATTGCGTGAAGTCAAAAAATTGGAGTTCCGGGTCCGAATTTTCGTTTTGAAAACTTTATAAAAAAAGAATTTTTTAAAACGACTTTCAATGCAATAAGTACATAACTAAGTTTCCTTAAATTTAAAAAAAAAATCGAGGAAAAAAATTGTCTAATTAAAAAATTATGACAGAAAACGTTGAATCAGTTTTCCTGAAATTAAAAACCAACCAAACCACCACTATTTTCGTTTTGAGCAACCTCTAAACATTATTGAATTACACTGAAATTTTGCATAGAAGTTTTAAATTACATTAAGTGACGCATACAAGGCGAACATGTTATCCAACTTGGTGTATCACACATAAAAGCTTTTTCTGCACACACTGTCAAACATCAGGAGAGAAACAAATATCAGGAGCTGCTAGAACTGTTAACTATTATCTTTTCTTCAATAGAGTTCACTTAAGATTCAAGATCGACGAATGCGTGACAAACATTGCCCTATACGGTACAATATGTTGCCAAACATGTAGCCCCGTCCCTAAAAATCAAATTAACTTGGTCCAACAGCTTGACATACTGCGTGTCACACCGTCAAACAGGCACATACACGGTCAAATCTGGGTGACAACATCGTTGTCCTACTTGGGTGGGCCAACATGCGTGATTCAAAATGAGCGTTTAGACATTTTAACACTTTTGTTTTTTAGGCCACCATAATATACATACCAACATATACGTCTCATACTGGTTTATATTGCCGATAAATATAAACTCCTTCTCAAATCATCGATAAATATTAACAGCCACTTCACTACGTCAATAACAAAGATAACCTATCAATAGCTTCCGCAGCAATCCCTTGTAAAAATTTCCAAAACTATTTAGCATTCTGCTTTGAAAATGATTGAAGAATATATTAGTTGAAAACAAGCAAAAAACTGGAACAATACTTGAATGGAGCCCTTAAGTAGTTCTCTTTCCTCTTGACCTATTCTCTATCGTCACTTTAGGTACTATCCTATCAGCGACCATAAATGCTGAAATCTATGTGCGCCTCTTGTATTGAATTATCGGAGAGCAAAAGTGGGCTTGAAAATAAGAAAGGTTGATATTACGACCAAGCAGAGGGGGCATATTAAACAGAATGATTTCCTTCCTGTAAATATTATCGTTATTTCATTTACACTCTGCACAACAGTCATAACATATACATATGTTATTTATCTGGCACTCGTGCTAGCATACTCCAGGTATGCGGTAACTGAATTTTAATCCCACGTGTTCGATTATATCACAAGCTGACTGTGTCTAGAAAAAATGCTGAGCTGTTCTGAATGTTTAATGAAAGCGAGTGCAGTATCCGTCATATATTTTCGTATTAAAAATCAGTCAGTTAAATCGTGTCACTTCCGAGTGCAATTTACACCTTTGATGAAGTGAAGCGTACATAAACTGACTCGTCACTGGCCTTTGTAATTAAATGCAAGGCATGGATGCATTTTGGAGGTTGTGATGCATTCTATGCCCCAGAATATAGAAAATCTATACGGAATGTATAAATATTAATAGAACGGAAGGATATGGGTACAGGGATTTTGTTTCTATGTTCGATATCCAATAGTATAAGTAATTCTAAATGACAAATTCGGCCCCTTGTAAATGACTGAATAAATTTGTGCTCACTGTACGAGTATGTGCTGCAATTCAAGTCATGAGAATTGTATGGGAATGAAGAAAGAAAACATTTGGAGGGTGCATAGAGAATCTTAATGTGGCGGCGCCTCTTTGACGTATTGGGGGCCGGGAAGATTTGTTTAGACACTTGAATTCTAATTAAAGTTGAAGAGTTCATTGCCTGTAGACGAGAGGGAGGAATTTCGTCTCTCTACCACTAAGCCATTAACACATTATTCGGGAAATTCGATGTGTTGAAACTTTGTAGTACAAAATAACTACATGGTTTTAGATAGATTGTTAAAGATGAAGCTCTTTTTCATAATGATTTTATAGGTTTGGAAAATACTTTAAAATACTTGGTCTACTTGATATATGTATTCTATTTTAAGCAATTGGATTGAGTTATATTTACGTAAATGATATAATATGTAGGTTAATAGAACACGTATTGTAATCGGTGTTTAGTTAGATTTAGATGAATTAAGTGGAGCGAATAGTCTGTGCACTGCATGTGGCTTATTACCACCACTACTTTTATAGTTCCCCCAGTAGTCCTATTCTCCCTAAGAGGAGCAATATATTTTTGGATGAAATTTTCTCCAAGGTGCGAACTAAATGCCTGAAATTTAGGTTGTGCTCCGATGTTTCATTTCCTTTGAGACACAGTCTACACACAACAGTGGGGAATATGGCCATCCGATGCAGGTGTTTGTTAATTTTACAATGGTTGAGATTTCTTGTAATAATTCTAATCTGATTTCTAGACAATCTCAAGATATCCAGGCTCATATTTTATGAGGATCGTTTGATGAATCTTTTTGCTTGTCTAGACCTATTGCTATCTGGTTCAGTTGGTTATGAATCCAATTTTTTAAGCAGTGCGTCTGCTTTATTGTTTCCATCAATTCCCGAGTGTCTTGGTACCCACTGAGTCCTGTACCAAGACCTGTTAATGCTTGGATGAGTTCTCACATTAACTTCAGTTGCCTGGAATATTGAAGCGTATTTTTCTAGGCTTTGATAACAGTTATCTCGTAATTTTACACCATATATTCTTCCATTTTCAGTTTTACGGTATACCAAATTAGGGCTTCATTTTCTAGATTTGTATATATTTGGTATTCTTATCTTGAATGATACACGATGATTATTTAACTGCAATGTTTTCTGTTATCATATAGAGTATGGATTTTTTTTATTGGTTTTGTTATAATGCGTAGACTTTTTTAGAACCATTCGCTATATCCATCTGCCAGGGTTTTAAAAACCATCAGTCCAGCCTCTTTTTCAACAATTTTTTTGAGTGCTAGTAGATTTAATAGTGTCTTTACATCGATAGCAGAAGTTGTACGCATAACGCCATGACAGGCTACCCTTTGGAATTTCATTAGTTTCCTGATGGTTGTATTTTCTGTGCACTTATTCCACCGTGCTACTGAAGTAATGTAGGTGGTCATGAATCTAAATATTGGTTTGTAAAGCCAGATCATTATAGATGGCTTTTATCGCCATGTCTCACCGTTTCAATCACTCATGATGAAGGACCGAGAAACCTGGAATTTTCCATCTATCCTCAATGGAAAATTTGTCTGATACACGGATGCAAAACTGGGATGAGTGACAGGGCTATGGTGTGTAGTTATACACCTTGGCTTGGGATAACATTGAGCATGGGGAACCATGCTTCAGTGTTCCAGGACAATGCTTATGCCATATTGACTTGTGTTTAAGAGGATCTGAAGAGAACTGTTAACAATAATCTTTATCGCTGCAAGCAGTTAGGCAACAATTAGACCTATTTCATTTTCCGCGGTGAAATCAAAATTCGTGTGGAAATGCTAAAGGTCTTTACCAAACTGATTAGATCTATTCGTGTGAACCTGATTTGAATTCCGGGACATCAAGGTTTAACTGACAACAAAAACTCTTAATAGACAAGGTCCAGCTACACCTCTGGTCAGCGCAGAGCTATATATGGGTTGCCTTTGCAAAGGACGCCATACGCAAACGTGCATTAGAAGGCCACAGCTTGTACTAAATGATCATCGAGGGACAGAACTATGAAAAGTATTTCATCTGTCATGATATGACTTTGTCCGGAGGGTGACTGCTTTACATGTTTTGCGTGAAAACCCGGCGATAGTTAAGCGTAGAATGTCACCTTTTAAAAAACCACAGCTAGACCCTGGTGAGTTGGTGGAGAGACAGCTTCAATGTAGTGCCCACCAGTTTTCGCAGTTCCTCAGCTTCAGTTTACCTTTCTAGACTGTGAGTTTCTCACCGAGAATTATCCTGAGATATTTAGCTTCTTTGGTCATCAGGATCTCCTCACCTCGTTATATTCCTGGATGTTTTGCTGGGGTTGACTGATAGATTGTATACAACCCCGGTCTTCAACCAGCTTAGGGGCTTCTTGCAGCTTTCTAGAAAGAAGCGCTTGTATCTATCTTTGATGATATTTATTCACATATATTTCATTAGCGTAGCCTTGTGATTCAATTCAATTGTTATTTAGTTGAATTACATCAGCGACTACAAGAATTCATCCTTTGACAAACAATGAGGTCGATGTTATGGTTTTTCTCGATTTGACAAGCTAGGTGTTGTTGCTTTTCAATTCTTCACACAGTGCTACTCTATTAATTTCTTTGGCCCCTTACACTTACTCGGGGATTACATGTGTCCAGTAATGACTTTGACTGTAGATTTTACTCACCTCGACGGCCGGCGTTGCTTTTGATCAAATGATTTGTCAGTATATTTTCAAATGTCATCATACAGTGCAAATTTTACGATGCAATGTTTCTTACTACCTAGTACCTACTTAAAAATTTTATTTTTGTTTCGTTAATATTCTTCTAAAGAACGTGAAGGCCAGAAAGTTTAAATAGTATAAACGTAAACTTGAAACTCTATGATTTTTAATTTCGACTTCCGCCGTTTGTTTGACAATTCAATGACTAGTTAGTAATGACAAGAAGGTAAACAAGTCAGACTGACTATAGTTAGGAAAGAAGTAGAGTTTTAAACCCGTCGTGTAACCGACTGTATCAGTACTACTGGCGCGTGTAGGCCTCGGTTTACTTGTAAAATGCCTTAGCGTTGGATTTTTAAACACTCTTCTTCAGCCAATCAACAATGTTATTGAATTATCATTTCTATGTGAACACCGTCCAAATCTACCTTAGCCATGCATTTCATGTCCTCTAGCATGCTGGACCTTTAAATCTCATATATATGTGTGTATATATGTACAAGATTATAACATTTAAATTTTTGCGTGAATGCAAATTCGAGAATGGAGCAAATTTGTAAAAAAATTTCACTTTCTTTGCTCGGGATATTTCTGTTCTCTGGGTGCAAGTAGGTACGTACTAGAGCTTTCCAGAGGGGCTCTTTAGGAAATAAACGTTTAGTTCGTGTAAGAGATACACGTATAGAGGTTTATGTTTAAAAAGTAAACTATACGTAGAGTTCGAGTATTTGTGTATTTGTGCAGTTCAATTCATGCCTGAAAACTGAGGAGTTAGTACATTATCGAGGAAGAAGAGAGTGTTCAAAATCTTTTTACACATATGATGTAAACTAGGCATATTAATAATATTAATATTAATATATATATATATATATATTAATATTATTAATATTAAGTGTAAAACAAAGAGTTTGGAAACACTAATTGCGACTTCCATTCAGCTCTTATTGGGATCTCTGTCTTGCAATTGACAGTCAAGCACGCGACAGACTGCAGGATATAAAAAATGGATTTGAGTGGCACACTTATCCCAGTGTAACTTTAAGTACGATTCATTTTCCATATATTTACACCAGATGAAAATACATAAAGGGTTTTCCAATAAGAGGTGTTATTTTGATATTCAAAGAAAAATGCCATTTTTTGAGATAAATGATCGGATCTTTATTTCATTATAAAGAGGAATGTATGCCGTTAATAATGGAAAATAACATCAGCCAAATGACCACCGGCCATAAAAAATCATTAATCATCTGTGGATAGCGCAATCCATTCGCCGTAACTGTTGCTCCAGCCTCATTTTCGAAAAAGTAAGGTCCAATGACCCCGCGGGACCATAAACCGCACCAAACAGTCACACGTTGAGGATAGAGAGGGTTTTCAACAATAACTCTTGGGTTTTTCGAGCCCCAGATGCGACAATTTTGCTTGTTGACGAAGCCATCGAGGTGGAAATGGGCCTCATCACTCAAGATGAGTTTTCGATGGAATTCCGGATCATTTTCATGCATTTCAAAGACCCAATCAGCAAAGACTCGACGTTGTTGATGATCGGCCGGCTTGAGTTCTTGTGTTAACTGAACTTTATAAGCCTTAATACCCAAATCTTTATGCAAAATACGGTGTAATGAGGTTTGTGGAATGCCTAATTCCAAAGAACGACGAGGAATGGACAAACCTGGGTTTTCTTCAACACTTTCGGCTACAGCAGCAATATTCTCGGCTGTTCTTGAGCGACGTGCACGGGTTTTATTCTTCACATCACTAGCTTGTCCCGATAGCTCGAATTTTTCTACCAATTTCTGTATTGGTCGACAAGGTGCTTCACGACGACGCAAAATTGTTCGAGTTTTACGAACCGTCTCTGCCACATTTTCACCATTTTTATAGTGAATTTTAATAATTTCAATGCGTTGTTGAATCGTGTATCGTTCCATTTTTATTAATGGCGTAGTCAAATGTCAAAAAATGACAGCTCCAAAAGTGACATTTACCGAAATAGCGGGCTAATTAAAATAACACCTCTTATTGGAAAACCCTTTAGTATCAACTAGAAAATTACCCGAGGTTTCACCCTTTGTGTGTAGTATTAGTATATACTACATACCGGGTTCCAAAGACTGTTCTTATAAATATCTTGCCTCATACGGAACTCGAACTCACAATTCTCATTACTCTCTGTTTTTTCCTATTTCACTTCTAAATGAATGTAGCCCGCTTTTGTGGCACGGTTCCAAAGACTGTTCTTATAAATATCTTGCCTCATACGGAACTCGAACTCACAATTCTCATTACTCTGTTCCGTAGCGTATAGTTCTTTTTTAAATAATGAACAAGAATAAACATCAATTTTATTTTACTTTATTGATACACAAATATTTAAGACACGTATTCTTCATTAGTTGTACGACTGGCTGATCAGAGACGTCTCGCCTTCTATTTTTTCTAAAGCTCTTCTTTTCTTTTTTTCAGTCAAAAAAAAGCATACCTGATGTAAAAAAGTATATCTGCATTCTTTTATTTCTTTCAGTAAAAAAGGATATCTGATGTGAAAAAGTGTATCTGTATTTCCTAGTGAATAATGTATGCATGCTACACTACTGGCAGGGGAGTAGTGTAGCATGCATACATTATTCACTAGGAAATACAGATACACTTTTTCACATCAGATATCCTTTTATTTCTGACGTCTCGCCTTCTATTTTTTCTAAAGCTCTTCTTTTCTTTTTTTCAGTCAAAAAAAAGCATACCTGATGTAAAAAAGTATATCTGCATTCTTTTATTTCTTTCAGTAAAAAAGGATATCTGATGTGAAAAAGTGTATCTGTATTTCCTAGTGAATAATGTATGCATGCTACAACTCTCTGTTTTTTCCTATTTCACTTCTAAATGAATGTAGCCCGCTTTTGTGGCACATCGTTGCCATATCATTTCAATGTCTATTAGTTGATTATTATGTATGTTAAATGAGGTTGACATAGAAAATTATCCAACTTTTTTTAAAAAACAAAGTCCATTTCCACTCCGGGTGATTGCACGAGGTATGTAGTCTGTAACGTATCATAAGTCGTTCTTAATATGTATCAGATTTATTACTTAATGGCTCTGATTTACTCTATGCTTACCTAACGGATTTTTGAATTTATGAAGAAGGAGAATATTATGCCTAATCTACAATCCATGGTAAAACCACGTCGTCAAAACGATATCGTTTGCTGAAGAATGCATATAAATACACGAAATATGTAAGTAGTGGTAAGCTGCCAAATTAAACAGCTGTTAACCTGTCAATTATCATAAATGTAATTGGTTTCTCGATTTCATTACAAAATTATATCAAAGGAAGTATTTGGTATCAATAATTTATACTATAGTATAGTAAACTAAGAAATCGTTTGGAATAAGTCGAATAATATAAAATATTTCAAGACTGAAAGTACAAGTTCCAGTTTACAGCTGTTTTGTTCTAAATTCCTCTAAATGGTTCTAAATTATGCTGAATACACCTGAGGTATTACTACATCGTTTTTGCTGATTAACTACTACACAGAAGCTAGTGTTCATGTCGTCAAATGAATGAAAGAGAAGAAACATTTTTGCAAGCATGAATTTTCAAATGCAAGAGTGGGAAGCGAACAAAAAAATCCATGTCGTTTTGACGACGTGGTTTTACCATGCATTGTAGATTAGGCACTAAAGACAACATTCCACATCAATAATAACATCCAGTGTTGATTGTAAAGAATATTCTTTTTACAGATTGGATGCCTCATAATGCCTCTGTACAGATTGGAGGGGTGTGTAATGAATTTAACCACGTCCTTCTTTCCCAAAAGCGTCATAGGACAAACAATGGTTGATTCACAATGTTTCTAATTTTATTTGTTCATTGTTAACAAAAATTATCCCTTTATGGATATGCGTTCTATTTTTATACTTTCTGAGTAAAAAAAAATATATTTTACAGCGTAACGGATATGAATTCTCACATGAAGGGGTGAAATTTCATAAGTGGATATGCTTTAAGCATCCAAGGCAGCAATAATCCAACACTTGCGTTACCTAAATTGCGTTTCGAGATTACCTAAGTATACATTTAATCTAACATTTTTTATATGTAAATTATGTGTGTGAAACAATTTTTTGTATATACATATATATGTACATATATATATATACCTTGTGCAGATTCATCCTTATTTTGTCCCTTTACAAACCAGATTTCTCTTTCCTATTCATTTTTCGTTAAAGATATGCATAGTGTGTTCAGTGCAAACTGTTGGCCTTTTGTTCTATAAATATAGTCTCCAAATTGACAAACTTATCAACAAGGGTTGAAGGTTACTTAAAACAGCTTGGGGTGATTCGATAAAATCCTTGGATTATGGGTTATTGAAATATGGAAGTAAATGCGGTTAACGTTATATTAATTTCTGCACTCAAATAGCTGAATGTTTGAAAAAAGTTTTGGTCTAGTTGTTTTTGTAATTTGAAATGCTTAATTTTTTAGTATATGTACATAAACGAAAAACTGCGCCCAGTGAAATTAGTTAACAAAAGAAATTTCATGGATTATTTAAATTTTATTAACATTAAAACTAATATTTTAACATCAACATTGGAAAATTACAAAACTGTTTATTCTAAAAATAGCGTTACTTCCTCGATAGGTTTTTATATTCTATATGTTATTATTATATACATATGTATATACATATATATATTATATATATTTATATAATATAATATAATATTCTATATTTAATTTCCATCCATTTAAAATTTAAAAAGTTGTGCAGATCTCATTTGGTAAAAATATTTTCAAATTTTACATTTGAAAAAATTTGTACGTTATTATAGCAGCAATAGCGTGTTATAATTCTCCAGTTGTTAAGTTTCACCTAGGAAGTCGTTTTCCTTCGTATGGCATGAACCATTTTTATTTTTATTTGTGAAGAAAAATAAAACAATAATTATGACGTTATGTCATTTTGAAATAATAAAGGCGTTGTTTTGACTTAAATAACGTAAGTGATATACGTTACTTTAAGCAAAAATGAATACTGGTACAAATTACACCAAAGAGTTATACATACAGTGTGTTTCAGAATAAAAATGAAAATCATTACAGCAAATTTTGTATGAAAACTCCTTGCAACATTCACACTCTGGGTCTATTACGAAAATGCTTCATTTGCTGTCGCCTGGATGAACAACGATTAATTTAGTTTGCATTTTGCCTTGATTTTCCAATTTATTTATCAAAGTTTCTGTCAGAACATCAGGGCCCCATTCCACAAAACTATAAGTACTTGTACTACAAGTGTTTTTCAACAAGAGCAGAAATTTTGAGTACCAAAAAGCAATACTTGTAGAATTCATTGTACAATTGTTCAACGATATTTCTAAAAGTGGGAAATTTTGACTTGTACAACTTACTGTACCAGAAAACTACAATTCGACTTAAAAATCCAGTGAATTTTCTACCTATATTTTCAGACTAGTAGATTATCGTACAAGTCAGAAAAAAGAAAATTTTGATACTGAAAATAATAATTTTTATATTTTTCGATTAAACTACATTCATTTCCATACATATATGTATTTAGAATTACATTTAAATTAGGGTACAAAACATGGTAACTAATAATTAACTTTAAGCAGTAAAAAACATTTGACAACTCAAAAATCCAGGAAGTTTCGGTATTGCTTTCAAAATTATATGTATATTTTGCATTAATCGATTGATTTTTTTAATTAAATTAACGATTGAAAATTATAATTGAAAAATTAATCTCAAGAAAATAATCGTAATTAATTTAATCGATTGATCAATCTAATCGTCAGTCGATAATAATAATGAAGTTCAATCGACAGGTATTAATCGTTATTTACTTTACTTCTTCGTTTTTAATCGTTAATCGTATGTTGCGATTGATTTTTTAATTTTAAAAAGTGAACGAGGTTTTGGTAATTCAAGCTACGTTTATTAGTTATTAGTAAAAAATGTAATGAATTGAAATAAAAATAATGAAATAACCATAAAAACAGTTAGAAATTAAAGCCAAAATTACGAAATTAAACATTTTAGATTTCAAACTATCAAATGCAAAATAGAGGCTTATAGAAGATGCTTATAAAAACAACTTCTTTAGATTAGCTTAGTGTACCCCCTTAAGTATAAATATACGGGGAACAGGAGAATGCAATCGGCGCAAACTTCCCCATCATTCGTTAAGGCACGTTCGTTTCTTTGATTAGAGCCTATCAAGGTTACTCAGAAATATTAAAAATGGTTGAAAGTTAATCAAAATAATTAGTGGAAATTAAAATAAATTAATCATTTTTGAAAACGATTAAGCGTTTAACGATTGATCAATTACAATCACATGATTTCTTTAAACGATTAAATATTAAAATCATTGTTCTTGATTGATGATTGATACTTTTAATCGTAAGCAGTAAGCGTTATTAATATAATTAAATTTTGCCCAACACTATACTATAGATAATAAGAAGCCGAAAGCAATAATGGTATCCAAAGGAACAAAGAAACAGAATACATCAAAAGTTTATCGGTAGCGTAGTTGGGATAACAGTGCTTTGGGAAAAGAATTATTTATAATAAAATGCTACATATATTGAGTAGTAGCTCAAGTTCAGATGAAAATGATGATCTCGTATTCCGTGAAATAAAAAAAGTATATATAGAGAGAATAATTTTTTTTTATTAGACAATAAAACATTTATTGAAAAATTTCGTTTCCCTAAAACCGTAGTGCAGCAATTATATATAACGAAAAATTTCTCTGAAATGCATAAAATTCTCGGTTTTATGTTAATTTCAACCTATTATACTTCTATGCTTCTTTTCCTTGGATTGCTAAGATTTTACATGTTCGAGTCATACAAAGTCTACGCTACTTCCCAAATTAGATCTATTGAAATTTTGTTTTCGGGTCTAATAAACTATATTTTTATTATACAATCGTATATGGAAGAATTTATGCTTTGCTACATGTTCCAAGTTTAACCTGGAAAATATTTTAGACTTGTACGTTCAATCTACAAGTCTAGGGAAATTTAAAATTTCCTACAAGTTGTTAGACTTGTACACTTGTAGTTTTGTGGAATGGGGCCCAGATGTAATAAATTGATTCTATTTCAAGCGGTAACTTGAGTGTTTCTCAATTATGTCCATTAACAGACATTAAAAAGTATTGTCAAGTAGAGTAGACAGCCACTTTACATATCAAGGAGGCAACTGTTTCATGTTGCAGATGTTTCTTCATTACTTAGATCTTTCCTTTAAATATCATGAAAGTGATTTTTTCCAACTGTGTTACATATTTTGCTCATTCAAAAAGACTCGTCTAAATTTTTATAATTATTTGAGATAAAGAATATCTTAGGTTCACTATTAAAAGATTGAAAAATATTAATGACTAGGATGTAGGAACAACCGAAGACTATTGAAAATTTTTACACTTACTATTTTTTGAATGCCCTAAAATGAGAAAAGTTTGTAGAAAAAACATCAATGCTGGAAAATGGTGAAAATTTTTAGGAAAATGAAAATCACAAACTAAAATTCCTCCCCAGATTCAAGTACTAACGATCCAATTCACTTATTGTGCTTCCCCCTGCTTTATGGATATGAGAAGCAAAATTAAGTATCAGAAGAAGAAATCAGTTTAGCTTCTGACAGGCCTCACGCATTGATAATTATCCACAATTATAATTTTTAAATAAAGCTATATCAGCCTCTTCATACGAAATATTACTTTGTTTTAATCGATTTTTCATTTTCCTCTGTCTTCTCTAGGACAAAAAAAAAATTGTAAAAAATGAGAAATAGTTATGAGATGCGGTCAAATAGTTTTTGTCTGCATTTGCATTTTAGAATGCTATAAATTAAATTTATAGAGATAAGGACTATAAGAAGGAAAGCAAACATCGCGTGCTCTGTAACATGCGAACACTATTTCAAACTTATATAATCACTTGCGCTGCGGTGATGCGATGTCACATGACCTAAGTACCTACTGCTTTAATGCAATATAATATGGTTTTCACGAAAGTTTACCAACCTCAAGAGAACAGACAAGGTGTCTGCTGTCTTTGCCTATAATTTCCTAAGTATGTACATTTTATTAAAGCGCTTCATCTACCAGATGTGTGAGCTTAAGATACTTCTTCTGCTTATCGCTTTTCATAATATTTCATACTCGAATTTGCATAAAACTAAATTCTAACAGGAATTATGTAGGAAGCATTAGCAGCAAATGTTACGGCAGAATTTTTATAATTTTTTCTGAGTTAAAAGTGATTTATACAAAAAATTAAAATAATAAAAGTCAAATTTCCTTAACTTTTTTTTTTATATCTGGATAAAATAGTATATTCGTCCTATTAATTTTATTTGGTTTTATTATACCCTAGATGAAATCTATAGGGTATACTAAGTTTGTCATTCCGTTTGTAACACCTCGAAATAATGATGGTAGAGCAAAATGGATTGGACACCCACGCATAATATTAAAAGTTATCTTGATTTTTGCATGCCCGTCTGTCCGTCTGTCTGTCCGCCCGTCTGTGCGCAAGATAACTCGAGAACGCGTATACTTGGAGAGCTGAAATTTTGTACAGTGACTTTTTAAAAAAATAGTAAAATTAAGTTCGAAAATGAGAAAAATCGGGCAACTCCTACGTGGCGTTGCCATAGAAAACTTTCGTTTTCCACTATATATTTGGACACTGGTGTTTTTATTGTATTAGCAAATAAAATTTCAAAAATGGACTAAATCGGACAACTCCTTCTTGGTGTTGCCATATAAAAATTTAGGTTTTTTACGTATATTGTGAAAACGATCATAGTCGAAGACATTTTTATTGTATAAAAACTTCTTCAGAATAGGAAATCCTATAAAATTGGTTATAATCATTTTTTCTGTCCGACAAACTGTTCTAGAAATATATTCGAAAAACCACTTCAAAAATCAAACTTGCACAGAAGGGTGACAATACGACGAAATTTCATACGGGTATTTATCTAGGGCACAGTATATTTATACAGTAGGCCAGCTTAGAACAAACTATTGAAAAATGAATTTTAGAATTTTAATTACAAAAAAAAAAAAAAAACTCAAAATTTCTCCCATAAGACGGAACTATTAAATATGATACGTAAGTAAATGGGCGAACAGTAGCTAGTTGCCCAACCATTGTGCATTGTGCAGAAGTATTAGCTTTATGTAAGTACACATCTCAGCACCAGTCTGAAAATGTATTGTTCCCTTACCAAACAGCTGGCATATATTTGTTAATACACAATGTTTTTGATTTGCATCGATGATAGAGATTAGCAAGTAAATAAAAACCTAAGGCAACTTTGTTAAGCTACCAATAGATTTTCAATGTATTTATTACATTAACACTGTATCCCGAACACGACTGAGCTTTTGTTTCACAGTTTGACCTTATTTTATTGAGATTAAAACAAAACTTCCTAAAGAATAACTATTATTAGAATTAAAACCGAACGAAAGAAAATATTTATATACCTGCAGCACTAAATTTAAATTAAATATTTTAATAAAACATTTGTTACACAGCACTAATCATATCACATATCACCATTGTTTCCTTAACGTTAAACGTTTTGTCATTTTATTTTGACATATGTAGAAATGTTATTGCATTGGTTTTTTCTTCCAGGATATAGTTTTGCTTGTCATTTAGCCTCTTTCATTCTAGTATAAGTTTAAGAATGCCATCAGTTCTCTTTGTTCCATTTTAGATTTACATAGGAATCTTTGTATTAGAAATTGATTAGTGTTTAGTTAAAACTGTTGAAAGAGAAAGTAAGTCTCTTTATAGAAGCATCCTACTCACTTGACAGTTTTGACAGAGCTGGGCTACTGTATGAATATACTGTGTCTAGAGGGTATCATAAGAATTGGTCTTAGACCAATTCTAGCTTTTTTACTTGTTTACATTTATTTTTATTTCTAACTTTATAATTATGTAAAACGAATTTGTAATGTTAACCTTATTTTGGCTTTTTGATTAATTAACCATGACGGCAACAGGATAACCCTCTAGACTGCATTCCATGACTGTAGTTCAAAAGCTCGAATTAGGCTACCGATTATTGGGCTTGTAACAGGGAGGGTTGGGTTAGATTAGAATGGAGGCTACCGCATTGCTTTACAGATCAACCACACTCAGACCTACCAGTAGTCCGTTGTGCTACCAGTTTCTCAGGACCCTACCTGGAGTTGTTTAGTTGTTGTAAGCTATAGCCGGTCATGTTCATGGGCCGACAGGAATACTAACATTAATTTATAATTTGCCTGTGAAGACCAGAGCCCCATTCCACAAAACTACAAGTATTTGTACTACAAGTGTTTTTCAACAAGTCAGAAAATTTGTGTATCAAAAAGCAATACTTGTAGAATTCATTGTACAATACTACAACGATAATTCTACAAGTGGGAAATTTTGATTTGTGCAACTTATTGTACCAGGAAACATGGCTTGTACAAACTCAATGAACTTTCTACCTATGTTTTCAGACTAGTAGAAAAAAGTAAAATTTTGATACTGAAAATAATAATTTTATTTTTTTCGATTGAACTACATTCATTTCCATACATATATGTACATATATGTATTTAGAATTAATTAGTTTTAACATTTAAATTAGGATACAAAACATGGTAACTAATAATTAACTTTACGCAGTAAATAACATTTGACAACTCAAAAATCCAGGAAGTTTCCGTATTGCCTTCAGAATTATATGTACTTCAGTGTTGGGTATTAATCGATTAAATTTTTTAATTAAATTACCGATTGAAAATTGCAATCATGAAAATAATCGTAATTAATTTAATTGATTGAGCAATTTAATCGTCAGCCGATAATAATAATGAAGTTCAATCGACAGGTATTAATCGTATTTTTCGATTAATTTGTTAAGTTGAAAAAGTGAACGAGATATTGGTAACTCAAGATACGTTTATTAGTAAAAAATGTAATGAAATGAAATAACCATGAAAACAGTGCTAAAAATTTAAACCGAAATTATGAAATGAAACCTTTTAGATTTCGAACTACCAAATGCAGAATAGAGGCTTATAGAAAATGCTTAAAAAAACAACTTTATTTTAAAAGAGCTTAGATTAACATAGGAGGAAAGAATTGTCATTATCATTAATCATTAGTCTACCCCCTTAAGTATAAATATACGGGGAACGGGAGAATGCAATTGGCGCAAATTTCCCCATCATTCGTTAAGGCACGTTCGTTTCTTTGATTAGAGCCTATCAAGGTTACTCAGAAATATTAAAAATGGTTGAAAGTTAATCAAAATAATTAGTGGAAATTAAAATAAATTAATCATTTTTGAAAACGATTAAGCGAGTAACGATTGATTAATCGTTAATGGTGTTATGTGATTACTTTTCCATTAATCGTTTCACATGATTTCTTTAGGGGGAGGTTACCATCGAGAGGCATGAAAAATGCATGAACTTTGGAAGTTTGTTTTTTTACATAAAATAAATGCTTTTGGAAATGGATTTTAACGTACATACATATTTTATTCTTCTATCATTGGAGAGTAAATTTTAATTTTATTTATAAATAAATAATCCAAATGACGGCTCCAGCACCCATCAAACAAAACCGTGCACGGCGTGTTTTGGTCTGCGCGGGGCGATCTACAGCTCTGCCAATTCATTCGAAACAAATAGGGTTGAAAATGATTAAACTTGATAAAATTTGGGGCCTTACCGGTTTTCGTTTTCAATAAAACATCTGAATAAAAAAATGCTAGCCGTTTAAAAAACAAACCTCATTTTTTGCCCTGTTTTTTTTTCTTCAACGGACGAAAAAACTATTTGTAAATAAATTTTTGACAAAAATCGCTTCCGATGGCCCAGCAAATTGAATTTCCTTTCAATTGCGCAAAGATTCATATGAATCGGTTCATCCGTTGAAGCTGTAAAGCGCCCTTGCGCTGAAAAATTTTGTTCCCAGAAAAACTCATATAAAGTTTAACGTTATAAAAAATCTTTGACAGCTTACTCCAGCCATTCCAGCACCATACAGAGGCCCTTCTTCTTCCTTCAAGAAATGATTATGCTGAATCTGAATGTTAACGGCTACCCAAAATTTGTGAGGGTACCTCAGGTAGCGAGAAAAGGCCCCAGCAAGCGCGCTCCGAGCGCCTCAGCTATACCTGTTTTCTAGCCGGCAGACGGTTCAACGACTCAACAGGCTGTGAATTCTAAAATACTTTAGATATGAAAATATCCTTTTACCCACGTGTTATAAACACTTTAGGGTAATTATCATCATAAAAAAAAACAATCGAATTTTTCATCGTCATGAACGGTAACCTCCCTTTAAGCGATTAAATATTTAAGTCATTGTTCCTGATTGATGATTGGTACTTTTAATCGTATGCATTAATCGTGAACATAACTAAATTTTGCCCAACACTATACTATAGATCAGGGCTTCTTAAACTATGGGTCGCGACCCCAAATGGGGTCGCTTAGCGTAATCTTGGGGGGGTTTAATAAATACAATTTTACAACTTTTTGTGCAATTTTTGATTTTATATTTTCGTATGTTTTTAAACAAATTCTGAAACTATATTTTTTCTTATGTATACGGGGTGTTTTTTTCCATGGTGGTCAGTAGAGCAGGAGCTGACAGTACTCACTAGACAATGCACCCTGTACTTTTTAAGATGCAGAGTGTTTTGTGAAAGACTGACTTTTTTTCTTAATCACCCTGTAATTCCTAAACGGTCGATATGCGATGAAATGATTATATATATTTATTTTATATTTCCTGAGATACGAAAAAATCACAATCATAAATGGGGTCGTGAATGAAAAAAGTTTAAGAAGCCCTGCTATAGATCATAGAAGCTGAAAGCAATAACGGTATCCAATGGAAGAGAAACAGAATACATCAAAAGTTTCTCGTTAGCGTAGTTGGGATAACAGTGCTTTGGGAAAAGAATTATTTATAATAAAATGATACATAACGGGTTTTCCAATAAGAGGTGTTATTTTAATTAGCCCGCTATTTCGGTAGATGTCACTTTTGGAGCTGCCATTTTTTGACATATTGAGTAGTAGCTCAAGTTCAGATGAAAATGATGATCTTGTATTCCGTGAAATAAAAAAAGTATATATGTATAGAGAGAATAATTTTTTTATTAGACAATAAAACATTTATTGAAAAATTTCGTTTCCCTAAAACCGTAGTGCAGCAATTAGATTTAACGAAAAATTTCTCTGAAATGCATAAAATTCTCGGTTTTATGTTAATTTCAACCTATTATACTTCTATGCTTCTTTTCCTTGGATTGCTAAGATTTTACATGTTCGAGTCATACAAAGTCTACGCTACTTCCAAAATTAGAACTATTGAAATTTTTTTTTAGACTTGTTACATTGAATCTACAAGTCTAGGGAAATTTAAAATTTCCCTATTCTATTTTCAATATCAAATTTTTACATTTTTACTGACTTGTACGAGAATCTACTAGTCTGAAAACATAGGTAGAAAAACAGCTGAATTTCTACAAGGCATGGTGGATTTTCGAGTCGAATTGTAGTTTTCTGGCACAGTAAGTTGTACAAGTCAAACTTTCCCACTTGTAGAACTATCGTTGTACAATTGTACAATGAATTCTACAAGTAGGTATTGCTTTGTGGTACACAAATTTTCTGACTTGTTGTTTAAGTACTTGTGGTTTTGTAGAATGGGGGCCAGGGCTCTATAACGTTATAACTTTAAATCAATTGATATGAATTTTCCATTATTTTTAGTAACGAAATAATTTATTTTACATTTATAACGTTGTTATTTCGAGTTAAAAAATGATTTTGGTATTTTAATGTTTGTTATTTTTAATAACGTTTCACATTATTAAATATTATTTCACTAAATAGTAAGGATAGTATTATTAACAAAATTTGACATTTTCGAGCCTTGGAGGGTGATTCTGATCTTTTGTCGTACTTGAATGTCAAAATATACGACTAAATGAAATGAATTTTTCTAGTGATTTTTTCGTGTTTTTATTCAGTTAAGCAACCCTTGCATGACGTAGATTGAACTGCAAAATGACACTTCACATTACAAATTCAAAATAATATTTCGAATTTAAGCACTTGTAATGCTCTAATTAGGTGTAGAATTTCCATTTATCAGTGTAAAAATTTTGTCACAACATCTGGGAGCAGTTGACTTATTTGTCGTATATTTAGTCGTGTTTTTTTACGTTTCTTCACCGAAAATTCATTATAGTTCATTTTGTGGTTGATAATAGTGAAGACACAAAATGAACTGTGTTAAAAGAAAAAGTACGACAAAATATGTCAAAATTCATGACTAAATAGTACGACAAAAGATCAGAATCACCCTCCTGGTTAAGACATACATATTATGGCAGCGCGGTTCGATCGCAATAGACTTTCTTGTTGCGGTCGAAATTGAATGCCACCATAGGAGACGTTATGTTACGGTATTGCTTCCTACATCAGCAGACCTTGCTTTCTTAGCAACACTATTTTCTTGCTTTCTCGATCTCATCCTTTTTCTAACCGTAGAACTTTTTCTAGCATTGCTGTCTCTTTGCAAGTGCCGATTGTCTTTATATGACTCATGACCTTCAACATTTAATTTTATCACTTGGCGAATTAATATTTATAGGTGATTTTAACTTATCCAATATACAATAGGTACTAAATGAAGATGACGATGGCGATGACTCTTTTCGTCGTAATAACTTGTCAACAAGGGAATCACTATTCCTGGAAACTATCTCATCTCTTGGTCTTTGCCAAATCAGTAATGTTAAAGATGACATGGGTAGACAGTAGAGACTTGGTTTTCTCTACTGTCGCGGATAACTTATTAGTTAAACCTAGCCCAGTTTTAATGTCTTCTTTTGACAAATCTCACCCCCTTTACTAATTACATATTGCTTTGAAATTGAAAACATTATAAATTGTGACGAAACACAATATTTCTTCAATTTTAGAAAGGCTATCTTTTCGGAATTTTCCAGTAGACTACCACTATGGTGGTTCTCTAAATCACCTTCGCCGTGGTTCAATAAATACATAACTGAAACGCCTTAGAAGGAAAGAATACATTGTGGAAAAATTATGTGAGGGACAAAGGCATTATAAGTCAGATCCTATAATGAGTTCAAAGAACTTTCCTCTTCACTTTATGATGAGTATATCCAAAGCATGCGTGCGAAATTATTTAGTGACCCACGTAACTTTTTTAAGTTTATTAACATGAAGAAAAAAACGGACAACTCTCCCAATACCATGAGGTACAATGATTTTGCTAATGATGATTCGTCTGAAATTCTTAATATGTTTGTTTCGTTTTTTAACTTCAGCCATATGACCGATTCTCATAACGTTTCATTCACTATCACTGCAATTGCGCAAGAGGATATACTCGATCATATTAATAGCCTTCCATAAATAACTTCACAACAGGTCCTGATGAGATCCCTCCAGCCTCCTTTTGCCACGCCTTTGCAGCTCCGCTGAGAATTATTTTCCAAGCATCGCTCAATAGTGGCTCTTTCCCTCAGCTTTGAAAAAATTCGTTTATCATACGTATCCACAAAAAAGTTATTAAAAGTGAAATTTCTAACTATAGGCTTATTGCTTAGTTATTTATTATACCTAAATTAATCGAATCTCTCATTTACTCTCAGCTATCAATTTCCTCCAAGAAATTGCTCTCACCACCAAACCAACATGGCTTTATTTCGGGCAGATCTACAACCACTAATTTGTTGGAATTTGTCTCGAATGCCATTGGGTTTGCAAAAGCTACATACAGATTGTATTTATACAGACTTTAGTAAGGCGTTCGAGAAGTTACCTTACTACTTAAGAGGAGTCAGTACCAATATTTGCAAGTTTCATACATTCTCAATGGAAATTTCTGGCAAACTATTTGTAGCAGAATAATGATTTATATCTTAAATTAACGGTAATGAAGAAGTCTAGTAAATAACGTCGGCAAAAAATAAAAAAAACGTCTATTGGAATGGAGATTTTAGCTCGGAAGCTTGTAAAAAATGGTAAAAATTGAAGTCTTTTAAATCAAATTCCTGTGGGTAGGTATTCTCATTTCTTTAAATTGTGACTGTTTTAGAAAGATATGGCCTAGATCTAGCAAATAACGTCGAATTTTTTCATTTTTACTGGCGCTTTTTATAATTATTTGACTCTAATAATACTTGTTTTTTCTACCGACATTTCATCGACGAGAAATTACAATATTTATTTGAAAGTTGTTTAATGCAAAGCAAAATAGCATACTTAACAATTATGAGCAAAAAAATTTAGGAGAACCAATTCTCGTTAAAAATTCTCAATTTATGTGAACTACAAATTTTCATTTTTCCTCTTAATTTGTATGGTTTTGTCGGATATTGGATTTCTGTTTCTTGCGGTAGATGTCTCTAATATGCTATGTGGTCTAGGTCTAGGCTAATTTTATATAAATTTAATCACTTTCAGGACACAAACCTACGTATAGTAAATTTTATTACCTACAGGTTCGCTGGTATCTAAATTGAAACTTTTGCTGAGTACTGACTCCTCTTAATACTGTTTGAAATGGAAAAGTAAGGGTTTCCTCTAACATTTCTGAAATGAAGATAACAGAACATATCAAATCCTATGCCTTCATTCCGTTTTGAAAGCGTCGTCCAGCATACCTCAAGGGAATCACTTAGGCACGTTGTTTTTTATTCTATCTATTGACGACATTAAACTTTTCTGTCAGATTAAATCTTTGATTGTGAACAGGATAACCTTCACAAAGTTTAAGGTAAAAGCAAAAGCACTAATTTGATTCTCAATATCGACAAATGTGAGTTTATGACTTTCCACAGGAATCAGAAACCATTTACATCTGATTATGTGTTCTCGGATTCCACGATTCGTCGTGTGGATTCTGTCTGCGACTTGGGTGTCAAATGTGACCAAAGATTGAATTTTATCTCCCACATAAACTACATAGTATCAAACAAAGGTTCTACGCTGGACTTTATAAAACGTTGGTTCCGAGAGTTCTCGAATTCCACCATAGCATTGCGTTTGTACACTTGCTTTGTGAGATCACTTCTTGAATACGGTAGACACATTAAACGGAACTTCCACACTTCATTCATTGATTCTTCCACCTTATGAGGATTTTTTGAAGCTTTTAAATATGCACTCGCTTGAAAAAAGTCTCTTGGTTGCCGATGTAGCTTTTGTGCATCAACCCTTAAGAGGAGTCAGTACCAATATTTGCAAGTTTCATACATTTGTCAATGTGAATTTCTGGCAAACTATTTGTAGCAGAATAATGATTCATATCTTAAATTAAAGGTAATGAAGAAGTCTAGTAAATAACGTCGGCAAAAATAAAAAAAAGTGTATTGGAATGGAGATATTAGCTCGGAAACTTGTAAAAAATGGTAAAAATTGAAGTCTTTTAAATCAAATTCCTGTGGGTAGGTATTCTCATTTCTTTAAATTGTGACTGTTCTAGAAAGATAAGGCCTAGATCTAGCAAATAACGTCGAGTTTTTTCATTTTTACTGGCGCTTTTTATAATTATTTGACTCTAATAGTACTTGTTTTTTCTCCCGACATTCACCGACGAGAAATTGCAATATTTATTTGAAAGTTGTTTAAATACAGAACAAAATAGTATATTTAACAATTATGGGCAAAAAAAAATTTAGGAGAGTTAATTCTCGTTAAAAATTTTCAATTTATATGAACTGCAAATTTTCATTTTTCGTCTTAACTTGTATGGTTTTGTCGGATGTTGGGTTTCTGTCTTTTGCGGTAGATGTGTGTAAAGCAGGCCATACACCATCAGTTTTGCCGTGGTTTTACTGTAAAACCACGGCAAAACTGATGGTGTATGGCGAACCGCACGTTTTGAGGTTCGGATATCTACTAAAACCAGAATTCAGGTCATGCCAGAAATATCTTTCTCAAAACGTGGGCAAGACGTGGGCAAGGCCATACACCATCAGTTTTGCCGTGGTTTTACTGTTTTGCTTATTCATAATCAAAGTTAACTTAATAATAAACTAAGAAGTAGGCGACATTTCTGAGTGTTTTACATTTAAATGTACACGGCAAGAAAAGGAAGAAGTAAAGAAAAAATAATAAAAGAAAAAATCAAACTCTTTAAAATTTTTATGCTTAAATATAAAAAATGTGAAAGCGCAAATTGCATGCAACGAAACAGAATGGAAAATATTTCGTTTTCGTAAATAAATGAGAAGTGGCGGAGTTTTCAGGTTTTACTCTCATAAAATGTTCCTGCGCTTCTGTGAAAACCGTTTTTCATGAAATAATCACAATGTTTGGTCACATGTTGTTGCTGTAAATGGACACTACAAGATGACGGCAAGACGTGGTCAAGTTGGATGGTGTGTGGGGCTTTTTCTTGCCCACGTTTTAGGTTCTTATCTCGACTAAAACGTGGTTTTTAAAACCACGGCAAAACTGATGGTGTATGGCGCCCTTAACGTGCTCTGTGGTCTAGGTTTAGGCTAATTTTGTATGAGTTTTCTCACTTTCAGGACACAAACCTACTTATAGTAAATTTTATTACCTACAGGTTCGCTGGTATCTAAATTGAAACTGAGTACTGACTCATCTTAAACGCGAATGTTAGTAAAATCTCTTTCCGTGATAGTGGGCACAATTTGAGAAAGTTGCATATTAACTCCGCAAGGTCTATCATTACAATATGCGAACCCATTAATCGCATGCGCATTGCTGTTAATATTAAAGGGGGAACACAATTCCACCGTTTCGATCCGATTCGTACAAATGTCAAATTTGCTTTTATGAGACATACGTGCAATTGGACACATTACACCGAAATGAATCGAAATGGATCGAATCGAAACGGAGAAGTTGAGCAAATTTCAATTTTTACGGATGACATAACCTAGAAAAACCATCTGGAAAGATTTCTTTATACTCAAAGATGCATGAATAGGCTTTTGTTGAGAAAATAAAAAAGACATGAATTATATAACAAAAAAAGAATGTTTTCATGGATGAATGTAAAGCGGAAAGATAAAATCTGGCAAAATTTTAAAGTCAAGTGTTTGAAACCAAACGGCACAATTGTGCTCATGCATCCGTTAGATCGAAATTGGTTGAATCGAATCGGATCGAAACGTCGGAATTGTGTTTGGCACTTAAGACTGAGCATTTTGTCGTTGACGTTTCTAAGCATGTGTAGAAAAGTCTATATAATACTTACGTTTTCTGTTCTATGTTGCATTGCATGTCATTTCATCTGGTGTTTGTTTGGTTTATGAACATACTAATACTAACACCGACTATGGGATGAAAAGCATGCATTGTGCACCATTTATTTATGCGTTAAGCTGGTTCTGATAGTCAAATAGAGATGAGTCTTGATGCTAAGATATTTCATTGTTTCCCTGTTATACGTGAAATCTTTTCGTCCGGACTTCGGAGATTTGAAGTTCTTTCGCACCATTTTTTGAGAATGATGTGGTATCATAATTATGTAGCAAAATCGCTTAGCATGAAAACTACATATGAAAACTTCATCCTGTTATTTTTAAACAAAAGTTTGCTCGAATTTAGAATTATCGCCGCTTAATGTCTTAAAAGCAATTTTGATGAATAGAGGAAACGGCGATGCGCCGATGCACGAATCTAACTTCAGATCCAATATAATAAACTCTCCTTAAAGGGATCCCAGAGAAAATTGTTTTTAAGAGCGCAATTTATAGATACAAGGTATAATAGCGATGATGGTCTGACTGCATAGAAGAAGTGATGACAGAGGAATAAAGCCGTGGTCACACCGCGCACGGTGCCACTTGGTAAATAGAGTGTTCACACATGGAGCGGCGGATTTTTTCCAAATGTATTCTAGTTCCGATGAGAAAGCTCTGTTATTAGTAGCTCTGGTTGAAGAAAAGCAGAGAAAAGTGATGAGGATTGATTCTACGAATTCTTAATGCCAAAAGCCGAGTTTGATGAATTGCACGGACTTATTGTGAATGAATAAGAAATTTTGCCGGCAACGGCAAAATTGCATGTTTGAGTAATTTCCAAAATCGCCGCCATTCAGTATTCTAGAATAATACTTCTGTCTTAAAAGATAGGTTACTCTAAAACTGTAAAAATCATCCTAAAACATAATATTATCTGAAGCATATCAAAGTCATGTCCTCCCATCATCGAAAATCAACCAGCCATTACATATTCTTCAAAAATGTTTGTACCTATATATGCGTGATTTGTGGTTTCCCTGGTTGATGATCCTAATTTCCCGCATTATTCTTGTAGTGTAGGTACCTACTTTTTTTTTTAGAAACAACGCAAGAATTTTGCTGACGACCAACTTGAACTGTTAAGGCCGCTACACACGCTCAAGAAAATTTTGCTACTTATGCATGGTCCAGTCGTTTGATATACATAATTCATTGCTATAGCAAAGTCGTCAGGTTTGCTTGTACACAATAGTTTCTTCAGATTTCATTCATGGCAGACTTCAGTCTCAATTCAAGCGCCGACTTGCACTATACACACGCTCATGCAAATCATACGACTGGACCATGCATGGCCCAGTCGTATGATTTGCTTGAGCGTGTGTAGCGGCCTTTAGGCAATAGAATTCGCTATCATTATTTTATGTAGCGATAACAATCTTAATCCTATTCTTTAAAAAAATTCAAGATTTTCCACCATTTTGAATGATCAATCGCTTTTTCCGACTTTTCTGACGTAGAACAAATTGCAGATTCCATCTGAGCAGTACCAAAAAACCTCAAGATATCTAGCAACATCTTAGCATTAATACTACTTGCATCCATCGCTTCAATTTGCATGACGTGGTGGTCCATCTTTGAGGGCTCTTTTCAAACTATTCAGCTAATTAGGCAAATAACTTTTCTTATGAAAATATTTATAATAAATGAAATCTTTTGTGTTTATTGTTTTCAAAAATTCTCTTTTGACCACTTTCAACGGCCCGACTATTTTTAGAAATCAATAGGGCGTCTACAAAAAATGAGGTCGCCCTTCTTGTGGATTGATGTTATTACCCCTTGTGTCAACAAAAAACCACTACTGTAAGTGATGCCTCTTGAGGGCAATGGTTCATGCATACGTTTCTTTTTGTTCAGATGTAAACGAGTACATGGTAGTGATATGTTGCTTGCTTGCTTCCCTAAGCATAAACACTCTTGATGCAATACATTTTCCGACATGGGGAGTCGCAATTATATGACCCTTGCAATTAACTATAACTGTTGAAGTTAGCTTTTATCAAATGTACACCATTCATTCGATGGAAGGGTCGAGAACATTACTCGTCATTAAATTCTGAATTTTTTTTATTAACTCTGAACTATGTATTAGGGTGAGATGCCCTAGCTGGCTGTTGGTTATAATAGGAGTCGTTGTACTAACAACACTTAGCACACTTTTATGTGTGCAATAAGCAGGTGCATTATGAGTACCCATTTTTTTTTATTGAAAGCGGTACTAAATGCTATTTTCCGACACTATAAAGCCTCATAAATTTAATCTACATAGCATTTTTACTACCTTTAGACATTAAGATAAGATTAAATAAATGGAATTTCATGAATTGTGAAATTCTTATCTTCTGATATTCAATTTTTCTTCTTATAAATATTATGATATGTCCAAGGTTATCAGTATTACGCGTCCACACATTCAATTATACAAACAAACAAAAAACCTACAGACTGCAAGCTCTTTTTAACTAAGAACGTCGGAATTGATTTATTTTTTCAGAATATTTTGTAATCGAAGTGCTCTGCGTTTGTATACATATTCACATTCTCTTTATAGCTTAAGATAGAGCTGTTTAAAACTATGCGATGCTTACAAAGGCTATAATTTTTTACCGGGTATAAAGTTTTATGTGATTTGTTAAAGAGTAAATTTTTAAGACTCTCCATTCTAGGTCTGATGTATGACTTGTAGAGGAGCGCTACATTCGATGGGCTGAAGTATTTCTTACACCTTTTCAGAAATTCAAGACATTTCAATGCTTTTTGGCAATAGAAAAGATCAGTCCCGCTTAACTTACTGGAAATATTAATGCCAAGAATGCATAAAGACCATGTATCGTAAGTCAGTGCTCCATCAAATGAAACGTGAGGGCAGAAATTATGATCTTGTTTTAAAGGGATGAGATTGCTTTGGGTTTTAGATGTATTTAATTCGACGCGTTTCGCTTTGCCCCAAGCGAAGATATTGGCAAGATCGTTATTCAATGATCTAATCATGCAATCTCGTTTGACTGATGTGAAGTTCCCTCTGGAGTCCGCAAGAGTGTCAAAGGAGTAAAAGATATCACGGGTACTGTCGTCCGTAAGCTATGGATGGGATTGAAAGTAAGAGAAAGCAGATTATTAATGAAAATTAAGAAGAGATTTGGAGAAATAACGGAGCCCTGGGCACACCGGCATTTATAGGATGTGGTTCGGATGTAACGCCACCTAATACGACCCGTATCAGGCGACTGGGTAAGAAACTTTCAATTCATAATAAGAGAGAAGGGAAGAGACCAAGTGCTATAAGTTTGGCTAAAAGGGGCGAGATATGAGACTCCATCGAAGGCCCTTGAAATATTCAGAGCAACGATTTTGGACTCACCAAAATTGTGAAGACTACCATTCTAACGTTCCGTAAGAAAAGTCAGCAAGTCTCCAGATGAGCGTTCAGTCTGGAAATCGTATTGGCGATCGTTGATGAGTTGATTGGTTTCTAGATACTATTTAATTTGGAGTTAATGATAGGTTCAAAAAACTTTGAAAGAATCGAGGTGATTACGATTGGTCGATAATTTGAGGGATCGCTATCCTATTCTTTCTTGGGAATAGGCTGAACGTGGGCTAGTTTCCATGCCGTTGGAAATTTTTCTGACGAATAAGACAAGTAGAATAGTTTGCGCAGTGGTTTAGCCAAGGATAAGGAGCGCAGCTGTAAATAACAGGGGGGGGGGTGAGCAGTGAGGGTATTGAGGAACTACTGAAGTTGTTCCTGATGGTTTTGACCAGGGAACCAGAAACCTTTGGTGCCTTTGCGGCTTTCCAAGATTCTTTGTCTAACATTTTAAAAAGAGATTTTTCTCTCTGGATAATAGACTTGAGATGCTCCGTGCAGTCTTGTAGACTTGTTTCAATTCCGGACATGGATGCAAATGATAGGTCCGAAAAGCAGAAGACTCTTTCGCTTTAATTGCTTGGTTGCAGTTATCGTTAAATAAAAGCGATTTTGCTGTTGTTGAGATCTGCTGTAGGAATACGGAATGTATTCACGCATGCCAAGACTTATAATGTTACTAAGTTCTAATATGCATTCATCAAAATCTCTCCAAGCAAAACAGGTAATATTATTATTTTGTTTGCGCAATTATTTATTTGGGCGGCAACGTTTCGAGTCAAGTTTTACACATCATCTAAAATTAAATGACACGAGAAAAACTTATTTTTATGATGATCGAATTACTCACACACACAAAATCGAATAAATAATCAAAAATAAATAAATACATGGAAAAGTATGCACATAGACAAAAATAAATTAAAAAGAATTTTAACTACAAAAAATTCATAACTAAATCACAAAACCTATGGTGAAAATGCAATCGCAAAAAAACTAGACTTTTTCAACGATAAAATCTAAAATGCATTTACAAAATAAATTATTGTTTTACACATAATAGAATACTTTCGGGTCCAGTAATCATAAATGGTTAATACATAAATTGCGTGCGTAATATAGGTATAAAAAGTTAATTTCTTAAAAATTGTACCTTTGCCTCTACCTCTTCCCCACTTGCACTTGGAAAGATTTACTAACAATGCATGGCTCATCGAAATTTAAAGAACTTTTATCAAGTATGATTGGCTTAGAATATTTAATTATTATAGGAGTAATAAAGCTTTCACTTGTTGTATTGTTCTTTTTTTTCCAGAAAAATGCTATATGTAAAACTCTTACAAAAACTTAGATTACTTAAATCAAGTCTCCATATGATCCAAATTCCAATTGATCTGCTAATTGTAATATTGTCTAATTTAAAAATTCATGTGTCGTGATTAGTTTACTCCTGCCAATTTCCAATAAGAAGTAAGAAGCAACTGTATTTCTATACTGATATTGTAACGAACCACCACAAGGCCTATGTAAGCTTGACAACTTGTCAAGACCAATCTTGCGATTTATATGAATATCGGTAACTGATAAGAATGGAATATAACTGTGATACAATATGATCTATAAATGCAAATGCTACATCATCTGCAATATTTCTAATTCTAGGTGATTATAAAAGGAACAAATACATTCAAATAATAGATTTAAGAATATAAATCAAAGTATAGTTATGTATTTGGATATTATAAAAAATAAAACTGTTTCAACATTTTCTTTTATAACCTTATTTGACAATATTTTTTCTGTATATATTTTTTTAGTTTAAGGAAACTTAGTTATAGACTTATTGCAGAGAAAGACCTTTAACAAATTGAATTTTTCTATTTTTTTATAAATTTTTTAAAATGAAACTTCAGAGCCGAAACGCGTCATTTTTTTGTTTTTTTTTTAAAGAAAAGTGGCGCGCTGGTATACTTTCGTAATCTGAAATAGATTATCTTTCTAGCGACTACAACTTGGGGGATCATGTAATGGATGAACTGGTTATTAAAGTGAGATTTTTGAAGGTGACGTTTTTTTGTTTTTACAAATAACAAAGAATATATACTTACCTGCACAAAAATATTTTTTTTTTTTGTAATTTTTTTTAGGTAATCTTTTAATTTTTTCGCTATTGTAAAATATAAAAACAAAAATCAATTTGAAAATTTAGAAACACTTTATTCCTTGTTGCTCGTTTCACAGCTGGAAAAAGACTCACTTTTACCAGTCCTCATTTTAGCATTTCTTAAGGGCGAAACAAAATTCCACCGTTTCGACCCGATTCGTACAAATGTCAAATTTGCACATTACACCGAAATGGATCGAATCGAAACTGAGAAGTTGAGCAAATTTCAACTTTTACGGATGACATAACCTAGAAAAATCATCTGTAAAGATTTCTTTATACTCAAAGATGCATGAAAAGGCTTTTGTTGAGGAAATAAAAAAATACATGAATTATATGACAAAAAAAGAATATTTTCATGGATGAAAGACAAAATCTGGCAAAATTTTAAAGTCAAGTGTTTGAAACCGAACGGAACAATTGTACCCATGCATCCGTTTGGATCGAAATGGGTTGAATCGAATCGGATCGAAACGTCGGAATTGTGTTTGACACTTTAACCTTCAACTTTTTCTAAAACTACATATCCATAATACATATGTATATTTGACTGGACTAAGGGTTATAAAATACCTGAAACTATCCCTTGGCATGTACTTTTACATAAATGAATATACATACCTCGACAGAGGATCATAAACTGACTAAAAGGGTCGGGGCTGTAAAGTACTTATCTTAAAGGGGAGGATTTTAATAAGAATTTCCTTGAGGAATGATGCTTATAAAATAATTATACATTTTTCTTAAAACTACGTCGTTTGCTGGTTCGTCTTATGGATGCAGCTTACACTATTTTATATATTAAAACAAAAGCAACTTATTTCTTGTAAATGTTTTAACTTGAGTTCCTTCACGCAGTCTTCCTTGTTTGTTTCTTGTTACCTTGTTTCTTTAAATTATTTAGTATTTCAGATAATGTATTTTCTGTCAGCAATTGGTCAAAATTGACAAGCCAATGAGATGTTCTCTCAAATACCAAGTATGAGGTACTTCACAGTGCAATGGTTTTGGTAGTGGTTATAATGTCTTGACAGGGTACTGTATACTCGTATGTATATGATTATAATAAGAGCCAAGCTAACTTGTCGGCCAAATGCATGATGGAACAGGGTAAAGCCTAATTATTTTTTCGACTAAATTATGCTACATACAGAGAATGGGCGACGTAATATATGTATCAAAACTGCTGATCTCCCCATCTCTCCAGCTTGAAGTGAAAAATTTTGCAATAAGTGCTCCACACATGATAAATACGGCAGGACTTCTTTGATAAAACCTTGGAAAATTCCACACAACTGAAGAGAGGTTCTTGAAAGAATTTCTGCAATACATTTAAATATATTGTAGGGACAAAATATATGTAAAGGTAGCCTTCTGTTGAAGTTAAGTTGAAGTTTCTCTAACATGCTATGCATATGCAACTATCTACTTAATTCTTTGGTGATGCCTTCCATAGTTCCGAATGTGATTTGCAATTAAAATATTTTATATGGTGCCTCTCTTAGTTAAAATGCTAAATATGTGATTTGTTATAACATGTAGAATATAAGCTGTGGAACGTAGATTTATTTATAGACTGGGTCTAGTAAGTACCCTTTATGAGAGTAGAATAAACTACTCTCTATGAATCGTCTCTTAAGAAAAGAAGTAGTTGTGTTGATCATGTTATTCTGCATCCTAACTAAGTGTCCTAAGTGGACAAAGAAGCGCTTGATCTGTTTGCTTTTGTTTTTTCTGTACGTAGTAGACTATGAATGACTATTAGTCCAGTCAATAGAGACTAAATAAAGCCTTTGGCTTACAAAAGGTGGGGTAGTTGTGATTTTTATATATGTTATTCAGTTCCGGGTCCCGATGAAAAATCCATGTTTATACCCATGAAGGGGGTCCGCGCGGTCCTTCATCTTGGATTAAAGGTACCAAAAATTGGTTTTTTCAAAATAATTCCTCAACGGTTGATCCTATGACATAAATGTAAAAATATAAATTAGAAGAATTCCCTAAATTTTTCATAAAAACAATTTCTGTAATTCTGATGTGTAACGAGTTACAGCTGCGGAAACGTGAACATTCTTCCAAAAAAATGTATACATATAGTACCATTTATACAAGGTATTTTGTCCTTGGTAGTCCATAGGACAGAAGATAAGAGTAGTCAACTAGTTACACAAAAATTGTATGGCAAGTGGGGAGCGGCATCTCAACCGTTTCTGAGTTACAGGGTGATTAAGAGAATTCTGTAGTCTTTCAAAAATACCCTGTATTTTAAAAAGTACAGAGTGTACGACCACTTACAGAGATCATTGTATGCAGAACTTCGTTACCTTTCCAACGACTGCTCGACCAGCCCCGTACTCCTCTCCCCTCAGGAGTTAGTGGGTGTCTTCTAATTTCCAATCTGATTTAGGAGTCTATAATTTTGGGGGCAATAATTTTACAATTTCCCTTCTTTCATTTTGCGTTGTTATACATGGTGTTTACGGCTCAGAGGTCCATAGGGAAAGAAGTGAATGTACTCACTAGACGGCACGGGGAGGGCATCTGAACCGTTTCGGAGTTACAGGGTGATTAATAAAATATGCTAGTTTTTTACGAAATACCCCGCAAATTGCTTGTTATAACATCTTTCAAGATGATATTTAGCTCAGATGATAAATAAACCGCCCAAGTTCTCCAACGAATATCGAACCATCACTCCACGCCTTCATGTCGCTAATTATAGGACGTCAAAGTAAAAAAATTGATCGATTTTCGCGCCAAAATGCCTTAGTACCGTTATATTCTCTTGCAAGATTTGGAAAGCTCAGAATGTTGCCTTTTATTTTATCCTGCACATCTATATGCAACCGTTTTTGAAATAAACTGTTTTTATAATGGATAGTTTCATTAATTTTGCTAATTTTGCGTGCAATTGCATTAAATTAGGCGAAACGAAAGTAAATCAGTAGTAAAATTAACGAAATAATGAATCATGAAAACTGGCTTATCTCAAGAACCGTTGCATGTATAGGATCAAATGAAAGATATTTGTATTAAATACTTTTGACTTATTTTAAACCAACTATTATTTACAATTTGTTATTTATCATTGTTCACTTATTATATTTATTATATTTGATTAGTTCTTTTTATACCCTAGATGAAATCTATAGGGTGTACTAAGTTTGTCATTCCGTTTGTAGCACATAGAATAATGATGGTAAAGCAAAATGAATTGGACACCCACGCATAGTATTAAAATTTCTTTTGATTTTTGCATGTCCGTCTGTCTGTCTGTCTGTCCGTCCGTCCGCAAGACAACTTGAGAACACGTTTACTTAGAGTCCTGAAATTTTGCATACGAGCTTTAAAAAAAAAAAAAAGTAATTACCTTCGAAAACGGGACCAAACGATCAACTCCTTCGTAAGGTTGCCATACAAAAATTTCGTTTTCATTATATATTTGGACCCTGAAATTTGATACATGGTGTTTTCATAGCAATAGTAAATGAATTTCATAAATGGACAAAATCGGGCAACCCATTCTTGGTGTTTCCATATAAAAATGTAGGTTTTAATGCCAAAAACGATCAGTCCTAGACATTTTTGTTGTACTGAAAAGTTCTTCATAATATGAAATCCTATGAAATTTGAATCATTTTTTCTGTCCGGCAAACAATTTTAGAAATTTATGCGAAAAACCACTTAGAAAAATAAAATTTGTGCAGATGGGTGACTATATACGGAATTACATAGGGGCATTCATTATCATAAGAATTGGTCTTGGATCAATTCTAGTTTTCTTACTTGCTTACTAACTATATCCATTTTGTATATAGTATGCATATGTCTTATTCATCCTTTTGATTGTTACTCCTACCCTAGATGTTTTTTGTATACTGTTGATAAAAGGCAAAAACTTAACTATGGTCGCTCTGTTATTGCATTGATGGATGAAAAAAAACGTAATTACCTTTGTTATTAAGCTTGAAATTCTTCAGTCTCTCGAGGAGTATCGTAATATCTTATTCAAAAAATTTGCACATAATGCAAACAAATTTTCTACGTTGTTGTGAGTTCTTCCTAGGAGCTCTCAAATCTTACGCCCGGAGTCACTATTTTTAAATGCCTTATTTCGTTTACTAACAAAGTTTAAAGATAAATTATAATACGAAATGACTCCTGTAACCTCATCTAGTAATGTAAACACTGCCAGGAATTCTGTTTATAGATTTATCTGCATGAAAACTTAGCGTGTCAACAAGCAGACCTCCACGTCGCACTCTGGAATTAGCAGTTTCAAAATTTTCATTACATTTTTTAAACCAAACTTTTAATACTTGCATTTTCAGAGAATGGAGCACATGTGCAGTAATACTATGTAATTTTGAAAAGTATATACACATGCAGTATTTACAAAACTTACTTCTCACTTCCATGAATTAAAAAATTAGTTCCATCCATGGATTGTATAAAAATTGTATAAAGTTTTCATAAAACTTACACACACATAAGCTTCTGAAGAGTTGTGCATTTTACGGTATTATTGTTACGTTGTATACTATTTAATAGCAAGCATCTTAAACAACTCGATTTCTTGGTGTAACAAAAATGGTGGGCTATACACAGGGGGGCTTCTGTATCTAAAAATAACAAAAAATATTAATATAAACATATACTTATGTATGTATGCCCTAAAATTATTTGTTACTGAGTTTATAGCCCCTTAAAGTTTTAGTTAACTATATGCATATATACCAGCAATAAATTACGCTCATTCAGTTCAAAGGGTGACAAAAGAGATACCATAATTAAGTCATTAATGAAATCCATAATAAATGTTCAAAATTTCCTCCACGCCCATAATAAATAACTGAGCAGGGGGGGGGGGGGGGTGATTCTGATCTTTTGTCGTACATACTTTAATGTCAGAATATACGACAAAATTAAATAAATTTTTCTACTCCTTTTTTTGTGTGTTATTATTCAGTTCATCAAACCTTGCATTATGTAGAATGAACTGAAAATGACACTTCATATTACAAATTGAAAAGCGGTAATGAGTTTTTTACTCTTTCGGGACCCGTGCAATGTACGAGTCTACAGGAAATTCTCTGTTACTGCTGATCGAAACACATTACACACACTGTACACACTCTAAAAAAATTTCCTTGTGGAATTTTTTGATCCTCGGCTTAATGCCAGAAACTGACAGTACCTCGGTACTTGTCTTTTAATTTTAAGCACTTTTAGTGCTCTAAGTTGGTGTAGAATATCTATTTATCATAGGTCATAATTTTTGTCACAAGCTCCGAAGCAGTTCACTAATTTATCGTACTTTTAGGCGTACATTCTGACTGACGTTTATTCATTGCAAATTAATTTTAGTTTATTTTGTGTTTGATGAAAGCATAAATCAAAATGAGTATGTTGAATATAAAACTACAACAATTTTGTGTTACAATGTTAAAATATGTGAATAAAATATACGCCTGAGCTGCGACAAAAGACCAGAATCACCGCCCAGGTCGGATCATTAACTGCACATACGCTCAAAAATTCCTAGTTTGTTCCGACTTTGCTGGCAGCTTCACGCACTGCTGAAGACTATCAATATTATGTACTGTAGTAGAATACACCATAGATTTTAGATATCGTCATACGTAGGTTTCGAGAGAGACTGAAAGCCGATGCACCAACATGCATGATGCGTACTCTAACATTTAGTGGAACAACCGCCAATAAAATTGGTAGGTAATTTTCTAAAAAAAATACCGATAAAAGTGGCCACAAAGTCGTCAGGGTAGTACAAAAGTGCCAAGCAAGAAATCGTTGATAATGGGCCCCATTATGTAATTTTTCATAAAATAATATTTTATGTTATTTTATGGTGATAAAATCCCTTCTTCATTAAATGAAAATAAAATATTATAAAAATTCGTATTCTGTCGTGGTTCCATAAAACTATTTTATGGAATCTTTTATGAACCACTGACATGTACATAAATGGACTGACTGATCTCCCGTGTGAGACACTTGGCTGTGAAAGTGCTAAAATATGACAACTCCCGACTGGAGTTTGATACGAACCATGTCCGTAGAAATGCAAAGCACTTAGAAATCTCAAAGTGAAGGGGATGGATGTCTTTCTGGCATGAGGCTCTAGCTTTTCGATAAGTATTTTAACCCCAATCTTATCCAGCCGAAACAACTGTTGAAACCTATAACTGAGCAACTCAAATGGATCGCTAGAATCGCGAAGATATCGTAAATTTCTCCAATGATCTCTTCTGCATAAAATAATAACTTTAAGACAAATTTCATTAACTGTTTATCTTTTACCATACCGAGCGCGGGTTTCCACAATTTCTGACAAAATTACAATTCTAACAGCGGTGGACATTTTAACCTTTAATTAAAGGTACTTCACACCACAAGTGTCAATTGACGTATGACATTTTCATAAAATGTGTCAAAATACCTTTAAAATGTGCTGCTTAGGTTCTTTTATGTTATGCTCTATAACAGGAAATATTTTATGTTACGATGCATAAAATAAAATAAAATTTCTGGTACAGAATAGGATTTTAGGGAATTATTTTATCTTAAGGCATAACATAACATAAAATGAAAATTTTACCAACAGAATAGGACCCAATTTCTGCCAACACATTGAAAATTGCTGCTGATAGTTTGATACCTCATTTCCTGGACTTTTTTCTTTGTTTATACCAGATTCTCTCAACTTTTTGAGGTTGTAAAAGACTCTGTCAAGATAATATTCGCAAACATTCGGAAATAGTGATTAGAAAAGTGAAGTATTCTTGCCTTGAAAATTGGAAATGTTAAAAATTTAATAGCGTGCGGTAATAAAGGTTTTAACAAAAGAATCAACAAGGAAGTCATATGGGCGATCGTTGATGGGCTGATTGGTTTCTAGATACTTCATTAATTTGGAGTTATGATAGATTCAAAAACTTTTGAATGAATCGAAGTGATTGTACATAGTTAGTTGATAATTTGAGGGATCACACCATCTCCTTTCTTGGCAGTAGGCTGAACATGGGCTACGTTCCAAACAGTTGGAAAGACTCCTGCCTTAAAGACAAGTAAAATAGTTTACGCTGAGCTTTAGCCAGGGATGAAGCACTGCTTTTAATTAACAGGGGGCAATAAATCATGATAACCAGCGGCATTGGAGACGTAGATCCCTTTAACAGGTATATGTGCAAAAGGTGGAAGAGGAGAATTTGAAGTGAATCTAGCAGCCTTATATACTTCACCATTGTTAAATAGTGAAGGTATAGAGGACCTGGTGAAATTGTTCCTGATGATTTTGGCGAGAGACCAGAAACCGTTACTACCTCTTTGTCTAATACTCTAGTCAAAAAGGAATTTTTCATTCTGAATAGTGGACTTGCAGGTGTCCCCGTGCAGTCTTATAATCCTGTTTCAGCTCTGGACATGGATGTAATTGATAAGAGCGAACAGACTCTTTAGCTCTTATAGTTTGGTTGCACTTATCATTAACCCTTGAAAGGTATAAAAAAAAATTACGTTAATGGTATCTGTAAATTCACCCCTTTAAATGAATTTAATTTTATAAATTTAGTAGACATGTTAATGAGATTTCATATATTATAAGAATTACATATTTCATTAAAAAAAAAAATAAAATTTATTTTTTACAGTTATTGCAAATAATGATTACAGGAAAAATCAGTGTAATTCGTAATTAAGTTTTTAAAAATATTAGAAAAAGAAATTTACATGGGGTGAGTTTTCGCCCCTGATACCTTTTACGGGTTAAACCAAGAGCAATCTTGCTGTAGAAATACAGAATGTATTCACGCATGCCAAACTTAGTATGTTACTAAGCTTCAGAGTGCAATCTCCCTGAGGTACTGGTTGACGCTTTCCAATTAGCATTTTTATAGTGGCAAAGAAGCCTAGAGTGCGCGGTATAGAGGTAGGGCGGCACAGGCTAGAGGTGGTAAAATAAGCCGTTATTAAACAGTGGTCTGAATTACCCAGGAGGAGCCGACTAAAATGGTTTATTTGTCGAGGTGAGATGATAGAAACAAAACTAATATATTATCTCTATCTCCAGCTACATCCAATCTGATATTCGCGTTGGTGCATCCACTAGTTGTTGCTAATAACCGTTTGAGTGCTGAGAAGCGCTATCGCGCTCCTCTCAATTTGTGCTAAAAATGCGAAGAGCGCGATCGCGCTCATGTTTGTTAGTAAAAATCTGGAATTCATTATAGTTTATTATAAGCACAACAAGTGTGATTCGGTTTATTTGATTTTTGCTTATTGATAATATAACATTCAAAAATAAAATAAATAAATAAAATGTCAAGTACCGTATGAGTGCTGAACAATTTTCTTGGACTTATGCTAAAAATGCGGAGCACTTTATTTCTCTGATTTCGATGAAACTTTCACAGTTTGTATGAAATGCAACGTACAATGCCCAAACCCCCCGCTAGGGGCGTTACAAATTGGGTGATTTTACGGACATTTTCAAAAAATTATATCTCTGGAACAGTGCAATCGATTTTCTGAATTAAACGCCAAATGAAGCCTAATACTTTACATTTTTCACAAAAAAATATAGCAGCACCAAACGAAAAAAAAATGTTTGTTAATAATAGTATTTTTTTTCAAAAAAATAGAATTATTAACTATTGAAGACTTCTAGCAGTTTTTTTTTGTATTTTTATTTAGAAGCTAGAAATCTTGTCTATCTATGTGCAGCAAATTGCAATAGTGTTTGGCTTTGTTTTGGATATATGAAACTTTAAACTCAAGATATACCTGAAGTAACGCACTATGGGATTACTTAACTGAAGGGCATGTATTTGTTTTTCTACTGTGGAACTCTGGCACATTTCTTTTTTTGTATTTTTATTATGAAGCTCTATGCCTTATCTATATATGTGCAAAAAATTGTAATGGCGTTTGGCTTCGTTTTGAAGATATCAATTTTTAAAGTGGCCATGTATATACAGCCACTCCACAACAAACGATATCTTTGGACTAATTTTGTACCAGACCATTTGCGATTTGGATGCAATTTGCAGCATTTGTATGGAATACAAAAATAACTCAACCGTATTTGTTGTTTCCCCGTATGACGACCCCGCTAGCGGGGTTATATATTTCGTCATTTTACGGTGGATCAGCATTTTCAAAAAATCGTGTCTCCCGATTTTTCTGATTCAAATGTTTTATATTTTTCATAAGAATAAGTAATTTTACTGTACAGCCGAAAGTATTTTGAAGGGTGAAATGATGAGCGGACTTGCAGCGCAAGTATTTGGTGCAGGAATTAATTTACAGGGAATCAGACTAGATACTAGTTAAGAACATTGATCCAAACATGTGGCAATAAACGAGTGAAAGCTATTCGACTTTACGGCGGTGCTCGTGCGAGTCGACATAACGTTATTGCCACATTACTAATGAGCTCGAAGGCTCTGAAACGGTTATGGTCAAATTATGATCTTGTTTTAAAGAGGCGAGATAACTTACAGTCTTAGATGCATTGAATTCAACGCAATTCACTTGGTCCTAAGCAGCATTCACTCTGAAGTCCGTAAGAAGTAAGTGAAATCAAGGGTACTGTCATCAGCGAAGCTATGAACAGGGATTGAAAGTAAGGAAAAGCAGATCACTAATGAAAATTAAAAAGGTAGTGGTAAATTTTGAACTATATGGTTCCAACGTCCCGCAAGAAAAGTCAGCAAGCCTTTCGATGAGCGCCTAGTCCGGAAGCAATATTGGTGATAATTGATGAGCTAAATAATTTCTGGATACTTCATCAATTTGGAGTTAATGACAGATTGAAAAACCTTCGAAAGAATCAAAGTGATTGCAATTGGTCGATAATTTGTGAAATCGCTACTCTCTCCTTTTTGGGAACAGGCTAAAAGTGGGCTAGTTTCCAAGTAATTGGAGAGTTACTAGTTGAAAAGGACAAATAGAATATTGCATTACTTTGTGCATACGATCGCTTTAAAATTTTATATCGTCAAAACGAGGCGAGCTCCAGCACTATTCTTGGGACAGGGATAAACAAGGCTTCTGGCTTAAAAATGATTTTACAGATCCCCAATTACAATAGTAAATAATACATTTTTTTTTAAATACTATATTACTAACAAGAAAAGTTTCGTTCGCTGTTGCCGTATTTTCTTATGAAAAATATAAAACATTTGAATCAGAAAAATCGGGAGATACGATTTTTTGAAAATGCTGATCCACCGTAAAATGACGAGATATCTAACCCCGCTAGCGGGGTCATCATACGGGGAAACAACAAATACGGTTGAGTTATTTTTGTATTCCATACAAATGTTGCAAATTTCATCCAAATCGCAAATGGTCTGGTACAAAATTAGTCCAAAGATATCGTTTGCGTGTGGAATGCCTGCATATACATGGCCACTTAAAAATTGATATCTTCAAAACGAAGCCAAACGCCATTACAATTTTTTGCACATATGTATATAGATAAGGCATAGAGCTTCATAATAAAAATACAAAAAAAAAAAAAATGTGCCAGAGTTCCACAGTAGAAAAACAAATACATGCCCTTCAGTTCAGTAATCCCATAGTGCGTTACTTCAGGTTTATGTTGAGTTTAAAGTTTCATATATCCAAAACAAAGCCAAACACTATTGCAATTTGCTGCACATAGATAGACAAGATTTCTAGCTTCTAAATAAAAATACAAAAACAAAACTGCTAGAAGTCTTCAATAGTTAATAATTCTATTTTTTTGAAAAAAATACTATTATTAACAAACATTTTTTTTTCGTTTGATGCTGCTATATTTTTTTGTGAAAAATGTAAAGTATTAGGCTTCATTTGGCGTTTAATTCAGAAAAATCGGTTGCACTGCTCCCGATATATAAGTTTTTGAAAATGTCCTTACGCCGTAAAATCACGCAATTTGTAACCCCTTTGACCGCGATTTTGCTTCACTCCCGTTGAAATTTATACTCAGAGTTTCAGTCTACAGAAATAGGGCGAAAGAGCGGTCACCTAGTAGGTATTATCAAGTTTTTGGTTCGTTACTTATTTACTAAAAATGGAACACCACTAAGAAATTTCGATTACGTAAATTAACATATTAAAGCCCTTGAATTCAATAGAGGTTAAAGCACTGTCGTGCTTTGGCTTTTTATATAATGCTGTTCTAACAAAGCGGAACCACATTTCTGTTCATTTATCTTGAACCCCCAAATATGATAGTATGCACACAAATTACGTAGTTAGTTAGGTATAAAACGTGATTTCATTCGGTCCAGCTGCCAAGTGAGGTTGTCATCTGTTGTTATAAGATGACAGCTGGCTGTCAGACAAAACGTTTGTAAATTGAAAGCTGTACAGGAATATGTTAAATAACTTAGCTCCTATTTGTTACATTTATAATAGCTTGGCCTTGGCCTGTTGAGTAGAATTTTTTGAACCAGAGCTGGTTAACTTGGAGTCTTTTTCAAAAAATTGTCCTATTGTGGGCATTAAAGAAAACTTTATTTTGCTTAGAAATCTTCACCTATGGTGGTAGCTAGTTTCGTTTCCATCAAGTATTAGAACTTTCACAGAATATAATATGTAGTTTGAGAATCCATCGCGATCATACGATTTCTTATTGTTGAAGTTTGTATATGGGCCCAGGTCTTCCACTTTCTACTTTAAACTAAAACTAGTTCCTCCCGTTAAGTCGGGAGCGCGTTTGTTTAGTGAGCTGAAATCTTGCACATGGCCCTTTTAAAAAATCTGTAGATTTAATTCCGAAAAACGGACAAATCAGGTAATTTACAAAAATTTAAGTTCGTGTACAAAAATTGTGTATAAAAATTTAGAATTTTTACGTATACTGTGAAAACGACATTTTTATTGTACTGAAAACTTCTTCAGAATATGAAATTCTAAATCCTATAATATTGGTTATAATCATTTTTCTGACCAATGAACCGTTCTAAAAATATAACTTCAAAAATCAAAAATTTCATACGGGCATCCACGTAGGGTATCATAAGAATTGGTCTTATACCAATTCTAGCTTTTTTCTTGTTTTTTTTTTTTTTTTAATTCTATGAAATATATAATATGTATAGCTTATAATTATTCAAAGCATTTCATAAATAGGGATGTCCATCCTACATGTTTGCAGTTATCTCATTTGGTTTATGAGAACAACGGACAGACGGGCCAACAGCCTAAAAACAAACACATTTTTTATTCAAAATATTATTCATATTAATTTAGAATAAAAAAATGTTTGTTGCCTCTTATACTTTATTTATCAAATATTTCATAATAATTTCACATGTCTAAAGTAATAATAGCTTATCACCGCAAAAGTTGATTAAAGCTGTCAACAGAGATTAATTAGTTCTCACTTATATGACTATTTCCAGAACTTGTATTTGATACTTTGTGAATTGAGTGCATATTGAAACCGTAGAACTGATAGATGTATTCCAATCAATTCTGTCAATTATGAGAACTAACAGTAGTGGTGTCATTGGAACATTGTGCTGATTTAAGATTTTTTTCACACAAACATTTAAGCCATATGCTGGATTTTTTGAAACCTCAACGATATGTAATAGTTTGATAATCAAATTGTATTCAAGTGTTTTAAGTACAAAAAGTACATTCATATGTAATGCCTTTTAAGCAATTTGTAACCAAATTTTTCTTTGATTTACCACTCAAAACATTATTTTTGTGTCTGTTTGAACACTGAAAATTTATAAGTATTTAAGCATCAATGGGATTTTTCTTATACATACTAATCTTTTGGACTAGCTTGAAACGGGAAAAATATGTCAGCTAGTCACGTCACAGTCCTTTTGTGATTCGTCATATTTGATATGACTTTAAAAGTTGACAACTATATTCTGTTGCGAGAAACATGGTATCAATTAACTTCCTTTTTATGCTCTTCTTATACGGGCGGAGAACATAATATTTACTTAGTAACACTTAGAATCAGAGGAGGCAGAAATCTGTCGGGGGTTTAACTTGAGCACCTAACTATTAGCCTTAATCTCACGGCGGTCTTAATGCACACAGGCTGGGCATTATTCGAATAAATTTTCAATCAAATAACAATTTTTTTAAAAAATCGAATAAAAAATTATTCGGGTAAATTTTTATTTGAGTATCAATTTATTTTAAGTTATTCGTAAATAATTATTTGTTAATTGGTACAAATTATTTGAGTTTCAAATAATTATTTTTGATTCGATCGTGCGTTATTTGATAATCAAATAATTATTCGTTATTTGGTGAATTATTTGTTATTTGGTGCAAATTATTTGAGTTTCAAATAATTATTTTTTATTCGATCGTGTGTTATTTGAAAATCAGATAATTATTCGTTATTTGGTGAATTATTCGCAAATAATTATTTGTTATTTGGCGCAAATTATTTGAGTTTCAAATAATTATTTGTTATTCGATCGTGTGTTATTTGAAAATCAAATAATTATTCGTTATTTGGTGAATTATTCGCAAATAATTATTTGTTATTTGGTGCAAATTATTTGAGTTTCAAATAATTATTTTTTATTCGATCGTGCTTTATTTGATAATCAAATAATTATTCGTTATTTGGTGAATTATTCGCAAATAATTATTTGTTATTTGGTGCAAATTATTTGAGTTTCAAATAATTATTTTTTATTCGATCGTGTGTTATTTGAAAATCAGATAATTATTCGTTATTTGGTGAATTATTCGCAAATAATTATTTGTTATTTGGCGCAAATTATTTGAGTTTCAAATAATTATTTGTTATTCGATCGTGTGTTATTTGAAAATCAAATAATTATTCGTTATTTGGTGAATTATTCGCAAATAATTATTTGTTATTTGGTGCAAATTATTTGAGTTTCAAATAATTATTTTTTATTCGATCGTGTGTTATTTGAAAATCAGATAATTATTCGTTATTTGGTGAATTATTCGCAAATAATTATTTGTTATTTGGCGCAAATTATTTGAGTTTCAAATAATTATTTGTTATTCGATCGTGTGTTATTTGAAAATCAAATAATTATTCGTTATTTGGTGAATTATTCGCAAATAATTATTTGTTATTTGGTGCAAATTATTTGAGTTTCAAATAATTATTTTTTATTCGATGGTGTGTTATTTGAAAATCAAATAATTATTCGTTATTTGGTGAATTATTCGCAAATAATTATTTGTTATTTGGTGCAAATTATTTGAGTTTCAAATAATTATTTTTTATTCGATCGTGCGTTATTTGATAATCAAATAATTATTCGTTATTTGGTGAATTATTCGCAAATAATTATTTGTTATTTGGTGCAAATTATTTGAGTTTCAAATAATTATTTTTTATTCGATCGTGTGTTATTTGAAAATCAAATAATTATTCGTTATTTGGTGAATTATTCGCAAATAATTATTTGTTATTTGGCGCAAATTATTTGAGTTTCAAATAATTATTTTTTATTCGATCGTGTGTTATTTGAAAATCAGATAATTATTCGTTATTTGGTGAATTATTCGCAAATAATTATTTGTTATTTGGCGCAAATTATTTGAGTTTCAAATAATTATTTGTTATTCGATCGTGTGTTATTTGAAAATCAAATAATTATTCGTTATTTGGTGAATTATTCGCAAATAATTATTTGTTATTTGGTGCAAATTATTTGAGTTTCAAATAATTATTTTTTATTCGATCGTGTGTTATTTGAAAATCAGATAATTATTCGTTATTTGGTGAATTATTCGCAAATAATTATTTGTTATTTGGCGCAAATTATTTGAGTTTCAAATAATTATTTGTTATTCGATCGTGTGTTATTTGAAAATCAAATAATTATTCGTTATTTGGTGAATTATTCGCAAATAATTATTTGTTATTTGGTGCAAATTATTTGAGTTTCAAATAATTATTTTTTATTCGATCGTGTGTTATTTGAAAATCAGATAATTATTCGTTATTTGGTGAATTATTCGCAAATAATTATTTGTTATTTGGCGCAAATTATTTGAGTTTCAAATAATTATTTGTTATTCGATCGTGTGTTATTTGAAAATCAAATAATTATTCGTTATTTGGTGAATTATTCGCAAATAATTATTTGTTATTTGGTGCAAATTATTTGAGTTTCAAATAATTATTTTTTATTCGATCGTGTGTTATTTGAAAATCAGATAATTATTCGTTATTTGGTGAATTATTCGCAAATAATTATTTGTTATTTGGCGCAAATTATTTGAGTTTCAAATAATTATTTGTTATTCGATCGTGTGTTATTTGAAAATCAAATAATTATTCGTTATTTGGTGAATTATTCGCAAATAATTATTTGTTATTTGGTGCAAATTATTTGAGTTTCAAATAATTATTTTTTATTCGATGGTGTGTTATTTGAAAATCAAATAATTATTCGTTATTTGGTGAATTATTCGCAAATAATTATTTGTTATTTGGTGCAAATTATTTGAGTTTCAAATAATTATTTTTTATTCGATCGTGCGTTATTTGATAATCAAATAATTATTCGTTATTTGGTGAATTATTCGCAAATAATTATTTGTTATTTGGTGCAAATTATTTGAGTTTCAAATAATTATTTTTTATTCGATCGTGTGTTATTTGAAAATCAAATAATTATTCGTTATTTGGTGAATTATTCGCAAATAATTATTTGTTATTTGGTGCAAATTATTTGAGTTTCAAATAATTATTTTTTATTCGATCGTGTGTTATTTGAAAATCAAATAATTATTCGTTATTTGGTGAATTATTCGCAAATAATTATTTGTTATTTGGTGCAAATTATTTGAGTTTCAAATAATTATTTTTTATTCGATCGTGTGTTATTTGAAAATCAAATAATTATTCGTTATTTGGTGAACTATTCGCAAATAGTTATTTGTTATTTGGCGCAAATTATTTGAGTTTCAAATAATTATTTGTTATTCGATTGTGTGTTATTTGAAAATCAAATAATTATTCGTTATTTGGTGAATTATTCGGAAATAATTATTTGTTATTTGGTGCAAATTATTTGAGTTTCAAATAATTATTTTTTATTCGATCGTGTGTTATTTGAAAATCAAATAATTATTCGTTATTTGGTGAACTATTCGCAAATAGTTATTTGTTATTTGGCGCAAATTATTTGAGTTTCAAATAATTATTTGTTATTCGATTGTGTGTTATTTGAAAATCAAATAATTATTCGTTATTTGGTGAATTATTCGCAAATAATTATTTGTTATTTGGTGCAAATTATTTGAGTTTCAAATAATTATTTTTTATTCGATCGTGCGTTATTTGATGAATTATTTGTGATTTCTTATTATTGTGATGGTCATTATTTGAATTTCAAACAATTATTTGTCATTCGATTATGGATATATGTTTTCTGGTGTCCATTAGTTCCAATTTCAAATAATTAATTCTTGGCACAAGCATTTCTTTCCGCAAAATGTTTCGTTGCTTAATTTAATTTTAAGTTTAAGAGGAATTTTGTTCAATTAAGTATTTGTGAAGCTTTAGAAGTAAATTAATTGGGTTTGATTACTCAGAATAATCTTAGAGTCAATTAAATAAAAAACAAGTGAGTTTGTGCTTAAGATAATACGATTGAAGTGAAAACTTTACTTCAAGTCAGAGTAAGAAAGTATACCTTCTAATTATTTAATACTTGAGTTGTGACGTCACGACATCACAACGCATATGAAGAATTCAGAAAAATTATTTGGTAACAGCGTTGGCAAATTATAGTAAAAAATATCAATACTTTTGAAAATTTATGATGATCTGGCAGCTAAATGTAAGAAATGCAATACTTTCTGCAAGCAATCAGGTAAGCAATTATAGAAACTAATTTATTTTGAAGTGTTAATATTTTGTTCGTGATTGCTGAAAATTAATATAAAATATCTTTAACATTCGTCTGATGCCGTGACGCCCAAAATGGCCGACCGTGGTTGATACTAGTCATACCTTGTGTCTATATACCTTGACTTCAAGCCATGGTACATAGAATACGAAGAGAATACAACTAGAGCGGACTATTTGTTATTTAGGCTTGGGTTAAAGGTAACCTAATAAGAAGATAGGACACAGCCGAATAAAATTGGAAATTTTTCCTGTTTTTTAGAAACAAGCAAATAATGTCATATACTTTCATCTTTTGCATTAGGGGAAAAGAACTTGGTAATGAAATCTATGTCTACTCAAGGGTCATAAAGATATAAACGTAAAATAACTGAATGACAAATAATTGTTTGAAATTCAAATAATGACCATCACAATAATAAGAAATCACAAATAATTCATCAAATAACGCACGATCGAATAAAAAATAATTATTTGAAACTCAAATAATTTGCACCAAATAACAAATAATTCACCAAATAACGAATAATTATTTGATTTTCAAATAACACACGATCGAATAAAAAATAATTATTTGAAACTCAAATAATTTGCACCAAATAACAAATAATTATTTGCGAATAATTCACCAAATAACGAATAATTATTTGATTTTCAAATAACACACAATCGAATAAAAAATAATTATTTGAAACTCAAATAATTTGCACCAAATAACAAATAATTATTTGCGAATAATTCACCAAATAACGAATAATATTTGTAATCAAATAAATTTTTATTTGATTTTTCATTTTATTCGGTTTTTTATCTTTTATTTTTATTCGAATAGAAAATGCCCATCTCTGAGCACCGATTAGTATTTAGGCGACAATCAACGACCTCATGAGGAAGGATATGTTATATTCTGTCTCGATGAGTATCAGTTTATATCAGTGCATGCTTGACATTGGACTTACTGGTCGAAACGAGACTTATCTAAAATCTCTGCCAATCTCTGGGTCATAGCACCCGGTTGATTTAGCGCAACTCCACACCGAAAGCCAATCCTCTAAGCATACATTAATAAGCGACCATCCTTCAAATCCTCGGATGCAGTATGTAATTATATACAAAAGGACATCCTCTTCTGTGCAAAGAAGAATATCCTCTAAGTCATGCAGACTCAGACAATCTCTCTCTGCCCGCATATGGGCTACCACAACCACCACGATGCTCCCACAAGGGGGCCTTCTCCATGTTAAGGCGAATAGTACTATCCGGGGCTCCTCAACCCCGTGGCACCAAGTTAGCAATGTCGCCTACCCAATTGGTATGGCTTCGTAGTCAATGACTATAAGGTCATGGGTACTCCCAGTGGTATCTTTACATGTAGATATCCTTGTAGTAATGGGACGGGTTACTCCATTCGGGCCTAAGATCTTATTTTCAATGTCTAAAATGATTGTATATATCCTATACAGGCAAACACAAACCTCAATAGGCGTTGTCAGTGGGGACCACGCGAAGGTTAACATATGCCCGGATTCAAGTCTGGAGAGGCTAGAGATTAAGCATATAACCACTACTAACATAGACACTTGATTTCCATTATTCATCAACTTATTCTTCAACTACACCATCCTTCGACTCCTGTCCAAGAGGGTATGTTTGAGATTTTATTATTCTGAATTTCATGAGCACTTAAATTCTTTGTATAATGGACAGTAACGCTGGTCGCCAGTCGCTACTATACCCAGTCAAAAATCTCATATATTATTTCACAGAGTTTATTTCTCGCATTGTGAGCACTTAACTTCTTTGTATTATGATATCTTTCAATCATACAAATCCTACTACGGTGCCCACTATGGGAGATAATAAGCGATCTTCTAAACTTAGAATTCATCAACAAATTTCTTCCTTCAAGTATGCATGCTTTCCCTTTATACAGCTTTCACCTTGGACAGCTCTGCGCTTCACGGTCCTCTTTTCCACTGCCAATCATTAGAGGCAATTAGAGCCAGTCGCCTTCACTTTTCAATAATGTGCATTAATATTAGGGGATTAATGTCGCGAAAAAGTGAATACAATTGGATTCGACATTTTGAAATGGGTGCTAAAGAATGTTGATGATCGTTTTTAAACAAATTCAATTTTATGTTGTCCTTTATTCTATTGTCCAATTATAAGCCTGTTACACACACTCCTTTAAATTGGCGAGTTTTACCAAAAATATTGAACTTTGGAGTGTTCGTCAATCAATCGGCCAATGCAACATACATGTCAAATCGTTCGTTTTGCCTGAACGTGTGCGGGTGCAACTCTGAATAGCATATAAAAATTAGTGTTCATGGTTTATTGAGAGCTCAATAGTGTCATAAAAGAATAATTTGACCTGGGAATATGTATATACAAAACATATTATTTGAGTATTGTTTAGCTTTAATAATGTTGTGGTCGAACGTCATGAATCTTTGTAATAAAAATAAATTTTATCTTTTTTAAGCATAACCTGTCAAGCTAAATTTAATTTACTTTGTCTTAAATCGACAAAAGTTTCAATTGCTGCAATAAAGGAAATTCAACGTTTGTGACAAGTAAAATCTAAAGCAAATAAGTAAAAAAGCAAAAATTGGTCTAAGACCAATAATTTTTATGATACCCTAGAATAGGTGTATACCCGCATGTAACTTCGTACCGTCACCAATCAGTGTAAGTTTGATCGTTGAAGTAGTTTTTCACATATATTTCTAGAACGGTTCATCGGACAGTAAATATGAATATAACCAATTTCATAGGATATCTTATTCTGAAGAACTTTTCAGTACAATAACAACGTCTAGGACTCATAGTTTTCACAATATACGTAAAAATCCCAATTTTTTTATATGGAAACACCAAGAAGGGATTTCCCGATTTAGCCTATTTTTAAATTATATTTATTATTTTTATAAAAACACTATGTACAAAATTTCAGCTCTCTACGATGATGCACTCGCAGGCAGTGTCCAAATATATACATAGTAAAAAAGGAAATTTTTATGTGGCAACCCTACGAAGGACTTACCCAAATTTGTCCCATTTTCGAACTTAATTTTACTACTACTCATACCGGACAAAAATGTACAGAGAAGCTGTGAGACACATCAAACCTAGCGGTATTGAAATGCCCGTAAGTGGTGTGATGCTTGAAGGCTACGGATAGGTCATACTTAGACGAGCAAATTATTTTTTTAAAAATGACCTTTTTCAGCTATTTTTGCTGGATATGCTTAAGAGAAAGTGCATAAAACACAATATCCAATATGACAAATTGGTATTGATAACGTGTTTTTTCATAAAAATGGTAGTTAAATAAACAAAAAAGGAGAAAAAATTCCGAAATTTTACTTTGTTGAGCCATAACTTCAAAACGCAGAGGAGGAGGAATCATCATCATGGGGTGCAACGTTCAGAAATTATAGGGTGATCTATAAAAACATACCCAAATATCTTTAAGATCCGTTATCTATAAACCGTTAGGATTTATTGCTGGTCAAAATATGGCTTATCCATAGCCTTCGAATATCACACCACTTACGGGACACCCTGTATAATTTAAAATATATTATGTTTTACACGAACATTTGATTAGAACTTCCCAGGGGAAAATTGGAAAACGATGTGTAATTCCTTAAAGAAATTATATAATATGGTCTGAAAATTTATGTTTATTAATTCTGCCATAATCAAGGGAAATCGCAATAATATGATGAAATATTTCTAACCGATAATAGTTTTGAAGGTAGAAAAGAAAACACGAGAGAGTGATATTTTTTTCGGTAAAAATATAAACTAAGCTGGCTTTTTAATTTTCCAGTCGAAAAAGGCAAAGACCGAATAATCGCCAACGAATATTTTTATGGAAATTTATAAACACAACTCAAGTCCCACAGTTTACACTTTTTATTTATGTTTTAATTACACAAATTAACTTTTTATTTATCTCATTAATAGTCAAATTTTACTTTTTATTTCTCTAGTCATTTTTTTACTCCATAACTCTCAAAACAATTATACACACCATACTAAACTTCTACCAACTAAACTTAATTCAACCGGCTCACTCTATTGCTAGAAACTAACTCCATTTTTTTATTTTCTACTTAGCTTTGTTTGCCTGCGATGTAGGTCAATATTACAAAGTTAAAGCATTCCACAATAAATTCTGATCAGCCATTAGGTCATTTTTCATTTAAGCTGGCCGGGCATGTAAAATGTTTTTATTTTTATTTATCTTTGCAATTATTATGATTGCAAAGAAAATTACATATGGGTTAATATGTAGTATGAAAACGTTTAAAAAAACGTTCTGAAGCTAGTCATCTGCAAATGACGAAATAATTATACAACAATATATATCAGTTAAAACTAAACTTAATGAAATCATCTTCCCAGTTTACCGCTATATATATTTTATATCTCCGATAATATTTAAATGAATTTACAAAAAATCAGCACCAAGAACCTTCAACTGTTGATATCAAATTGGAAGTAGATCAACACACTACTGAAGTGAAACAATGAAGCTATTTGCACATCTCAATCTTATGATATAAGCGTCATTGTTTGTCCAAGCCATAAAACGCAACTCGGCTTGAAAAAATTAAAAGCCAGCTTGGCCTTTTATATTTCCTTGAAAAAGCAACCATCTTCAAAACTTGTGAGAAAACAAACAATTAAAGCACTACTTTTTCTTAAAAAAGTTACATTTTCAAAAGCTTTACACTTTACAGGAATTGAAACAGATCCAACGAGAAGTGATTTTGTATATTCCCCTAAATTATGTATAATCATAATATAGCTCAGATGTTTTTGTTTAAAATTTCCAAAATACCAGTTATCTTCGGTCCGTGGAGAAAACTGTATTTATCAGATGGCGCTGTACGAAATATTGATTTGTGTAATGGAAATTCGAAGATCTGCAGGCGAAGATGGGCATCTCCGTGTCATGCCGGATGCCTAGATATCCCTGGAGATATCCTCGAGGATCGGTGATATTGCACCCGGATACCCATGAAAGCTTCAAAAAGCTTTTATTCTTTTTGTTACTTTCTCACTACGTTTAAAAATCGTATGTGAGAAAATGCAGAAAAGTTTTGATACAAGTTATGTTCATTAAGTAACAAGTAAAAAAGCTAGAATTGATCTAAGACCAATTCTTATGATACCCTAGATGAATGCCCATATGAAATTTCGTATTGTCACCCTTCCATGCAAGTTTGACGGACAGAAAAGATGATTATGACCAGTTTTATAGGATTTCGTCTTGGACTGATCGTTTTCACAGTATACTTAAAAAACCTAAATATTTAGGTATATGGCAACACCAAGAAGGAGTTGCACGATTTAGGCTATTTTTGCAATTTTATTTGCTAGTACAATGAAAACACAATGTACTAAATTTCAGCTCTCTACGTTGACGCGTTCTCAGGCATTGTCCAAATATATAGTGGAAAACGAAATTTTTGTATGGCAACCCCACGAAGGAGTTGCCCGATTTGTCTCATTTTCGAACTTAATTTTACTTTTTTATTTTTAAAGTATACGCGTTCTCGAGTTATCGTGCGCACAGACGGACAGACGGACGGACGGATATGCAAAAATCAAAATAACTTTTAATTTTATGCGTGGGTGTCCAATCCATTTTGCTTTACCATCATTGGTGTTACAAACGGAATGACGAACTTACATAGTATACAATATAGATTGCATCCATCTGTCTTGAAATATTAATTTTAAGAGGGCGAGAATAATTGTATGTATATTCATGCAATTAGATTTAAAGAATTAGGTAATGTACGTATGTACAGTGTACATACGGAAAAGAAAAGGAAGAAGATACTGTATGTAGGTGCATATCCTGAGAGTGGAATGTGTGCCTGATAATAAAATGCAATTTATCCTTAACTGCATTTTATTACAATAAGGAAATGAATTTTAAATGAGAATGGAATGCATAAAGTAATTTTTGTTTTAATAATTTTATGTTTTCAGTGTGAAACTGTGATACTTCAATATATTGTATAGGACAATATATTGATGTAGCGCCCTTATGGCTATGATTCGGGGCATTAGGTAGGTACCTGAATCACAACACTACATTACCACAAGTATTAGGTATAGCAATGAATCTTCTTTAAATTGCATTGCATAGGAGATAATATATTAGAAAATTGGATAAACTAAATTAATATAGTGTAATTTATCCACGACATTTTATTATCTCTTTAATTCGGTTGGGAAATTCTGTAATATTTCGGTTCTGCAGACAGTAAACTTTCCCTTTAAAAACCCTTAGAATATTATAGCAAACATCAATAGGTTATACGGGTAAAATTCGTGTACATACATAAGCATACTATTTCAAGATAAGGACACAATATATCGGAGTAAGTGTGATGTAGGGACATTAGATTATTTAGCAAAGAGGAATGAAGCTAGATTTCGCGTAATAAATTCTTGTTGTGTTGGTGGTTCATGTTTTTGTGGTTGAGAGTTCATTGCAGGCAAATTTAGAATAGTTCCGAAAATGCGACGCTGTTAGATTCGGCTCTTGGAGACAAAATCTGTGAGAACTTCCGCCATATTCGGTCTATATAAATTTCTTTGCTTTGTGGTCATGGGTTTCATTGCTAACACTGAAATACCGCGGCTCCAATAGCCTTTAGCAAGCTCAAACCTTGAAAAAGGATTAATTGATTTTAAGACATTTATATAATATCGCTTAGACGGCGCCAAAAATCACCCTTCTCCTTCAGGAGGAGAGGGCATAATGACATACATTTTCGTCGCAATTGTTTTACATGTACCAAATAAAATTAGACATTTGCTTCAAAATCAATTTAGTTCGCTGCCAAAGATTTAGATAACTGAAAGCTAAACTAAGTTCTACGTTATCGGCGCCATGCATAAATTTAGTTTAGTAAGCATTTAAGCAGAGATAAAAGCTATGATCCTTTAACATTATGGCTTTCCATAAAAAATATGAAAAAATGTTTGTGCAGATAACGAATATTTGATGTTTCCAAACCAGCTTGTCATTTAAACCATTTAAAAATAAAACTATAAAATTTGTATTTTTTATTCATTCCAGATTGGATCTATTCCGTAGAAGTTCATTTTGAAACACCAGACAGCGGGTTTTTTCTAAAAACATCAGCCAAACAACCAGTTAGTCCTGAAATAACAAATGCCCAATCACGATCAAAGATAGCACAGGATTCAATACTATCGGTGGATAGATTTACAATCGTTCAAACTACTCAACCTGTTTCTATACGTGCCAGTTATGGGCCTTTTTCTACAAAACAAACTGTGCCTGCTCGCTACATTGTTCCAGACGCATTAGAATCTCAGGGAGAAAATCTAAATGTATGCATACTAAAAATTACTCCAAGTTATTATATCATTTATAATTATACTTTCTTTCCTTCTTCAATTAAGAACACAACTGCTGCTTTAATGGAATTACAACAATCAAATTTACATTTGGATATATCTGCCCATTTGGTTCGTTCATCAATTCCTCGGGATTCTCCTGTCTTAAGAGTGCTATTTCATGCTGGAGCAGATCCTGGCGGCCATCTACAACGGCAGAAAATTTGTGTTCTACTTCATGTATCTATGGGAGGCCGTGCTCCGCTTAAAGGAAGATGTATGCCAGAAGGAGAAGATGGAGTTTGTGTAGCTGAGGTATAAAGAAAAAAATATGCTTTTAAACTTTATATGGTCCGCACAGGCTTTGTGCAAAAATTTAATTTCTGAGGTATTTTATGTTTCTGCAGATGTATTTTTCAAAGTATTTTCATTTACAAATTCCTCGGTGTTGCGTTGTTGGATGCTTTCAGATTTAAGGTGTGGTACACCTGTGCTGTATTTTCTATTATTATGCATGACTTTATCCCTTTATTTAAATTGTAGTTACATAGTTATTCGAAAGTATTTATTAGAAGCACAATCATGTTTTTCATTATACAACTGAGAGAGTCATCGCCCAAGTAAATCACCGAAAAAAGTCAAACCTCTTAAGTACATTTTTTGAATTTGAGCAGCCAAATTCTTGGTAGTTTTAAAACTTATTTTTTAGCAGTCATTTTAGGAGTGTTTATGCATAAATATTGGAAGTTGTTTTACATACGTAAGTATGTATGCAGAAGGTTAATTAAATCAAAGAACTTATAACGAGAAAGAGCCCGCTTACTGAACAAAATTATTATTCAAAAGGAAACAAAGGAGAAATACGTATTTTATTTACGTAATCGTCCCATAATTGTGGAAATAATCTCACTCAGGGGCTCTCTATAAACATCATATATTAAAATTAACTGTTATGTATACTGTGGCTGCATAGTCAAAATATAATGAATGAAAAATGTTTGGGCCGTGTTCTTGGGTTAATACTAATAACAACAAGAGTACATTTTCTAGCATACATTGTAATCACGTTAAGTTGCTTTCCAGAATATTTTCGCACCAAAATTTATATTAATTCTGAATGATATGATAATTCCCATTGCAATGATTTAAATAACAATTCCAGTCTTTTCAAATCACTAGAAATAAATAAGAAATATAAAATGCTATCATATATCATTGAAACAATACAAACTTACTGAAATTTTGGAAAAAATTTATAAGTCGAAAAGCAATACATAATTAGAAAAATGAATTTGCACATGAACTTAATAATCTTATGCATCGCACCGATATAAGAACGGTAAGTTTTGGAAACTGATGACTGTAAGACAATTGGCAAAAACTCTGATCTATTTATCAACTTTCTAAAACTCTGATAATTACATTGAAATTTGTTTATCACGGTACTGAAGACCGGGCGGAGATCAGGCAATCGAGAACCGGCCGTGTTTGCTATGGTTATTGCAAAGTTTAACATGGCAATGTGCTAATGTACATATACATAGATTTCAATTAGACGATATTGTCAACAATAACATCTTTCCAGAGAGAAAATTTTTACTTTAGTTCATATCGGCTGCTGTGGCTGGGATTATAATGAAGGTGGAATCGATAACACGACAACTACGTTCAAATTTTAAAAAACACACACACACACCCACAATCCATTTAGGGATCTGACCCCCTACACATCGTCAGAAACTTACTGCTGAACTCTTTTTGCTAATTAGCTACTTGATACTCGAAAGCTGAAGTTAGATCCATTCATCGTCGAGTGACCAGCGTAAAATGTCAATGCCAAAACAGGACGGGCACTGAAATTTATTCCAAGCCACTGTTAACTTAAGTTGGCAATTTAATTATTCGGAAATCTACTTGGTTTTCCATTATGCATTTGAATGTAATTTCCGAAGAAGTATTGGACATGTTCAAATCCTTCGCTTTAAGATATCAATGTTTCACGTTAATTATATCTCTCCTGAGTGCCTCCAATCTCCTATCCACAAAGTTTGCAGTCTACACCGTATAGCCACTAACTGCTGTAGAACAAACTTCATCGTATAACACATGGCTTCTTATAGTAAGCCACGAAAGTATAAATTCTTGACAAATATTGGCAGCTATCGGATAGACTGCCATGTGCATAGCCTATACTTTGACTTAATATAAAAAGCCTTCATTAACTTTAATTATTGTTACAATTTGTTAGATTCCTTTTGGAATTATTATAATATTATACTTTTAATCGTCCATGTGTTTCGTGGAAGTATGATGCCTATTGCAAATATGTTTGGATTTATGTACTTTCAACAACTTAGATAACTTCAACAGCATTTCAATATCGGTTATTATTCCACTTCTGGAAGCTTTTCGAATATTGATTTGTAAAGGTTACACGATGTTGTTGATGTTTTTTGAATGCCATAAAAATTCCACCTACAAAGCTGTTGCTCCGCGTCGCTCATTAACTTAACATGACCCTTATAATATAAGGTCTGTTCGATGAAAACACGGTGTAAAACACCGTGTAAATTTCCCCCCTATAATATGGCGGCTATTTACCCGGGGTTTTGTGCACCCATCGAACAAGATTTTGCAGTTTAGGGTAAACCTAGTGTAATGACATTTCTCTCACAGTTCTCCTTAGCATATTTTAACTTGTAATTTCCAGTAATTTGTGAAAATTTATTTATAAAATTGATGAAATAATTAAAAATTTAAAAATAAATAAATATTACAATGCACAACAAATATTTCTCAGTTTATTTTTAATTACATATACTTTTATTAGCTTTTTTACATCGATGCCAGCAGTATTATCGCCTTTTCTGTAACTTCGAAAAAATGACATTTGGTTCATCTGTGACCAAATATAGCTCCATCATTTCTGCAAGAAACAGTTGTGCTGCACTATTTTCACTTTTATCATCAGATGTTTTGGTACTAGGTATAAAATTAATAATGTTTGAATGATCAAAATCTACAGAAATGATTTTCTCTATCCTGTTGGCTTTTTCTCAAACAACTATTAAACCCTTTTCTGACATCTCGTTTTAGAACGTGGAGAATTTTTCATATAGAATAGTATAGATAGTTGGCATAATTGGTAAGGTACAAAGTTATTTAGAAAACTAACAAAGGAGAAACGAACAAACTCATTTCTGTAGAATATGATAGTACCTACTATAGAAGTTAGATTATGATGTCAAAAAATAGCGAGCCGTTGTTGTTTGATTCACACCTATTTGCTTGGTAGCTGCTAGGATAACGTGAAGTCTATAAAAATTACTTGTTAATAATGGTGAATAAACATTTTTACGTTAAAATTTCTTACTAGAAAGGCAGATCTTAAAATTTCATTTATGTTCTTTGACCTTAATCGCCTCCTCGAAAATTTTCTCATCACTTTCATTCGAATTTTCTATGTGCATATTATCGATGGGTATCTTATCATGCAATTTGTTATCTAACTCATTTGTATAATCTGAATTTGGTATGAGCTCCACGATTTTTTCACTTTTATATACCGCAATCGACCAATTGATCACAATCACCGAACAAATTCCAAGTGACAATTCACAAATGACAAATGTCAAACATTTACCCCTAGAAAATTTTGGTGTAAGTTCGGGGCACGAAATCAGAAACACCGGGTTTTCAACGAACGAGTTGGTGTAACCCCGTGTAAGCTCAGGCTTTTCAAAAAACAGGATACTGTAGCCCGGTGAAGCCCTAGGTTTACCCGGGGTTTTGATCGTACAGACCTATAATGTTTCGGAGAATGCCTTCCTGTAAGCTTCAAATATATTTATTTGGTACAGCCACAGTAAAGTACAGTAGAACAGCTTAGAACAAACTGCTAAAAAGTGAATTTTAGAATTTTAATTACAAAAAAGAAAGAAAAACGTAAGAGGAACTATTTAGTATGACACGGAAGTAAATGGGCGAACAGTAGCTAGGTGCACAATGGTAGGGAGAAGTATTAGTTTTTTGTAAGCACACATCTCGGCAAAAGTACTGTTTCCATTACTACACAGCTGTTTAACTGTAAAGTGGTGTTCGTTCATAAAGATGCCATGGTCATGAACAGTGTAATAGGGAAAATGGCTGTATAAAGTTTGTGATAGTTTGACAGTTCTACCAAGAAGAATGGCTTTTGAGTGGAATAAATTGTTATTTGCTTTTTTTTACAGAAGTCATTTTGCCCCTTTTCCTCTAGTACAAGTCTGTGCATGCTGTAAGTTGTCTTTCTTTTCTTCCATTCCTTGTATTAAAAATTGACTAGTGTATTAAAGTGTAAAAATGTTGAAAGAGAAAGTATAGTCACAGTTATAGAAGCATTCTACAGTTTTGACAGAGCTGTTCTACTGTATGAATATACTGTCTTTTATTCGCAGCTAGAAGTTTAACTTGACTTTGAAATCAGAAATATTCGTTATGAAATTCTTTCATTTTTGTGGATTGTCCCCCTCCGCTCTGAGCTGATTCTAACGTTGATTGATTCTTGTCAATTTCTATTCTTTTATTCACATATAGTTTATCTTTAGTCTATTCTACATCTTCAGGAACGGAAGGCATAGTAAAATTTATCATCGCAAAGTATAAAAAAAAAATTCATTAACTCGTATCTTAATTACATTTACTTATCACTATCGTTATCAGTCTGATATAATAACATATTTATTTTTTATTTGATATTTGTTACATGCAAGCAATAATTTCAAATGCATTATTTAAATCATAATTCAAATCTTCAAATAATGGGAAGCAAAAGTAATTTATTGATGCATTTGACTATTAGTTCCATTGAAAAAACAACATAAAATCAATAATGTAGTGGTATTGTTCTCAAAAAAATTATATTTAAGTGAAAAGCAAAATGCAGAGAGGAATGTTATCTATTTGACTAGAGCATTAGATAAAGAATTTTAGAAAGTTGCAAAGGCAACAGAGAGAAATAGTTGACTCGAATAAAGGTAATATTTGGGCGACAAGATTTACTAAAAATTCTCGCTTTCATTCACTTAACAGATACTGTTTCAAATTCCTCGTGCGGATATACAGGGTGTTTCCCCTTAGGAGGTCCATACAGCGGCAGGTGATAGTACTCACCTAGACGAACCAAAAATTGTATGGCAGGTGGGGGGCAATATCAACCGTTTAGGAGTTACAGGGTGATTCATAAAAAAAGCTAGGTTTTTACAAAACACCCTGTATCTTAAAAACTACAGGGCGTATGGTCACACTTAAGGGCTCACTGTATGCAGAACTTCATGGCCTTTCGAACGACTGCTCAACCAGCCCCGTGCCCCTCTCCCCTCAGATGTTATGAAGGTCTAAACTAAAAATTTCGGATTTTCTTTCCTTTTTTTTTACTTTGACCTCTATTATTTTTGCAAAAAGGTCGTTAACATAACTTTTTTTTATAAAAACTGTAAACTGTGGAGCCTCCTCTTTAATTTGGCCTATTATACCCTATGGGCTATCTGTATCCGTTAAAGAGTTATTAGCTCTAAACTTATTCTCAAACCTATTTTCAAACCTATCCTCAACGATAATTTGTTCCCTTAGTACGTCATTTTAAAAAATATCGTCTAATTTCGGTGTGACCGGAATAGGTTATGAGTTAATAACTGTTTAACGGCTACAGTTAACACATAATTGAATAACAATATGTAATAATTTTGGCCATGCTAAAACTCCTGTTATACCTTGGTAGTGCTTCTGCTTGAAAAAATCGTTAATTTACAAAAAGTTAGAAAAAATCTGATTTTTCAAATTTAAAAGCATATAACTTTTCAACGGCGAGAAGTTGACGAGTAGCTATTTATATACTCTGTGAAAAGCTTGGGGTTTCTAATGTATCTTTTTTTCTGTTATTATTTTTTCTCTAAAAGTTTTCGTCAAAGAAACAAACTAAATGTAAAAACACCATTATACTTCTGACAGGTTGTGATTCCATCAAATTGGTGGCCCCCGCTTCCACCTCCTGAAAAGGACAGTCGCGGATCTACGCCACCTAAAGTTCCTCAACGTTTAGTGCAAGTATCTTACAGTGTTTTCGAACCCTCATCAAGAAGTCCGGAACAATGTGAACCCAAAGTTCAAATCCAGCCTCTAACTTCTTTCTCTCAAATACCGCTCGTTGCTGCACAGTCAGCCTATAAAGATTTACGTGCCGATGATTTACTAACAATATTAGTTCCCCAACGACCTCTTTATCCACTCTCGAGGATTCATGTACCTGTATTTCTGCAACAACAACCAGATCAAAACATAGGAGTGTTTACTGTGAGGTAACAAAAATGTCATTTGTTTTAAAATTAAAGAGCAAAATACATTTTTGGAATTCATAGAGCACGTGTCAAATCTGGAATGAAGATATTGGGTGCCACTGCTTCTTCAGACCTGTGGAATGTGTCCATGGAGAAAGGTAACCCAAAGCACATTGTAGCAAGAGTTACTGTTTTTCGAAAAGAGCAAGATTCGGACAGTGCTGCTAAAGAAAATGAAGATGCAAACGCAAACAAGTGGGCATATAATGATTTACTGATTTTCATATAAACGATTTTCGTTATGTTTACAGAATTACCGAGATATTTTCTTGGTTGTTAGAAGTTGCTAATGATACCAATGAAAATTGGGATGGTGGTAAAATAGCATGGTCTGTAAGCTATGTATATGATACACCAAAGCTCAAGGATTCATCCCTGGAAAGTACTGGATCTACACCGGAGGAGACACGGAAAAAGTTAATAGCAAAATTGGAAATAAATAAAGACGATATACAAGCAGTTCTGCCTATTGCAAAGGTATGGCTAGTTTCTTAAAGGAAAAATTTTGTGGCATATACATTTCATCTTTTAATTTCTAGAACTGGGAATTGATGAATACCGCAGTTCTAACGGGTCGCCAAGTTTCACAAGCTATGAAAGTCTTTATTGTATCTCAAGCTGGAAAGGTAGCAGACGTGACACTTCAGAGCTCTTGTCAAGCTCAAGACGAAAGCGTTATTAAAGTACTAAAAACTTGAGTGGATCAATTCCATTTACTAATGATTCTTTACTTAGGTTTCGTCATCCTGTAGCTCTGTTTACGTTGATGGTTCCGAAATAAGAGGTTCATCAAATGCTTCCATTATAGTTAAATATGGAACTTATACAGGCTTGGCAAAATTTATTGTCTGGATGCCAGAACTTCCATTGGAGGTATATATTCCAGATTTTCGACTTTCTCAAATTAAGGGTTGGAAGGTGCCTGAAGAACATCACTTCAAGTATTACACAAATATTTTATTTAGTAAAGAATATATTATTTAATCAAAGTAATTTGCAGTCACGGAAAATTAAGTCGACGGAAAAGAGCTTTTGGCTGGAGCCATCACGGCGATGATTTTATGAATGTTCTAGGAGCTGAGAAAATACTTTGTCGTGCTCGATATCAACAGAGTCCGGTGGAAGTTTTTGCGAAATTTTTAGCAAGGGATCAAGTAAGACGGATCGTAAATTTGTGAAAATAACTTTGTTTTTTTATAAAACCAACTTTAGGATTCTGGTCGTGTCAGCTATCTTATATCGAGAAAAACTAGTTTACGAGTAACAGACTTAGTCCAGTCCTTATTACGAGTAGCAGATCCGAAAATAGCAAGTTTAAAAGGCAGAATATTACAAGGTAGATCAATGGGAAGAACTGACGTCCAGGTAAAAATATTCGTAAATTTCATAACTTTCTTGAATAATGGACCGTAATTATATTTAGGTTTTATCGCCCATAACGGGCAGAGTGATAGGTGCCAAAGAAATACGAGTTGGAAGTGATAAAGTAAGTTTAACACGATTAAATGTCCGCGTTGTGTCCGGGCTTCAGTTGACCATTACACCTGATAACTCTATTGAGAATGGCTACATCGCAGAGACCTCTGTCACAAGAAAACTAACAGCACAATACCAGGAGGGTTTATTGGATATTGATCTGGAATTTTCAGATGGCGTTAGAACTCCTCTAAGGTGAGCAGCTGGTTTTGCAAAACGACATACGAATATTAAATTGGCCTCTTTATTGCAGAGATGTATCTGTGGACGATTATTTCTTGTTGGTAGAAAGTTTAGATACGGAAGTTGTTGCCTTTGCACCAATAGGAGCCTCACACCATCCTCGTGTAATAGCAGTCGGCGAAGGAAACGGCGATTTGTTACGTGTTACTCTGCTGTTATCAGAAGAGTGCCGCCTTCGTCGAAATATTCCTCTATCAAAACAAGTAATAAGAAGAATAATGCAATCGAATATAACAATAATTATGTTTATTTTGCTAGACAAAACCTGGTCCAGGACCATTAGCAAGCGCATTGGCATCTGTCCAAGTTGATTTCAACACTCTTGATAATCCAAACAAACCAGATACTGTTCAGAATGATGGAATTATGGGTAGAGAAAGAAAAGGCGCAAGAGAGACTGGTGGTGACCTTTCCGACATAATAGGTAAAATCTATTAATCGATTTATTTAACAATATATTCAATAAGCTCCTCGTTTTGTTTTAGGTATACCCTTAAAAGACGACAGTAACCATGAACCAACTGTTCAAGCAAGACAACATCGAGGTGGTATCAGTGCAATTGATAGTATAAGACATAAACCACCTCCTCATGGAGATGTTATGGAAATTGGAATGTACGTTCTGTTAACAGCGTTCTGTTTTGCTATTGTTGTTTTTGTAATATCTTGTGTCGTGTATGCATCGAAATTTCGACCAGTCTATGCAGATTTAGCAGTGGATAATGCAAACAAAGATGTGCTCACCACAAACGGTATTCTTCGGGAACCAAGACGGCCAAGAGAATCAACAACGAATGCTCATGATTGGGTTTGGCTTGGTCGATCTACTCTGGATAGATCATCTTTAGTGCAAGATTCCATCAATGGAAATATTTTTGAGAATCCTCGTGGTATGTATAATAAATTTTAAAACTGGCGCAAGTGTTAACTTACAATCGACTGGCATTTCAGATTCTAGAATAAGAATTACAAGTAATCCTATGAATTTAAATTATGCCGACCCTGATGATGCTATTGTTCAAGTAACGAGTTTTGATAATTCAAATCATATGCAGGCGCCTCATTTGAGAAACCAAAACATTAATACGACCACATATAATAAGAATGAAAAATTACCGGAATTAGAGTGAGTTTTACGAAGTTGTTTTAAGATCTTGATATTGCAATTAATATCAATTGATTAATATACTTTTTAATTTTTATGGTAGAAATAATAATGAAGAAGAAGAAGAAGAAGATGATGTTCCTCCACCTTTACCTCCACATGGACGACTTCATACAAACGGAAATGAAGTTGAATATAGGCCGCCAGTACCTCCTCATCGTAATATTGGTGTCACTGCTAATGTTGTAACAAACGGAAATGCAAACAATGACAAGGTAACTCAAACTCTGTTTATAATTGTTTAGAGTAAACACTATTATAAAATAAATCCAACTTAGCATTCCCAGGATGGAGCACCAGTAGTTAGAAGACACCATCACAAACATCATCGTAATTCAAATATACATAATCGACGATCGCAAGTAAACGGAAGTGTAGATTTGATTCGATCTTATGACAGACCACCTGACCATCAATTGAACTTTACACAGCTTAATATAGCCTTGTTTAATCAAACTTCACCGGAGCAAACATTTTCACCGCACGAAGTTAGCCCTCTAAAAAATGAATCAGTTGAACTTAATGAACTACATATGGCTGAAAAATTAGTTGAATCTGCAGCTCAACAACAAAAAAATGCTTTTCAATTCGATTCACTGACACCAAAACGAGACTCAGTCACAAATCCTGCCAAAATGGATACACAAGAGGATATTCAGATAAATTCTTTAAAAATAGGTAAATTTTTATTAAGATAAAATTCTGACAGTATGCTATCACCTTCCTTTTATATATATAAAAAAAAATGGGGTTCATCGAACCATGTTTCTTGACGCAGTCACGCAGTTCACTTCATATGCGGCGTTTATTTGATTCTAGATTTTCTGAACTTTTACTGTGCAACTATTGTATTGTGTTGTGTGTCGGATGACCTTTTACTTCTTGCAACCATTACACAGCTGTATTTTTATTGAGAGCATACTTTCATATGTAAAATGACATGTGTGGGAAAGCAATGCTCGACTAGCTTATTTAGGAGTCGGGGTAATTTAATATACTACAACCGAGGAAACAGAATGTTTCTTTAATTTTATGCAGATTGCCATCCAGTAAGACGAGAATAGTACTCCGAAACTAGACAAACTACAATTTTAATATCAGAGGCAATCTCAATTTCTTTGTAGTTACAACTTGTTTAATCACAACATACCCAAAGGCCTATGTGAGGTTGACATGTCCTATGCAATAACTCCGAATGCTACACAGGCAGGAGTTCTTACCAATGCCTTTACGTATACCACTGGACCGATTTGTCGCCTTGTGAGACAGAAATTACAGTGCCTCTAATAGAACAAGAACCACTATTTCATTTTAAATAGGTTTTACAGCATAATCTATCATTCCCACAGAAAAATTAATCTCTAAGAAATTGCAGCCAAATATGTTTTTTTTCTGTGATGATTAAAAAAAGTGCGAGTAGAGCTATTTTTATTTTTAAAACAACACCAGCAGTAAATTAAGGGAAGATGTTGTTATGCTATTATTTTTCTTTTCAATGTAATACGCCTGTGATTTTCAGCCACCCATTTAACTTAACCTACAGCGTGTATAATATTTGTCATATTTTATATATTGTTACGAGCGTGCTTTAGCTCGTTATTTAAAACACAATATTTCAGATATAATTCAAAAGTACTTTCTTTATTTAACTATACTGTTTACTCTCACAATTCACAAACAGTTATCAAATCAACTCTTTAGTGATCGTTAGTACTGTACTTCTAATTATTACAATCCAAATAGTTTACTTCGTTCAATTCAATGACTGAAATAAACTCCGCCTCCTGGATGTGAGAAGCGCCGTATTTATACTCTACAAATTATACTAGAACCTTCCTGAATATTCCGTTCTCCGAACCCAAAGTTTACTAAAATGTCACTTTGTTGCGCATAACACTGCCCTCTTCTTAAAATTGTTCGTCCCGAACAACAGGTGGTCCGCGGTCTTGATGCTCGCAGTATTTACACAAACGATCCAGGTGAATGATTTTCCGTTTGCCTCTTGCACCACGCTGAATCCTGTATACTACCTCATTAAGTCTGGTTTCAACTGTATACGGTCCCTCCCAGTGTTATGGTAATTTGGAAAACATCTCGTGGCCTCGTGCACATCAGCTAATCGTTGTCTGAGCTCCGTTACGTAGTCTTCTGGCAACTTTTGTTCGCCTATGCTAGTTAAGCACATTTCCTTTCCGAATATGACCTTAGCTGGACTTTGTCCGGTCGTATTATACACAGCTAATATATAAGCCATTAGAAATGTAGGAATATTTTGATCCCACTGCGCTGATTATAGTTGACTACCTTCCTTAGATGTTCGATTAATGGTCTGTTAAAGCACTCTTCCATGCTTTTATTTTTCTTTCGTCTCTTATCATCTTCATCATCATTGTCTTTGATTCCTTTGTCCTCAATTTTCTTCCCCTTTTTATTGCCGTTGTCATCCTTGTCATTGCCGCCTTTGTGCTTCTTATCATCACCTTTGTCTTCACCTTTTCCGATCTTCATTATACCCTTACCATCGACATTATCAATATCTTTAGACCATTTACTTTTCGTCTTTTTCTTTTTTTCATTGTCCACGTCTTTGGATTTCTTTCCTTTCTTCTTTCGACTTCCGTCATTGTCATCGTAGTCATCGTCAGCTTTTTCTTCCATCCGTCCGCAATGTTTCCATTCAGGATTGCATGGACGTTGTGAAAAGGCTTCTGCATTTCCGTGGATACGTCCTTTGCTGTGTGGGATATCAAAGTCATGAGGTTGCAGTCTAGTCTCTCCACGAATAGCTTGCTCTCTAGCTCGCCATCTTCTACTTTCTTCTTCTGTTGATTACATTCGTCCGCCTTTCCTGCAGTCGTGTTGAAGGTGTCCCAGTCTACTACATTTCCAGCATCGAAGGAGTGGTCTCTGATGACGGCATTCTGCTGCGAGTCTGCTGCCCAGATCGATATCTTTCCCTTTCTTCTGGCACTTCCATTCGTCGGCTTTTTCTGCAGTCCCTTTGGAGGTGTCCCGGTCTATTACAATTCCAGCATCGAAGAATACCGCGTGAAGGAGTGCTCTGTCATGACTGCATTCTGTTGCAAGTACATTCATCCACCGAAATTTCTCTCACCCGTACTGCACTTCGAGAAGCTTGTCTGGCAGAGTCATATGCTAATGCATAGGCTAGTGCTTTTGCTGTTGACTTCTTTCCTGCTAGCCTTAGTACTTGTTGTAAATGCAATAGCGTTCACAAATGCTTCTGTTGCCACTTCATTAATTAATTCTGCATTGACGCTAGAGTATGAAAGATAAGCTAATCTTTCCACATCAGCCTGCAGTTGTTGTAGTGATTCTCCATGCTTCTGAATCCTGTTGCGTAACTGCAAGCGATATACTTGCTGCATGTGTTCATATCCATAACGTAATTCTCGCCTGTACTAATGAAGTGTAATCATGTTGTTTTTCAATCGATATAGTTTATAATAGCTCTGACGGGGGACCTCGAAGTGCTAAAACCATAGCTGTAGCTTTGTCTGCATTATTCCATCCATTTACTTCGGAAGCTGCCTCAAATTGTCTCTTTGAAATAATCCACGAATTTTGTCCATCAAATATTGGAGGTTTTATTCTGCCTGCACCGGATATTTCAGTTCCTTCGTGCCGAGGTTGTCGATGGTTCATCGTCTCTAAACCTGCTTTAAAGTTGTCAAGCTTCTCCATAACATTTTATTGCACTTCCGACACTTGTTGTTGAACTTCTAGCACTTCCTGCTGGATTCCTTCAATTTTCACATTTTGTTTGTCTAATGAATTTTTAAGGAAATTCGTTTCTAGACAATTCTGCAAAGAACTCTTTTGTTCATCCCAACAGCCTTCCAGAAAATTCTTTTGTTCTAAACATTAGCTTTTTTCTGCTCATCTAAACGGGATTCCAGAGAATTCTTTTGTTCTTCAAGAGCATTCTTTTGATCGTCCAAACGGGCTTGTAGCGAATTTGTTTGTTCTTCAAGAGTAATTTATCCAAACGGGCTTCTAGAGAATTCTTTTGATTCTCAAAAGCATTCATCATCTGTAGGGCTGAAAGTTCCAATTTTTTTTTTTTTTTTTTTTTTTTTTTTTTTTTTTTTTTTACTATCAGAACCAGCTTAACACAAGCTCGCTGCATGGACACGTTTAATAAAATAAACGGTCAACAATACATGCGTTTCATCACTTAGTCGGTGTTAGTATTAGTATGTTAAATTAAACATAGCCCAAACACCGAATGAGATGACATGCAATGCGACATGGAAATAGAAAATCAAGTATTAAATAGACGTTTTTTTAAAACATGCTTGGATATGCCAACGTCAAAATGCTCAGCCTTAATATTAACAACAATACACATGCGATTGATGGGTTCATACATACTAAAGTTGGATCTTGCGGAGTTAACATGCAACAGAGGTAACCTTCTCAGATTGTGCCCGCTATCGCGCAAAGAGATTTTGCTAAGTAGTACGGGAGAATCAATATTCGCGTTTAAGAGTTGATGCACAAAAGTTACATCGGCAACCATGCGACGTTTTTCAAGGGAGTGCATATTCAAAAGCTTCAAGCGATCCTCATAAGGTGGAAGAATTAATGAATTATTCCAGGGTAGGTGCCTAAGAGCGAAGCGGAGGAAGTCCCGCTGAACAGACTCGATGCGGTCGATGTGTGTACCGTAAAATGGAGACCAGACCTGGCTAGCGTATTCAAGGAGAGGTCTCACAAAACAAGTGTACAAACGCAATGTTATGGTGGGATTCGAGAATTCTCGAGACCAACGTTTGATAAAGCCCAGCATAGAGTTACTCTTAGATACCATGTAGTTAATGTGAGAGATAAAATTCAATCTATGGTCACATTTGACACCCAAGTCACAAACAGCATAAGTGATCGGTTTCTGATTCCTGTGGAAAGTCATAACCTCACATTTGTCGATATTGAGAGCCAAATTATTGTTTTTGCACCAAACGTAAAACTTGTGAAGTTCATCCTGTATCAGTTCACAATCGTTAACAGATTTAATCTGAGCGAAAAGTTTAATATCGTCAGCATAAATCAATACTTTGCAGTGCCTCACAACAGAGACAATGTCGTCAATAGATAGAATAAAAAACAACGGGCCCAAGTGACTCCCTTGAGGTACGCCGGACCAAGCTTTCAGGACTCTAGAGATGGAATGCCGGAATAATATTTGATATGTTCTGTTATTCAAATAAGACTCCGTCCATTTTATAAATGTTGGGTGTAACCCATACTTTTCCATTTTAAAGAGTATCACAGAGTGAGATAACTTGTCGAACGCTTTACTAAAGTCAGTATAAATACAATCTGTCTGATAACCTTTTGCAAACCCGCCAATGGTATCCGAGACAAATTCCAACAAGTTAGTGGTTGTGGACCTGCCCGAAATAAACCCATGCTGGTTTGAAGAAAGCAAATTCTTGCAGGAAATTGATAGCTGAGAGTAAATGATAGATTCGAACAATTTAGGCATACAAGACAATTTTGCGATAGGCCTATAGTTAGAAATTTCACTTTTACTACCTTTTTTGTGGATAGGTATGATAAAAGAATTTTTCCATAGCTGAGGAAAACAACCACTATTAAGTGATTTTTGGAAAATAATTCTCAGCGGAGCTGTAAGGGCATGGCAACATGACTTATAGAAAGCTGGAGGGATGCCATCAGGGCCCGTTGTGAAGTCATTTGGAAGGTCGTTAATATGATCGAGTATATCCTCTTGCGCAATTGTAGGGATAGTGAATGAAACATTATGAGAATCGTTCATATGACTAAAGTGGTCATTTCGAGGAAGGAAATTTGACGAAGAGAATGCATTGTCAAAAAATTAAGCAAACATATTGCATATTTCGGATGAATCATCACTAGCAGAATCTTTGTACCTCATGGTATTGGGGTAGTTGTCTGTTTTTTTCTTCATGTTAATAAACTTAAAAAAGATACGTGGGTCACGAAATAATTTCGCGCGCATGTTTTGAATATACTCATCATAAAGTGTAGAGGAAAGTTCTTTGAACTCATTGTAGGATGTGAGGAAATTGTTGTGACTTATAAAGTCTTTGTCCCTCATGTAACTTTTCCACAATTTATTCTTTTTATTTTTGAGATGTTTAAGTTCTTTATTGAACCAAGGCGGAGATGTTTTGGAGGACCGCTGTCACTCGAGAGGAACGTGAGAGGAAAATAAATCGAAAATAATTATGTAAAATTTAGAAACGTCTTCGTCAACACTGCTGCTGGATAGTAATGTGTTGAAATCAATAGACATAAGTCTACTGGAAAGTTCCGGAAAGTTAGCCTTTCTAAAATTAAAGAAGTATTGTGTTTCATCACAAATAGTAATGTTTTCAGTTTCATAACAATATGAAATTAGTAGAGGGGGGTGATATTTATCAAGAGTAGACATTATAACTGGGCTAGGTTCGACTAAAGAGTTACCCGCGTCAGTAGAGAAAACCAGGTCTAATTGCCTACCCATGTCATTCTTTACATTACTGATTTGACTGAGACCAAGAGATGACATATTGTCCAGGAATAGTGATTCCTTTGTAGGCAAGTTATTAAGAGGAAGATAGTCATCGTCATCTTCATTAAGTACCCATTGTATATTGGGTAAGTTAAAATCACCAATAAGTAGTAGTTCGTCAAGAAGTTGCATCTTGCCGTGAATAAAATTAGATGTTGAAGTGAGTAGGTCGTAAATATTTTGACCTTTGTCATCAACGGTGCTTATGGAGTCTGGAGGAATATAGCAACATAATATGTATAAGTCGTGTTTTAAGAGAGACAGCTTAAGAACAATAAGTTCAATGTCAAGAGTGGTGGAAAAACTGGGAACGTCAATTTGGCTGCAGTTAAAATGGTTTTTGCATGCGAGGAGTACGCCACCACCACGAGCCTCAGAATCTGTATGTCTATCTTTTCTAAAAATCTGGTAAGAATTGTCTAAAATTTCGGCATCACGAAAGCCATGATGCAACCAAGTTTCAGTGAAAGCAACGATATCAAAACAATTTGCAACAGAGGATTTGAAGATATGTGCAGTTTTTGTCCGAATCCCCTTACATTTTGATAGTAAAGGGAAAGCGACTTCAGTTTTTTGGAGTAACGTTGCTTATTTTAACTGTATTCCTAGGTTGGCGCCCAGAAGGTACAAATAATTTAGTAAAAGCACCGGAGGGCCAGAATAAGGGATCTAATAACTTATCCTGCACATCTGCTGAAACAGTTAAGACAAAGGATGCAACCGGTTTCGAGGATTTACTAATTTTACGACAGGAATTACTCTCTGTTGCAATGTTTTTGTGACAAAAACACTCGAAGGTTTTGGTCACAAAAACATTGTAACAGAGAGTAATTCCTGTCGTAAAATTAGTAAATCCTCGAAACCGGTTGCATCCTTTGTCTTAACTGTTTCAGCAGATGTGCAGGATAAGTTATTAGATCCCTTATTCTGGCCCTCCGGTGCTTTTACTAAATTATTTGTACCTTCTGGGCGCCAACCTAGGAATACAGTTAAAATAAGCAACGTTACTCCAAAAAACTGAAGTCGCTTTCCCTTTACTATCAAAATGTAAGGGGATTCGGACAAAAACTGCACATATCTTCAAATCCTCTGTTGCAAATTGTTTTGATATCGTTGCTTTCACTGAAACTTGGTTGCATCATGGCTTTCGTGATGCCGAAATTTTAGACAATTCTTACCAGATTTTTAGAAAAGATAGACATACAGATTCTGAGGCTCGTGGTGGTGGCGTACTCCTCGCATGCAAAAACCATTTTAACTGCAGCCAAATTGACGTTCCCAGTTTTTCCACCACTCTTGACATTGAACTTATTGTTCTTAAGTTGTCTCTCTTAAAACACGACTTATACATATTATGTTGCTATATTCCTCCAGACTCCATAAGCACCGTTGATGACAAAGGTCAAAATATTTACGACCTACTCACTTCAACATCTAATTTTATTCACGGCAAGATGCAACTTCTTGACGAACTACTACTTATTGGTGATTTTAACTTACCCAATATACAATGGGTACTTAATGAAGATGACGATGACTATCTTCCTCTTAATAACTTGCCTACAAAGGAATCACTATTCCTGGACAATATGTCATCTCTTGGTCTCAGTCAAATCAGTAATGTAAAGAATGACATGGGTAGGCAATTAGACCTGGTTTTCTCTACTGACGCGGGTAACTCTTTAGTCGAACCTGGCCCAGTTATAATGTCTACTCTTGATAAATATCACCCCCCTCTACTAATTTCATATTGTTATGAAACTGAAAACATTACTATTTGTGATGAAACACAATACTTCTTCAATTTTAGAAAGGCTAACTTTCCGGAACTTTCCAGTAGACTTATGTCTATTGATTTCAACACATTACTATCCAGCAGCAGTGTTGCCGAAGACGTTTCTAAATTTTACATAATTATTTTCGATTTATTTTCCTCTCACGTTCCTCTCGAGTGACAGCGGTCCTCCAAAACATCTCCGCCTTGGTTCAATAAAGAACTTAAACATCTCAAAAATAAAAAGAATAAATTGTGGAAAAGTTACATGAGGGACAAAGACTTTATAAGTCACAACAATTTCCTCACATCCTACAATGAGTTCAAAGAACTTTCCTCTACACTTTATGATGAGTATATTCAAAACATGCGCGCGAAATTATTTCGTGACCCACGTATCTTTTTTAAGTTTATTAACATGAAGAAAAAAACAGACAACTACCCCAATACCATGAGGTACAAAGATTCTGCTAGTGATGATTCATCCGAAATATGCAATATGTTTGCTTAATTTTTTGACAATGCATTCTCTTCGTCAAATTTCCTTCCTCGAAATGACCACTTTAGTCATATGAACGATTCTCATAATGTTTCATTCACTATCCCTACAATTGCGCAAGAGGATATACTCGATCATATTAACGACCTTCCAAATGACTTCACAACGGGCCCTGATGGCATCCCTCCAGCTTTCTATAAGTCATGTTGCCATGCCCTTACAGCTCCGCTGAGAATTATTTTCCAAAAATCACTTAATAGTGGTTGTTTTCCTCAGCTATGGAAAAATTCTTTTATCATACCTATCCACAAAAAAGGTAGTAAAAGTGAAATTTCTAACTATAGGCCTATCGCAAAATTGTCTTGTATGCCTAAATTGTTCGAATCTATCATTTACTCTCAGCTATCAATTTCCTGCAAGAATTTGCTTTCTTCAAACCAGCATGGGTTTATTTCGGGCAGGTCCACAACCACTAACTTGTTGGAATTTGTCTCGGATACCATTGGCGGGTTTGCAAAAGGTTATCAGACAGATTGTATTTATACTGACTTTAGTAAAGCGTTCGACAAGTTATCTCACTCTGTGATACTCTTTAAAATGGAAAAGTATGGGTTACACCCAACATTTATAAAATGGACGGAGTCTTATTTGAATAACAGAACATATCAAATATTATTCCGGCATTCCATCTCTAGAGTCCTGAAAGCTTGGTCCGGCGTACCTCAAGGGAGTCACTTGGGCCCGTTGTTTTTTATTCTATCTATTGACGACATTGTCTCTGTTGTGAGGCACTGCAAAGTATTGATTTATGCTGACGATATTAAACTTTTCGCTCAGATTAAATCTGTTAACGATTGTGAACTGATACAGGATGAACTTCACAAGTTTTACGTTTGGTGCAAAAACAATAATTTGGCTCTCAATATCGACAAATGTGAGGTTATGACTTTCCACAGGAATCAGAAACCGATCACTTATGCTGTTTGTGACTTGGGTGTCAAATGTGACCATAGATTGAATTTTATCTCTCACATTAACTACATGGTATCTAAGAGTAACTCTATGCTGGGCTTTATCAAACGTTGGTCTCGAGAATTCTCGAATCCCACCATAACATTGCGTTTGTACACTTGTTTTGTGAGACCTCTCCTTGAATACGCTAGCCAGGTCTGGTCTCCATTTTACGGTACACACATCGACCGCATCGAGTCTGTTCAGCGGGACTTCCTCCGCTTCGCTCTTAGGCACCTACCCTGGAATAATTCATTAATTCTTCCACCTTATGAGGATCGCTTGAAGCTTTTGAATATGCACTCCTTTGAAAAACGTCGCATGGTTGCCGATGTAACTTTTGTGCATCAACTCTTAAACGCGAATATTGATTCTCCCGTACTACTTAGCAAAATCTCTTTGCGCGATAGCGGGCACAATCTGAGAAGGTTACCTCTGTTGCATGTTAACTCCGCAAGATCCAACTTTAGTATGTATGAACCCATCAATCGCATGTGTATTGTTGTTAATATTAAGGCTGAGCATTTTGACGTTGGCATATCCAAGCATGTTTTAAAAAAACGTCTATTTAATACTTGATTTTCTATTTCCATGTCGCATTGCATGTCATCTCATTCGGTGTTTGGGCTATGTTTAATTTAACATACTAATACTAACACCGACTAAGTGATGAAACGCATGTATTGTTGACCGTTTAGTGTAGTACGCCACCACCACGAGCCTCAGAATCTGTATGTCTATCTTTTCTAAAAATCTGGTAAGAATTGTCTAAAATTTCGGCATCACGAAAGCCATGATGCAACCAAGTTTCAGTGAAAGCAACGATATCAAAACAATTTGCAACAGAGGATTTGAAGATATGTGCAGTTTTTGTCCGAATCCCCTTACATTTTGATAGTAAAGGGAAAGCGACTTCAGTTTTTTGGAGTAACGTTGCTTATTTTAACTGTATTCCTAGGTTGGCGCCCAGAAGGTACAAATAATTTAGTAAAAGCACCGGAGGGCCAGAATAAGGGATCTAATAACTTATCCTGCACATCTGCTGAAACAGTTAAGACAAAGGATGCAACCGGTTTCGAGGATTTACTAATTTTACGACAGGAATTACTCTCTGTTGCAATGTTTTTGTGACAAAAACACTCGAAGGTTTTGGTATTGTTCTCAAAGAGGTACCATTACCATTCCCTAATGTGGACACAGAAGTAATAATATTCGGTACTGTGGATTCAGAAGCAAGAGCTAGAGCGGTATTATCTCCACATTGGCTCACGTCCACACCTGCCGAAGAGGCACCCCGACTAACAGGGATTGTCGGATTTTGCGGGCTGAATCTTTCAGTCGACAGAGCTTCCTGTTTTTTAGAAGTTTTTTTGATTTCTTTGGAACAGGATTAGATTGTTGAGGGCAGTCAACGACAGTTGAAATTGTGCAGTCAAGCCTTTTTTGCTCAATTAACTGAGCATTAAGGTTAACCTTGTCCGATAGGCCAACCACCATGCTCTTAAGGTTGTCCAGGTCACCCCTGTACAACGTGAGCGTAAAAAAGTATGGGCTGGGGCTCGCCCACAAGAATCGCAGACCCACAGTAAATTGCGAGTCTTTTTTAACAGATTTATGGCAGCTTTCTCGAGTTTACGCAGGAGGTGTGGAACGCTTTACCGCAGACACCGTCGCAAGCTATAAACTCGGAAGAGCCATCGAGCTCGGCGCGGCAAAAACCACAGCAATCCATAATTAAAGAAAATTATGATTGAATCAAGGACGCGGTGGGAAAAATTTAGAAAGGGAATTTTACACAAAATCACGTTTAACACAGAAAGTGAGGTTAGAATCTCACTAGCACTGAAAATATTAATTTACACAAATATAAATTAAAAGCAACCAGGAAAAATATACAATAAACAAACTAGACAAACTAAAGCCAATAAAAGATTAGTAGAAAATAATTAAAAACACTTAAAAACACAATATTTGCAAAATACAAATTCACACCACACTTAACACTTGACAGATCACAACAACACACCCAATAGTTGTTCCATGTTCATCTCCGACTTTTGTTCAGCTTCAGGTTCTTGCGAATTGTCTTCGAAAATAAATGTGTTAGGATTCGCTCCTTCTATTTCCAAAGCTTGCCTAAGTCGCTCGACTAAAACATTCTTTGTGCCTGCCGTTTGTAATGACCGTTTGCCCAACTCCACTTTCAAATTATGTACTCGAAGCTCCTCCAGCTTGGATCCTATTGCTTTAGATTATCTTCCAGAGCTTTCACGTAAAGCACAAAATTTCACTCAATTTCACACTTTGTTTAAGACAAATGCCACCACTTTGTTTCACGAACTTATTTCACATCTGACACCAGTTGTTACGAACGTAGCTTTAGTTCGTTATTTAAAACACAATATTTCAGATATAGTTTAAAAGTTCTTTCTTTATTTAAGGCTGGGTCGCTGTCATAAATAGGACACGCACAATTCACAATATGGGGCAGGATTAATGGAATATTTATTTAAACACCTAAGGCAACAAAATAACGTTTTCTAATTTTTAAATTTGTCCACCAATTTTTATTGAAAATAATTAAAAAATAAAAATTCAATGAAATTTGAACTAAATTAAATAAATTTTTAACATAAACTTTTTGAAGTTAATGAGCAGAAAATAACGTTTTCAGATTTTTAAAGTTCTACTTATATCTACGACAATTTGACGCAATAGATTGCTTTACCTGCATTTTACCCATTAAGAAAGCAGTCTTTTGCTCACTAACCTACAGTTGTTTCCATTTCTAACAGATGTCGCTTGGATCACTTTGTTGCGCGTAACTAAACTTTTTCGTCATCCTTTCTAGCAAGAGCAAGTCGTACTGAATGGGAATTTGTTTTCTGATACTTTAGTCTTATTTGTTGTTAATCGAGTCCCTTTTGCGCATTTATATTCAATCAAACCCGAACTGTACTAATGTTGGAGATACGCCTTTACCAACGCGGCAATGACTGATCTAAAACATTCCACGTTAAAAGCTATTTGTATATTTAATTAAAATACCTAACTCAAGTTTACCCTTCCGGAATCATTTTTTGATTATTTTCACTTTTATTTCTTTATTACGTTTAGATCTTAAAACATATAAAAAGCAGGAATGCTTATAAGCCAAATTAAGTGAAGCTTCTCCAATGTTTGTGTCAAGCTCAATTTTTCTAGTGTGAGAGCTCAGTATAAACAGCTAGCAGAATTTATGAAGCAGTAATCAAGTTATTCTAATAATAATATTGGTTTTTTTTCTGTGCCTGCATCTCCTTCGTTCTATATTTTCCGTCCGTTAAGACACCCCTTCGAGATAATATGAGGGATATAAAGCTGCAACAGAGGGTGTTTCTTGCCGCAAAATTAGTAAATCCTCCAAACCGGTTGCATCCTTCGTCTTAACTTTTTCAGCAGATGTGCAGGATAAGTTATTAGATCCCTTATTTTGGTCCTCTGGCGCTTTTACTAAATTATTTGTACCTAGAAATAAAGCTAAAATAAGCAATATTATTCCAAAAAACTGAAGTTGCTTTCTCTTTACTATCAAAATGTAAGGGGGATTTGAACAAAAACTGCACATATCTTCAAATCCTCTGTCGCAACTTCTTTTGATATTGTTGCTTTCACTGAAACTTGGCTGCACCATGGCTTTCGTGATGCCGAAATCTTAGGCAATTCTTACCAGGTTTTTAGAAAAGACAGACATACTGATTCTGAAGCTTGCGACGGTGGCGTACTCCTCGCATGTAAAAACCATTTTAATTGCAGCCAAATTGAGGTCCACAGTTTTTCCAACAATTTTGACACTGAACTTATAGTTCTTAAGCTGTCTCTATTAAAACACGACTTATACATACATACTATGTTGCTATATTCCTCCAGACTCCATAAACATTGTTGATGACAAAGGTCAAAATATGTACGACCTACTAACTTCAACTTCTAATTTTATTCATGGCATGATGCAACCTCTTGACGAACTTCTACTTATTGGTGCCCAACATACATTGGGTACTAAATGAAGATGACGATGGCTATCTGCCTCTTAATAACTTATCAACACGGGAATCACTATTCCTAGACACTATCTCATCTCTTGGTCTCAGCTAAATCAGTAATGTAAAGAATGACATGGGTAGGCAGTTGGACCTGGTTTTCTCTACTGACACGGGTAACTTGTTAGTCGAACCTAGCCCAGTTTTAATGTCTAATATTGACAAATATCACCCCCTCTACTAATTACATACTGCTTTGAAACCGAAAACATTACAAATTGTGACGAAACACAATACTTCTTCAATTTTAGAAAAGCTAACTTTTCGGAACTCTCCAGTAGCCTTACCTCTATTGATTTCAACACATTACTGTCTAGTAATAGTGTTGACGAAGACATTTCTAAATTTTACATAACTCTTTTCAATTTATTTTCATCTCACGTTTCCCGCGAGCGACAACGGTTCTCTAAAACATCTCCGCCATGGTTCAATAAAGAATTGAAACGTCTTAAAAATAGAAAAAATAAATTGTGGAAAAGTTATATCAGGGACAAAGACATTATAAGTCATAACAACTTCCTCACATCCTATAATGAGTTCAAAGAACTTTCCTCTTCACTTTATGATGAGTATATCCAAAGCATGCGTGCGAAATTATTTAGTGACCCACGTATCCTTTTCAAGTTTATTAATATGAAGAAAAAAACTGACTACTATCCCAATACCATGAGGTATAAGGATTCTGCTGGTGATGATTCGTCTGAAATTTGCAATATGTTTGCTTCTTTTTTCGACAATGCTTTTTCTTCGTCCAATTTCCATCCTCGACATAACAATTTTAATCATATGAACGATTTTCATAACGTTTCATTCACTATTCCTACAATTACACAAGAGGATATACTCGATCATATTAATGCGCTTTTAAATGACTACAACGGGTCTTGATGTAAAAGTGAAATCTCTAACTATAGGCCTATTGTAAAATTATGCTGTATGCCCAAATTATTCGAATCTATTATTTACTCTCAGCTATAGGTTTCATGTAAGAATTTGCTCTCTTCAAACCAACATGGGTTTATTTCGGGCAGATCTACAACCACTAACTTGTTGGAATTTTTCTCGGTATCATTCGCGGGCTTGCAAAAGGCTACCAGACAGATTGTATTTATACAGACTTTAGTAAAGCCTTTGACAAGTTATCTCACTCCGTGATACTCTTTAAAATGGAAAAGTATGGGTTTCCCCCAACATTTCTAAAATGGTCTTATTTAGATAACAGAACATATCAAATCTTATTTCGCCATTCCATCTTAGAGTCTTGAAGGCTTCGTCTGGCGTACCTCAAGGGAGTCACTTGGGCCCGTTGTTCTTTATTCTGTCTATTGACGACATTGTCTCTGTGGTTAGGTACTGTAAGGTCTTTATTTATGCTGACGATGTTAAACTTTTCGCTCAGATTAAATCTGTTCACGATTGTGAACTGGTACAGGGTGACCTTCAAAAATTTTACAATTGGTGCGAGAGCAATAATTTGGTACTCAATATCGACAAATGTGAGGTTATGACTTTCCATAGGAATCAGACACCAATCACTTATGGTTATGAGTTCTCTGATTCCTCGATTCGCCGTGTGGACTCTGTCTGTGACTTGGGTGTCAAATGTGACCACAGATTGAACTTTATTACCCATATAAACTCTATGGTATCAAAGAGTAGTTCTATGCTGGGTTTTATAAAACGTTGATCCCGAGAGTTTTCGAATCCTACAATAACATTGCGTTTGTACACTTGCTTTGTGAGACTACTTCTTGAATACGCTAGCCAGGTCTGGTCTCCATTTTACGGTACACACATCGACCGCATTGAGTCTGTCCGGAGAAACTTTTTACGATTTGTTCTCAGACACCTACCCTGGAATAATTCATTAATTCTTCCACCTTATGAGGATCGCTGGAAGCTTTTGAATATGCACTCGCTTCAAAAACGTCGTATGGTTGCCAATGTAACGTTTGTGCATCAACTAATAAACGCGAATGTTGATTCTCCGCTGGTACTTAGTCAAATCTCTTTCCGCGATAGTGGACACAATTTGAGAAGACTACCTATGTTGCATGTTAACTCCGCAAGATCCAACTTTTGCATGTACGAACCCATTAACCGCATGTGCATTACTGTTAATACTAAGGCTGAGCATTTTGTAGTTGACGTTTCTAAGCATGTTCTAAAAAAACGTCTATATAATACTTAGTTCTCTGTTTCTATGTCACTTTGCATTTCACCCGGTGTTTGGTTTATGTTTAGTTTAACATACTAATACTAACACCGACTAAGTGATGAAACGCATGTATATTGTTGACCGTTTATTTATTAAACGTGTCCATGCAGCGAGCTTGTGTTAAGCTGGTTAGTCATATTATATGAATTTTTCTGTTTGATGTACCAGCTTGATCAAAAAGTTTCAAGAATGACTGTGACGCTTTTTTTTTTTTTTTTTTTTTTTTATACATATGTATATATATTTGAACACTGCCAGAGAACGTGTCGACGTAGAGAGCTGAAATTTGGTTCATTGTACTAGCAAATAACGTTTAATAAATGAACTAAATCGGGCCACTCCTTCTTGTTGTTGCCATATAAAAATTTATGTTTTTTACAAATACTGCAAAAACGATCAGTCCAAGACATTTTTGTTGTACTAAAAACTACTTCAGAATACGAAATCCTATAAAATTGGTGATAATCATTTTTTCTGTTCGACGAACCGTTCTAGAAATATATGCGAAAGACCACTTCAAAAATCAAACTTGCACAGATGGGGGACATTGCGAAATTTCATAAGGGCATTCATCTAGGGTATCATAAGAATTGGTCTTAGACCAGTTCTAGCTTTTTTTCTTGTTTAAAAACTGGAATCAATTTGCATAAACCTATTTGCATTTTGTAGCTGTGTTCTTTTGTGTACCTTGTTCTAGTAACTCCCATATACTTGCGAGAACAAATTGTTCTGTCGATTGAAGCGAACTATTTGTGCTGTTCGCGTCATTTATAAATCTTCTATGAAAATGTACGAGGTGTTCTTTTATGTATATTTTGTTCTGCCTTATTCTGTGGAATCAAAAGAACACAGCTTGGAAATGTTAGAGGAATATTTCGGCAACAATACTCTATCGAAAACAAACGTTTATGTGTGGTAGGAACGCTTCAAAAGTGATCGTAATTCGGTCGAGGTGATGATAACAATGGCAGACCGTCAACGTTGAAAACCGACTAAAACATCGATAAGATCAAAGAAATGTTCAGAAAACCGCAAATTAACCATCAGAGAACTGGGAGAGAACTTGAACATAGTTTATGGTTCCGTTCAAGAAATTTTAGTTAATAATTTGGTTTATTTTTTCCCGGACGGATATCGAACCTACACTTGTTAGAATCTCGGGCTTGAGGCGTGTAGCTGCAAAGCTGGTGCCAAAAGACCTGAATTTCATGCAAAAAAGAATCCACGTGTTATCGCGAAAGACATTATTTTTGAGTCTGAATACCATCCAGCAGTCATCGAATACGCTTGATTTGCCTCCCTGTAACTTCTTCCTTTTCGGTCAACTCAAGAAATCGTTCCGGGGAACGCGTTTCAACAGCCGAGAGAAGTTAATGAATAAATCGCAGGTGACTCTGGTAGCCATACCGAAAACCGAGTGAAAAAAATGTTTCGAGGATTGGATCAAGCGCTGGCATAAAATTAACAAAATTAACTTTGATGAATAAACATGTATTTTTAATTTTCTAAATAAATTCGTGAAACTTTTTGATTGAGGTAGTGTGATGATGATTTTGACAGCTGTCAGCTCCTACTCAAGTTTGCTGTTTTTGTTTTTTTGCTTCCGGAATGTACACCATAGATATCAGGAGCAGTCAGAAAAGAATAAATTGAATAACCCTGCAAATGCATTTTATTAATAGAAGCAAGAACTGACGGTGTACCTTTCGCAGCTCTACTATTGGGGGAGTGACTACGCCCCGCCCCTGAACAATATATCGAGCAACGAGGTGTTGCTTGAATTTGTCGATTTCCTTCGGTGTAAATCTTATGTATCCCTTAATCCTCCATGATTTGAGAAATGCGACATTATTTTTTCTTAATTTCGTAGATTATATATTTTTCATTGTCGTTGGGACATTTTTAATTAAGTAACTTTTAAATATATTTATAACGGCATATATGGTCTGTGTTCTAATAAAAATATTTTAATTTTAAAATTATTGCTCTACTTATAGATGAACTTCCTGAAGTGAAGAGACGACATAAAAAGCAATCAACAACTGTTTCCGGCACAACAGAGTCTATATCGGATGATAATGGTGGTTTTGTAACTCCTCCAGGTGAAGATAAAATGTCAAGAAGGCATCAAGTAAAGCGGGCAACAGTGGTAGGTAATCCAATGTTTTCTAATACATCTGACGGAGACATTGGACCAGGTGAAAGTTTAGGACTCGACGATTTGGATATGGATTACGAACAAATTATGCATTATTTCGATAATCTAAAGGTAGGAGGATAATAAGTTGCATGTGAAAGCTAAAAAGTCTTTCTTAAAAATTTTTGCTTTTCCTAGGAGTCGAATGCCTGAGTCCAAGAGATCATTGCAAAGATACGCGAAATACTATCAACATTTCAACAACAATACCGAAATGTGGCTTTACCACCATCTAGCCCAGATATTAATACTAAGGATCCGAATTTTGAATACTTTTTCGAACAGCTTAGTGAATCTTATGCTTGAGTTAGTAACTAACAAGCAAAGCTGGTCAATTCAAGTGATTCTATTTATTAACAATACGGAATGGAGAAATAACATCATCTTTATATAAGTATTTATTGGTGTCATGAGATGTTGAATAGCTAACTCAAATGTGGGCTTTAAGATAATATAATCAATCAATAATAACGAAAAGCTTATATTAAACTGAAAGCTATAAAGCTTTTAAACTCACACAGGCTTCGCGACTTTGCAGTGATCGTATCCCGTAAAACTCATATCATGCAATCAAATCGTAAAATATTATAATGAGAGAGATTTCTTATAGATATTATAATAAACTAAAAAAAAAAACGTAAGGAGAACAATAAAAAAATCCAACCAATATTCATAGACTAACGATTAGCCAACATTAGCGATTCTTTATTGTAAATAAATTTAGATTCAAGACTCAATTCTGCAGCCTATATTACATTTCAACTTTTTTCTGAGAGCAACTGTTCATATTTATTACATTAATGAAGTGCTACTAATTAATAGGAATATGTTTTATCGTACATTATACAGATTTTTTAAATGAACCGCTTAATTAAACTATATTATAGTGGCACTATTGAAGTTCGGTTAATATTATGGTGTTTGCGTAGTTCCATTATTACAAAAATATTCTAGTAAACTTCCGAAAAAAAATAATTTTTTTCCTGTTTGTTTGGATTTTCGAGGATTTATTATTTAGAAAAAATGAAGAGGCTTTAATTTTATTTTTAAATAATCACACCTTGAGCGCTATGATACGTAAATATTCTACTAAATATAATAATTATTGTTAATATCTAAACTATCGTCGTGATTGCCCTCGTTTAATCGTAATTATGTGTGACTTATTATGTATCGGAACTCCTTTCTCGATCGCACAAATGTTGGCTAAATCTGTTCGATAATTAATGTTGCCATTGATAATAATAGCATGTACAGGTATTCTAGTCAAACAATACATATATGTTGTATTTCTGTAATTTAATATATTCTTTTTCTTTAAATTAATTTTATTTATTGTTTTTGTTGATTAATTTATGCTAAGGTGTAAAAAGTGTAAAGCTTATGTTTTAAATTCTATATGTAAAATTTGTTTTTATAGCTTTAATGCCATATTTTTTGCATTATAACAATGTATTAAGTGTATATCGGATGCATATTACTTATTTTATACATGTATAATTTGATCTCATATAATTTTTTGTTGCTCCCTAATTATTGACAATTTATTCTTTGTGTAGCTAAATTAATAACAGCTTTCAATAGTTCTAATCATAAGTGCATTTAATTTTCATTTAAATAACTATCATTGTCTAGTTCTGTATTCTGTCATTTTCCCTACACAGCGATAGAGCTATAAAAATTATAGCCAGTTAATTTCAACATTGCTTTGGTAAATTTTGTCGATTTTATGAAGAATTTTGATTGAAGCTTGTTTCTCCTTTAAATACCTCAAAGTGAGAGTGGAAACTCAGTTTTTGTTGGTCAAATGCAAGGACTGGTTAACATTAATTTCTTCTATAACTATTAGTATAGTGGTATTGAAACGGGAATTACTTTGTAATTAGTTCCAGAGAATGTATTCTAAATTACGAATTTTGTCCTCTATGATGGTCATGATGAAAGTAGTATTAATTTTATCATCCATTCCATCATCTTTTTGTTGCATTTAGACGAATCATTTCTAAGAAAACACATATGGTCAAGCTCTGTGTTTGCTAAGTTCTGTACCAAATAAAACTGGACATATGAAGCTTTTTATTTTCTACTCAAGAAATTTATTTTGGAGCCTCCGAAATTATTCGAAATATCCATCGATTTGATAAGGTGAATCTATTATTTCGACTTGGATCTTAGACTATAATATACTACACCTTTATTATGATCGTTATCTCACTTCAAGTGACACGACTGTGTAAGATTCATAGGAACGAAAGAATAGACAGATTTTACACTGAAAATTTCTAAGAATTGTTGAATATGAAAAAGCAGGTGACACGAGTCGAGCTTTCACCGCATATTTATCTTTGTTTTCACTATTGCTGCGCTGCTGTCGATTTTGATTTCATTTGATGTGTTCCTATCAATTTTACACAGTTTGAAGTGAGTTGACGATCATAATAAGGCCCATATATATACACTGTAAGTAGAAAAAAGTCTCATGATGTTGTCGGATGTTTTTGTTTTTTGCAAAAGTACAATTTTATCAGTTGTATTGGATTAGATTCAAGACCTATCGAAGTCTTAAAATTATTTTTTTTTTGTATTATATAAACCGTTCATAACTTGTTCTCGGTTTTTTTATCTTTACACAATTAATTAAATTCATTTTTAATAATCAAAATATCGAGCAAATTTATAACTTTGAATATGAATAAAAAAGAGCTAACATACTTATAGTAATTTTCTTCTACACATTTACATAATAATGTAACTTGGACTTACATGACTAGTTCCGCTGGCATAAAAGATATATACAATGTCCTAAAAAGAGTTACCCGGGGGTTACACGAGATAGTACAGCTTGCATGCAGCAGAGGGCAGTTTGCTTGATGTCTTGCATGCAAATTCATTTTAAAAATTTCATTGAGAATAAAGTCTTGTGTATGTCGGAAATTTTAGCAATAAAGGAAGAAGCAGAATCGGAAAAACAAGAAAAAAGGAAAAGGAAGGTGTTGGTAAATAATCTCAGCATTTCTTTCTCAAGCATTTCTTTTCTGCCATCTCAAAAACTGTATTATATCCAATTACTATCTCCTCAGCTGCCATGATTTTTCATCATGAAAGCTCGCTGAAAGCTGAGCTGCCTGCTTAGAATATATAGCAAACAGGAGCGTAATTTTTCAAGAGTAGGGCATCATATATAGGAGTAAGTGAGATGCGAAGGACCAGTATTGTCAAAACTGAGCCATGATTGTTAAATGTGCTTTTGTTTTGTGAACAGGTTTATTCAATCTAAAATTCTTTTGCGAAATTTAACAAAAGTATGGAATCAGTTTTTTTCAAAACTATCGAAGTTTATTTAGTGCAAAGTTTTATAGTGCCACTAGTGCCTGTTAAAACCTTCAGATCAATTAAAATAACAGAAATGAAGTGTTCGGTCAGTGCTTGCAAATATAATTCGGATTATAAACTAGGAATATTGCGTTTCAGGCAAGTGCACTATGTAAATTACTTCAAAATAAACTCGAAAAAGAACATTGTTTACCACAGATGCTCCGCACAAAACCTTTGTTTCCTTTTTGCAAATTGACAAGTTGTTTAGAATAGGGACGGTGCGTAAATGCCTCAACCTCAACCAGAATTCATTGCGGCTTATCACCATTCCTGTTTGCTATATATTCTAAGGCTGCCTGCATACAGTAGGGATTTCATGTGGAAATTGCATGCAATCTGTACTATCTCGTGTAACCCCGGGTTAGCTGTGAACTATATATATATATATATTTTTTTTTCAAATGAAATCACTAAGCATCTTCTATGGTATGAATGTCAGTGGTTATGTTTTAAGAATTGATAATTATCGACACCTCATATCATATCCTGAAGCTCAATCTGAAGTTCAAGCAATAGTTTGCTAGATTATATATTTAATTTTATTTCCCTGCATCTCTATTAATTTTTATTGCATTTTTTGTGGCACTTGTAAAACACGTCACGATTAAAGACTGGAGCACAATGAACACAACGCAAGGGAATGGGGAGAAATCGTAAAGATAAGATCAACGTTAGTTGCTTAGAGAGAAAATTATCAAAATTTTGTTTATGTTGATATTATAACGTTCTCTTTAGGAACATTAGATAGAATGATCCAGAGCAGTTTTTTAAACAAACAAAGCGTACAAATTATTGCTGAATTTGTTGCAATTTCTTGGCTTATTATGACTGATTTCATTTTCCCGTACAGCAGCTATTAACCGCTCCTCAAAACACCATTTTTCTTTCTCTTGTTACCCAAGAAACAATGCCACGTAAATGAAAATTGTTCGTTTGCGTTAATTTTTAATTTTTTTCTGCACCGTATTCAATCTAGTCCATTGAACATGTCTTAAAAAAAAATCTTATATTTGGTAGTATACATATCTACATTGTATTTAGCGGTTAATAAATGAAAAATGCGTTCAATGCAATAACTTTAAAAGCGATGAGAATGTGATAGCAGCTCATATCCGTGAAATTCGTCAGATTGGATTTTTCTGGGAAAAACAAAATCCACGAAAAGCATAAAAATGATGAAAATTGTAATTTAGAAGATTGTGGCGTGATTGCGGATGATTAGAGTAATAGTTGAAGATGGATATGTGAGTACTGTGTAAACTCTGCGTTGCATTCTGTTCCAGCGGTTATACTTTTCTTGCAATGGTACACTGAAATCGTTCCATTGGCGTGCACTGGCGTCACATTCGAAAAAATCAACGGTGGTAAACTTAAAAACGCACACATCAGTATGAGAAATGTCATGAAGCATTACATATCCATCTTCTACTATTACTCCATTAAATTCATTCACAATCACGTCAAAATGTTTCAAATTATAGTTTCCCATCGTTTATACGTTATTTCTGACGTTTTTCTCAGAAAATAACATTCTGACTAATTGGATGCATATAAGCTACTACAAAGTCTCATCGCTTTAAAAGCTATTCCATCGTTTTCCATTGATTGACGTGTAATGAAAAAAATCAATGGAAATTGGTGTAGACGAATTTTAGATTATATAGTAAAAGGATAGGCTATGAGGAAGAAAAACTTCTTTCTTCATGTAGTAGAACCGCATCGATGTGCTCGTTTTAGTCATGTAAGTAGTAAACTACAATATTTTCAGAGCGGGCACATAATTTAGTGGTTGGAACTTAATTAAGTATTGAAGAAGTATTTATGTATAGGTTTCTTGGAAATATATGACCCAGGTTGAATAAGTTAAACACGTATTGTGCTATTCGCCCGATATATTTCGGTCAAGACGTATTTATAATTTTCTGTCACAGTAATTCGAATCATTTTTAAATTTTTAAGAATTTTCTCTGTGCCTCCATTTATTTTCTGACAATATTTTATGACGTTCCCTTTGTATGGCTGACATAATTTTAGTGCAACTAAACAAACAAATGGGCATTGGAAAATGTTAATTTTTTTATCATTGCTGTTTATTTTTAAAAAAATTGTGCTCATATTTAATTGAAAACACTATAACAAACAATTAAACTTGTCTGTAAAATGATTTCCAAGGAGCACAATGCTGGTTGTTTCTGCAACACACCCAGCTCGGGTCATCACTATAAAATAAGACTCCGGAGTCTCGATTATATAAAATCTCTTCCACAAATTATTATGTCATTACTCTTAGTCACTATTAAAGAGTATAAACAACTTGTTTCTACACAAAAAACACTTTAATTATGCACTTACTATCGTAAAATCTGAAATGTTCAGAAATCTCAAATTGACATAAAATAAGTACAAAGCACTCTTGTCATTTCCCCCTGGGTCTGTAAAATTTAAAACGCGTTGCAAAGAAGGCATTCATGCAAGCTGTACTTCCTCTTTTAATCCCACTGACATGTATATAAATGGACTGCTTGTTGAATCAAAAATGCATGAAAGCAAATGACACCACTTTCATATTCCTATCTCCGTGAGAGCATACTTTCCCACTGAACTGTAACGATTAGGAGCGAGAAAAACACTTCTTTCGGCTCGTAACTAAAATTTAACGATACAAATAGTCCCAGATACCTTTGTGGTAAATTCTGTAAATCCCACTAACATGCTATACGTAAATTCCGAAATAATTTAAATATAACGTCAGTTTACGACAGTTGGTAGCATTGACAGTGAGAGCATACTTTCTGAAATCAAAATTAATGCCACATGAAACAGGAGATCAAGCAGTCCATTATGTCAGTGTGTAATCCCCAGGTAACAGTTTTGACAGAAATTGAAGTCCTAATGCGAAACCGTACTAAAAGTATAAAACTCCTGCATAACTGTGGTGCAATTAAAAAAGTCTAAGTAGATTTAATAATTAAATAATAACTCGATAAATTTGGGACAAATAATTTGTCTACTTTTTGCTACATTTGTGTCAGACTTGCTGTTATTTTTGAGTTTTGACAAGCGCGATAAGGTTTTTTGAAACAAACTGCGCAATTACTATTAACTCTATGTGCGCAATGTGGGCAAAATTTGAATAGATTTCTCATATACCATTTATAATACAAAATCAAAATTCTTTTAATATTACAAAAAATAAAAAGTGCATTTTTATGTTTAAATTAACTACAAAGTTTTATAGAATCTATATCGAACTTGAAAGCTGTCTCAAAATTTAAATTCATAAACTATTTCGACATTTACTCAAAAATGTATTTTGTTTTGTTTTTCTTTATCACTACACCAATCAAATAATCCAGTAAAATCAGTGGAAATTAACGTATCATCCCATACTACTTATTCTCTCTTCATAGTAAACGTATCGTTCAATTTACAAAAGTGAAAAGCAAAAACAAAAATATTTATATATAAATGAAAATAGATATGAAAAAAGACTTACGTTTCTTTAAAGAAAAAATTTCTACAAACTAAGAAAATAGCTATTGATAATGCTAAAAAAATGAAACAAGTTAACTAAAACAAGAGAGCTTCGAGTGTAAATCAGGTTTGTACTTCAGTATTTATTATTAATAGTATTAGTTCCGAAAATGCATAATTTTTACACACAACAAAAATATCAAAATATTCTGTTCAACAAACACAAGACTTGCTTCTAGCTGTAATTATTTATACATAGGAAGAAAACGATGAAGAAGAAGAACCCTATTATATATGAAAAATATAAAAAAAAATTATACATAAATGTAGAAAAAAGCCTTGCATAGTGGTTCATTGTTGTCAATATTGTTTTATTTTAAACATTTTTATTAACAAAGACTGTTAAAGAATTTCATTTAGCTTTAAAACTTACTACTTAAATATTTAATAATTATATAGTTAATAAACCGATTCCATTGTACAGTTCAAATAAATTAATAATTATGTAGTATCAAAACTATATACCCATACCTACAATTAATTAATACGATTTATATTAATTATGTGATTACTACAATTCACATGAGAGATTTTTATCTTATTTAATATGGTAAATATGAGTGTGATAAAGTGCAAAAACAAAAATCGTGCTGTTTTAAATTGCGCACTGTTCATACAAACAATATCGGCAAGATATGGGCTAAAATCAAGGCTTTAGTGGACACTAATAAAATTGATACACACGTAAGAAGTAAGCTTTGATACCAAATGTGAAATCAAGTCAATCCAACAAAAGAACATAAAATAAAATAATTATGTAGTTATTCTGTAAAAATACACTCTTGACCACAAAAAAACACAATCACACAAAAAACAAAACAAACACTGCACTGTCTTCTAAAAACCAAAACAATAAGAGTAAATACCTACGCCAGATAATAGCTGCAGTTATTATATATACGAAAGTAAGAAAAAATGCAAAAATAAACGACTAGCAAATTGTATGTACAATTATGATTAAAACTTATATAATATTAAATTATAAATAAAATTAAGAGAACAAATTAATGAAAAGGCTTAATTATAGTAAATGAATATGAAGAAAGTATAGTGCAAGAAGTGAAAAACAGTATATAAGATTATACAAATCTATAATAAGATGGTATATTTAACGGCAAAACATACACACACAAAAAACGGCAAAAAAGAATACTCTTTAAATAATTTGAACGCTTCAAAATTCTCTAATGAGTGATTGTGCTCGCAGCAATGTGAAAAGTTTAGATAAAACTGCTATGCTTAATGATAATTACTATTAAACAAAAAAAACTGAAATGCTGCAAAGTTAAGTAATTATATATACATAAAAAGAAGAAAATATATATATACAGAAAATATACAAAAAAAATATATTGAAAAAGGATAAAACAACCCAATGATGAAAATGGAGAAATATACACAATTATGTAAATCTAAGCCAATTATAACGATGCTTATGTACCTTTTTGAAAATAATTTATAAAAATTAATAATGAAAACATCTAACATTATTCAAACTGATAAGATGAATGTATCTTTTTATTAATATGAGTCCCCACGTTTTAATGTTTTATGTATTATTGTGTGTATGTACAAGTCATGGGCTCGCCCACTACCTTCTTTATTACGAGCTATAACGTTAAGAGTTTTCCTTACTTCCATATGTATTGGAATCGTGTCTTTTGAAAGCTTTTAGCATTGCAAATTATGGAGAAATAAACACGTTCTATATATAAAAATATATCTTGAATAAACCATGCTTCTGGTGATGGTAGTTCTAACGACTATTTATAGGTCCAAATGTTTACTTTTAGGAAAGTGAAAGTAATTGTGCATATTTCAACAAAAGTATTGAGCCGGTGAGAATCATAGTGGCGTAAGTAAATAATTTACGAGACCAAATTCTTACTTCTTAACGATCACCCGTTAAGCACCATCATGAAGTAAGTCAAAATTTACAGTTACAGCTACTAATGGCAGTGTTTCATCCTCATTTTCAGCAAATGTAGTCCAAACTTTTTATGGGCCGAGGTGTGAAACATCAATTTATTCTAAATTATGCAAACTTGAATAATAATAAAACAGAGTACCCTTCAAATTACAGCGAAAGTCTATCATTTTCTGTTCGCTTCTAAACAGCTTTTCAAAATTAGAGAATGACAAATTGAAACCCTAAAAATCGTATAATTGATTTTTTAATGAAGTCCAACAAACAAAAGAAATGTGATTGAAAGAAAATTAATTACATATTATATAAAATTCGTACGTTTAATTATTATGCATTTGAATTTGTTATTCATTAGAAAATCATATTCATGATTTGCAGAGGAAAGAGACTTCAAAGTTAAAAAAGTACTTTCGTCTTGAGCGAAAGCTGTATACTATCATTTCACACAAAATCGTGTAGAGTTTAAAAAAACGCGAAAATAATTAATTGTTTTGTTGAAATACTCACAATTATTTTTACTTTCCTAAAAGTAAATATTTTTACCTATAAATAGTCGTTAGAACTATCGTCACCAGAAGCGTATTTTATTCTACATAAACTTTCAAACTTTAAACGTGTTTGGTTCTCCATAATGCGCAATGTTAAAAGCTGACAAACGACATGTTTCTCAAACATATGTATTTAATAATGCCATGGCATGTAATAAAAAAGACAGTGGCGGCTCGCCTAATTCTATGTTATTATTTTTGCGCGATACCTTTTCATAATTTACGCATAAAGTGTTAATAGTTAGCATCAAACAGGCAATGTTGCAACAAGGCAATGTTGCAACAAGGCAATGTTGCATATAATCTTCGTTAAAATTTCTCTCTCATACGAAGCGAATAATAAATCCATATTATTCGTCAAGGCTAGACAAAGATCGCTTATAATAAGTACAGATAAATCAAATTCCGATATCCAGGGTCTTCAGAAATATTTGCACCAAAATGGGATTAAATGCAACAAAGGGTTGCCTATCATGGTTATAACTCGTAAATTTACTAAGCATACCATGTAAGTCATTTTCAGTCAATTGAATTTATTTAGAGTTTTGTGTCGGGGCTTAAAAAAGTTCTTTATCTCACTAGATATCCGACCATTAAAAAAGTATTTCTAAAATACAATACTCTCTTACCTTCCTCAGCAGCAGTCGAGCGCTTATTTTCGTTTGCTGGAATGATTGATACTCTTCGACGTGGAGCACTTTCTGGCTTCAATTTTGAGAAATCTTTACTATTAAAACTTAATAATAACATAAATATGTTAATATATGAATATTTGAATCATAGCTTTTTTATTTAGTGAGATAAAGGCTTTTTTTTTATCCCCCGACGCAAAACTCTTAATGACTTGACTGAAAATGACTTACATTGTACTTCAAAGAATGTGAGTAAATCACAAGATTTTGCATTCTCATGACTTTCAAGCTTTTAATTTGTTGAAATGATTGCACCATTCATGACTTCAAAATGAATGGCGATTTGTTTTCTGTGCTTCCCAGTATCGAGGTGAAGTTAATGATTTCAAACATTAAAAAGAAATCATTTCCAGTGACTTCAAAGAATGCATTCCTAAAAGATTGAATTTTTTTTTTACCAGTCCGACTTCAACCTTGTAATTATTAGCCTGAAACTTTGCAGTAGCTGTTGCAGTAAAGTTGACTTCACTGCACATGTGTGCCACACTAATCGCAGCACCTTCATATTGGTCATCCGCTTTATCGTACAAATTTGGATGACCACGCATTATGTTTACTAAGTTTTCTTCCATTATTTTGAAATAAACTCTTGCAAGTAACAAACGCAGCCAAAGTTAAAGCAAACTAAAAAATTACAGCCTGAAAATGTTTCGTTTTTCTTGTTTTTCCTACAATGCAGTACTGACAACCTAAATATTAGGCATTGTAGGAAAATAAGACGAAACGAAACATTTTTAACCTGCGTTTGGTTACTTGTGAGAGTTTGTTTTAAAATAATGGAAGAAAAATTAATATGATCATCCGTATTTGTACGTTAAAGCGGTTGGTCAAAATGAATGTGCTGCAGTTAATGAGCCATCCCAAATGAGTATTCTTGATGCAGTATGCAAACCGGTTTTCTAGGGATGAGGTAAAAGAAGCAAAGATATCTCTACAATTGTGCTGCACTTTGGATGTGGTTCGCATGTTCAGTGATGTTGACTTTACTGCTACGGCTACTGAAAAGCTTCAGGCTTAATATTGCAGATCTTAGAAGTGCAAAATGCTATTTCTGATATTTGGTTTCATTGTGTTACCTTGTCTCTGAACCAAAAGTAACCAATTCTAATTGTACATCTCCGTAGCTTTAAATAGGCTCCTTTTTGCTTTCTTTCCTGACTAATCGGCATAATTTCATGATACAATATTTGTATAGGCGAGATTGCAGTGCCTTTGTACGTCAGAACATAATTATATAACTAAAGGAAGCGAAATATCGTGTAAAACTCCTGAGGGTTCTCGGCACTCTGAGGAAGGAGTGGAAATGCGAAGAACAATTTGCTAATGTCAATTAAAACTAAACGTCAGATTCGTGTTTTTGTCGGATTTTCTATTTCGTTTTTTTTTTTAATTAACAAACTATGCTATTTGTATTAACTTTAACTTTAAGTTAATAAAGGTGTGTTCAGTTTAATAATGAATTGTGCTGAGCGGTGCTGTTTAAATAATCGTCAATATAACCCCGGAAAGTAGTTTTTATAGGAAAGTTGCAGTCCTGACATTAAATAAGAGAGTTTATTTTCTGGAAATACGTATCAAAGCAATCTGATGGTGCAACAGGTGTCTCCTTTTTGGAATTTATTATTTTGACAACGACAGTAGCTTGCTTGTTTGTAGATTTGGCGTTGCTATGGCATTTTGTTATATTAGGTCTGTTCCACTGACATATATATATATAAATGGACTGCTCGTTGAACCAAAAATGCATGAAAGCAAATGGCACCACTTTCATGTTCCTGTCTCTTTCCGTGAGAGCATACTTTCCCATTGAACTATAACGATTCAGCGGTATTTCCAACCAAAACAGCCTTGTAAAAAACACTTCCTTCGCCTTATAATTAAAATTTAACAATACAAATAGTCCCAAATACTATTGCGGTAAATTCGGTAAATCCCACTGACATGCATATATAAATAAATTTCCAAATCATTTAAATACAGCGCCAGTCAGAGCATACTTTCTGAAATCAAAACTGGTGCCACGTGAAACAGGAGATCAGTCAGTCCATTTATATACATGTCTGTGGTCTGTTCACTACTACGCGGGTGTTTTCATTCTGGGGCTTTTTGTGTGAAAATGTGCAGGAGAGGAAGCTATCAAATTTTGAAAGTATATGAACAACTTTTGTGTGTTCTTGGGCAGAAAGCAAACTTAAATTTGATAATAAAATGCCAAACATAACATATCTATTCATTTTACTTACTATTTTGTAGATTTTGATACGACCTATCACATAAATTCGAGTACGTGAACAGACCTATTAATTCATTGAATAAATAACTAATAATAAGGAAACGGCATATCAGGTGAAAACTTAAAGGCAGAAACACATCCAAGCCTCAGGCCTGGCCTCTCTCAGGCTTCCTCGCAGCTCGCCTCAAGGCTTGCCTCAGAGAAATGTTCGCTTACTTCTCGTGCAAAAACTTTCTGGGTAAAAACTTACTCGTGTGATGGGGGAAGAATTTAAAATGCATGAAAAAGTAAACGAAAACTTTTCATGCAACTTCGTGAAAAACAACAAGAAGAAGTGTGGAATAACATTTGCGAATTGAGTATTGTTTTATTTTTTTTTTTTAACTTGTTACAGTCTTGCAAAGTCCCATGAGAGCATTGAATAGTTAAACTATCTTCATTCGACATTTTGATTGCACTTTAAAAACTTTTCAGAAAATTACAAAAATGAAGTTTTCCTATGACAGCTGTCAATTTTCCTTGCAAGAATTGTATAGTAACTAAAAACTTCGGTTAAATTCATGTGAGAGGGGAAGCTGTGACGAATGCAAAACTCGTGTAATTTTGCGTGCGCAAGAAAGTAAACGAACGGAAAATGTGCAAGTTCGTGCAAATTCATTACAATGCATTGTCCCAAAACTGAGTACGCGAACAGACCTAATGATTCCACCGGGCTCGGTATTGTCATTGTAATTTTGTTAGTACATCTGTTGACAGAAGTAGGCCTAAGAGAGAATTTCCAACATTGAGCAAAGCGCGCTTTGCGGCTAGACCTTGAGGCTAGCTGCTGGCTTGGCTTTGTGTTCCATCATTTAAAAACCCGTGTTGGAAGCCTCGAGGCCTGGATGGGTTTCTGCCATAAGCTTTCTTTAGGCAAAAGGAATATAGGGCAATTGAAAAGAAGGATGATGTTATTATAAGAGCAGGAATTGATTCTTTACAAAGAACTGAACCCAATAGGATAGAGATTGATTTGGATGAAAACGATTTTGTTATTTAAAATAAATTATTTTATTAAAAAATTAATTTTTTACTAAATTAAGGAATTTTTACCATTATTCAAAACAGCAACCGTATTTTCCTTTTGAAAAAAGTAATTATGTTAGTTTAAAATAAAATTTTAAATATGTTCCATTTTTAATTTTAATTTGCAATCAATTGAATTCAATTTGCAAATTCGCGCTAAATGTCAAAGCCACTAAACGCACCGAGACACTACGCTAACTGACCGTAGCGTACAAATGTGCACACCGGTGTACAAATTTTGGGCGGCTGAACGCTGCGATGTGCTTTGATGTGCTGGGGAAATGACAACGCATCGGTCGCCTGAACGTGGTGTGTAAAAATGTGACTTTCTGCGTGTGGCTGAACGCACGGTTGATTTAAACTTTCGTATATTTTTCCGTCTCAGTTGTATTTATTTAAAATTTTCTTTCTTTATAAAACAGAAATATATTTTTTAAAATATATTCACTTGCCTAAAAAACGATTTTCTACCGGAATATTGGCGATTGTGACTGCAACAGTGCACTGCACAATTCATCACTCTGAATTAATATCTTAACCGCTATAATTTCACAAAACGCTGAACTCAATCAAAATATATACTTCACGCTTCTGAAATAACGCAATTTCAAATATTTAAAAAGTTTAAATGAACTCCCGGTATTCTGAAATATTACTTTCAAGAATGTCAAAATCAAGTTAAATCAAGTACAATCCACGGTACAGAGAATTAAAGCTATTGTCATTAAATTTTGTTAACACATGTTCTGTGACGCAAATTGAGTAGTCAAGAAAATGTAGCTTTGCTCGACTTGAAAAGCTGTGTATCAACTAATTAATTTTTATGACAATTTTACATTTGAATACTTAAGTGATTCACTGTACCGTTTATTATAGCATATAGCTTACGTATTTTCCTAAATCGATGCCTTATTACATTTTTGGAGTTAATTCGCGCAAATCGGCATATCAAATGACAACGAAAGTCTATCTTTTGCGTGAACACAGCAAAACCCAGCCCAACTTACATTTCATTTTGAAAATTGTGGAAACTTTCATATCAAAAACGAAATTTACATAACTTAACGATGATATTTTGATTCTGGTATTAACACCGCTAAGCGAATATAAAAGGTACGCGCAATCTAAGTTCTACTGCCATTTTAATTTTTGTTCAATTTTTTTTAATAATATATTTTATAAATATTTAAAACAGTTTTGCACAAATATCAAATATAAAGCAATCTAAATCAATGTTATATACTTATTATGCCTAATTTTGTTCTATGGCACATTCCTGTTTCCTTCTTTATGTGGAGTCTTCTAATATTCATGTCTCATGTGAAAACCTCTTTGGCTCTTCAGCTTTGTTTTAAAAGCCGTTTATATATTTATTATGCATATTATATAACATTTAGTCTAAGAATTATTTACGCGTTATCAGATTTTATGTAAATACATATATAATAGAAAAATAATGAAATAAAATTTTATTGATTATGTCCTCGTGTGTTAAAGTGTAAATTTCTATTCCTGCACACCAAACTTGCTTAATTTAATGAGTTTTCTTCAATTTTCTGTCTCCCATATTTGGTAAAAGATTATTTTTATTTCCAGCTTGTACTGTTAGGTTTTAGGCTAAAAAGTTACCACCGATACATTTGTCAATACCTGAATCAATAAAGTTTGTTTGTAACTGTACCTTAATTTTATTTCATTAGTCTACTCATAGATACCTGAATTTTGTTTGTTTTTATAACCCCTCCTCCCTCCTTATTGGTGTGTTGACGTCATTGAGATATATATTCCAGTGGAAATGCTGCTCTCATTACAAAATATAATTGGATCTTTATTACCTTTTGAATATATGAATGACTATCGGCTCCGATTTTATGAATCAAAACCAATCGAAACAATACTTTCTTCAATTTCATGATTGAGTTTTAAGTTTGTTATGGTCGTAGCGTATTGCATATAGCAATATGCTACAAGAATTACTGAAGCGTGTAGGCCGGCTGCGTCAAGCATAAAAAATGAACGCACCCCGACCGAAAGAAATGCATTTCCTCAAGCTGCAGATAAATCTTGGTAGTGTCAAATCCAATAAATAAAATACTCTAGGAATTTCCAAAGGGTGCTGGACAAAGAGAAAGAAAATTTTGCTAAGCTCTTTGAAAGGGAAGAACTTTTTGCTGCTCCAGAGATAAGTTGACCGGATTGTTTTAATTCTGGCGTTTCTATCTTCCGTCCAATTTTGAGACATACACAAATTTAACAAAATTCGCGGTTGAGCAAGGAAGTTTTGATGCAGGCGACAAAGGGCTTTGAAATCAATATTTCTCGGACTGGTCACACCAAGATACATTTCAACAGTTCGTGATCGGTACTAAAAGTATTCGGTGGTATCCACATATGTCCAGCTTTATAATACAAATCAAGTGTAGACTCGCTTAGAACGGAAAGTTTTCACCATAAATACGTAGAAGCAACTGTATTTTTTTCGCCAAGTAAACGGATCCGACAATACAATTCACATGTTAGAACCCTAAAAACGGACGGCTTTACAAAACTACAATTTGAACTTCAGTGAAGTTTCCAAAGGATTGAAAAGCGCACATATAAATGGTTTCTACTTTTATTGGTCGCCTAGATATTCAATCATGAATTGGAATCAGCTCTTCTGACCGATGGTACTGACGATACAGTCAGACTACTACCAGAACTTACTGTAAGTTTACTAAAAGGTTGCGATGCTTTGCGCAGTCAACACAATGAAATAACAACAAGCGTTTTACTAAGTAAAATACCATAAATATCATAAAGAAGTAAACCGTTCCTAAGATACACAAAGCTCTACGGAGTTGCAATTTGTAGATTTTTCGCCGTAGGCCAACACCATTTTCGTGTGCTGTCAAGTGTCAAAAAGTCCTAGTTTTAAATATAGATTCTGGACGAACTAAGAAAAATCATTTGAATTAACGTTTGTCTAATAGCAATATATCCAGTGCGGCGACTCTAGGAGGCCTCTTCGAGACAGCTATCAACAAAAGGCTGAAATATGAAACCATAATGGTGAGTACATCAAAAATCATTTCTCTTTTTTCGTCCAATGTAGTATGTAGGTATATATATAAAATGTAGTTAACTATGATATTAGATCGAACATTTAAGGATCAAACCTAAGGTAAATGGTTAAATACAACCGACAGGAGGAAATTTTATTAGGAGCATGTAAGTGAATTAGTTTATTGTAGAGTTATGATCGTCGCACGCTTCGGAACGAATAGTATGAAACAATTTTACTCCTTTCATCATTAATTAAAAAAGAAAAAAAAGAGGAAGAACGAATTAACAGAAAACAAAATGATTTAAAGAATTATATACACAATCAATAACTATATAACAAAGAAAACAAAAGGAATCGTTCGTTCTAAGAGATTGCAGCCAAGACTGCTGTAAGATTTTTTTTGTGAAATTTTTAAAAAACGTATTATCATCTATAAATGCATTAAATTATACAATAGGTACGTAGATATATTTTCTTAACGGACTTTTTGTAACAAATAATTTTTATTCAATTAAAAACAAATTTATTTATAAGAAAAAGAAAAGGGGGGAGGAAATGAATAAAATTCCCCTCAAGGAAATTCAATAGACTGTTCGGTTAGCGCGGAACATATACGTAGATGTTAGAATCTTTTAAATGCTTTTACTGGATTCTGTGGAGCTGTAACCATTCCCTATTATGATCCATTATATGATTTCTAACATTAACTAAGCAAAGAATTTTTTTGTTATTAGTTATTAGAATTTAAATAGAATTTGGGAATTCTCATACGGAACCCATATTAGGCGTATAAAGTCAGTCATGTTAGTTAGTCGGAATCCCGAGTGAAGGAACAGTTCACAAATTGTCAGCGAAAGCAGGAAATAATATACCTAGAGCTGTTTTGAAGCATTATAATAAGTCCTGAAGAGCTTAAAGATAATATATGGAGACATGAGTTGATTGTTTGCTATTAAAGATAACATATCACAGTATAACACTAACTAATTATTAACGTGTTGTGAAACATACGTATCGCTAGGCTCATTTTCCTTGGGTGATTTAGATCTAAGTTTGAACGACGTGGGAGTGATGAATTTTTTTGTTAAGCTGGCAATTATAACGTAGATATGAATCTTTGAAAGTTTTAATTCTTCCTTCAAAACCCGGGGCCCTCTCGCATGAAATGAAGGTCGTATAGGCTCGCCTAGTCTCTCTCTCTCTTTCCAGGTCAACTAGGGACTCTGAAGAATTATGCCCCTCAGAGTCAGATGGGAGGATGGGGCCGGCAAAGAAGGCAAAACATCTGCGCCTTCCACAAGGTACCGGTAAGTGACGTAAGGGTCCCTTCAGGACCGAGTGGGTGCCGGCTTTTGTGTTGATAGGCACGAAATTTTTTTGATTATGGCTGACGGCAGCGGCAGGTTTTTTTTGTGGAACCTCCCCACACTCCGCCAATAGCTGAGGCGAACTAGCGTGCCGCCCTGTAGTCAACGCTGCCCGTCGAAAGATCTGTCAGCTCATGTTGACTGTCGGGACTTTACGTCCCAAGCGAATCACTCTTCATAGTTCCATAACAAGTTCGATGCACACTTTACAATATAATGTGAAGATTGGAATTATTTTAGTACATATGTACATATATTACATACTCTATATCAAACAGTAACGTATAAAATTCGTGTGCATTAAAATTTTGCTCTACATACACTCCTATGTATGTATATATAACTATAAGAGCCAAAGAAACTATAATAACTCGGAAGGGTGAGATCTAAACTATTAAGGTAATAATGAATATGTTATTTATAGTTTTAAAACTTTTAATTAGAATTTTCGCCATCCGAAAAATCTATTTGCTCTTGTTTTTAACTAATTTAATTTATATAAGGTAATTTTTCGGCTGGAAAGCTCATAGATTTATTAGAGATCTTATTATATTCCCAATATTAAAGTGAAAATAGTGGTTTTGTACCCTATATATAAACAGAGCTTGATGCTGGAAAGCAAGGTTTCCTAAACGTAATCATATCAATAAAGATGACAAACCGCTTACTATATATGTAGATCATATTGGACAAATGAAAAATACAAAGAAAAGATACAATAATCTTTTAGTTGTCATGGATGGATTCTGCAAATTTGTATGGCTTTAACTCCATCAAGGTGTGTCTAGCAATGAAATGATAAGCTGAAAATCAAACAGCGACGTTTATTAATCCAGTACGTACAGCGTCCGCTTGAGGAAGTACATTTATTTCTAAAATATTTGAGGAATATTATCAAAAAGAATGCATTCAGAGTTTAATAGTTCCCCGCGGAAACGAACAAGGGGAACGTGTTACAAGAATAATTACTCCATTGTTCACTAAGATGTCAATTAAAAATCCTAAGGCTTGGTATTCATAGATACGTAGGTCAGCCTCTACAGTTTATAAAGTCCACTATTGTTGGGTTGCCCGCCCCTGGAAATGCCAAAGCTATTAATGTAAAAAGTCTGCTGACTCTAAATGCGATGACACAATCACCCCGTGCTCGGGTCGGAGAGAACTCAACCTTAGTTACTTTTAAGAATTCGGGTTTTAAATCACAAAAAACCTTTTTCTTGTAAAAATTTTAGTTTTAACTCTTTTATTTTGACAATTTTTGTTGTTACAATCTTATTTAGCATTAATCAATTCTGGGTATAAAATTCACAAGCATATTTCTAAGATTTTTCCCCGCAAAGCTAGCGAGTGAACTCCCGGACTGCCCGACGACGATGTTTCAAAAAATAACATCTCGAGGTTTGGCCCTGCTGCTGGAATGCTCTTTTGAAACTGTTCACATAGTATTACAAGAAATTCCTTACATCAAGACTTAATCTTTAGCAACTCCTTCAAATCACTTTCAGCCACCGATATGTTGAAATAATAGCCAAAGTTAATGTAATTTACATCGATCAAATATTCTTGAAATTCGAGTGTGGATAAGTCGTTCCCTTCTGTTCATTCAAGATTAAGGTGACAGCAGAATTGACAGATAGCTAAGTAGTACACTACTAAGATCGTCAAGTAATTTTATTGTATCAACCTATTAGATTAAAAGAGGCGGTTGACAACAGTTATTCAAAACTGCCTTGAGGAAAACTAAATATAAGTAATTCGCTTTGGATGGAAACATTTCATGCAATTGTTTTGCAATAAAATTAACGACTCCCACCGTGGGTAGTAAACTTAGAATATAGAGCAAACAGGAATGGTGATAAGCCAGATTTTGCGTAATGAATTCCTGGTTGTGTTGGTAGTCCATTTTTATATGCATTTACACGCCATCCCTATTCTAAACAACTTGTCAATTTGCAAAAAGTAAACAAAGGTTTTGTGCGGAGCATCTGTGGTAAAAAATGTTCTTTTTCTACTTTATTTTGAAACAATTCACATAATTAATTTATATAAATCTTTGCTTCTATTAACAAAAAAGATAATTTAGGTAGTGCAGTTGCCTCAAACAGGATTCCCTAGTTTATAATCCAATTTATATTTGCAAGCACTGACCGAACCCTTAATTTCTGTTTTTTTAATTGATATGAAGATTTTTACAGGCACTAGTGGCACTATAAAACTTTGCACTAAATAAAGTTCAAAGATAAATAGTTTTGAAAAGAATTGATTCGGTATTTTTGTTAAATTTCACAAAAGAACTTTAAGTTGACCAAATCTGCTCACAAAACAAAAGCACATTTGACAATTAATCTACAGCTTTGACAATTTCTCTATCCAGCATCTCACTTACTCCTATGTATAGTCTCCTGCTCTTGACAAATTACGCTCTTGTACACGAATTTTACACGATTCAACCATTCCTGTTTGCTATATATTCTAAGGTAGTAAACTGATAGGTAATTAAAAATGTATGGCAAGGTTAACTGAAATATAAGGTATTGCAAGTAATAATATACATAATACCTTACCCTACCCTGCCTATAACCTACAAAGTCACATAACCAACAGATACAGATTTGGTGTTGCTTGCCATGGATTTTCGGACAATATAATAGATGTTCCACCGTGAATATTTTTTTCAAATATCCACTTCTTGAAGCTCAGCACTGATCGATAAAAGTCCCCATTTTCCCCTATGGTATAAATTTACCTCGAAAGAAAAACTAACATAAACTTTCCTCCCAAAATTACCCCGTGAAGAGCAAAAAAAACCCCATTTTGGGGTGAAAATCCCCTAACGTGGCAACACTGGTTTGTGCCTAAGTACGCGTAGTGGGGCGTAATGTGTGTGTGTCACTGATCTGTGTGCGACCCCCCTCCCCTTTCACCAATTGCGTATACATACTGTATGTATAAATTGCCACATCCAAATTTTGGAGACTAAAAATACCGTAAATATTAGTTCAATTCATTAACCTTCAGGGAGTAGTCACAAGGCCGGTCCGACTCACAATAACGAACAGATGATAAAATAAACAAAATAAAAAGTTACTTCAAAAATTAAGTTACGTTACAGGGGCCGATCAGTTCATAGAGATTCAGCTTTTAGAAGCAACAGTAGGACAACTAAAGTTCAATACCTCCACCTCCTTGTTCTTTTAAAAATAACAGAACAAGATCAGCAATTCGGTTAAACTAAGCAAACAGTGTGTAATAGCGGCGAATACCTGGTCCGAAAAGCTACGCTGCTTATTTATGAATTGTAAAAATTATAAACTATATTTTTTATGGACATTGGGGCTGACGTATCCGTAGTTCCATAAACTCTCTTCCAAGAAACGGGTTTCATAACTTCTCAACAAGACTTCACTGACAAATGGCACCTTTGACTTAGGTTTACGTCGAAAATGTCCATTCACACTAGCTGCGGTATCGCGTTCAATTCTTGGCCATTACATTATAGCTTGTTAGTAGATAGAAACGTAGAACGCTTATTAGACCTACTTACAACCTTTGGATCCCTGATCAGGACGAACGTGATTTCTTCACGAATTTTTTATTTTCAATGACGATTATGAAAGTCATATTAAAGAATCTCTAGCTCTCACACATACACCCAATTACACTCTCCCAGCTAAGTATAAAATGGTCCATCACATCATAACCTCTGGTCATTCGTGAGCGAGCTAGCGAACAGTGAACATCGAGCTAAAAATCTTACAAAGTGGATAACACCGAATGTAAAAAAGAAGAAAGAAGGGTAAAAGACACAGAACACCGAAAGGAAAGACGGGAACGAGCCAAGGAGATTAGACGTTGGCTCCAATTTAAGCAAGAGGTAAGCAATTCAGAATTTTCTGAAAATATAAGCATAACAAGTACACTGTCTGAACCGCATTTTTCGGCTGGGGACCTCCCTGGCCTTTCTCTACAGAATAACTCCCCACTAATGGGGAGTAAAATTAAAATTCCGAAGAAGAAGCGAAAAATTCGCCCAAGTAATACACCTCTATCAGGACAACAGGAGAACATCAGCAACATGGAAGAAGACGACGACACGAGCAGTGATCCAACGATCACAAGATTCGAAGCCGGAGCTAAAGAAGCAATCCTTGCCCCATATCTTAAGGAGATCGCAGAACTTAGGAGTACATTAGCAGAATTACAGAGGAATTTCCAGCAGCAGAATACCCGGATAACGACTAAAGAACCAACTACTCAAACCACAACAACTACTCAACCACAACAACTACTCAACCCACAACCTGGAAAATCAACTGGAAAACAGAAACCCCCCACTAGGATACAAGTAAGTTCTGATAACTCTAAAAATCCTCATAGCTCTAGTGAAAATAGATTTAGCATCCTCGATCAGGATGTGGCAGATAGGGTTATGTCTGAAAAACTTCCACCCATCATCGCTTACAATATCGAAACCAAAGCTACCATAGAAACATTGAAATCTTTCACGAACGACTTCACCCTGAAAAAAATCAACAAAAACGTGACGCACATCCACGTGAATAAAACCAGCGATTTCCAGAAAACTAAAGAGCTTCTAGAAAGCGCCAAGAAGCAGTACTTCACGTACACACCAAAAAATATTAAGACGCACAGCGTCCTTATTAAAGGCCTCGACGGCACATTCAACGAAACAGACATATCACAAGACCTAATAAACAAGGGTATCACCGAGATTTTGAAAGTTTCCCGTTTTTGCACGAGGAACTCCATTAAACAAAATAAAACCCTAGACATGTGGCTTGTCCAACAGTCCCATTCAGGCAACATAAAGGACCTCTTAAATGTGAAGTATCTTCTGTACCAATCAGTCTCTATAGAACCTCTTAGAAGAACAGAGATTCTTCAATGCAAAAACTGCCAAAGATACGGGCATACTGCTGCGAACTGCAAAATGACATATCGATGCGTTAAATGCACCACAAACCACGCTCCTGGCGAATGCCTAAAAACATGTGACGATGCACCAAAATGCATTAACTGTGGCGAAGAAGGTCACCCTGCTAGCTACAGGAACTGTCCACAATACCTAACCATCTTAAAAAGAATACAGGAGAAAAGGGAAAATCTCCGGAAAGAAAACACCTTCAAGAGAGCCTCAGTAAATAACTATGTGCAACCTAACGTTTCATTCGCTAACCTGTTTAGCACCACCAACCAAACATTGCCCAACAATCGAGCACACATCCCAAATCTACCGCAAAGCTCCCCGCTTTCATTCTTTAACAACGAGTGCCAATCTCTGTTCGGAAATAGTTTCGCGAACATCCTAAGACAAATAAGCGACTTCCTACCCCATTATAAAAACATCAAATCTACAGACGAGAAGAAACTTGCTCTCGTCTCCTTTTTATTTCAAATAACTCAATGAACTCTACGCATGAGCAAGCAAGCAAGTTAAATATACTCTGCCTCAAAATAATATCACGTATCTCCCAAAAAGAGACCGTCAAGTACCTCGATCTCACGTTCACCCGAAATTTCAAATTCTACCGCCATATTGACTATATCATAAAGAAAGCCACAATTGCATATATCAAGTTGAGACCAATACTCAAGGCAGCTCTGAACGAGCGAACTAAAATAATATGCTATAAACAATAGACCGAGAAATAATCAAACACTCCCTCAACTTTTTCAAACTACTCGAATACTTTCAAAACCCACCTCTCAACGACCGACTGAATTTCCCTACAGAATACCTGGAATCACCTAATTACAGATACCAGATGCCGGTACTCATAAAACACCTAAATAACAGAAATTCCCTCCATAACAATGCAAATGAGCTCATCTACTTCCACAGACCCAACAACCCAAATCTGCCACATCTTGTATACAACATAGCACAGTGAATAGAGTTTTCAGAACTTACCTGCAACAATAAAACCAGATAAATGTATTCTTATCTCATATGTGTAAATTATATATCAACGTAGTCTTAAGACAAGATACCTGTATTAGGATTAATGTTAGGTAGCTTAAAATAAGATTAAATTACTTAAGTTAGCATCTGTCTCCTTTAATTTCTAGGATTGATTTAAGATTGACCCTCCTTTAACCTTTAGACTAAGTCAGGTATTACGAGTTTTTTACGGTAGGCCATTTTTCTCGTAGGATAGATCAAAAGGGATTAACCAAAAACATGTTTTAATTAAGTAGGATCACTTTAGGTACAAATTAGGGTAAAGAGAATAATATTCTCTGTCTAATTATAAGAACTCAGGATTACTTAGCAAGTAAGTTAGAATTGTTAACCGTAGTAGGCCAATAAAAAATTGTTGTTTAAAAAATTGTTGTTTAACCTCTGGTCATTTACCTGTTAGACGCCCCAGGTGCTTGTATACATCAAAGCTTAAGCTTGCTAGAGCGAATTCAAGCATATGCAGCAATTAGGTATTTACCGTCTATCATCTTCATCGAGCTGCTCGCCACTGCATATGCTTCCAAAGAAGAAGCCTAACGATTGGCGTCCTTGTGGTGATTACCGCCAATTGAATGTAGCAACAACACCCCACAGCTTTGTGGATGTACAGTATTTTCCAAGATAGACCTGGTAAACATGGCCGTCTTTATTCAAGTGGGGACCCTGAGCACTTTAGGATATGGGGCCCCCTAACAGAAATTATTTTCTAAAATACTTTGGGTTATCAACAGGACTAATAACGTAAATTATGTTAAGACCAATCGCGCACTGGAGACTTTTTGTCAAGAAACTGTTTTGTCACCACCGTCAATTTCATTAGGCTCTAATGCGCGCATGAAGTGAAGTGACAGCAAAGTGATTTTTTGGTTCCTCCAGCTAGCAACTTTTGGGTGACGAAGCTAATACCGCCTATTCACGGTTATATGAATGTGCACGTACTGGTAACATTCTTGTCGCTGCATGACTGCCATTGTTTTTAAAATTTCTGATAGTGTGAGAGGAAGATATTCTTGCGAGCGTGGCCTTTGGTTCGTTATTTAAAACACAATATTAAATATTTAATATACAAGTTTTTTATTTCACTCTAATCATATAAAATTCACAAACCTTCAATTAATCAACTCAACTTTAATTATCGCAATACAATTACAACACTTTTGCTTGTTAACACTGCAACGCCTAAAACAAGACTCTTGCTCTGGCGATGATAACTGTTATATTTATACCCTAGAAACTCTCCAGATTATTCTGGAGTGTTCTATTCCAGAAGCTTCTTGACTATTCTATTCCTGAACCTTCCATCATCGATTCTCCGAACCTGAAGTTGTTTACTCTCCATTGCCAGCAGATGTCACCAGTTGTCTCTTTCTATTGCACGTAACACTGCCCCCTTCTTAAAGTTATTCGTCCCGAACAACAGCTGGTCCACGGTCTTAATGCTCGTAGTATTGACACAAGCGGTCCAAATGAACAATTTTACGTTTGCCTCTTGTGCCACGCTAAATCCTGTATACCACGTCATCAATTCTAGTTACTACTGAATACGGTCCCTCCCAGTGTTGTTGTAGTTTTGGAGAACGTTCCTTATGTCGTTTCGGGTTGTACAGCCAAACAAGATCACCTTCGTTAAATCCTGAGGAATTAGCACGTAAGTCATAGTGGGTATTCATCCGATCAGTATTTGCTCCTAATTTCGTTCTCGTGGCCTCGTGCACATCAGCTAATTGTTGTTTGAGCTCCGATACGTAGTCTTCTGGTAACTTTTGTTCACCTTTGGGGGTACCAAATTTGAGGTCGCTAGCTAAACGTATCTCCCTTCCGATAATGACCTTAGCTGAGGTTTGTCCGGTAGTGTTATGAACGGTGATCTATAAGCCATTAGGAATATGTCGATCTCAATCGCGTTGATGATAGTCAATTATTTTCTTTAGATGCTCGATCAATGTTCTGTTGAAGCGCTTTATCATGCCATCAGATTGTGGGTGTAGAGCGGTTGTTCTGGTTTTTATTATTCCCAACATATTACACATCTCCTGGAAAGTCCGCGATTCGAAGCTCCGTCCTTGGGCCGAATGAAGTTCGTGGATTTCAGAATCATAAGCCTGGAGTCGCTCTATCCATCTCGCCACTTTTCCCCCAGGGTTCTGAAACTGCAGAAGCCATTTAAGCGCTTGAAGGATGAATTTCTGCCCGTAGAGATATTTATGAAAATGGTTTGTTGAACTTACAATGGCAAGTAGCTCAATAATTTTGTAGCACAATAATTTTTCTCTGACTTTGAAAGTGATTTGCTATAGTAAGCTACTGGAACTTCTTGACCATTCCCCTCCTGCGAAAGCAGTGCACCAATACCTTCATTACTGTCATCCGTGTCTAATATAAATATTTTTCCCAGCTGTTGATAGTGAAGTACTGGAGCTTCACAGAGCTGTTGCTTCAAATTTTCAAATCTTTCGTTGCATTTATCCGACCATATGATCGGCTTTCCTTTTCTGTAAGTTGATATAAGCTTCTTGCTATATCTGCAAAACCTTTCACGAATCGCCTGTAGTAGGTAGCTAAATCAAGAAAACTCCATAATTGATGTTTGTCCTCTGAAACTGGCCAATTTTTGACGGCTTCTATCTTCTCTGGATCGGTTCTTACTTCTTGTGATGAAACTATGTGCCCTAAATATTTACCTTCATTTTTGAATAGCGCACATTTACACGCTCTGAGCTTCAATTTTGCATCTTTGAGTCTTTGAAGTACATCCCGTAAGTTAGTTTTATGTTCCTTGAATGTCCTTCCGATTACTATTATGTCATCCTGTTGGGAATGGCAGGTTATTTATAACTAGAACAAAAAATAGATGAAACGCATGTTTAGTCCGATAACAATTCAAGAGCTTTATTGAGATGATTTTTATAATTAAGTAAAAAGTACAACCGACGCGTGTCAAATTCTCTAATAGACTGACGCTTGTCAAGGTCGGATCAGTGTAAGTGTCCTTCCGATTACTATTATGTCATCCAAGTTGACCATACATGTTTTCCAGGTTAAACCACGTAGAACACATTCCATTAGTCGTACGAATGTGGCTGGAGCATTACATAATCCAAATGGCATTACTTTGAATTGCCATAAGCCACTGCCAACTGAGAAAGCGGTTCTCTCTCGGTCCTCGGGATGTATTTCCACTTGCCAGTAACCACTCTTCAATTCCAGCGTGGAAAACCATTGCGCTCCGGAAAGGGTATCCAACGTGTCGGTAATCCTCGGTAATGGATAGCTATCTTTTCTCGTCACGTTATTTATTTGGCGGTAGTCTACACAGAATCGGGTGCTGCCATCCTTTTTCCTGACCAGAACTACCGGCGATGTCCAAGGGCTGTTAGATTCCTCTATTGTGCCTTGTTTCTTCATGGAGTTCATCATATCTGCAACTTCTGGTTGTTTGGCTAATGGCAACCTTCGTGGTGTCTGTCAAATGGGCCTGGAATCTCCTGTATCGATCCGATGCTGGACAAGATTTGTTTTACCATAGTCATCATCATTCATTGCAAATAATTCCGAAAATTCATTCACCTCTTTGGCATCGTTGTGTTGTTGTTCACTTAAGGCACTGGTAGAAAGAAGTTTCTGAACCTGTTGGGTAGTAGATGGTAGATGGTTTTGTCTCCTTGACATTACTCCAAATTGACGATATGGTAAACAGGTTCACAATTTCCAATTATATCACCTTCTTTTAGTTGTACCTCATTTTCGGATATGTTAAGCACTCTGACTGGTATTAATGTTGCACTTTCTGCCTTCACTAAAGTCTTCCAAACAACCATGCTCGATGTAACTTTTGTAGGGTTAGGCTCCACCAGACAGAATCGGCAGGTCCCGATGTCATCAGTAAGCTTTGTCCATATGAGTGTCTCGGAGAATGGCGAAAGAGTAATATTTTCCCAGACCATAGTCCTTACTTTCGCAAGATAATCCTACTCTCATAGGAATTTCTATGCTCCCATATTTGAGAATCCGCTCTCCGACATCCAGATTTATTTTGTATGTGGTCATGAAGTCTATTCCAAGAACGCATTCATCCATTATGTCTGAAACCAGGAAAGTGTGAGGAAATAGCAGTTCGCTAGTAGAACATCTAAAGTTATTTCTCCGTTCACCTATGCTGCTGCTCCAGTTGCTGTTTTTAGTAGATATTTGGTGATGTTGTGAAGCCAACCAACTTCTGCCTCACAAAGTTGGTTTTTACTTGTTTTTGTACTGCTCAACAGGAGAGGTGATACGACTAGTCGCTGCATGATATCTAGTCTCTCCATGAATAGCTTGTTCCCTGGATCGACATCTTTTGCATTCTCCTTTCCACTCGTCGACGTTTTCTGCAGTCACTTTGAAGGTGCCCTGGTCTATTACAAATCCAGCATCGAAGGACACTACGTGAAGACGGGCTCTGTGATGATTTCACTCTGTTGCAAGTATATTCTTCCACTGAAATTCTTCTCTTTCGTACTGCACTCCGTGAAGCTTGTCTGGCGGATTCATATGCTAATGAGTAGGCTAGTGCTTCTGCTGTTGATTTCTTTCCTGCTAGCCTTAACGCTTGTTGTAAATTTTGATGCGCTAACCTTTCCACATCTGCCTGCAGTTGTTATAGTGATTCGCCATGCTTTTGAATCCTATTGCGCAACTGTAGGCGATATACTTGCTGCATGTGCTAATCTCCGTAACGTAATTCTATCGCCTGTACTAATGAAATGTGATCACGTTGCTTTTCAATCGGTGCAGTTTGTACGAGCTCTGACGCAGGACCTCGAAGCTCTAACATCAGAGTTATAGCTGTTATGGTCGTAGCGTACTGCATATAGCAATATGCTACACGGAGATGCCGGCCGGCTGCCATACCGACAGTCCGCACGCACCCTAGCTCGAAAAAGCTCGTACCTGTCAGCGGAGAAGAAGAAGACAATCGATCTGTCTTGTCAAACCGTGAAACCTAAAAAGACATGGAAACAGGCGCTCACGAGAAATTACTTTTTAAAACATCGGCGAATAATTTAACCCCGCACGTAAGTTTAGGAAATTTTTTTATCATTCATAATAACAAAATTTCAATGGATAAAATATTTTTCTAGTAACAATAAAGTAATCCGCCACCTTTTCGTCCAGCAAAAAAGAACCTTCCGTCATTTGGGTTTAAATGCGTAGTACATATACAGATCCGCAAAATAAATTGCAGTATCATAATGCTGAAGAAGTATAACTAAGGAATTTACCGATGTATTTAACTGCGGCTATTTGGCATTACGTGGAGCAAATAGCAATTGTCGGCCAAGTTCTGAAAAATAGATTTGGTGCGATTACCAAGAAGTCGGAGAAAACAGATACCATATAATCGTGTGTCAATTCATCGACTCTTCAAATGCAAAGAGCATTTATTTGTAAGCCCCTGCTTAAAACAATGTACAACGCTGGACATTCCGACATTAAACAGCTTAGAAATAGATCATGAAAATAGCAAGACAAAATAGCAGACATATTCGATTATTAATTAGGAAAGCAAAGTTGGACATGATCCCGTCCTTATAGACCGATAAAACGGGTACCCCACCGAATTGGGATGCTACATATTACAGTATGAGTGAAACTGATTAGACAAACGAAAATGTTATAGGAGACCAGCATTTAATTAAATTGTATGCAGTTTCTTAGATATGGCAAAATCTAAAAGATACGCAACATCGTGCAGTAACTGACAGGTCAGTGGGTGCAGTACCTACTTAAACTCTTCCAGTCAACCGTTTTGCAGATTGTGTTTGGTATGTACGTAAAGAGTTTAGATTATAATATAAATATATAATTAGAAAAAAGGGATAAGAGTTGAAATTAGTTTCCGTATCAATGAAATAAGTAAATAGATAAGAACGAAATGATTAACGTAAAAATGTGAGAAAAAGTTGTAGGTTATAGTTGCCCTAAATTTTATCGATTGGGTCAGAGATTTAAACACATTCGAAGACACACTTATTCACACAGATTTTTTAATGCACGTTTTCCAAGAATAGTTGTATTGGGACAAAACTCAATATATATATGTTTGGGTCAGAGAAAACACTTATTGGCAAACAATTGTTTATAAGATCGCTAAGAAAGCAATATATAAAAAAAAATAGTTGAATTGTTTTAGTTGATAAATATGCACACGTAGTGTATAGTGAATATATAGATATATATATATATATATATATATGAGTAAATTTATTATTGAATAGATATATATACATAAATAATAAAATGTTACAAGTGACTGGTACTCACCGACCCAAACTTGGCACTTAAGATGGTTGACTTCAAGCTAATGTTAAGACCCTTTATTTTAATCGTTGATTAAAACAATTCTTTATTTCTGTTAAAGGCAGAAATAAAATGTTAATGTTAGTAATTATTATTTCAGTCAGCTCCCGAAATAATATTCTTTAAGTCAGTCAATACCCGGCTTAAAGTGTTATCTTAACTTCAGTCAACTCCCGAAGTAAGAATTTTATTTTAGTCAACTCCCAAAATAAAAGTATGTTAGTAATTATTATTTCAGTCAGCTCCCGAAATAATATTCTTTAAGTCAGTCAATGCCCGGCTTAAAGCGTTATCTTAACTTCAGTCAACTCCCGAAGTAAGAATTTTATTTTAGTCAACTCCCAAAATAAAATGTATGTTAGTAATTATTATTTCAGTCAGCTCCCGAAATAATATTCTTTAAATCAGTCAATGCCCGGCTTAAAGTGTTTTCTTAACTTCAGTCAACTCCCGAAGTAAGAATTTTATTTTAGTCAACTCCCAAAATAAAATGTATGTTAGTAATTATTATTTCAGTCAGCTCCCGAAATAATATTCTTTAAGTCAGTCAATGCCCGGCTTAAAGTGTTTTCTTAACTTCAGTCAACTCCCGAAGTAAGAATTTTATTTTAGTCAACTCCCAAAATAAAATGTATGTTAGTAATGATTATTTCAGTCAGCTCTCAAAATAATGTGATTTGTTAATAAGAATTCTATATCAGTCGATACCCGATATAAAATATTAGTCCCTACCTAGTCAACCTATCCCAAACGATGCCAAGTGCAAAAAGAGATCGATATCAGTCAGCTTGTCGTTTTTATAGCCCTTGCTTGCACACGACACCACTGATGGAGTAGCAGAGGCGCATGATTGCAAGAATTGGCAATGCAGCAGTGATCTTACGGTACTAGCGATAAAATTTTCATAGCAACGCACAAAAATGCATAGCAACAAGAAATTTGAAGCAACCCATGCTGCTGTGTTAAATTGAATTATATTTGCAAAAAATATTCTCTTTATCACGTAGCGAAGATATTCCCGTTGGATGGTACTTGTAATGATGATAATGATAGAGTTGCAAATTGATCGGCTTGATCTGATTATATATGTGCAATAAGTTGCATATTAAATGACAACACATGCTTTTGTTAAAAACTGTACCAAATTTGAGCAAATTGCAATTAAATTACATACATTAAATGGAATTATTTTATTTTCAGAATTTAATTTTTTAGTACGTTTTTTTTTTTTATTTTTTTTTTATTTTTTTTTTAGAATATTCCTTTTTCAGGAATTATTTTTAGCATGAATCGAAACTGGTTAGAACATATGAGAGTGTTCGCAATAACTGTAGGGAATTCAATGATCTCTTCTTAATATACAGATGCAATTACCCACAAAATCGAAACAATCCAGAACAAGCCGCGCATCTATACCAAGCCTTATCGACTTCCTGAAGCAAGCCGAACAGAAATAAACAGGCAAATACAAGAAATGCTTGAGTCCGACATCATAAAGCCTTCACATAGTCCTTGGAATTCTCCACTTCTCCTGGTTCCTAGAAAACCAGTTGAGAATGGAAACAAAAGGTAGCGAGGTGTGGTAGATTTTCGTCGTATTAACGACATTACCTACTATTGGCGACGCGTATCCACTTCCTAATACCACTGATATATTAGACCAGTTGGGGAAGTCAAAATATTTCACCACACTCGACTTAGCCAGCGGATTCCATCAGATAAGAATTGACTCGCAGGATAGGGAGAAAACTGCCTTTAGCACACCCTATGGCCACTACGAAGGCCCTATGGCCACTACAAGGCATCTATTGCTTCGTATACATGGACGATACCATGGATACAATCTCAAAGGCCACAATGCAAGACTTACAGCAGTATTTAGCCGTCTCCGAGATTTCAACCTTAAGCTTCAACCAAATAAGTGCCACTTCCTAAGAAAGGAAATAATGTATTTAGGGCACTTCATCACTCAAAATGGAGTCAAACCAGACCCATCGAAGATTAAGTCAGTTTTCAGTCCTATCCCAGACCCAAGAAGGAAAAACATATTAAAGCTTTCCTTGGTTTCGTCGGCTATTATCGCCGCTTCATTCTAAATTTTTCAAAGATTGCGAAACCTCTTACAAATCTTTTGAAAAAAGATACGCCTTTCAAGTTCGACGCAATTTGTGATGAAGCATTTTGCGAATTAAGAAATAAATTAATTTCTGCACCAATTCTATCATATCCTGATTTCGACAAAGAAGTTTTTGTTATTTCCGATGCCAGTGACATCGGAGCAGTTCTTTCATAAGTTGATGATCAAGGAGATCATCCACTCGCTTACGTGAGTCGATGTGCAGAGACTCGTTACTCAACAATAAAGAAAGAGCTCTTGCCAATAGTTTTCGCAGTTGAGCAATTCAGACCATACGTTTATGGCAGACAGTTTACTATTATAACTACCATTAGTATGGCTCATGAATTTGAAGGACCACTCCTCAAGACTGATGAGATGGAGAATACGTCTTGAAGAATATGACTACAAGATAGTCCATAAATCAGATAAGCTCAACACAAATGCAGACGCTCTCAGTAGAGCAATTCCAGATAATAGCGAAAATTTTGCAGAATCTACCACCTGTGTAAATGTGGTAACAAGGAATCAAGCCAGAGCTCGGGCGAATTCGAATACTCCCAGCACGAGTCTAATTACTCCAAACGCAGTTCCATCACCAGTAAACAATTCCTCACTCATAATAACGGAGACATATTTCCCATTACTATTGACTAAAATTGCTAATCCTAAATTTTTCGTCTTGCCAATGCAAGATACCGAACTTGAAAGAGTGTTGGATTCGAAACTAAACTTTTCAGATAAATATCCACTTTCAAAAATTGAACTGAACTTCTTCAAGAGAAAAGACTCAACAGTATTTCAAAAATTAATTTGCCTACAAAGAGATAGATTAGACATTGAAAATTTTTAACTGAGGTCTGCTCATACACAGAAGCAAATCAGTTAAAACAAATAAACATCTCCTTCCCTATACTAGATCCACAAAATTTCATAATAATTAAAAACATATTCACCCAGGTCTTCGCTAAAAAGAAAATAAACATGAAACTCCATCAAGATTCAATAAAATATTTATCCGACATTAATGACATCGAACAAGTTTTAAAAGATTTTTATTCATAGCCAACGGCAGGCCATCAGAGCGCTTCCCGTACTAATAAAAAATGCACAAAGCAATTCTACTGGCCTGGCATGTCAGACGACGTGGTCAAATATGTAAGGAAAATTAATGAACAAAAATGCGGGCTAATCTGCTTTCGAAATGCGAGTGGGAAAGGCCACCATCTTGCGGTAAGAGAAAGCAAATCTCTCACCTTGAATATGAACGTAACTCAAATACCTCTAAAAGAAGAAATAAAACATCTTGGCATTCACCTCAGTAACAAACTCCGTTTCAACACACACGCCAGAAAAGTATTAAAAAAGGCTAAAGCAGCAGCAGCAATCCTTAGACCTCTTCTTAATTCAAGACACCTGTCTCACTCAACTAAACTTATGATATATACGACCTATACTCACCTACGGATTCACAAATTAGTTTACGATCACACCTTCGGTGGCAGAGGAACTTGAGTCCTTCGAAAGAAAAGTTATCCGACACTGTATCGGTAAGTTCAGGAGACCTAATAGCAACAAGTGGTACCCCAACGCCTTCCTATATAAGGAAGCCGAAATCCCTCCTCTTTTAATGTACTCATTAATTCACTCACAAAAAATGCTGGAAAGACTCGTAGATCATCCCAACCCTTTAATCAGACAAATTATCGAAGAAAACCGGAATGACTCCATTCTAGATAACTATTACCTATCCCCTGTTAATATACTCCATAATAACTCTCAACCTTTCTTCCAAAGTAGGCCGGGAAATAGTCTGAAAATCCCCTTTTACGAAAAGGCATCTATTGCGAATTACAGAGGGTAGGCTAATCCCATTTTTTTCTAAATGTGTACGCACCAAAGAGTGTTTAATCATAAAAATTAAGTCAGCTCCCAGCTGGGCCTTCTACCTTGTAGAATAAAAGAGACTGAATTTACCTATATTTATTATACTAGAAATAACAAAACAAAAATGAAGAAACATACATATATGTAATTAGCTTTCTAAGCACAGCTAACGCTGTAGCCTGAGTTAGACTTAGATAACATAAGTATTATTGTCCTGTACCAAAACCCTCGAGAATACTTCCCAAGCCATGAAACAGAAACCTATGTGTGTGCGTTCGTAGTCCGTTCTCTAAAATGTTCTATATTGATACTTATGGAAAAGTGCTAAACATTGGCTTTATGTATGCCACAGAGCCTAAACGACTATCCATACAGGAAAATAGTCTTCTAGTAATTTACAGCTTGATTCCTTATCTTCCCAAAGGCTACACTTCCTATATACCTTACTTAACAAAATAATAAAATAGTTTTGATTACTAATTATCCTTACCATTTAACGCTCAATACCTCTCAGCAAAGTGATAATTGCATGTGTGTATGTGCAGCCGGAGTCCGAATCTGTAGGCAGCTACATTCGATATCATCAGCACGCATCAGCCCACGGCATGCCATGACGGCACAGCGACATTACAATGATTACTCAGCTGAGAATTTTTGTTTGAGAAATCGTAGTCATTTGGTTAAGATTAATTTTTTTAAATAATTTTGTTAGGAAAGGTATGAAAATTTTTTTACGGCTCGGAAGATAAGAAAGCAAGCTTAAGATTATCAGAACACCATTTTTCTGTATGAATAGTAGTTTAGGGCGGAGGAGCTATTCAAATCAAACTTTTGTCAGTTTTACATAAGAACACTGCAAATATTTTAGAATGTAAGGACTACGTTGGGCCTCGCATGTGGTAGGGAGGGAGCTGTTTCATGGCTTGTGAAGTATTCTCGAGGGTTTTGCCTGTACTATTCTAACTGTGAAGCAACACACACCTAATATGTTCATATACATTAAAAAATGTTATGTATTGGGCTCCATTGAGCTCTTGTTCTTGTTATATAGTTGTAAGTAGGTTAAGGGCCATAGGAGGCAACAAATCTTTAGTACGCCGGGAGCAAGTGTACTCCTTCCTTTTGTAGTCTAAATAAAAGACGCGTGAAGCACTTTTGATTAGTTAATAATCTTAACAACAAAATATACTGTAATATAGCCAGACAAACCTGTAAGTCGGCTAAATCTGAAAAAAATTTTCCATGTATAGTCTTAAGTAATCTATGTACACTAGTCTCAATGAACTGATATGTAAGGAAATGTAAACTTTATCAAAAACCCTAAAATTCCAATGAAACTCTCGAGCATTAGCTCCAAACCTTTCGAAGCAGTGTAGCTAGATGTTGCAGGACCTCTCCCAGTTTCTCATTCTGGAAACAAATACATCCTTACATTTGAAGTCGACATTTCAAAATTTTATGAAGCTATTCCCATAGTCGATACCGACTCTAAGCCATTAGCGGAAGCATTGCCGTCTTTATGCTCCAGGCCGTGACATCGAATTCTTTGAATGTATTAGAGTGGTACGATTTCGTACTTCTTTTAGCATTTGTTCTTATGGAAAAATGCATTACTTTCAACTTCAACCTTCTGCACAATGTAAATAAGCCTCCGTACTAAAAGTTTTATTCAGGAATTTTGTTATTTAATTCCTTGTGCATTTACCAGTATATAAATCTAAGTACTTTCTTTAAGAAAATTCATTATATTTTATTACTCAAACATAACACTACACATAAAAATGAGAAAATGCGTTCAATTCTGTTGCCTTCATACCAACTTTCATTTCTCTATGTGTTTTCTCACATAGAAATGAAAGCTCACTTCAAAGTGGAGCAAATAATTCTAAAATCAGATCTACTTTGGTTTGAAACTGATTTTCTTTTGAAAATGTATTAAAACCTAAAGTATAAATTATACAACCATAAAGCCAACAAAATTTCCTATAAAATAGGCTAATATTTGAATTACCTTTGAATTATAATTTCATAGTTATGAAGAGTTAAACACAGAAAACCGTTGCCGTCCATTCGATTCACAGCGCAGTGAGCAAGCGCAGCTTGTGAAAATATGAGGAGAATGTGTAGCTCTGCCGATTCATTGATTAAAAAATACTTTGAGTCATGTTTGAAATGAAAAAACTGAATTATTTGATATGGAATGTGGGAAATATTTTTAAATTGATAGAAGCATTACGGGATAATATATAAAAATGGTTAACATTGTCTTTTTGTCTTTATTATACTTAAGAAGTTACTGTGTGCTAAACATTGAAAGACTTATTTTTTTCATATAACTCAATAGGCAAGCTCAAAGCTCAGATTGCTTTCCAGTGTGATTTGTGGTATGAAGGCAACAGAATTGAACGCAATATCTCATTTTGATGTGTAGTGTTATGTTTGAGTAATAAAATATAAAGAATTTTCTTAAAGAAAGTACTTAGATTTATATACTGGTAAATGCACAAGGAATTAAATAACAAAATTCCTGAATAAAACTTTTAGCACGGAGGCTTATTTACATTGTGCAGAAGGTTGAAGTTGAAAGTAATGCATTTTTCCATAAGAACAAATGCTAAGAGAAGTACGAAATCGTACCACTCTAATACTTTTGCAAGTAGCAAAATCGTTTTGTGTCATGGCCTGGAACATAAAGACGGCAATGGCGGAAGCCTTCACGACAACAATAATTTGTCGTCATGGTATTCCAGAAATTATCCTCACAGATCGAGGTTCTAATCTCATAAGTGGCATGTTCGCTGAGATATCTGAATTGCTGAGAATAAAACGCCTTAAAACTACTCCATATCACCCTCAAACGAATGGTGCATTGGAGAGAAGCCGCCACAGAGCCTTAGCAGAATATCTCCGATCATAAGTAGCAAAAATTCCAAAAGACTGGGATACATGGATTCCTTATGTCATGTTTGTCTACAATACCACTCCTCATTCGAGTACAAATTTTACTCCTCGCGAACTCCTTTACGGATTCCCAGCCGAAATTCCAAAGAATTTAAAATCTTCCCCAACCGTTTGCTATAATTACGACAATTTTGCAAACGAGTTAAAGGCGCGTCTACAACATAGCTTCAAAATAGCTAAAAACATAGCCATGGCAAATAAAAAGCAATCCAAAATACAATACGACAAAGCTTCCGTCCAAAAATCATTTAATACTGGTGATAAAGTCTTACTAAAAAGCAGAGTACGAGATAATAAGTTCTCACCAATGGTCATATGAGATCATGGATATAAATTCCCCCGAAAATTCCACCATCAGAATTAATAACAAAAACAAAAGAGTCCACAATAACGACTTAAAACTTTTTTCAGAGTAATATCAACAACTTCATCCATTTAATTCCAAGCGAATAATTCAGTACATCTTGCAGGGTTTCAAAATGATGCAAATAGCATTGCTTCTAATTTGCATCCCTTTCATCTACGGATCAGGAATAGAGGTAAATCAGCTAAATGCCAGTGCAGGCATTTATTTCGAGGAAATTGGCAGAGCCAATTTCTACACCAATGAATGGAAGTTAGTGACATTTTACGACATGGAAAACTTCAAGTCCGAATTCAGGAATATCCAGTTCATCGCACAACAAATTACAGCGACCTGCCAGAAACTGAGCAGACATTTAGCTATGGCCCACACTTGTAACGGTGCGTTGTTACAAATAAATCTTATATTATAGCAAACATAGAATATAAAAATATGTTATTGGTAACCCAGAATAGAAAACAAAGAGCACTATTCAATGTAATAGACTCAATTTCCACAGCTCTTTTCGACACATTGAACAAGGATGATGCCAAATTGTATGATGCATAGATTCGTAATCTCACCCTTAACGAGAACTCCCTCCTATCATCACTTATGAAAAGCCAAAATACTATAGCAGAAGCAACAGCCCACATATTTAATAAGATAAAAGGCGCAAATGGCAAAATTCCTGTATATGCATACAAAACTAATATCAGTACAGATAGCCACATCATTGATAGAAAATAGAACACTTGATAATAAGATATCTATTGAACTGTAATCACTCATTTCACTAGTCTCTTTAATGGCATTCAGATATCAGAATACCTAGACAAAATTAATAGACATACTAACTGATTCAAGGCATGGAAAATTTCATCCTACACTCATATCACCTAGGCAAATAGATGAACTTTTATTAAACATTAGGCAGGAATTGCCAAGCTCAATGATGCTTCCCATAAATTTCAGAGAAAATGTAATTACTGAAATTTACAAATTGAGTACAATAGTCGCAAACATCTTCAATAATAAAATAAATATACAACTCAGAATCCCCATTACGTTCAAAGAACCATACCAAATATTTAAAGCAATGCCATTACCCACACTGCTTAACGGATCAATGCTAAAGGAAAATTTCACTTAATGTTTAATGAACTACGATCCTATCCTGAAAAATTCTTTTGATATTTCCTTACGAGTATTGAAAGATTTGATGATACACTCGTACAGATTTTGAGCCTTATAATTTATCAAAGTACCAATATGCGATCATCAATTGCTGTAACTCTAAGGTCTATAAATATTTTTATGGATATTTCTGCAATTTTATCTTCGAATCGCTACCAGAGCATTCCTTCAAATTTTTGTTATATAGGGGTGGTCTCATTTGTACTTGTTGTATTAATGTTTCATAATTTATATTTCCTCTCACACTATCGATGTAGCAACCATTTATCAAAAAAAGATGCGTAATTTTCTTCCTAGAGCTCCCGAAACAATGGCAGTCAACCGGCGACAATAATGTTACCAGTGCGTGCACATTCAGATAAACATGAAGGCGCGATGGTAGCTTCGTCTTCCAAAAGTTGTCAGCCAGAGGAGACAAAGTCACCTTGCAGTCACATCAACTCATGGGCGCATTTACATTAGATCCTATGGAATTGACGGTGGTGACAAAACAGTTACGTGATAAAAAGTCTCCAGTGCGCGATAGGTCTGAACATACTTTACGTTATTATTCCTGTTGACAACCCAAAGTATTTTAGAAATTAGTTTTTTATATGGGCCCCCATATCCTAAAGGGCTCAGGGCCCCCACTTGACTAAAGACGGCCATGTGGTCCTTCGAGCCATTAAACAACATTAGTATACTACTACATAGCGTCCCAAAGTACACTTTGGGCAAGCCACTAAATCATTATTAATATACAACTATATTGCGTCTCAAAGAACACTTTTTTAGACAGTTCCAGACTTCTTCTCGAGCTATCATTTATCTTCAAGCAGCAAGGTTCAAATTTAATATTGAGTGCTTGAGGTATACTCCAGGCAGTTCCAGACATCTTTTGTAGATATCACTAAATTCATTCAGCACATCGAGCAGAAGTATGTCTCCAGAAGACTTACTAGAACTACAAAAGCAACGACAATATTGAGAAACTATCCATAAATATACCAAAAAAACAGCCCCCCACGAAAATCTCCGGAATATCTAACTTCTAAAAACGATGCTCTAAACGCATATTGGGAGAATTTAATAAGAACCACGATCAATTAAAGATCTCGCTCGATAAAAATCATTCCTACTTTATCAAAGATCTTTACACGAAAACGCAAAAATGTTTTCAAATAGCGCAACAGGCACTTAATGAGTACACTTAGGCAAACATATCACTACAGCTTCCAACAGTTGCAGCATCCGTTACTTCAGCTACAGTTAAAGAAGTTCCCAATCAAACAAGTCTCTGGGATACTACGCATTCTCTACCATATTTGGAAGCTGCCAGACCCAATAACCTTCCAAAACTACCTCCGATGAAGATTCCAAAATTCAACGGACACTATAAAACCTGGAAACCGTTTATTTATATGTTTAACAATATCATTCATAGCAATCTCTGCTTAAGCGAAGTGGAAAAGATGCAGTACCTTCTCTACCATTTAGAAGGTGAAGCCAGGAAAGTTATAATCCACCTTCAGTTAAGTAACAATAACTACAAAACCGCTCTACAACTTACTCAAGCAAGGTATAATAACAACAGAAAAATCATTACCACCTATATAAACACCATTATGGACCTGAAAAGGGTAGAGCACAGGTCTCAAGAAGACATCATAATGCTTCATGACACCCTAAAAGAGTTTTTAGAAGCATTGAATAAATTGAACTGTAGGACAGGAGAATGGAGTCCAATTATTGTCTGCATCACCATGAAGAAATTAGATCCAGAGAGCTTGCGCTTGTTTGAAGAGAGTCTCTCTAATCCCAGGAAAATGCTCACCTTCCTTGAAAAACGTTTCCAGAACCTAGACTGTATAAAAAGCTCAAAACAAGTGAAGTCAGAGACTATAAATTACAACAAGAAGAAGTCTTTCTACTCTTCTACTATATCAAAAAATATATGCGCCTTCTGCAGTAAAGATCACAGTGTATTCCAATGTATAGAGTTCAAGAAATTAAATTTGCAAGATAGAAATTCATTTAAAAACAAAAAGGGTTTGTGCACAAATTGTTTATCACACAAGAATTTTGAAAAGTGCAGAACCAACAAAACCTGCTTCTATTGCAATAAAAAACATCATACTCTCTTGCACAATGCCAGTGATAATACTGCCAAGAACAAATTTAAGGAGAACCAGCAGTCGCAGAGAAAACTTGTGAGCTCACAAGGCAGTTCAGTTTGCTAAATGAGGACATTACAACTTTGCACACAAGATTAAAATCCCAAACGTGTTGCTCGCAACTGCAATGGTAAGAGTATCAAACGGATTTGGCCAAACAGAGCTTCTAAGAGCACTGATTGATCCTGGATCACAGGCATCCTTAATCACTGAAGAATCTGTCCAAAATTTAAGACTACATAAAGAGCGAATCAGAATAACAATTATTTGTGTCAACAATGCAAAAACGGCAAAATCCACCAGCAAAGTGAGCATTAAAATACTACTGAGTACTGACATATAAGAATAACTCCCCCCCTTCGAATAGAAGCACTGGCGTTAGAAAACCTATGTTCATTTCTCCCAAATGGAATAATACCAGAAGTTGATACAACCAATATACGGAAGCATGGTCTTAGCAGACCCCAACTTCAATAAACCAGGTCCAGTTGACTTGATTCTTGGAGCTGATGTTTATGCAAATATAATTTTGGATGGTGTTATACAAGACCGAGGTTACAAAACTGGGCTGGATTCTCTTTGGAAATATTCCCAATGCCTCTCAGGAAACTAACAAAATCTCAAGTTTTCTTTCAATTAGTGAGATAGACCAGAAACTGGAACAATTTTGGGAAACAGAGAATACCACAACCAGTCAGACAAAGGATGATTGTACTCAGCACTTTGAAAATACGCATAAAAGAACTCAACATGGACGGTATATAGTCCGACTACCATTCAAGAAAAATTTAGGGACATTAGGTTTTTCAAAAAATAAGGCTGTTGCATGCCTGCTACAAATGGAAAAAAGTTTGAGCAAAAATCCTAATGACATGGCCGAATACAACAAATTTCTCACAGAATATTTAACCTTGGGACACATGAGCACCACAACAAGTTACAAAGGCACTGAGAGAAAAGTATATTACTTGCCAAATCACGCAGTATTCAAAGGAGACAGTACAACTACAAAACTACGGGTAGTGTTTAATGGATCCAGCAAGACAGATTCTGGGTCAAGCCTGAATGATCTCCTTCATACCGGAAAAAATATCTAAGCCAAATCCTATTAAGATGGAGGAAGCATCGTTTTGTTTTTACTGCGGACATTGAAAAAATGTTCAGACAGATTATGGTGGCAAAAGAAGACCGAAATTACCAACGCATATTATGGCGAAAAAATCCTGAAGAACGCATTCAAGAGTTTGTTTTAAACACCGTTACTTATGGAGCAGCTCCCGCCACATATCTTGGAGCCAAGGTCCTAATCACAGTATACATACAGTAGACCAGCTTAGAACAAACTACTGAAAAGTGAATTTTAAAATTTTAATTACAAAAAAAAACCGAAAAATTTCTCCCATAAGAGGGAGCTATTAAGTATGATACGGAAGTAATGGGCGAACGGTATAGCTAGTTGCACAATCTACGGGAAGAAATATTAGTTTAATGTAAGTACACATTTCGACAATCTACTTACAAATGTATTGTTCCATAAATTGAACATCTGTTTGACTGCAAAGTGGTGTACGTTCATAAAGATGCCATGGACAGTGTAATATACGCAAAATGGCTGTAATAATGTTTGTGACAATTTGAGAGTAGAACCAAGCCGAATGGCATGGGAAGTGGAACAAATTGTTATTAGCTTATTTGCTTGTCATTTTGCCCTTTTTCCTCTAGTACAAGTTTGTGCATGCCTTAAGTTCTCTTTGTTCCACTTTAGATTTAGATAGGAGTCTTTGTATTAAAAATTGGCTAGTGTGTTAGGTAAAAATGTTGAAAGAGAAAGTATAGTCACATTATAGAAGCATCCTGTTCATGTGACAGTTTTGACAGAGCTGTTCTACTGTATTGATATACTGTGTCCTAATGCAGCTTGCACAAGATGAAGGCGAACAACTTCCCGTCGGATAAAGAGTGCTAATGACAGATTTTTATGTAGACGACATGCTGTCAGGGGCGAATACTGTATCAGAGGCCAAGGAACTTGAAAGACAAATAATTATGCTCCTAAATAAAGGAGGATTCAATCTTCGGAAATGGACCTCAAACAATGAGGAATTATTAACAAACATTCCTGAGGATATAATCGAAAAGGGAATTCAAGAAATTGGTGAAGAAAATGCCATAAAAACACTGGGAATACACTGGAATCCCAAAAAGGATGATCTCTTTTTCCAACTAAAAATGGAGGAGGAGGTTACACACTTAACCGAACGAACCTTACTATCAAAAATTGCACCAATATTTGACCCCCTCGGGTACCTTTCACCAGTAACAATAACAGCTAAACTCCTCATCCAATCATTATGGAAGGGTGGGATAGATTGGGACCAAATTCCACCTACAGAAATAACAAACTCTTGGGGGCAACTCGAAGCAGATCTAAAAAATCGACAACAAATTAGAATTCCGCGATGGATCAAATACCAACCTGGGCAACATATTCAAATACACGGCTTCTGCGACGCATCCGAAAAAGCATATGCGGCCGTAGTATACTTCTGAATAACAGATTCTCTGCGGAAGGTGTAGATCACGCTACTAGCAGCACGAACCAAAGTGACGCCTTTAAAACTAAAAGTTACAATACCACGCCTAGAGCTCTGTGGTGCTATCCTGTTAACACAATTGTTAAAATCAACTATCATATCTTTGGATATTGAATTACTGGAAGTATTCGCCTGGTGCGATTCTGAAATCGCATTGACATGGATCGCAAAGAATCCGAGCACCTGGTAGCCGTTTGTAGCAAGCAGGGTGTCCGAAATACACAATAACTTTGACAAGGCATATGGAGACATGTGAGATCAGATAAAAATCCTGCTGACACTGCCTCGAGAGAAATCAGTCCAACCAAGCTCGTAATTCGAGATCTTTGGTGGAAAGGGCCACTCTGGCTCAGTCAATCACCCAATGCCTGGCCATCCAACAAGCTAAATATAGTTACTGATAAAGAAGCGAAGACTCAAGTCATGGCATTAAAAGCTACTATTCAGACAGAAGAAATCCTTACCTGCTCAACATATACAAAACAAATAAGGATTATAGCTTATAGTCTCAGGTTCATCAAAAATTGTAAGAAGTCCATAACACAAAGAAATCTTACACATCTATCTTCTGATCATCATCTAATTTGTGCAGTTGCAGAAATTTTCGGATGAAGTAGAAACAATGAGCAAAAACAGACCCAAGTAAACTTCTTTCGCTTAATCCATTTTTTGACAATGAGGGCGTTTTTCGAGTAGGCGGCAGAATAAAGAATTCTCTACTGCCAATGGATGCCAAGCACCAAATGCGTTTACCACAAAACACCATATAATAAATATAATTATATATCACGCCCATCAGCAGACGTTACACGGTACACAATTAACTTTCAATTACATAAGGATGAACTTCTGGATCATTGATGGGAAAAGAGTAGTCCAAGGAAGTAATCATAAGTGCATAAGGTGTGCAAGATTTCGTCAAAACACTAATACTCCACTCATGAGTAGCTTACCACAAGCCCGAATCATTCCGTCGCAGCCATTCTCCTACTGTGGTATCGATTATGCTGGTCCATTTCTCACAAAAGCCTCAAAAGGCAGAGGAATTAAAACCAATAAAGGATATATTGCCTTATTCATTTGTTTAGTAACACAGGCAGTCCACTTGGAATTAGTCACCGCTCTCACCACTGATGCATTTTTAGCGGCTTATAAAAGGTTTCTTTGTCGCCGGGGAACCTGCAAGCATACATTTAGTGACAATGGCGCCGACGAAGGCAGATGAATTAAAACCAATAAAGGATACATTGCCTTATTCATTTGTTTAGTAAGAAAGGCAGTCCACCTGGAATTAGTCACCGACCTCACCACTGATGCATTTTTAGCGGCTTATAAAAGGTTTCTTTCTCACCGGGGAACCTGCAAACATACATTTAGTGACAATGGCACCAGCTTCGTCGGTGCCAGAAACAAGATGGATAAGGAGCTACAAATGGCAATTAATCGATCTACAAAACAAGCGGCAGAGACTACAGCTAATGATGGCACTGACTGGAAGTTTATTCCCGCAGCCAGTCCTCATATTGGAGGATTATGGGAGGCTGGAGTAAAATCAGTGAAGGGACATCTAAAAAGAGCTCTAGGAGAAACGCTGCTTATGTATGAAGAATTCAGCACGGTACAGTGCCAAGTAGAAGCCAATAGGGCAACATTCCATCGATCCCACAGACTTGGAACCGCTGACGCCAGGGCACTTTTTGATTGGACGACCGCTCATAGCACCACCACAATCTGAAACAGCTACGCAAGAACTTCATCAGAGATGGAAGTTAGTCACAAAACTGTATCAAGATATCTGGAAGCGCTGGTCTCAAGAATACCTATCGTCACTTCAGCAGAAAAGCAAATGGAAAAGGTTGGGGAAAACTCCAGTGATCGGAGAATTGGTTTTGGTAAAAGAAGATAGGTACTTTATCACCACAGAAATGGCCACTAGGACGAATGACCATATTACATCCGGGAGATGATCGCGTAGTCCGAATTGTTTCGGTACAATACAAAAACTGTATTAAGAAACGGCCTATTCACAAGATACTAAATTCCGAAAACATAAGCCAAGCTCAACATTCAATCATGACAATGACTACTTTAGTATCTAAATCAAAGGCGAGAATAAACAGTGTCAAGAAATCGAGCCTGCTCCAAATAAAAATAACAAGAAAAGAAAATCCTGTTCAGTTCTTCAGTCAGAGCCAAAATTGTAGTCGCAGCCCAATCACTTCGATAAAATTTCATCCACAGGACCAAAAAAGAAAAAGAAACCAAGCATTGCGCCTTGCACCTGGGCACAGAAACTGCTACTTACAACCCTGTCCCTATTTTATTGGTTAACGGTAGTTTGCGCCCAAGACTATGAAATATTCCATCCCAAACCGGGGCTCTTTCTGGAGAACGTGGGAACCTTCGCCTACAGGTCACACTTTCTAAGGAAGAAATAATCACTGTTCAGAAAAACGTTAATAATACTTGGAACAAGATCAGAGATATGTGTGAATAAACAAGAGAGCTCACAAAAATGACGCACTGCCAAGCACTGTTTGAACATGTATCCTCAAGAAGAAATCGTCTCTTTAGACTTTAACCGAAGTTATCGGTACAACGGAGCCGAACGGCAGATTTAAGAGGGGAATATTTGGCAGTCTTTTAACCAGCATCTTTGGAGTAAATCATCAGGTATATACTGATATTGAGCTTTTGCAAGAGAATCAACACAATCTTTTGCACTCAACCAATCAACAGATGTTTCTTCTATCCACGAAAATTAATCAATCGGCATTTCTCATTTCTGAAAAACTAAAAAATTTTGACGCCCGATTGTCTCAAGTAGTTTCTTCTGTTAAAGAAATGACTACCTGGTATTCCACCGCAGCTCATAACAGAATCGCCACTGAAGTATTCGCTACTGAAGATTACTACAGCGACCTGCAAGAAAAATATCAAACCTGGTGAAACGCACTCCTTAACTACGGACATTTATTTGATTTTGTCAGCCCACATAACATTGGTCTTCTAATTCAAAATGTGTCGCATACTACTGGAACCAATCTCCAAATACTATCAACACCACAGGTGCAACTTGATGTGAAACAAGTAAATGGTAGCATAATGTTATTCGTGTATCTGAATATTGTCGAAACAAACAGATACGACTTAATTCATGTAACACCCAATCCTTTTATGACTACAAACAACACATTTGCTATAACTGATGTAAAACTCACAACACTGGCCGTAAGTTTTGACCACAAAACTTACTTTTCTCTAGAAGAGACACAGCTGAAGGCCTGCGCAATCAGTGAACATGAGACTTATCTCTTGACGCCAGCCATCATCTATAGCAATGCTGACAGTCCATCATGTATAATCGTCATCCAAGAACAGCATGTCAAATGAACCAGATAAGCTTAACAGGAATAGTCTGGCAGGTCTTAATGACAAGAAATACCTGGATGTACACAACCAATGAAACCAAGTTTGCTGCAATTATCTGTAAAGGCACGAGAAGAGAACTGTTGTTAAACAATACTGAAGTTATTCACCTTCGAGATGAGTGCTATCTGTAAACAAAGGAATTAATCGTGAAAACATACTTCGACCAAATCATAGAAGTTTTCTCCAGCCATATGAAAGAAATGGTACCAGATTCAATAAAAATAAACTTCAACAAGCCTCCTGGTTCATGGAATTCACTGTAGAACCTAATCTAATCCAATAATACTCAAGAAGGCTCTTGTTCTACACACCGTTGGGGCAACAACGACAGTATTACAATTCATCCTATTACTACTAGTTTGGAGATACTGTACAAAGGTCAAGTCACTTCTACAGTCCTGTTACAAAACGGACCAACCAAATTCCATCTATGAGGACCCTGCTGTTTAGCATGAGTCAATTCAGCAACAGTTCAACAAGGTCATACGTTCTGGCGGGCCCCAGCATGTTCAGTGCTTAACAATAACTTTTCAATTATAGTTCAATGTGTAAAAGAAATCACGCTAAATTCATCTACCTATAACCCAATAACAATGTCAGCAATTCGAGCTTCACTCGCAATCGTAATAATCAATTGCACTTTTACATTTCTGCATGCATTCTGTGTTAACCTACATATAGCATGGGCGATGAATTTAGTGTTATGCAATATAATGCGCATATGCATTACTTTCTACTATTTCTTAATATCTTGTTGTGTACTTTTTTTCATGTCACTTTTGTGTTCCAATATATTTTTGTAATGCATTCTGTAATACTTCTGTTCTAAATGTGTAACTCATCATTTTTTTGTATATAAATTAAGTGTACTAGTCAAAATTCAGAGTTAAAAGCGAACACGATAAGTTTAATTTACCAGTAGTTTTCGACCACTCTATACGTTGGAGGAATTCAACAACCATTAAATTCTCCTACACAACACGCCTGTCTAGAGCCTTCACTACATCGCCCACTGGGAAAAGAGCGCTCTAAGAGCCCTTCTGAAGCGCTTCCCTGGAAGCTCGTATCGCTTGTATTTCCTATGCCAGTTCATTGCTTCTTAACAGAGGTATGTCCGCAGAGGCAAGCGTATCAATGCTGCTGATGAGAAACGCTTTATGATGGCCGAAGAAGGGTTTTGAATGTCTTTGCGAAAGCTTTACTGAGCTTTTTAAATAACCATCGCAGTGCTTCTTCCTTACTCAAGCAGAGTGCTTCCTGAAAGCTGCATTGAAGCGCTTGCGCTTGCTTGTGGTTATTTATGGTATTAAGTTTAATGAAGTTGATTACGCTTCACTCCAAACTGAACTTCACACTCAAAATAAGAAATGAGTTTCTTCGCACAATAGTGGAAAAATTCAGCTTAAATTCGTGGAAAATTAGATGAAATCAGCCCTTGTTGCTTGCTGTTCTGCTGGAGCTCATCAAATAATCTTCTAGAGATTCCAAGCGATTGCTCTAGAACGACTTTGCTTATATATCTGCATAGATCGGTTTTCTAAAGAGCTGCCAAACGACGGCTAGAGAAGCGCTTAAATTATGCTCCTTTCAGAAGAGCTAGTTTTTCGTCTCAATGGGCGATAACAGATACTAAAACAACCAGAATTTGACTACGCTAATTTTGGCTCATCACCCTTCCTGTACATATCTCTATATTCTAAGGATTGAGCGTTCTTGTTTCAAAAATGGCACAAATTTTGAACAGGCTGTGAAAATCCTTTATTTCGTACAATTGTACACCGTTATATTTGACGATTAGAAACACTAAGGATGTTGAAAAATAGTATGCATTAAATGAAAATTGTTTAGGAAGTAAATTTGTTTTAATTAGTACAAAAATTAATTTTTAATATTACTGCAGATTTGATGTCAAACAAATTGAGCTGTAAGAGATAGACATATATAAACAATTTTAATGCATTCCATTTAATACAGCCGTACTTTTTCCAAAATTGGTTACAGTTCGCGTATATATTGAGCTCGCAAGGTACAAACACATTCTAACAAAAATTTGTGCTATTTTCGACAATAGGAATTAGGTAGGATGGCTCAGTCCATTCTTATTAGATGTCAGTGGACCAGGGTGAATAATAAACCAAATTATGAATTTTAACTTGTACTGGAACATGAGAATGAAAAGCGTAGGAGGTACCAGACAGCCACGTAACCAGCGTGTTATTGTTTTTGATTTGATTTGAAAGACATTATCTTCATGTCTATTATTTATATTTACAAATAATTCCCGAACCATTTGTGATCTACTGGAGAAAGCCATCTATGGCATCCACTCAAATTATTCTGTATTGCATATTTTAATGTAAAAGGATTAATATTTTCTCTTTCTTTTCGTTCTTCTTCCACCTTCATTTTTTCCATCATTTCTTGAGACACAATCATTGCTTTAAATGGAAGTTTAGGGCAAACAATGCCCAAAATGGGTTTTACTTCAGCGAATTCACACGTTCCACCCATTTCTAGTATAACACGGCCACTTTTAACAGGAGTTACATAGTGGTCTATAGCACCTTTTCCACCACCCATCCGTTGACCCTGGCCTTTTTTGGTGACTGGTTGCCACGGTGCAGGAACTCTCCATATAGCAAACATCCTTGAAATATCCATATTCCTTCCTATGGTTAATCTTAGCATCTCAAAGTGCCCCCATCGGAGTCTCCCTCCTCCCGTTGCAATGATTCCATATTGTTTATGCAGCAAAAAATTATGTACAGGCTCAGGTCCGCGCATTAACTTTAACTTCTTTTGCATTTTCGGGGGTTTCAAGTTTGGAGGCAACTGGGGCACTTTATCCATTATTCGTAGTTTTGGTCTTTCAACAAATTCAACGTCTGGAATAAAATACTGCAAAATTATACATAAACATAAAATCAACATCCCTTACGGTCGTAGTTGATTGGTGGTGCGAAGTACTTTAACCCAGCTATAGGTAGATATGTCACCGAGTTTGCATCTATAAATAATTAAAACAATTTAATTTATTAACTAGTATTCAAGATTTTTACCTTTAAAGCGATGTAAAATAGTTTTCCCCAAAATATTAAACATAATTTCACCAACCAGAACTCCGTAAAATTAAATCCTTCTAAAAGTTGCAGTAGTATAGTTGCACGCACCTACACCTGATTTTTGATAGGTGATACAGTGACGTCTTGATCAGTGCTGCCACTTGACTACTACATTTCAAAAAGCTGTCATATTTGCTATATTTTTGGATTTGCCCCAGAAAGTTCAATTTTATATCGAAAATTCGAAATAAATTTTGCCAAACTTGAATTTTCGTTACAAAAATTTATAAAGCGAAGGGAACCTCGATCTAAGTAGTAAAAACAAACTTGTATAGGTATTGCCCAAGGTATATAGAAGATGCCCATTAAAATTTTGACATATCACAGCTGATCAAACAGCTGATAGTCTGTGACGTACTTCAGTGAATGAATAAAAAAGAAAAAGGAAATCTGACAGTGGCAGTACAAGCGCAAAGAATTTTGACACATTACAGCTGATGCCCTGTGACGTCCTTCAGTGAATGAAGAAAAGGGAAAAAGAGTTTTAACAAAAATGGCGGAACGTTGTTCGAGTCGGGAATACCTTGTCTTCTATATACCTTGGGTATTGCCCATGATACAAGATAACAAGATATGGCCGATTCGAGAGGAATTTTTTTGTGTTGCTACGTCCTGAGGTGCTTACTGGCATTTTCAGCGAATTTGTTTTTAATTTTTCGTATTTTATTGACTGAAATACGTTTTGAATATATTAAAATATTTAACAAAATATTAGTTTCTTCGTTTAAATCACTTCGGGAAAAGTAATTATGTGCTAGTGGGAAAGCAAAGAAATTTAAAAATAGAAATTTTTTTCACTATGAAAGGACGATTGAAATTGAGACGAACAAATTTCTGACATTTGTCGCCAAAGGAGGCAAGCAATCAATTGACAGATTTTCCGGCCATACTTTGAGCCCACCGGGCTCGGTGCTGTCATTGTAATTTTGTTAGTACATCTGTTGACAGCAGTAGGCCTGGAGGGTGATTCTGATCTTTTGTCGTACTTTAATGTCAAAATATACGCCTAAATGAAATGAACTTTTCTACTGATTTTCTCGTGTTTTTATCCAGCTCAGCAAGCCTTGCATTACATAGAATGAACAGAAAATGACACTTCGCTTTACAAATTCAAAATATTATTTTGAATTTAAGCACTTGTATTGCTCTAATTAGATGTAGAAAATAAATTTTCAACAATATAAAATTTTTGTCACAACCTCGGAAGCAGTTGACTAATTTGTCGTACTTTTAGGCGTGTATTCTGACATTAATTCATTGCAAATTCATTTTAGTTTATTTTATGGTTGATGAAAAGGATAAACCAAAATGAACATGGTGAATATAAAAGTACGACAAATTTGAGGTGAAGTGTCAAAATATGTGACAAAAATATACGCCTAAGCTACGACAAAGAGATCAGAATCACCCCCCTGGAGGGTGATTCTGATCTTTTGTCGTACTTGAATGTCAAAATATATGACTAAATGAAATGAACTTTTCTACTGATTTTTTCGTGTTTATATTCAGATCAGCAACCCTTGCATGACGTAGAATGAACTGAAAATGACACTTCACATTACAAATTCAAAATAATATTTCGAATTTAAGCACTTGTATTGCTCTAATTAGGTGTAGACTTTCCATTTACCAATGTAAAATTATTGTCACAACCTCTGGGAGCAGTCGACTAATTTGTCGTATATTTAGGCGTGCTCTTTGACGTTTGTTAACCGAAAATTCATTATAGTTCATTTTGTGGTATATAATAGTGAATACATAAAATGAGCTGTGTTAAAAGAACAAGTACGACAAAATATGTCAAAATTCACGACTAAATAGTACGACAAAAGATCAGAATCACCCTCCTGAGAGAGAAAAATTTCGAACGTTGAGCAAAGCGCGCTTTGCGGCTAGGCCTTGAGGATAGCTGCTGGCTTGGTTTTGTGTGGCATCATTTAAAAACCCGTGTTGGAAATTTTGACAACACCTCGAGGAAGCCTCGAGGCCTGGATGTGTTTCTGCCATGAGTCCATCAAACATATTTCTGTCATATTCCTTGTGTTTGTGGCACACGTATTATATATACGGAACTGTCAAACGTAATAAAAGTTCTTTGTTGATATATAGAAACTTCTTAACTTTATGCCAATTACCCAAATAAAGTTCTTTTAATTCATTTAACTCTAAAATTGCAAAAATAATCGCGACAGTACACTTCGACAGAACAGATGACAATTCAACTTGAATATTTATTTGTAACACTGACAAAATATCCAGTAAAAATTGGGGGAAGTCAGTGCAAACCTCGTGTTGCACTTCTGCTATAAAAATTGTCCTATCGAACATTTTCAGTGTTGCACTGCTGGAAAAAGTGCAATACTGGTGTTGCACTGAAGTACCATCAAAATCGTCATAAGAGGGCAGGTAAGAAGAAGAAATTGTTGTCAAATGCCTGCCATGCCACTGTCATTTGTTTAACGCCACGTGCGGTTACGAGCAACTGTCGCGATTTTTCATGTTATTTCAAAGTTTCCAAGATGATTTCGAAAGTTATTAATGAGGATAAAGGCAACGAAAGAATTTCAAGTGAACAAAATAGAGAAATTTCAAAAGATGTATTCGTAATAGCGCAAGAAATAAAGATTATCAAGTCATTAGCGGGGAATGACTCTAAGCAAAGAGACAAACAACTGAAGAAGCTTGGAAAATGGTTCAATCTCCGCTCAAAAAGTTCTTTTGGTAAGTAATAATACTTAATTTTATATTAACCAAAATATTATGTAGAACTTTAATTATAGAATATGTCATATCTACCTTATTCTATGTTACCTTTGTTAAGCTTTCTAATAGTTGTCTACCTTGTTATTACCTTGAGTAGTAAGACAGTTTCTGCCGCAGTAAGTCTGTTCATGCAGTTTTGTTCGTTTTCTAAGTAATTTTGTACTCAATCTATAATTGCCAACTATCGGTTATAATTCTATTACTTGATAGTTTCTTTTGCAGCGGATTTGCCCGTTATCAGGGCATTTTCGCATTGTAATTGTTTAGGGAACCTTGTTATTTTACATGTACCTCATATATTTTATTCAACATAATTATTCCAGCCTAGTTCGGCAGTATCTATATTTATTGTATCTTCTAATACAACTAATTTCTTTGTCTATATGCTATCGTTAATCTTAACATTTGTTTTGTATTCATTCTAATTAAGACTCGTGAAATGTAAATCTCTGTAAAATCATAATACCCAACGTCTGAGGACGTGGCCAAGCGGCCGGGGTTGAAAATAAATGACTTTTCTATTCTATTCTATTCTATTCTACTCGATGTACCTAACGTTGTAACGTAGCTTAGGCTGAGGTCCTTTAATGAATGCTTTTTCTATTCTATTCTATTTCCTACTCCATAGACCTAACGTTCTTTAATAAACGTTTTTTTTTGTTTTGTTCTTATCTAAGCTATTACGAATTCATAATGCTTGCCCTTGATACGTCAGCCACCTCATTTTTACCTCCATCTAAAGATCAATATATTGTTCTTGCTGATGATGAGTGCTAGTTTTCCTCTTTGGAATGTTAACGAGGATAAAATGATCAATATGAGGTGATATGCCAATCTTCAGTTTAAATCCAGTGCTCTTTGGTATGATGCACTGTTCACTGGACTGTGCTATATTGTACTGCACTCATAAACATAAACATTTATTTATTTGAGTACCCGTGCCAAAAGCACGCTGAGCGCTGGGCACATCTTTGCGAGTTACATAGTAGATACAAACATATATTAGCAAAAATGAACATAAACAATTAAGAGTAAATTCTTGGAGGCTTAGAGCAGCTATAGTAGCATGGAGCAACGTTAGAGCAGCAAAAAAAAAGATAATAATTCCATAGCAAATCAATAAGAATGAAAACAATAAAAACAATAGCAAGAATATAAAAATTGTAGTATGATTTGTAGTATGATTTGTAATATGATATAACATGTTGCCGGAGAATAGATATATAAAAGTAACGACGACTAAATAGTATATCTAGTATAGGCAACTAGTGAATACTGAGCACTTAAGCCTAACTTAAGATTAAACTTAACTATGTACATCAAACAAAATGAATTACCAACTAGTGTAGGTAACCAAAGAACACTCTGCTGAATATTAAGCTACTACTTCTATCTTGTTATATTTTATACTGTACTATATATTAAAACTAATGTTATTCTCATTCTTTTTTTATTTGTTTTGCTAATATGTAAATCTACTATGTAACTTTCTAAGATGTGCCCACCGCTATGCGTGACTTAGGCACGGGTACTCAAATAAATAAATGTTTATGTTTATGATTCTCTCTCAAAGTTTGAATCTGTCTTCAGTAGGCATAAACACTACACATGCTCGGTTCTTACTGCGGTATTGTCAGATATTCGGTCAATGTGTGGCGCTGGCAATAACGTTATTTATATTCTCCTTGATTTTAAGAAGATCTTTGAGTCAGTTTCACGTGAACTACTTATCAATAAATTTCGGAGCCAATTTGGTTTCCCGTCATCGGCGTGCAATTTAATTCCTGTATTTACGGGGAAGGTCGCAGACTGTAATTTCTAATGTAAGATTATGTTCTCCACGGTTGTGTAGAACAGAAGTGTCGCAGAGTATTGGCCCCACTTTTGTTCACATTTTTTTTCAATGATATCACTAGTGATATACGTGGAATCCATTTTTATCTATATGCAGACAACATTCAAATTTTTGCGGAAGCTTCGAAAGAGAACCTTCCTACTCTGATTATAGACATTAATGAAATTATAATAATAATAATAATAATACTTTATTAGTTTAAAAACTCTTCATGTACACAATATTGACTTATTTTATATTTTAAAGTTAGTTTACATATTACTCTTAATATATTGCAAACTTCCTCTTTTAAAATTATTAAATCTTGTTTCTTGTTTTAAATCTGTTGGTAACGCGTTAAACCTTTGTAAGCCGTTATATAATAGAGAATTCTGCGCCATGGTACTTCTCCGTAGATTCAAACGAAAGTTAACTTCAGCTCCTCTCAAATTATATGGTTGTATGTCTGTTACTAGGTTCAATTTACTGCGCAAATATTCAGGTAGACGACCAGATTTTACCTTGAATATGAACAGCAATACACTCAGTTCAATTCGCTCTTTTAAATTCATCCACTTTAGTGCTTCTAGCATCCATCTTATTGGTGTATACCTGTTGCATCGTAATATACACCTCATCGCTTTGTTTTGTAGCTTCTGCATCCTCTCGATCGCTCCTTGTGAGCATAAGAATAATATTGTTGAACAATATTCGAAATGTGGTCTAACGATACTATTGTAAACATGTATAGCTGTCATTATTGATAATTTTTTCCTTATTCTTTTAAAAAGCCTAACTTTTTTCCAATTTTCTTGCATACGTAATCCACATGTGCATTGAAATTCAAATTTCTGTCTAATATTACTCCTAAATATTTCATCTCGTTTACATTTTCTATCGGCTCACCATCAATTTCAATTTCGATATCACAGTTTGTCTTTAGTGCCATAAATTTTGTTTTTTGCAAATTCAGCAATAATTTATTCATTTTTAGCCATTTACTTAAAGCCTTTCAATCCTGATCTAACTGCCATTTGACTTGAGGTAAGTTACTTCCAGTTATATATATTAGTGTGTCATCCGCAAATAAAACAGGCTTTGCTACCTTAATCACATTTTCCATATCATTAATATATATAAGAAACAATAATGTTCCAAGTACCGATCCCTGTGGAACTCCCAGTGATATTTCCTTTTCTCCTGAAATTAATCCGTTTACTTTTGTTCTTTGTGTTCTCTCTTTTAGGTAACTTTCAAACCATTGAGATTCTTTACCCAAAATTCCATATTTACGTAATTTTTTCAAAAGAATTAGCCTATCAATCGTTTCAAATGCTCTTTTGAAATCCAAAAATACAGCTATTACAAACTTGTTTTTATTCATTTCCTCTTTCCATTCCTCTATGACTAGATTTAATGCTGTTTCACAATTATGTCTTTTCCTGAAACCTGATTGCTCTCTCATAATAAGGTTAAGTTCCTCTAGATACTTTTCAAGCTGAAGCTGAACAACCTTTTCTAAAAATTTTTGAAATAGGCTTAATGTATTTATTGGCCTAAATTCTTCACATTTGTTTGTATTTATCACCTTTGGCACTGGAACTACAACTGATTCCTTCCAGGTGCTTGGACATTTTCCTTCATTTAAACTCCTATTTACAATATTGACTAGCTGTTCACTAATAACGCTCCAATTGTCCAATACAATTCTCGTATTTATTCCATAGCAATCTTTCTTCTTATTCATAGATTTACAGATTTCCTTAAGCGATTGGATATTGACATTTTCGAATTCAAATTGCTTGAGCACTGTTGTATATTGTTCGCAAATTCGACTACTGGTATAGAACTATTGAGTTCGTTTATGCTTTCAATAAAGTAATCATTCAGTTTATCCGCAATTTGTTGGGAATCTTTTACCTTATTTCCTCCAAATACCATTTCCTGTATTTTAACACATTCTTTTTCAGATGTTGCCATTTCCTCTTCTGCGTACATGCGTAATCTATATTTGTTCTTATATAACTATCTTTGGTTTCTTGAATTTTGCTCTTATATTTATTTCTTACCTCTTTGTATATGTTCCAATCAACTAGTTCATTACTAATTTTTGCTTTTGCATACGCATTCTCTTTTTCTCGTTTTATCACTCTTAGTTCCTGCGTGAACCATTCATTCTCATTATTATTTACAATTTTTGTAACTTTAAACTTTTCCAAGACGCTTCTCATATTTGTAATTAGACCCTCCGCACAAAAATCTAAGTCATTTATTCTGTTTAAATTTGCAATTCCAATGTTTTTAAGTTCATCATTTTCTCAAAACTCTTACTTCTTATTTTATGATTATTAATTTCAATATCAAGGGTTTCATGATCACTTATCTTGTTACAGTTTATCTTGACACTTATATTTTTTGAATTTGCAAACACATAGTCAATTAATGTCTTAGAAGTCTTTGAAAATCGTGTAAACTCACCCACATTTTGGCTTAGTCCATTATCTTGAGCAATTCGCTGAATTTCATTTCTATAAGTATAATTATTACACCAATTTATGTTAAAATCTCCCACAACCAATATATCATCCGTCCACTCATCAAACAAACTCATACATTCATTGAAACGTTCACAAAATTCACGTTCCGAGTAACTCGGTGATCTATACGTAAGAGCGATCATTAGTCTTTTATTATTTAAAGAACACTATAACCATCCACCAAATACCTGTGTTTGTTTCTATGTTTTCTATTATCTCAAATTGCCACTCTTTCCTCAGATATATAACCACACCTCCCGTTCGGTTTGAATTTGAGTCACAACGAATCAGTCTATATTTGTCCAAAATCACTTCACCATCTTCAATCTCCCTTTTTAAATGGGTTTCCGTTAGCATTATGATTTCATATTCCCCTTCATTTATAAAATGTTCAAGTTCCGTCATGTTATTAATTAAACCCTGAATATTTAAATACACACATTTAATTTTCCGTAATTGCTAAAAACCTAATCGTTTTTTCTCCATTTTTAGTTTGTTTATATATACCGGACATTTTTTGCTCATCACATTATGATTACTCTCTAAGTTAAGCTTCAATCTTTCATTAGCTTTTTCACAGTTTATAAATTTTTCAATAATTACATACATTAATGATTACGAATCCGAATTTTAAATTTTTGCTTTTCTTTACTTTTAATATTTATCAAATTTTCACAATATAACCAAGAGCTTTCTACTAACGACTGCCAGTGGCTGTCACACACACATCTCCCCAGTGTCTCTGATTGGTGCAATGTTAATGGGCTGGACTTGAATCCAGGGAAGACACGCGCAATAGGGTCTAATATGATTTCCTCGGCTAATTTTCTTCGGCCCATTTCTCTTCTGGGTCAAGTCATTCTCTTATTCTCGGATCTTATAAAAAATCTTGGGATATTAATGGGTCAGAGACTTACCTAGGGTCCTCATGATAATCGGATATGCTCTAGAGTTTATTTTGGTTTATTTTCACTCTGTGCAGTGCCAATGTTTCTTTCTGAAGCCATTCGAGCCAGTTTGGTTTGGGCGTGAATTATCCCGCATTTGTTATATGCAGATGTTGCTGTATACAACTTACAAGCCAATTCTCGCTAAACTGTCTCGAGCACTTAATACCTGTGTGAGATAGAGATATGTATGTGTATAATTAGATGATTTTCTTTCTGGTTCGCTTTCCAAATTCCTAAGCGCTTAGCTTTCTTTCGGCTTAGACATGGAGGCCCCTAGTGTACATCAGTGAAAAATTTGAATGGATTAGGAAGTACAGAGCAACGATCATTTTGGACAATACGGATTCAGTTTGGTAGAAGATGTGTCTTCTCGAGGTGGGACCATTTGTAACTCTTACCAAGGCGATTATAGCGTCGGTGCCGAGGGGTATATTCAAAGATCGGGGTCCGAATGGGTTAATGAATCTTTTCGTGGCTATAATTACAGTCTTTTTATTTTTGGTGCAATGTGATAATTAATAATAATACTCCTATTCAAGGTGTTGAAGTTGTGTCAGATTTCTGTTTTTTTTCTCTATTGTTGTATTTATTTATTTATTGTATTGGCTTGGTGCCGGAAGATGCATTAAAGTTCAAAATTTAATTTTGCATTTTTAATATTACTGTGTTATAATAAAATAAGTTAGAACTTTGTTTTAATTGTTTATTTAACAGTATAATTAATAATCTTAAGGACTATTGCTTGTTTGTAATTAATTAATTTGTTAGTTCTAAATGTTGGTGTATTTCATATTTTCTCTATCGCATTTTTTGGTATTGTTTTTTTTTCTATCCTGGAATAGTTTCTTCTTCTAACTTAAGTATCTTCTGAATTACTTTGTAAGTGTTCTTCATATCTTCTTTTGTTGTTTTGCTAACATTATTCCTCTAAAAATTAAGTAATATTGTCGATCTATGTAGCCACCGTTTATTAATGATCGCTTACTCTTCCCTTGTTGCTGGAAGCTAGGGCTTGACATATAGGCTGCCAAAACTGCGTTGCTAAATACCCTGGGTGACTAGAGGCCTATTAGGTATGTTACCTTCCATATCTAAAAGACGTTTGAGTAGGACTCAATTAAACATTATCGTGTGCTTATACCCTCATTGCTGAAAGCTTGAACTTGTCATGTCAATTGCCAAGATTCCTTCACCTGCCTGAGGTGATTGGAGACATATCACAATTTTAACTTTGCTCTCGAAAAAGCTTAAAACTTATAGCGAAACAAATAGTTGAACACATCAGTATGAATAACTTTTTCCCTTTCCACTCTTTGGTAGTGTCAGCTATTGCTCTATGTGTGATACTGGGAGTAATTTTATAGATAATATTTTCGACTTTAAGAATGTCGTCGATATTTCGAGTCCGTTCCGCATTACTTTTTAATAAGCTTTTCTCTGTCTTCAACTTGTCATGAGGATTACCACTGTCTTAAGAGGAGTCAGTACTTAGTAAAAATTTCAATTTAGATACCAGCGAGCCTGTAGGGAATAAAACTTATTATACGTTGGTTTGTGTCCTGAAAGTATGAAAATTCGTAATTAGCTTAGACCTAGACCAAAGACTATGTTAGAGACATCTAGCGTAAAAGACAGAAACCCAACATGCGACAATTTAAGACGCAAATGAAAATTTGCAGTTCAAAGAAATGCAAAATTTTGAACGAAAATTAACTCTCCTAAATTCTATTTTGCACATAATTGTTAAATATACTATTTTGCTTTATATTTTTACTATTAGAGTCAAAAAATTAAAAAAAGCGCCACAAAAAATGAAAAAACTCAACGTTATTTGCTAGATCTAGGCTTTATCTTTCTAAAATAGTCACAATCTAAAAAAATTAGAATACCTACTAACAGGAATTTCATTTAAAAAACTTCAATTTTTACCATTTTTTAAAAGTTTCCGAACTAATATCTCCATTCCAATACATTTGTTCTTATTTTTCTCTACGTTATTTACTAGACCTCTTCGTTACCTTTAATTTAAGATATCAGTCATTATTCTTATTCTTCTACAAATAGTTTGCCAGAAATTCGCATTGAAAAATGTATGAAACTTGCAAATCTTGGTATTGACTCCTCTTAAGCATTTGTAAGATAATTAAAAAAAATGGATTTTTAAAGAGAATAAGAGGTGATGTCACTATAACAACAGCTTTAAAGCAACTCCATACCAAAACTATCAAAATTATCAATATGTATGTATTGTATTATTTTTAGAGCATTTCAAAAATAAAAATGTTTTTAACGGGGGTTTCTCTTCCGGAGAGGGGTCAAAAATCCTCGGTAGCTCAGTTGGTAAATGCGCTGGCTACCATCCCTGGGGTCGTGGGTTCGATTCTCACCTCGACTTAGTGCTTCACCTTCCACCTAGTTTCCTCCCATTTTCTGCATTATTCCTTAATCCTTGTTATTAATCAATTCTTCAATTGACATTTAATTGTGCTTTCTGAGGATATATTCCATATAATTCTATATAACTTTTTAATTTACATGTGACTATGTAAATTTCTAGGAAATAAGTTAGCAATTAAGTAATGATTCTATAATAATTTCTATAATTAATGATTCCACTAGTATAATGATGTCCATGATTATAATATGAATGATTATTAATGATTCTATAATGATGTCTATGATTGTTTCTGATGCTTGCCTAATGTATACATAGCTTGTAAATATGTATGTCTGCAGAAGACGGAGTTGCCGAGAAGTTGAACTCTAGATTGGAGCAGACACACAAGCAAGGTGGTGGAAGATGTTAAAAAACGCGGCAACATTGTCAGGGTCATTTGTAAAAAAACACTGGCCCCCGCTACCTACAGCCAGAAGGATTGACTACGTTATCTTTTCTGTGAGCTCTCTACTAAGCACTATGCTAGCAAAATTCAGAAGGCTATTAACATTTCAGCCAGAACGCCCGTAGGAGCTTTAAGGGTTCCATTCCGTCACGTAAAGCTGTCAAATTTGAACTTACCCAATGCTATGTAATTGCTCACATTGTAAGAAACGGATCGGAACGGGACGGAGAAGTTGAGCAAATTTCAATTTCGACGGAAGACATAACCTCCAAAGTTAGGAATTTGTTTGTTTACAATTGTAGACTGTGGTGCTACTTGATTGAATTTAAATTGAATACCTTAACTTATGATTTAAAAGTGAGTATATAAATATATAAAATGGACAAGGTGGGTAATATATCTAGTATGATATTTCTGACGGTGCTATTTATTGCCCATTTTAAATCTCGATGATAAAAATTAGTGCTCACACCTTGGGGTAAAATGTTGTAATACGATAACGCCAGTCTGTATTCGAAATCTTTGTGGCTCGAATTGAGACTTTTGTTAATTGTGACTTGTTTTCTTCATCCTTTGGTATGTTTCTACGAAATACCCAGAAATACCCCTTTCCATTTTTAGTGGTTTTACTCACCGCTTTCTTCTTCTGACACCCCAAAACATTTTATGTTCAGTGTAGAAATTGAAATAAGGCAAATAAATTCTCAATTTAGCTGATACCATTTCACAAATTTCTTTAAAAACAAAGTGAAGATAACAGTCAAATAACGTGACGGCCCGCGGCGTTGTGATCACTTCATAGTTGAGTCGAAACGGGCCGAAATGGAATGTAACGGAGCGGACGCTATGTAATCAGCACTTTACGCACGAACCCAATAGATAACCTTATAGAGGTGGGTTTCCCCACATTCACTGCTAGAAGAGACCAGCTCACGGCCAGTATCTTTCTGAAAAATCGTCACAACCCGCTAGCGACCCTTCACGATCTAATCATAGGCAGTTCCTCCAACCGACAACTAATTTATATCCTTATATTCTTTGGTTAGTTTGCCACCTTTTATATTTATTATCGATCTATTTACCTCGCCTCTTTTTGTTATACCCTAGATGAAATCTAAAAGGTATACTAAGTTTGTCATTCCAACACCTCGAAATAATGACGGTAGAGCAAAATTAATTGGACACCCACGCATAATATTAAAAGTTATTTTGATTTTTGCATGTCCGTCCGTCTGTTCATCTATCTGTCCGTGCGCACGATAACTCGAGAACGCTGAAATTTTGTACACGGGCTTTAAAAAAAAGTAAAATTAAGTTCGAAAATGAGACAAACCGGGGAGCTACTTCGTGCCATACAAAGATTTCGTTTTCCACTATATATTTGGACACAGCCTGAGAACGCGACACATGGAGAGCTGAAATTTGGTACATGGTGTTTTTATAGTAATAGAATAAAAAAAATAAAAAATGGACTAAATCGGGTAACCTCTTGTTGGTGTTTCCATATAAAAATTTAGGTTTTTTACGTAAACTGTGATCAGTTCTAGACATATTTATTGTATTAAAAACTTGTTTAGAATATGAAATCCTATTAAATTTTTTCTGTCCGACGAACCGTTATAGAAATATATGCGAAAACCACTTCAAAAATCAAAATTGCACAGATGGGTGACCATACGAAATTTCATACGCGTATTCATCTAGGGTATCATAAGAATTGGTCTTAGACCAATTCTAGCTTTTTTACTTGTTTATAATATAATAATAATGCATTTATTTAGCTTACGCTTTAATTTTGTGCATCATATATTTAGCTAATATTGGGACATCCACAATACCTTCTCCCTCTTCATCACATATTGTCAGGGTAGTGACAAATTCCGATTTTTTTCGTATATTTCCTAGCAAGGAGGTCAGTTCCAGCCGTTTTAAATGTACTGAAGAGTAGAGTACAATTTTTACCATATATACTACGAACCGTTCTAAAAATGCGAAAAACAACTACAATATTGGATACTTATGCATTCATCTGTGTAAATAATGGGTCTAAGACAAATCAAAACTTTTTCTAGTTAATTTAAAGCAAAGTAATTTTATAATAAATATACTAATATTCATTTTTATTAAATTATGAAGCTTTTCTGGAAGATGATTTTTTGAGGGTATGGAAGGGGCTATACTACTGTATGTGGATGTCAGATAAACCCCTAGTTCAAGAGAGTTTGGCCGAAAATTTAGGAAAATTAATCGATAGTTTTGAAAACATTGAAGACAGTATTAAATTTTTCGGCGCCTTTCTCAAGACAATGAAACTGGAGTGGTTTGGAATAGATCAGTGGAGAATGGATAAATTTATGATGGCAAGTCTGCTACACTTTCATTTTTGCAATATTTACCATTAATCGCTTTTTGAATTACAGTTAATCAGAAAAATGTTTAGATATATGTTCTATGCAATGAATAATGAAGGTTGGTCTGAAGACTGCATACAGATTTTCAACAAGCAACTAACAGCAGCAGTTCTGGAAGGCAAAGATGTTGTTGGCGTAACAATGCATATATCCGATATATTCTTAGAAGAACTAGGCAAAGTTGCGGGCAAAAATTTACCAGGAAAATCAGTTGCAGAACTTTTAAAACCCTTTGTTATGTACCTGGCCAAACAGCATGATTTAAACTTGATGAGATACATAAAAAATCGAATTTTTTATAATTGGCTCTGGCAAAGCGAAAAAGGACGTGAGCATAACGAAAAATTTAATGCATGGAAGGAGGTAAGAACCATAATAATAAAAGAAAATATAAGTTATAATTTTTGTCTTATTAGATGGGATTTCCCACACAATCAATTGATGAACTCGAAAAAGTAGAAGAATCTAATGATGAAATGGAATTAGATACGGGTAATTAATTAGTTTTTAATCTATTTTATAAATTAAACTAAAAGTTATATTTTTCAAGATGAAAGAGCAACAACATCTGCAGACAAACATTTAGATCCTAGGGCTGGTGGTGTAGATGTCTTCATCCCTGAACTCGCAGTGGATGTTTCATCGATTATAAGCCTGATTAAAGAAATACAATTCAAAGAAATCACAAACACCAAGAGCAGAAAAACTCTTCGAATTATCCTTGAAAAGTAAGTAGCGGCACTCAACAATTAAATATGAAAGAATTAAGTTTGATTGTGGAACCTGTGTCGATATATTCATTATTGTGTTTCAAATTTATCTTTAGAGTGAAGCTAATTAAGATTCCCTTAAAAGCTTTAGGATTTCTCTCCATCGTTCTGTGGAAGTACATTAAGGCTGAAGGCTGTTTTGAGCCACCCTATGTATTTTGGTTATTGTTGGCTTATTAAATAGCCAAGAATAGTAGCTGTCGAAAAGTGTGTTACTCAGTAGTTTTTAATTAAGCATCAGGAGAGCTCTTTTTTTTTCAGTGGGTCGTGTCAGAGTTCTGAGAAGAAGTTAAGGTAGACGTTATATCAATTTGGACGAGGAAATTACTCGACATCTAATACATTGGACTATAATCTTTCTGCCTTCTTAAAACTTTGGAACGCATTTATGAATGCGTGGGCACTCAGCAATTCAATTCCCAAAAATAGATTGTCACTTCATCAGTACGCACGCATATCCAGGGTGTTCCATGTAAAGTTACGTAGCATTAGTTAAGCTATCGTTTAGGACTTGGAAAAGCATATATTCAAAAATTTCCCTTTCAGCAGCCATTGTTGTTAATTTAATTTTTAATCGAATATTTGTTTCATTAAATGAATTTTTTCCACATTACAGAACATTCCTTCCCCTTCGCCTTCCCATGAATTTCCTACCTGAAATGGAATGGGGACGAAAAGCCGGTCGGTAACTTTTCTTTTAAAAATTAGCGGAATGCATTACTACTTGCAAATGATTCATCTCCTTATTACGAACAAGAATTTTAAATAGGTGTACGACTTTCTTTGTATTTTGATTAGCAATTATTCAATGTGCCCAAAATATATCCTCAGTAAGGACGAAAAAAAATCTGTGGTGCCTATTTTTATACTCTAGAAGATATCATCGGGTCATAAGTTTGCAAGTTTCCAATTCTAATACATACATATAAATAAAGATGGTACGGAAAAATAGATTGGGAACCAATATATAATATCAAAAACATTATGAGTTTCTGTATCTTCTATCTGACTGTCTACTTATAACACGAGAAAGTGTTGACTTGGAGAGCTGAAATTTTGTATAAAGCAGTTTTATATTTGTTAATGGAAAAATTGATTTCTTTGTTTTCTGAAAGAGTTGGAAAAAATCAGATTAATCCGAACAAGTTTCAAGTCTTCGTTTGAATCATCAACGGGTCCAAATAGCGAAATTGAGTAACGAACGAAAATAGAAAAATGGAAAAATTGAGAAAAAATAGTTTTTATTTTTTTAGTTTTATGAAAAATCAAATTTGGTGATGGTATTCGAGGGTTACCATATAGAAATTCACAACTATGCAGATTTTTACAAAACGGTCAGTGCAGAGCATTTTAATGTACTGAGGAAATGAAATTGGTTATAATCGTTTTTACTAGAACCGGTCTAGAAATAATACGAACACCCACTTTAACAATCTAACTTTCAAAACATAATAACTGATTTATATTTACAGGCATTTTTTATGGTATCACTAAGATTGATCTTAGACCAATTATATCTTTCGTAATTATCTACATATATAGAAGGTGCTTTCAACAATGTTCTGTTCTGTTCTATTATTCTACACAAATTCACGAGAAAGCCAGCTAAATACGGAGTTAATGAAGCTCAAGCTGTGGGTCTGGCCGAGAAAGCAGCGAGGGAAGAGTATGGAGCAGCTCCGTCTTCAGAGTGGTAACTTATCACCTTTGTTATGGGCGCTCATTATGGAAGATTTTTGATAACGCTTCTACTTGAGGTATATAAAGTAGTATGCTACGGGGACGACTTTGTAATCTCATTATACCATATAGCTTTTGAGATTGAGATTGAATCCTGAAGGCTGGTGCAAAACGAAATCTGATTAACAATTATGCTACGTAGTTCGATTTAGGCATCAAACTGCTGATGATCCTGGTCGCCGTGTTGCAGTGCACTGATGCATTTGTTTTTTGGACACTGCGTCAGATTAACCGAGAAACGAAAAATCGGATGATCTGCGATAATTTGGAGCAAACTTGGGGCTTACCCCTCCGCAATTCAGTATTGTGGTTTGTGCTGACTCGACGGTTTCTAAAAAAACATTTCTCTAAAGTATCATGAACGCAACCAAAATCGAATATTTATTTTCTTCTATCGTAGCCAGACTGAAAAAAGTCTTAATTAGCCGTAGAAACTTCACTAGCAAGACTTAAAAAAAAACCTTAAATCTTTTCTATTCATGTTCATCCACTTATTGTAACGCTATACAAATTTTCGAAAAGCTGCCCTTCAAATTTGGATAGGAAATGGGAGGGACTCGGTTGATTTACCGCCGTTTTCTGTTTTGAATTATTGGGGATCGCCTTTTGAGTATTCATGATGATTTGGCACATGTTGCCTGTGGAGCTGACCAAATACCAAAGAAAAAGTACTTAAGTACAAGTACCGAAGGCCTGAGTACTTCAGCGTAAGCACAAGTACCGTATGTATGAAAAGTACTTGTAACTAAGTACTAAGTCTATAAAAAGTACTGAGTACTTTTTGAAAACAATTGTAGTATAGTAACCACTGGCTACTATTTATAGTTTTTTGTAATTTTCGGCGCTGCAGGTAGAGTTAAACTTTCGCCTCTCATTGCTACACTCATAAAAACTATTAGAGAAAAACTGTGGCCTTCCCTATATCAGGTCGAGGCATCGTTGATTTTATATTGGAGCGAGGCATTGCTTGCTTACGCTTGCTTATGTCCACTGACGTATATAATATGGACTGCTTACTTTTCTATTTCACTTGGGCGAAATTGATTGTGTCAAAAAGAGTTCTTACGTCGGTGCCAACATTGAAAAAATCACTGGCGGGAAGTTGAAAAAGTGAGCACGCAGCTCAGAAAGTGATTTTAAAAAAACATTTAGAATTTCACTGCGTATCCAATGAATATATTGGCTTTGAGTTTTATCAGTAAGAACCCTAAATAATTAATTAATGTATTTATTTCGACGAACCCACTTATTTATTGTTTACGATTCTCTCTCAGTTGGTACTTGATGCTTATAAAGAAAGATTGAACAATATAGAAGGAGCCCACTTTATCAGTGTATTTCTATGAACGTGGTCAGTTCATATTATACATGTCAGTGGTTGTGTGATCAAGACGAGGCATCGTCGATTTTATATTCGAGCGAGACTTTATTGGTTTTTGTTCTACTAGCCCAGTCTTCTTTGTATGTTATTAGTTTGTCTAAGGCTCTGCCTTGACGCGTGAGTGCGCCAATGCTTTGACACTTCTTTACGTGCTTTAAAACTCAACAAAAAGGAGTTGCGCTAGAGATTGTGTTTGCTTTTCTAGTTAGATATTTGTAGGTACTTAATAGACTCAGAAATACTTAAGTAAAAGTCTTGGTACTTAAGTACAAAACTAAGTCTTAAGTACAAGTAAATAGAAGCAAGTACTTATGTTCAAGTACTAAGTAGGGGCATTTCAAAAGAATTGAGTAATAAGTCTTAAGTAACGAAAATGTACTTTCAGTAGTATTTAAGTCTTTTTTTACTTAAGTATTGCCCACTTTGCAGGTGACTAATCACTATTTAGGTCGACCCTTACTAACTTCTCTAACCTATTAAATTTTGGTAATTTTAATGGACAGATCATTATATATACTAGGTTGTCGAACAGAAATATTTGACGAGATTGTTGGCTAGATTGAGATTTGGCTCATTATGTTTTCTCCAAGTCTATTTAGATTCCTGGTTTTATGCTTTTTAGGAATGACAGATCTGATATCAGAGATGGTGGAGTTGGTATCTTCATCTCCGATAGAATTAGGGCTAAACTAATTGAAAAAGTCAAGTTATCAGATCAATGGTATTGAATATATCAATAACAATCTCCTTGATTCGCGTGCTTCGATTAAAGATAGGGATTTCTGTATCATTCATAATAATGCGCCCCCTCATTTCTTTATCTTCCATTCTAGTGAGTCCTTATTACATTTCTTCAAGCTGAGCGTGTTATATTTCGGATCTAAATACGCTTTTATGTACATTTCATATGACATTCGCTTTCTCACTGAAGAATTCTCATACCGTGATTATAAAGGCATTAACATGGAGCAATGCATCGTCAACTGACCTCTGATATGTATCAAACTAACAATGTAGACTGATATGTGTTATAACTTAAACATGAAATTCATTTATTCTTACACACTATCACTTAAACCTAGATTATAAAAGATGCGCTTGGGCTGATAGCTGAAGTGGAAATGAGCTCTGAGCCGGCACAGCTGGGGGCACTCCACTATTGTCTGATCTACTCTACATAACACTAGACGTACAGCTATCGGTTTTTAACAGCCGCGTTCTTCATTCTCTGAACCATTTTCTAAAAGATCAATTCTGTTCAATTGTTATCAAGCTCCTGCCATTAAAAAAGCGAAGGCCCTGCATGACCTAGTATTTAGGGCTCACTCAGAGCTGGCGTACGTAGAGATGGCGAGTTTTTATGAAGTATTGAAATATATATCGCAAGGAGGTGCTAAAGGCCAAGGAGCCGCACTGGACAGCAATGTTTGGTGCAGAGTTATCTACTAAGGCTCTTTCGGGGAAAGTTCGTAGCCGTGGAGTGCACTCTGGAATGCATAATATGGACTCTGATGAAATGAATAGCTTCTTTGCTTCTGTGAAAACAGGCCCATTCGCTTCCGCATTGGGTAACAATGTGGCTGAACATATGGACTCATTCTTCTTTTCTAAGGTTGATATTTTCGAAGTTTCTTATACCTTTGCATGTGCCAAATCTAATGCAAATGGTCTTGATGGCATTCCTATTCCATTTCTGAAGCTAGTTTTCCTGCTTTGTCTCCCTATATTCTTTTTGTGATACCATAATTACAATTTCAGTCTTCCCTCCTGCTTGGAAATTAGGAAAAGTAATTCCTACTAATCAATCACAAGTCTTCGGATATCAGAACTATAAATATTTTACCCGTACTTTCTAAGGTTAAGGTAATTTTAATTAAGAACCAAAAAATAATATTATAATACTAATTTTCTGCATTTCATGTCTTGTTTTTGGGCCCAAGACCTATTCTTATGATACCCTAGCTAGATGAATGTAATTTCGTATGATCACGTATTTGTGAAAGTTTGATTGTTGAAGTGGTTTTTCGCATATATTTCTAGAACGGTTCGTTGGACAGTAAAAAGGATTACAATCAATTTCATAGGATTTCATATTCTGTAGGTTTTCAGTGCAATAAAAACGAGTGTTTTTACCGTATACTATAACCAATTTCATAGGATTTCGGTACAATAAAAACGACTAGTTTTCACAATAGGTACTATACGTAAAAATCCTAAATTTTTATATAGCGACACCGAGAAGGGGCTACCCGATATAGCTCATTTCTAATATTATATTTACTATTTTTATGAAAACGCAGTGTACAAAATTTCAGCTCTCTACACACAAAGTAGTTACACGATTTGTCCCATTTCCGAACTTAAATTTACTTTTTTTTAAAAAAAGCCCGTATGCAAAATTTCAGCTCTAAGGAAACGCGTTCTCGAGTTATCGAGAGGATGGACGGAAAAATTAAAATAACTTTTATATATTATGCGTAAGATCCCAATGCATTCTGTTCTACCAGCATTACTTGTATGCATTGCAAACGGAGTGACAAACCTAGTATAGCCTATATAGCCACTATTGCTAGTCAGAGATAGATAGTTCTTACTAATCCGGGGATTACACGAGTCAGTATATCTGACACTGATACAGCTTCGTGTAAACCCTAACTGAATAGTCAGTACTGACTAAATTTTTGGTCAGTCAGTACTGACTAGTCAATAAACTGTCAACCGTAAAATTAAAATGACCGAAAATGAAAATAAAAGGTGGAAATTTGTGTTTATATTTATAATCTTCTCTCTTTTGAGTGGGAAATGACTGAAAAAGTTTGATATACATTGTAATCTTTTTATTTTTTTTTAGAGAAAAATGACAAAATAAGGAAAAAATCATTGGCAGCAGAAGAGAAATGTCTGCACCGCTTGACCACGTTTTATAATGAATTTGCTAGTCAGTTGAGCGAACGCAAAGCGTTTTTTTATTCAATAAAATTATCAGACAAGATCAGTACTGTTCTTCAGCTCTACTGACTCGTGTAATCGCCGGGTAAACTTTCAGAAGGCATAGATCGACTAAAGTACGTGGCGGTGGCATTCTTCTTTGCCAGATCAATACTAAATTGATCTCAGACCTTACAATTCTATCCATGTCAAGTGAAGCTTTATGATAAGGTATTAATATACAATACTTACTAGATTTACAACTACCGACTATCTAGAATTCGTTTCTGATACCATTGGAGTGTTGATAGAGGTCACTAGACAGAATGCAAAAGTTATTTGGAATAAGTTGGGCGTTTAACTGCAACAACTCATATCTTAGGCAATTACATCACAAGACAACACATAAAAATAATAAAATAATGTTGTTAGGAATAACTGGGTTTTTCCTTAAACTGTCTTTTGGTATTCTGTCGTTAACTAGTTAAGCTGGTGTGATGCCCTTTGGTGAACCCACTCCGCACTCTTCGCTCATAGTCGCGGTGCTAGCATGTCAACCTGACATCAGCTGTAGCGGAGTGAGCTTTCAGTTCAGGACATAAAGTCCTTCGTCCATCAATCAGTCAAGTACCTTAACAGGGGCTACCTTTATTTTGTTAAATCCTTATAATCTCAAGTTTGTACAACTGATTCGTGAAATGAGCTCCTTCTAGTCAAGTTTGGCAACCATATTATACTATCCATGTTGCCCTTATTCTAGATAATGAAACTTCCTTCTGCATTTTCCATGAATGCGCTTCTTCCACTATATGTGGATCTGTTAAGTTTTTGCATGCATTCGCTGAAAATCATGATATTGTAGCTGATGTAATGTTTGTACAGCAGCTTTTAAATCTTAATATCGATCCCTGGGGTTATAAAAGTGATTTCTCAAAGTTAATTATTCTTTTTTTTTTTTAAGAATTTGTCTTTGGTTATTAGAATGTTCTGAAAAAATATGTTTCATAGGTGGGGTAACGAGGCTCCGTTCCCGACCGAGATTTTTTTTTATGGGATCTGTGGACTTGTGTGATGATGATAATTGTATCTTCAGTCCACTTTCGCTGGCAAGGAGGTAGCTATCTGCAGTCCACCAGCCCAAGCAAATTGAGGACTTGTGTGAGAGGTCAGTCCTGGAGGACTGCCTTCTTGTCCGACAGTTCCGGGGCTTCAGGAGCTCTTCGGCAAAAGGCTGGCCGGAATATTTGGCTTTGAAACCATTGAATAAATAACTAATAAGGAAACGGCATATCGGGTGAAAACGTAAGCCACTCGGCGAAATGTATTAGTGTGCTCTGTTTGTATTCGTTTCGTCATGGCAGTAATGAAATTCTGACATTCTGAAGGGGAACATTTTTTATAATCCAAATTCCTATGTAAAATAAACAAATTTTTAGCTCCCCCTTATTTTCAGATAATATTTCTTGGCGTTGCCTTTGTATGACTGGAATAATTTAGAAACCAATGACAATTCAATTGTAAACAAACAAACCTGCATTGGTAAAATGTTAATTTTTTTGCCATGGCTGTTTATTTTTATAAATATTTCACTTTAATTTTGTTAGAAACACTATAATTAATAAGTAAAGCTATTAAAGTTACTTGAAGAATGATTTCCCACGACAATAACTTTTCGTTCCTGCAGCACAACACAGCGCACTTCATTACGGTCTTTTAACACTCCGGAGTCTCTATTACATAAATAATCGTTCACAAAAGTATATTTTACACTAATTTTACACTACTATTAAGAAAATATCCTGTCAAATTATTTATTTATTAGAATATCGCTAATTCAAATCCGATAACTTCTTTTCAAAATAATGAAATGACATTGTTGAACTGACACAAAATATCAACGACGCCCTCTTGTCATTTCTCTCTCTCTTTCCCCCCCCCCCACCATAGGGCACACTGTCATTGAAATGCTTAAACACGTACACTGTATTCGCACGATACCCCGCTTCCTTATTAGTTATTTATTCAACGGGCTGTCCTGGGAACCTAGAACATGCGTTAGAACAGGCAGTATGCGCCTGCTGCCACCGGACATCCAGTCTTTGGGCAACCCAGGAATGGCCTGAAAAGTAGGATCCTTAAGGGGAAGCGTGTGCAAATACAGTCCATGGGGTTCCAGAAACTGCTGATGAAGGTCGGTCCTGCAGTATGAGCGTCTGCAAAGACAGTGTTTGGGGATCCAGAAACAGCTTGATGAAGGTCGATCCTGGAAGAGCATTTGCACAGACAATCCTTGAAGTTTCTAGCTTCTGGTGAATCTTGTGGAAATTTACAATCAGGAACGCCTTCTGATGATTTGTCTGGGAGCTGGTATGCTCGACTTGGAAATATAAACTAGACTGACTTACAAACTAACAACATTTTACTTTACAATTTAATATGCCTAGTCTCTAATTATGATCAAAATACTCTTACGCCGCACAAAGTAATTCTTTTGATTTGGAGCTCCAATAACAACAGAACTCGCCGTCTCGTGGGTTCAGGTTTTGTTTAGTGGTCTAATATTTTTACATTTTATGTTGTATGTACGTACACTTTACCAACCTTAATTTTTTAAATTACAAAGTTCGTGTTAAACTTGATTAAAAATGTTTTTTACAAATTTAATAACTGTAATTTAATTTAGTCTTTTAATGTAATCTCAAACTAAGCACGAGAGTTACTTATGGATTTTCCTGATATACGTAATCAACGCAATTTCGCAAATAATCTCATTTTTAGTTTTTAAACCTTGCCCAAGTCGGTGATATATAAATAATATAAGTAATAACGTCGTTGTCTTACAGACAAAAATGAGTAGAGCCACACTGTACCTCAGTATCTCGTGAATGTAAAAAAGTAAAGAACAATTGAAAAGTTACATAAAAAGATCTAGTATAAACGAAAAACAGAATAGTGCGCTCGGTTTCCAAATGTTTGTATCTTATCAAATTTTGCCCGAAATATTTGTTCTATGCTTTCATGAAACATAATAATTACTACGAATTAATCTCATATGAAATATTATTCTCAAAAATATGAATTGTACATATTATCTTTGTGTAAGCACGGAAACATGTGTAAACAGGAACGAACTTACCATGTTTCCTTATAGTGTAGCCAACCCGGTAGGTAGCTCCATTTAGCACATACTTTCACTATCCTTCCAGAAGTATTTAAGAATTGACTAATTTTCTATTGAACCAAAGGATATGTAGTTGAAAGGAATGCTAACTGTACCCCACCACGGCGACGGGCTGCTATGAACGGGGTTTTTATTAGTATTGCATCTTGGGTGATTTTGATCTTCTGATGTTTACACATATTAGTTTTTGTGTATTCGACTCGAATCGAGTAGATTGACGCGGCTTCTATAATCAAGATTCAAATAATGGAGTACGAAATTCCTTTGTACATATCGTAAATATAAATAATTTCAAAATATATTATGTATACATACATATATATTACATATTTCTGTACTAGGGGATGAATTACCTTTTAATTAATTTTTTGTAATACGACAAAAATCTTATCGTATTATGTATTCTAGGCTCAGGCCTTTAGATTTAGTATTTTCTTAAAAAATGTAAAATATTTTTTTTTCTTTTCAGGTACAAGACTTATGAGTCAGGTGGATTCCCCCTTGGCATTAAAGAAATTCCTAAACCAAGCTTAGAGCCTCTGAAAGGATTAATTGATGAGAAAGTGCAATCCTTAGAAAAACTTGAAGATGAATTATACTCAACCTCTAGAAATTTAAGGAAATTGAGTAAGAAGAGAAGAAAAAGGATACTTGCGTCTATAAATTTAAATGACCACGATGAAGAAACCTTCGAGCAAGCTTTAAAAGGGGCTATACAATGTAAAAAGCGTGCTTTTACTGATAATTGGATTGAGGAAGACATGGAAATAAAAAAAAAAAAAAATGACGTCGGTAATGTTGTGGGAATAAACAAACGTAAAGATAAGGGAAAAGCGAAATCTAAAAATAAACCAGTAAATGCTATAAAAAATAATTCTCTTGATGATAATAATGAATGGTCGGAAAGCATACCTGCCGCAGAAGAAACTCAGGAAGACAGTAACGACTATATTAATAAGAAAAAAGATATTAGTTCAATTGCGAAAATTTCTGAATGGGAAAAACCTCTTCTGGATGGAGAAGTCGAATATTTTGTGCCATCCCGAAAAGTAAAGCTTAAGGAAGCAAATAAAGATATCTCTTCAAAAAGTCTTGTATTAAATCCATTCGCAAAAAAAAGCAAAAGTAAATCTGGTGAAAAGAAGGTGATTTTAGGAAAGAGTACGAAAGTCAGCAAGAAATTAAATATAAAAAGTGTATCACATACCAGCAAATCGAAAAAAGTAAAAATTGTATTACATAGAAATATGGCACAGAAGCCCAGTGATTACATCCAACAAGTGAAAAGCTCTCCACAATTGCCCTATGATTCAAGAAAAAAACCAACGAAAAGTTTGCTAAAACCTAACTTATTGCCTAGTCCCATCAATCCATTTTATCAAAGAAAAATAGGTTTAAAATTAGACAATGCATTGTAGATTTTCCTTTTTATAAATATAGACAACATTGTGACTATTTGTTTTGAATTTCAATGATATTTTTATTCGGTCATTTCATGCAAAATCGTCCAAAATTATTAGATTTATCGGTTCGACCATTACGCGTTTTTATTGAGAGTTGACATTGTTCAAGGTATTATAGAGTACATTGTGTAATATGCTACTTTCAGTGCCCTCACCGCGCTCTGCTATGAAATAAATCTTGCGAACTTAAGGTGTCATAACAAGCCAAATTATTGTCTCACCGAATTCACAAGGAATAGCACTAAAGTATGGGATTCCCATGCTCGGGGAATAAGATTTAGTGTTGATATAGGAATAATAATTCCTATAATGTACTTGTATCGTAATCTCGTTGTTGTAGGATTTCCTAAATTGTCCTACTTCACTTATATAGGAATTAAATATATCCCTATGTGATAACTTATTTAGGAACAAATCCTATAATATATATTGAATATTTGAATTTACTAACGTTTTAAATTTTATTGTTAGCATTTAACATGCTAGATCGAAGAACAGCAAGGCGCCTATAAATAAATAGAAAGTTTAATTAACAATGGTTAAAAACAGTTATGCTCATTTGGTTCTCCAAATAAATGGATTAATAAATAGGTGCATAGCAAGATTACCTTTATTAAGAAACAAATAAAAGATAATTGCATGCATTGCAACATAATAACATATCATGTTAAAAGCACGCATATCTTAGAATAGAACGGAGAGTAAATCAAAATTATGAAAAAATTTGGCTCAAAGAATTTCCACACTTTCACTTCCTCATATCAGCACAAATGGGTTATGACGTCGGTAATCTATTCCATGCATGAGGCATGAGAACATAAAATAAATCGTAAACAATGCGTTGAGCAATTCAATGCAATCAACACCGTACAAGTCAGCCAGCTGATTCTTGCATTTTTACGATGTACTGAACCCTCAATTAATCTGCTTGCTGATATGTATCATTTTTAGCATTTACTTAGCCTTAAGTGATTGGAAAAAATGTTGAACAAGGGTTAAGATTGTATAAATTGAATTGCTTTGACTGAATAAACACAGTTAATTATTGGCCTGGGAAGGGAGACCGTCTGACTTTTACATAGACCTGAAGGTCCTCATCCAAAAACTTTAGGCTGTCACAAGACGCCAAACTCCAATGTGTGAGGCTGAGCGTGCTCGCCAATTACAATATCCAGATCTACAATCTTAAGAGGAGCTCTACAAGCTTAAGAAAGCTGAAAAAAAGCAAAGGCTATCCAATCATCACATGGCCACCCTGCAGTCCGAACTCTTGGAACAAATACAGCCAAACCCGCATGCTGGTTCTTGTAACGATTCAATTTTGACACAAAAAAAACATAATTAATAGAAATTATATTTGTGTGTATGTGCGTATATTTGTACATGTATACATTTATAAACTTTTAAATTGAAATTCAAATCTCCAAAATCTCATAACCAAAGCAATGACTACCTTATCGACCATTAAAATGATGGTCGGAGACTTCAGTTTGGATCTCTCCATATAGCTACCAGGGAGTGGAGGAATACCCAGGAGTTTCCGATAAGAGCCACGCCATTACTCTGTTAAGTGAAATGTGCCCTGTTATAATAATCGAGTAGAGCGATAATTAAACCAAAAAGAACGACGATTTTCATTAAAAAAAAAAGCTAAATCCGCGAGTGAATCAAGTGAATAAAATAAAGCAACAACAGGACAAATAAATTTGAAAAGAATTACAGATAACCATACGGGTAAGGAATATTTTATAACTACTGTGTAATTCTATAAGTGCTTATTATAATTATTAAAACCAAGGTTAAAAGTTATGGTCTAAACGCATACAAAAAACGTGCAGGCGCATGTACAGCATACTCAAAAGTCATCGCAGAATTAAACAAGCACGTGTATGGAAACCTTAAATCGACCATAAACTAAATTGGTAGCCCAATAGGGCGAAGCTAAGTTCCTTTTTTTCTATATACTGAACATTAAAGTAGAAAGTGATTTCGCTATATAGTCTGTAACTCTAATGTACATCTCCTAGATTTAGTATTTATTTCTTGTTATTGCATGCATAGGTTATGTATAAATTTCTTAAATAGGACTCAGGAGGTATTTAAGCGGAAAGGTTCCCTTAGACATATTTATAAGCACAAGATATTGAATTATATGGGCTCAAAAAGAAAAAAAAAGACATTCTAGTTATTTTGTTAGATTCCAAAGCCCCCTGGTACCGTCTGTGTGTCTAAAAGAAAAAAAAAGCAAAAATCAACAAATGGTACAGAGGTAAATGAATCGAAACCAAAAGAAACATATAGGTCAAAACTAAATATACGCAATTTGCATACATACATATACGAGTATATACATGTCCGATAACTCGACGCTCAAACGGCCATCGAGAGACCTTAACGGATTCGACGTTCAATTTAAGTCAGATAGAATCTCTGATGTTGCTAAATAAAGAAAAATTGTTATAATAAAATGGGGGCTCAACCGGGATCGTTCGGTTCATTTTTGAATCTAAGTTAAGTGTTTATCAAGAACACTCACAAACATGTACAGTACCTAGCTCGGTAATTAAGCCTAAAGTGCAAAACTCGATTTGTATTTTTCGGCTATTGTGCACATGAATATCAGTTCTAGTTCATCACGTCGCGCCGTCAGTAAAGGTCAAAATCGGGCTACCTAGGTTCTAACAAATAAATACAATTGGTTATGGTGTCTTATCGTAATTGAAGACTGTGTGTTTATAGTGTAGTTACGTGTTAATTAGAAATTACTGCTGAATAGCTCTGCCCTAAGGGGTCTAAAAGTTGAAAAATAATAAAGTAATTACGCACGGAGGTGAAGGGCTCAAGTTGGATATTAAGGATTACGTAAAATATTATGCATAGTGTTTTGTTTTGCATGGCACCAATCGTCACTCAATATCCAATAGATGTAGCAATTTCAATATCAATCACTAATCATAATCTCCCATATTGTTGTTCTGGAAAAAAAGAAAACCAAAAACATCTGGTCCATGTAATTGTGCTTACTTTAAAAGTTGTAACAAAAAAGTTCTTTTCCTGTTAGCTATCTATCGCAATTTGTGTGACGACTTGTTAAATTTAAAATTTTTTTTAATTTTTTTGCATGTGAAGTGAATGTGTAAATTACAGTGAATGCAGAGAGAAAAAAACAACATCGACAACAAAATCAAAATATTTTGACCCTGCAACCCCAAGCATTTCAGGTTTCATGTATGTAAGTGAGTCTGTTCATTCATTTGGTGTCATTCTAATCTAGTTTTAAATTTACCTCAGATAAAAATTTAAATGTATAAATGTTTAAATCTCTCATGAGAAAAGAAATTGAAATCGGTAACCTGACTACCATTATTCCTTTTCATTCCTAACTAGATACTTTCTAAAGAATTGCATAACATCTTTAGTAAACATAAAAAAAAACACGATATGACAAAACAAAGCCGGGAAGACGAATTGGCCTAATATAATTGGTATAGATATTCTGGCTTCACAGTCGTTATTTTGCTCGAACGTGTTATTTCTGGGTGACATAAAGCAATATTTCATAGACTTTTTAGCTCTTATATAACAGAATGTCTGAATTTTTTTTCCCCCTTCAACATCCTTTTGCGTGAAACATTTATTACCATACACTAAACAGTTCTACCTCTGCTATAGTTACCCCGTTTACACCATTCCGCTTGTACAACTATATCAAAATGATTCGTAAAATGATGGATTATATCCCCGATAGTATGAGTTAGAATGCCGGGGAGAAAGAATAACATATAGTACTATGCGTACGAGGAAAAATCTGTTAATAAAAATTTTGGAAGAGGAAAACAAGCAAGAAAACCCTCCTCCAATAAGTTCAACTAAAGCTGCCAAGGATGACATAGCTCAATGTGTGTTAATTCCAAGTTTTTTTGAAGAAGAATTCAGTCTCCAAAAGCACTCCATAGATGTTGTAGAAGCTTTATCCTGTAAAATGATTTTCCTACGAACTCGAATCGATCGCATTAAGGCTATAGAAGAAGCTGACACCAAAAGCCTTAGCAGCTTAAATACTAGATTCGAAGAACTTTATGTGAAAGTATCGAACACTAGTATAACGTCCGAGACCAATAATACCGTACCAGATCCATCCGCAAGCCTTCTAAATCCTGAAACAGAACGGAGTAACGCTTTAGCGAGCTCTAGCTTGGTAGATAGGGTGTTAGTGACCGATCTCGAAGCTACCCCAAGATCCAACGAGAACCGAAATAAAGTACCTATGTGGAAGTGGAATTATAAATTCACGGGGGATCCAAAGGGTCAGTCCGTATCTGATTTCACTAGAAAGGTATCAGACCTTGCAAAATCACGAAACATTACACATGAAGTATTACTCAATTCCGCCGTCGAATTGTTTGAGGGTATAGCTCTCAAATGGTATCACTCAGCCGCTTCTCATGCAGACATTAGAACATGGTCTGATTTATGTAAAAAGCTAGACTATATAAAGGCTAGAAGACAAAATGCAGTCGAGAATATTGTTGCTTACTTTGCCACGATGGAAGATCTATTTTTGAAATTGGAAAACAAGCTCAGCGAATCAGAGAAAATAAAAATCCTGAGGAAGAATGTCCTGGGAGACTATTCTCGCAACATCGCGCTGTCAGAATTTAAATCGGTAGACGAATTAAAGGAAGCATGCAAGAAACTAGAACATGCTTTTAAGGAAACAAACAAAAATCGTTGTGAGCAGCTGCAAACAAAATTCCAATTAACGTTACAATAATTGGAAAGAGTTATTGGTGATAAAATAAAGATATTGTAAGACAAACTCGAAAATTCGATAACTAAAGAAGAAGACTGATACAGCGATAATTCATAGAACATTACAGAAATGGCTACATTTGACATAGCAGCAGCAGTAAAACTCGTGCCTGAGTTTAATGGAGATCCAAAGAATCTCACGAATTTCATGAATTTAGTGGAATTCCTGCATGATTCTTCAGAAAAAAACTGACGACAAGAAAAAATTAATTATCTTTGTGATGAAAACAAAGTCAACTGAGAATGTTTGCAATAAGAATTGTAATGAAGCAGTACCTGTATAATTTTCAGACTTCCAGACACTATTCAAGAAAACTTAAGAGCACCACCAATCCCTTGAAGATCCAGAATGAGTTATCATGAAGCTAATAAAGTGAAAAATCAGTACACGATTTTTCCACCAAAATAGAATCCTTATATAGATAACCAGGTAAGGAGAAAATAACCGCGAGAGAATTGCAAAATTAAAAGACCAACTAGCCCTGAATGCTTTCAAGTCTAGTCTACGAGAACCATTAAAGTCGACAATATTCGCAGCACACAATCAAAAACTCTATCAGCAGCAGTACAGCTTGCTACAGAAATAAATCCTGATAATAAACAGACGAAAAATATTCTTAGATTTGCGGAACATCAAACTGCACCATGTTAGTACCCTAATAACAACCAAACTTTCCGAGCACTTTTAATAGAAGGAGACAACAATATTGTTGTGAAGCACATTCCGCAAATCACGTATATATGCGACGCACCATAAATTGTAATAACTGAATTACGCAATATCATATTTCTGCCTACTCTTCAAATATTTCCTTTTTCAAGTGGCCTAATTTTAAAGGCAGAAATGTAATTTATTTGTTCCTCAAGTGCACAAAATCTAAAGACAGAAATGTAAACTAAGCACTTTCTTATCTATTTTCTGTTCAAAAGGCGTCTCATGTTACGTCTCGGTGTGGGAAATGTGCTGCCTGGCGAAGGCGTAAAACAAACGAGTATCCCATACAAACTAAACCATACTCAAAGGACTAACGAAGAGGAATGATACGCACTCAGTAGGGTTTCACCGCACAGCACACTTAATTCACTGGCCTACCTGTTTCTTTGCTAATTTCTCCACCCACTTCCCTCATGATTCTAGGTACCACTCACTTGCAGCAAGGACGGGTGGGATGTGCAACACTTGATCACAACTTATTCCATGATTGCTAAGTCTATAAAATCTGTATAGGGAATATTCATCTCAACTGTCGGAATAAATTTTTTGTTTTAAATTCAATTTTCTCGACGCACAACCGCAACTATTCCTCGAAACCAATTTACAGGAATTCGTTCTGTTCCTCGCATAGACAATTGGGTGTAACCAAAGAAGATACCTACAATCGAACATTACTCTTTTGTTGTTTTTTGTTGTTGTTTCTAAAGCATTTTAATTTTGCGAATTCTGCCGTATTTTGACCATCGTGTTGGAAAGCTCGGATCTCTACCCAAGTACGGAACCTATCAATCCTACTAATCCATTTTGCATGGTGCTTCCCAATTAACTCCATTTTTGTAGGTAAATGAAGTCCGGGGTCTTGGCTATTTGATACGGAGTAAGGGTGTTTATAGCGCGACAGCATTGTCAGAACTCTTAGATGATAGCATATCCAGCAGACTTTGTGTGCCTTACTGAAGAATTAAATACTAGTTGCACTGAAGAGTCGAACCCGACCAAGGTGCAACCAGCATTGAGCGACAATTTCTCAAATGTACATTAGGCTGACCCGCGCGCAAGACGAATTTGCCTTGTTTATGTACAATTTTTCTCTTCAGTTAACCGTAGGCAAATATAAGGTCTCAGCTTCCCAGTTATTTATTTCGCCCTTGATCGATCTGGGGGCCTATTCTTGAATTACGAATGATTTTAACGTATGCGATAAATAACGAATGGTTCAACCCCATTCGTTATATAACGAATGGTTTGCGTACGAATATAACGAATGCGGATTTCCAGAATACCACATAAACATTCATTTCGAATGTTTTTGACAGATTAACGTATACGTTATCTGTCTTCGTTATTCAAGAATAGGGGCCCTGAGCCACTTGTTACAAAAGGTGATATAAAGTCAGATAATGTAATATGGTTTATATATACAGGAGCAAACCTATCTATAATCAACAAAGGTAGCTTGACATAGGATTTCGGGATAAGACAAGAAAATACAGAGATAACAGATGAAAAAATTGAAACGATAGGAGCAATAGAAATAAAGCTTCAAGTTGAAGGAGATATAATTAGATAGAGATCGTAACAGATGGCTTAATTGATTTAGATTTCCTAACAAAATATGGAGGTAAATTAGTCTACGAATTATTTGTTTTAACAATCAGCAAAAAAATTACAAATCTGAAATACCGATAATGACAAGAACACCGGAATTGAAGATAATTTCAATTCCAGCAAGATCTCAAATATATCAAGCACTGAATATCAAAGTCAATGAAGACAGTATAAATAATAAGCCAAGAAATTCAAAATGGAATCTTTATCGCCAATACGATAATATCAACAAAGGAGTAGTGCATGTTAAACTATTAAACACTTTAGAACAAAAGGTCAATATTCCAAACCGCAGCTAAAAATAGTGCCATTGAAAAATTACTATTTTGTAAAAAAAGTAAGTCCTATAAATAACGCGAACTGTTTTGAAAAGCTTAACAAAGAACTGAATGTGAAGAATCTTGATGAAAAAGCTAAAGAGTCATTATATATAATATGCAAGAGATATTCAGATATATTCTATGTATGTGGATGGTGATAGGTTAACAGTCAAAAATTTCTACAAACAGAAAACAAGTGACAGATCATACACCAATATATAAAGAATTATCGTTTACCACAAACACAAGTAGAAGAAATCAATAGACAGGTGGATCAGTTATTAAAAGAAGACATTATAGATCCTTCAACGAGCCCGTATAACGCCCCACTAGTAGTTTCTAAAAAAGCACTGTTGATGAAAAGAAATGGAGAATGGCTGTTGATTTCCGTCAACTAAGCAAAAAGAATTATGGATGACAAATTCCCACTAACCAGATTCAAAGATATTCTCGATAATATGGGTAGAGCAAAATATTGTTGCGAGCGTGGCTTTCTGGTTCGTTATTTAAAACACAATATTAAATATTTAATATACAAGTTCTTTATTTAACTCTAATCTTAACAATTCACAAACTTTCAATTAATCAACTCAACTTTAATTATCGCTTAATACTGTACTTTCAATTATCGCAATCTAATTACAACACTTCCGCACGTTATTACTTTCGCTTGTTAACACTGCAACGTCTAAGACAAGACTCTTGTTCTGGCTATGACAACTGTTATATTTATACCCTAGAAACTCTCTAGATTATTCTCGAGTGTTCTATTTTCCAGAAGCTTCTTGACTGTTCTATTCATTCTATTCCTGAACCTTGTTGTAGATACCATAATCAATTCACCGAACCTGAAGTCGTTTACTCTCCATTGCCAGTAGATGTCACCAGTTGTCTCTTTCTATTGCACGTAACACTGCCCCCTTCTTAAATTTGTTCGTCCCGAACAACAGGTGGTCCACGGTCTTGATGCTCGTAGTATTGACACAAGCGGTCCAAATGAACAATTTTATGCTTGCCTCTTGTGCCACGCTGAATCCTGTATACCACGTCATTAATTTTAGTTACTACTGAATACGGTCCTTCCCAGTGTTGTTGCAATTTTGGAGAACGTCCCTTACGTCGTCAGGATTGTAGAGCCAAACAAGATCAACTTCATTAAATCCTGCGGAATTAGCACGTAGGTCATAGCGGGTCTTCATCCGATCAGTATTTGTTGCTAATTTCGTCCTCGTGGCCTCGTGCACATCAGCTAATTGTTGTTTGAGCTCCGATACGTAGTCTTCTGGTAACTTTTGTTCACCTCTGGGGGTACCGAATTTGAGGTCGCTAGGTAAACGCATCTCTCTTCCGAATATGACTTTAGCTGGGGTTTGTCCGGTAGTACTATGAATGGCTGATCTATAAGCCATTAGGAATATAGGATTCCGCACACTAGTTGGGCAACGCTCTTACTTTGTCCACATTGCACGTAAATGGAACAATCTTCCCAATGATATCAGAACGATTAGCTCGACGAGGATTTTCAGAGAGAAATTAATTCAATATTTAGTATCCACTGAAGTGGTTTGAGGTCGCGAATGCATGAGCATCTTCATCTTTCTATTCTTTTTCTTTTCTTTTTCTTATTCTTCATCTTTATATATTAGTTAGATAATTGTAAGCACATAGTTGTAAGATAGCTTAATTTTTTTTTTTATTTTTATTTAATTCTCTCCATTTTATATCTTGTATGCAAAATTAAAAGATATCTTGTTGCATATATTAAGTAAATTATTGAATTGAATTGAATTGAATGTGTCGATCCCAATCGCGTTGATGATAGTCAACTACTTTCTTTAGATGCTCGATCAATGTTCTGTTGAAGCGCTCTACCATGCCATCAGATTGTGGGTGTAGAGGAGTTGTTCTAGTTTTTCTTATTCCCAACATTTTACACATCTCCTGGAAAGTCCGCGATTCGAAGTTCCGTCCTTGGTCCGAATGAAGTTCGTGAGGCATACCAAACCTACTGACCCAATTCGTTATTACTTGTTCCGCAACTGTGGTTGCCTCTTGATTAGGGATTGCATAAGCTTCAGGCCATTTACTGAAATAGTCAATGGCAACTAAAATATAACGGTTACCGCCATCCGTGTCTGGAAAAGGTCCAGCGATGTCTATAGCTATCCTTTCAAAGGGGGCTCCGACATTATACTTATGCATTTCTCCTCTGCTTCTGTGTTGCGGCCCTTTGCAAGCAGCACAGACAGTGCATCTGCGGCACCACTCCTCCACATCTTCTCGCATATGTAGCCAATAAAACCTTTCCCATATTTTGGAAATTGTTTTGTTCACTCCCAAATGTCCTCCAGAGGTTCCACCGTGCATTTCTTCTAGAACATCTTTGACGTTTGATGCTGGCACGACTATCTGCATTCGGAATGATTCCCCGTTAGGTGCTTCCCATTTGCGTTTTAATATACCACATTCAACATGAAGAGAGTTCCATTGAGCCCAGTAACCTTTCAGCTTCTCGCTTCGTTCCGAAATATCCTTCCAGTCTGGTCTTTCCATGTCTTCTTTCCAAGCGAGAATAGGTGAAATGTCCGGATCTTCTCGTTGTGCTGTACTCAGGTCCTCGTTGTCCCAACCTATAGATGCTTCCACGGTTACCAACTGTATAGTTGCTGTTGTTTCTTTTTCTTCCACCCGGGCGCAATGTTTGCATTCAAGTTTGCATGGACATCGTGAAAGGGCGTCTGCATTTCCATGGATACGACCTCTTCGGTGTTGGATCTCAAAATCATAAGACTGGAGTCGCTCTATCCATCTCGCCACTTGTCCCTCAGGGTTCTTAAACTGCAGAAGCCATTGAAGCGCTGCATGGTCGGTGCGAAGGATGAAGTTCTGCCCGTAGAGATATTTATGAAAATGTTTCGTTGAACTTACAATGGCAAGTAGCTCTTTTCTTGTAGCACAATAATTTTTCTCGGACTTTGAAAGTGCTTTGCTATAGTAAGCTACTGGAACTTCTTGACCATTCTCCTCCTGCGAAAGCACTGCACCAATACCTTCATTGCTGGCATCAGTGTCTAATATAAATGTTTTTCCCAGCTTTGGATAGTGAAGTACTGGAGCTTCACAGAGCTGTTGCTTCAAATTTTCAAAACTTTCGTTGCATTTATCCGACCATATGAACGGCCTTCCCTTTTCTGTAAGTTGATGTAGGCTTCTTGCTATATCTGCAAAACGTTTCACGAATCGCCTGTAGTAGGTAGCTAAACCAAGAAAACTCCGTAATTGATGTTTGTCCTTTGGAACTGGCCAATTTTTGACGGCTTTTATTTTCTCTGGATCGGTTCTTACTCCTTGTGATGAAACTATGAGCCCTAAATATTTAACTTCATTTTTGAATAGAGCACATTTACTCGCACTGAGCTTCAATTTTGCATCTTTGAGTCTTTGAAGTACGTCCCGTAAGTTGTTTTTATGTTCCTTGAATGTCCTTCCGATTACTATTATGTCATCCAAGTAGACAAGACATGTTTTCCAAGTTAAACCGCGTAGAACACATTCCATTAGTCGTTCGAATGTGGCTGGAGCATTACATAACCCGAATGGCATTACTTTGAATTGCCACAAGCCACTGCCAACTGAGAAAGCAGTTTTCTCTCGGTCCTCGGGATGTATTTCCACTTGCCAGTAACCACTCTTTAAATTCAGCGTGGAAAACCATTGCGCTCCGGAAAGGGTATCCAACGTGTCATCAATCCTTGGTAATGGATAGCTATTTTTTCTCGTCACGTTATTTAGTTGGCGGTAGTCTACACAGAATCGGGTGCTGCCATCCTTTTTCCTAACCAGAACAACCGGCGATGTCCAAGGGCTGTTAGATTCCTCTATTATTCCTTGTTTCTTCATGGAGTTCATCATGTCTGACTCTTCTGGTTGTTTGGCTAATGGCAATCTTCGTGGTGTCTGTCGAATGGGCCTGGAATCTCCTGTATCGATCAGATGCTGGATAAGATTTGTTTTACCATAGTCATCATCATTCGTTGCAAATACTTCCGAAAATTCATCGATAACCTCTTTGGCATCGTTGTGTTGTTGTTCACTTAAGACACTGGACGAAAGAAGTTTCTGAACCTGTTGGGGAGTAGCTGGTATAGTTTTTGTCTCCTTGACATTATTACCATTATCCAAATTGATGATTTGGTAAACGGGTTCACAATTTCCAATTATAGCACCTTCTTTTAGTTGTACTTCATTTTCGGATGTGTTAAGCACTCTGACTGGTATTAATGTTGCACCTTCTGCTTTCACTAAAGTCTTGCCAACAATGATGCTCGATGTAACTTTTGTGGGGTTAGGCTCCACCAGATAGAATCGGCAAGTCCCGATGTCATCAGTAAGCCTTGTCCATACTAGTGTCTCGGAGCATGGCGAAAGAGTAATATTTTCGCAGACCATCGTCCTTACTTTCACAGAGTGATCTGCTCCTTCTCCTAGTTTCATAGGAATTTCTATGTTCCCATATTTGAGAATCCGCTCTCCGACATCCAGATTTATTTTGTATGTGGCCATGAAATCTATTCCAAGAATGCATTCATCCATTATGTCTGAAACCAGGAAAGTGTGAGGAAATAGTAGTTCGCCTAGTTGAACATCTAAAGTTATTTCTCCAAACACCCGTGCTGCTGCTCCAGTTGCTGTTCTTAGTAGATATTTGGTTGTGTTATGAAGCCATTTGTTCTTTACAAGATCTGTTCTAATAATTGATCTTGAAGCTCCAGTATCGATAGTGACTGCGCAGTCATTTTTTCCTACATTTCCATATATAACAAGGCTGCTATTATTTCTCTGTAACTGGCCTACTTGAATGATGACTTCGGGGCTGTCGATTCCACCAACCAACTTCTGCCCCACAAAGTTGGTTTTTACTAGTTTTCCGACTGCTGAACAGGAGAGCTGATGCGACTAGTCGCTGCTTGATATCTAGTCTCTCCACGAATAGCTTGTTCCCTGGCTCGACATCTTTGGCATTCTTCTTTCCCTTCTTCAGGTGATTCCACTCGTCGACGTTTTCTGCAGTCTCTTTGAAGGTGCCCTGATCTATTACAATTCCAGCATCGAAGGACACCACGTGAGGGCGGGCTCTGTGATGATTGCACTCTGTTACAAGTACATTCTTCCACTGAAATTTCTCTTACTAGTACTGCACTCCGTGAAGCTTGTTTGGCAGATTCATACGCTAATGCATAGGCTAGTGCTTCTGCTGTTGATTTCTTTCCTGCTAGCCTTAACGCTTGTTGTAAATTTTGATCTGCAATAGCGTTCACAAATGCCTCCGTTGCCACTTCATTAAGGAAATCCGCATTTACGCTGGAGTATGAAAGATGCGCTAATCTTTCCACATCAGCCTACAATTGTTGTAGTGACTCGCCATGCTTTTGAATCCTGTTGCGCAACTGTAGGCGATATACTTGCTGCATGTGCTCATCTCCGTAACGTAATTCTATCGCCTGTACTAATGAAGTGTAATCACCTCGAAGTGCTAACACCAGAGCTATAGCTCTGTCTTCATTATTCCATCCATTTACCTCTGAAGCTGCCTCAAATTGTCTCTTGAAGATATGCCATGAATTTTGTCCATCAAATATTGGTAGGTTTCATTCTACCTGCGCCAGATATTTCAGCTGCTACGTTTAGAGGCTGACGATGCTTTATTCTTTCCAGATCTGCTTTAAAACTGTCAAGCTGTTCTGTAACATTTTGTTGTACTCCCGACACTTGTTGTCGAACGCCCACCACTTCCTGCTGGATTTCTTCAATTTTCACATTTTGTTCGTCTAACGAACCTTTCAGAAAGTTCTTCTGTTCCTCCAAACAAGTTTCTAGACAATTCTGTAGAGAATTCTTTTGTTCCTCAAAAGCATTCTTTTGCTCGTCCAGACGGGTTTCCATAGATTTCTTTTGCTCATCTAAACGGGATTCCAGAGAATTCTTTTGTTCTTCAAAAGCATTCTTTTGTTCCTCATTGGAATTTTTCTGTTCATCAAAACGAGCTTCCATAGATTTCTTTTGTTCCTCGAGAGAATTCTTTTGTTCATCAAAACGGGCTTCCATTTTGCTCATTAAAGCACTCAAAAGCTGTTCCATTTTCATTGTAGGCTCTTCTGCAGATTCGATTTCTTCAATTTTCTCTCCGAAAACAAATGTTTCAGAATGCTTTCCTTCTTCTATCAAAGCTTGTCTGAGTCGCTCGACCAGCACTTTCTTTCCACCTGTCGTTTGTAATGACCGGTTCCCTAACTCCACTTTCAAATCCTGCGTTCGAAGCTCCTCAACTTTGCGCCCCATTACTTTAGAAATTCACTTATAGTTGAATATAAATTATTTTCCAGAACTTTCAAAATTTAACACTTTGAATTTTAAAGTCAATTGCCACCACTTTATTTCGCGAGTTTATTTCACTTCTGACACCAGTTGTTGCGAGCGTGGCTTTCTGGTTCGTTATTTAAAACACAATATTAAATATTTAATATACAAGTTCTTTTTTAACTCTAATCTTAACAATTCACAAACTTTCAATTAATCAACTCAACTTTAATTATCGCTTAATACTGTACTTTCAATTATCGCAATCTAATTACAACACTTCCGCACGTTATTACTTTCGCTTGTTAACACTGCAACGTCTAAGACAGGACTCTTGTTCTGGCTATGACAACTGTTATATTTATACCCTAGAAACTCTCCAGATTATTCTCGAGTGTTCTATTTTCCAGAAGCTTCTTGACTGTTCTATTCATTCTATTCCTGACCCTTCCTGTAGATACCATAATCAATTCTCCGAACCTGAAGTCGTTTACTCTCCGTTGCCAGTAGATGTCACCAGTTGTCTCTTTCTATTGCACGTAACAATATTTATCGACATTAGATCTAACTAGTTCATTTCATCAAATATGTAGGTTGACATCCCAAATCGCGACCTTTGACTGCATTCTCAACCAACAAAGGTAATTTTCAATTCAAAAGACTAGCTGGTGGATTAAAAATTTCAACAAATAGCTTTCAGAGAATGCTCACCATTGCTTCAGCAGATTTAGATGCTGAAACTTTCCTATATGTGGATGACATAATAATTTTTGGTTGTAGCTTATCACACCACAATAGAAATCTCTGTAAAACTTTTGACAGAATACGTCAATAGAATCTCAAATTAAACCCTCAAAAATGCAACTTTATGCAGGCAGAAGTAGTGTATTTAGGTTAGGTCACTTAATAACTAATGAAGGGATAAACACCGATCCCAAAAAATTTGACATAATCACCAATTATCCTAAATCCACGAATGTGGATGAAGCAAAGAGATTCACATACTGAGCAATCAAGCATTTCCGACCTTATCTAAACGGAAGAAAATCACTGTTGTTACTGACCATCGACCATTAGTTAGTCCTTTCACGCATACAGATCCATTATCGAAGATGAGAAGAATAAGACTAGAACTATCTGAATATGACTTTGATATCATATTGTTACGTGCAATAGAAAGAGACAACTGGTGACATCTACTGGCAATGGAGAGTAAACAACTTCAGGTTTGGAGAATCGGTGAAGGAATCTTCGAGTATGTTCAGGAATAGAATGAATAGAATAGACAAGAAGGTTCTGGAATAGAACACTCCAGAATAATCTGGAGAGTTTCTAGGGTATAAATATAACAGTTGTCATAGTCAGAAAAAGAGTCTTGTCTTAGACGTTGCAGTGTTAACAAGCGAAAGTAATAAACGTGCGAAAGTGTTGTAATTAGATTGCGATAATTGAAAGTACAGTATTAAGCGATAATTAAAGTGTAGTTGATTAATTGAAAGTTTGTGAATTGTTAAGATTAGAGTGAAATAAAGAACTTGTATACACAATATTTAATATTGTGTTTTAAATAACGAACCAGAAAGCCACGCTCGCAACAACTGGTGTCAGAAGTGAAATAAATTCGCGAAATAAAGTGGTGGCAATTAACTTAAAAATTCAAAGTGTGATCAGTTTTGTGAAATTGTGTTAAATTGTGATAGTTCTGGAAAATAATTTATAATCAACTATAAGTGAATTACTAAAGTAATGGGGCGCAAAGTCGAGGAGCTTCGAACACCGGATTTGAAAGTAGAGCTAGGGAGCCGGCCATTACAAACGACAGGTGCAAAGAAAGTGCTAGTCGAGCGACTCAGACAAGCTTTGATAGAGGAAGGAAAGAATCCTGAAACATTTGTTTTCGAAGAGAACTTGGTAGAAACCGAAGTTGAAGAAGAACCTGCGATGAAAATGGAACAGCTTTTGAGTACTTTAATGAGCAAAATGGAAGCCCGTTTTGATGAACAAAAGAATTCTCTAGAGGAACAAAAGAATTCTCTGGAATCCCGTTTAGATGAGCAAAAGAATGCTCTTGAGGATCAAAAGAATTCTCTGGAATTCCGTTTAGATGAGCAAAAGAATGCTTTTGAGGAACAAAAGCATTCTCTGGAATCCCGGCTAGATGAGCAGAAGAAATCTATGGACGAACAAAAGAATGCTTTTGTTGAACAAAAGAATTCTCTAGAATCCCGTTGGGATGAACAAAAGAATTCTCTGCAGAATTGTCTAGAAACTTGTTTGGAGGAACAAAAGAATTTTCTGAAAGGTTCGTTAGACGAACAAAATGTGAAAATTGAAGAAATCCAGCAGGAAGTGTTGGAAGTTCGACAACAAGTGTCGGGAGTACAACAAAATGTCACGGAACAGCTTGATAACTTTAAAGCAGATCTGGAAAGAATAAAGCATCGTCAGCCTTTAAACGTAGCAGCTGAAATATCCGGCGCAGGTAGAATGAAACCTCCAATATTTGATGGACAAAATTCGTGGCATATCTTCAAGAGACAATTTGAGGTAGCTTCAGAGGTAAATGGATGGAATGATGAAGACAAAGCTATAGCTCTGGTGTTAGCACTTTGAGGGCCAGCGTCAGAACTCTTACAAACTGTACCGATTGAAAAGCAAAGGGAATACTCTTCATTAGTACAGGCGATTGAATTACGTTACGGAGATGAACACATGCAGCAGGTATATCGCCTACAGTTGCGCAACAGGATTCAAAAGCATGGCGAATCACTACAACAATTGCAGGCTGATGTGGAAAGATTAGCGCATCTTTCATACTCCAGTGTAAATGCGGATTTCCTTATTGAAGTGGCGACGGAGGCATTTGTGAACGCTATTGCAGATCAAAATTTACAACAAGCGTTAAGGCTAGCAGGAAAGAAATCAACAGCAGAAGCACTAGCCTATGCATTAGCGTATGAATCTGCCAGACAAGCTTCACGGAGTGCAGTACGAGTAAGAGAAATTTCAGTGGAAGAATGTACTTGTAACAGAGTGCAATCATCACAGAGTCGCCTTCACGTGGTGTCCTTCGATGCTGGAATTGCAATAGATCAGGGCACCTTCAAAGAGACTACAGAAAACGTCGACGATTGGAATCATCTGAAGAAGAAGGGAAAGAAGAATGTCAAAGATGTCGAGCCAGGGAACAAGCTATTCGTGGAGAGACTAGATATCAAGCCGCGTCTAGTCGCATCAGCTCTCCTATTGAGCAGTCGGGAAACTAGTAAAAACCAACTTTGTGGGGCAGAAGTTGGTTGGTGGAATCGACAGCCCCGAAGTCATCATTCAAGTAGGCCAGTTGCAGAGAAATAATAGCAGTCTTGTTATATATGGAAATGTAGGAAAAAATGACTGCGCAGTCACTATCGATACTGGAGCTTCAAGATCAATTATTAGAGCAGATCTTGTTAAGAACAAATGGCTTCACAACACCACCAAATATCTACTAAGAACAGCAACTGGAGCAGCAGCACAGGTGTTTGGAGAAATAACTTTAGATGTTCAACTAGGCGAACTACTATTTCCTCACCCTTTCCTGGTTTCAGACTTGGAATAGACTTCATGACCACATACACATCTTGGAATAGACTTCATGACCACATACAAAATAATTCTGGATATCGAAGAGCGGATTCTCAATTATGGGAACATAGAAATTCGGAGAGGGAGCAGATCATCCTGCCAAAAAAAAGGACGATGGTCTGCGAAAATATTACTCTTTCGCCATGCTCCGAGACACTAGTATGGACAAAGCTTACTGATGACATCGGGACCTGCCGATTCTATCTGGTGGAGCCTAACCCCACAAAAGTTACATCGAGCATCATTGTTGGCAAGACTTTAGTGAAAGCAGAAGGTGCAACATTAATACCAGTCAGAGTGCTTAACACATCCGAAAATGAAGTACAACTAAAAGAAGGTGCTATAATTGGAAATTGTGAACCCGTTTACCAAATCGTCAATTTGGATAATGGTAATAATGTCAAGGAGACAAAAACTATACCAGCTACTCCCCAACAGGTTCAGAAACTTCTTTCGTCCAGTGCCTTAAGTGAACAACAACACAACGATGCCAAAGAGGTGATCGATGAATTTTCGGAATTATTTGCAATGAATGATGATGACTATGGTAAAACAAATCTTGTCCAGCATCTGATCGATACACGAGATTCCAGGCCCATTCGACAGACACCACGAAGATTGCCATTAGCCAAACAACCAGAAGTGTCAGACATGATGAACTCCATGAAAAAGCAAGGAATAATAGAGGAATGTAACAGCCCTTGGACATCGCCGGTTGTTCTGGTTAGGAAAAAGGATGGCAGCACCCGATTCTGTGTAGACTACCGCCAACTAAATAACGTGACGAGAAAAGATAGCTATCCATTACCAAGGATTGATGACACGTTGGATACCCTTTCCGGAGCGCAATGGTTTTCCACTCTGGATTTAAAGAGTGGTTACTGGCAAGTGGAAATACATCCCGAGGACCGAGAGAAAACTGCTTTCTCAGTTGGCAGTGGCTTGTGGCAATTCTAAGTAATGCCATTCGGGCTATGTAATGCTCCAGCCACATTCGAACGACTAATGGAATGTGTTCTACGCGGTTTAACCTGGAAAACATGTCTTGTCTACTTGGATGACATAATAGTAATCGGAAGGACATTCAAGGAACATAAAAACAACTTACGGGACGTACTTCAAAGACTCAAAGATGCAAAATTGAAGCTCAGTGCGAGTAAATGTGCTCTATTCAAAAATGAAGTTAAATATTTAGGGCACATAGTTTCATCACAAGGAGTAAGAACCGATCCAGAGAAGATAGAAGCCGTCAAAAATTGGCCAGTTCCAAAGGACAAACATCAATTACGGAGTTTTCTTGGTTTAGCTACCTACTACAGGCGATTCGTGAAAGGTTTTGCAGATATAGCAAGAAGCCTACATCAACTTACAGAAAAGGGAAGGCCGTTCATATGGTCGGATAAATGCAACGAAAGTTTTGAAAATTTGAAGCAACAGCTCTGTGAAGCTCCAACAAAACATTTTCATAAATATCTCTACGGGCAGAAATTCATCCTTCGCACCGACCATGCAGTACTCAAATGGCTTCTGCAGTTTAAGAACCCTGAGGGACAAGTGGCGAGATGGATAGAGCGGCTCCAGTCTTATGATTTTGAAATCCAACACCGAAGAGGTCGTATCCGTGGAAATGCAGACGCCCTTTCACAAAGTCCATGCAAACTTGAATGCAAACATTGCGCCCGGGTGGAAGAAAAAGAAACAACAGCAACTATACAGTTGGTAACCGTGGAACCATCTACAGGTTGGGATAACGAGGGCCTGAGAATAGCACAACGAGAAGATCCGGACATTTCACCTATTCTCGCTTGGAAAGAAGTGGAAAGACCAGACTGGAAGGATATTTCGGAACGGAGCGAGAAGCTGAAAAGTTACTGGGCTCAATGGAACTCTCTTCATGTTGAATGTGGTATATTAAAACGCAAATGGGAAGCACCTAACGGCGAATCATTCCGAATGCAGATAGTCGTGCCAGCATCAAACGTCAAAGATGTTCTAGAAGAAATGCACGGTGGAACCTCTGGAGGACATTTGGTAGTGAACAAAACAATTTCCAAAATACGGGAAAGGTTTTATTGGCTACATATGCGAGAAGATGTGGAGGAGTGGTGCCGCAGATGCACTGTCTGTGCTGCTTGCAAAGGGCCGCAACACAGAAGCAGAGGAGAAATGCATAAGTATAATGTCGGAGCCCCCTTTGAAAGGATAGCTGTAGACATCGCTGGACCTTTTCCAGAAACGGATGGCGGTAACCGTTATATATTAGTTGCCATTGACTATTTCAGTAAATGGCCTGAAGCTTATGCAATCCCTAATCAAGAGGCAACCACAGTTGCGGAACAAATAATAACGAATTGGTTTAGTAGGTTTGGAGTGCTTCACGAACTTCATTCGGACCAAGGACGGAACTTCTAATCGCGAACTTTCCAGGAGATGTGTAAAATGCTGGGAATAAGAAAAACCAGAACAACTCCTCTACACCCACAATCTGATGGCATGGTAGAGCGCTTCAACAGAACATTGATCGAGCATCTAAAGAAAGTAGTTGACTATCATCAACGCGATTGGGATCGACACATTCCTATATTCCTAATGGCTTATAGATCAGCCATTCATAGTACTACCGGACAAACCCCAGCTAAAGTCATATTCGGAAGAGAGATGCGTTTACCTAGCGACCTCAAATTCGGTACCCCCAGAGGTGAACAAAAGTTACCAGAAGACTACGTATCGGAGCTTAGACAACAATTAGCTGATGTACACGAGGCCACGAGAACGAAATTAGCAGCAAATACTGATCGGATGAAGACCCGCTATGACTTACGTGCTAATTCCGCAGGATTTAACGAAGGTGATCTTGTTCGGCTGTACAACCCGAAACGACATAAGGTACGTTCTCCAAAACTACAACAACAGTGGGAGGGACCGTATTCAGTAGTAACTAGAATTAATGACGTGGTATACAGGATTCAGCGTGGCACAAGAGGCAAGCGTAAAATTGTTCATTTGGACCGCTTTTGTCAATACTACAAGCATCAAGACCGTGGACCACCTGTTTTTCGGGACGAACAAATTTAAGAAGGGGGCAGTGTTACGTGCAATAGAAAGAGACAACTGGTGACATCTACTGGCAATGGAGAATAAACAACTTCAGGTTTGGAGAATCGGTGAAGGAATCTTTGAGAATGTTCAGGAATAGAATGAATAGAATAGACAAGAAGGTTCTGGAATAGAACACTCAAGAATAATCTGGAGAGTTTCTAGGGTATAAATATAACAGATGTCACCGCCAGAGAAAAGAGTCTTGTCTTAGACGTTGCAGTGTTAACAAGCGAAAGTAATAAACGTGCGAAAGTGTTGTAATTAGATTGCTATAATTGAAAGTACAGTATTAAGAGATAATTAAAGTTGAGTTGATTAATTGTGAATAATATAAGATTAGAGTGAAATAAAGAACTTGTATTTTACATATTTAATACTGTGTTTTAAATAACGAACCAAAAAGCCACGCTCGCAACAAAATAGAAAAGCTAGAGATATCGATAATGAAAATTGGAATAGAAAAATTTAAAAAAGGATTCAACGCTCTGCAGAAGCAATTTAAAAAAGAAGAAAAACAAACTTGCACATTTTATTATTAAGACCCCCTAAAAGATGAACATATAAAACTAATAGAAGAACTCCACGACACACCAAACGGTGGACACTCAGGAGTAACAATAAGCAAAATTAAACAAATATACTGCTGGAAGAATCTCAGCAAGATGGTGAAATCTCATGTAAACAATTGTGAAAAGTGTAAATGCAATAAACTGGTGCGACACACTAAGGAAAGAATGGTAGAAACAAATACACTAGGGGAAAGTTTTGAAATAATAGAAATAGACACAGTAGGACCAATGAGACAGAGTAAATCCTACAGATACATTCTGACATGTCAATGTCAATTAACTAAATACGTTGAGGCATTTCCCATGGAAACTAAAAAAGCCAAGACAGTTGCAAAAATTTTAGTCGAAAAAATGATTGTTAAATACGGAGCATTCAAAATTCTAAAAACAGATCTAGACACTGAATTTGTCAACAGTCTAATCGCGGAACAATGCAAAATCTTTGAAATAGACCATGTCACCTCAACTCCTTTTCACCATGAAACATTAGGATCTATTGAAAGAAGTCATTGAGTACTGTAGCGAATTGCCCATTCGCTACTTCGTAAAATGGTCTATATCCGTCTTAATTCATTTGGCTAATTTAAACTTCCCGCTACAAAACAAAGCTAAATCAGAACGTTCCCTTGCAAGAGATGGCTTCGAGCGCTCCCATGATAAATTGAGAACGAGAAAAAGAGAAACGAAACAAAAGAAGAGATGCATATTCCCTCCTTCTATTCGACGGATTTGTTTTTTTACGAGGAAAAAAGAAGTGTTTAGGGGTTCAAGAAGGATGGTGCTGAGGGGGGGATTGTGTTGGTTGGAGTGAGGTTGAGCAGTGGATGGGAGAGGAGACTGGAAGAAGGGATTTGTTTAAAGATTGGTATTTTGTTCATCATCGAGTATGGTTGTGAAAATCATCGTCTAGTTGTGTTTCCTGAAAACAATTTCGCATATACATTTTTTTTTAAATCTTTGCATATTTCGCAAGAAAAATTGGGCATCCTAAAAGTTTAATAATTGCCTTTGGAATTCTCACCGAATATTTTTCTTTATACGAATCATAATTTAGTTGTGCTTCCTGAAAACAATTACGCAGATATATTATTTCATAAAATCTTTTCATAACTCGCAAGAGCAATTGTGCGTCTTAAAGTTAGCAAGGCCTTTGTTTCGTTTGGGAACATTGGAAAAAAAAGTGCATATTTTTTTTGTTTATATATGTATTGTTACAAGTTTTTGCGTTATCCTCAGTTGATGATTGGCTTCATATAAGTCGAGAGGGAGATTTTTACTTTGGATGGTGATCTGTTGCAACAATGTTGCAGCAGCAACAGCTTGGTGAGAGCGCGCAAGAAAGTAGGTCTGTGGGTCGTGTATCCAGAGACCAGAGCCGGTCTGAAAGTGATGATAACAGCTTGTCTGTGGTGAGAAATAGGAGCTTTTGCCGAAAGCAGTCTGTGGACCGAATAGACTTTTGCACGATAGTTCCCACTATGAGCGTACGCAGCTCTTTAACTTTAATGGGTGAAGTGAATGGAGCTGGTGGAAGCTGAATAATTGGTTAGTGCGAATTGGGTTCTACTACAACCGTGACTTGTGCTGATTATAAGTGTCGTTTGGCGAAAGTTGAGAATAATTAATTCTCGTCGTGCGTGCAGTTTCTATTTAATCCCTCTTAGTAGGAAAGGTGATCAATTTTAGTGCGGTTAATTATGTGAGGCTATATTTATGGTGACTCGTTTTGACGCCGTTTGCCAAAGGGTACCGGGCCGGGATGGCGTTACTTTGATTTGCCGTCACGCTGGGTGCTTTTAAGCAAGCCGAGAATTCGACGTGGGATAACGTACAGCAGACACCAACACAGGGAAATTCTGCTCGGATTTATAAAGATGGCGGATCTAAATCTGATAAGTACCACTTACTACAGCAGACAAAATAAAGAAGAATATTTGCGATATCAATGCTTGAGAGGGGAAACGAGTTCCTCGAGAGCTTTGTGGGTCCTTGATAAGACAAAGACACCCGACGAACGGCGATGAGTTTATTTTCTTTTTATTTATGTCACTACTTTGGCCCAATTTTAAATGCTGTTAAATCTTCGGTGTCTGCCCACTGCCAAGTAGGCGCAAAAGTCTTTTTGTAGACTCCCACTTTGTGGTGTTCAACTCCAGGATGGTGCCACCGATTTTTCGCTTTCCTCCGGCCTTCCAGTGGAGCCAAATTCTTATGGCTCTATTCAGAAGATATTTGGCACTGGCATTCTAAAATAATTAATATTTGTCACACCTTACCACGATCAGCTCTAGAGCAACGATTTTTTTTTTTTTTGCAAAGGTAGAAAATAAACAAACTTGATAATTAAAACTCCGCGATATCAAGTCTTTTTATTTATTTATTTTTTTTTTTTATTTTACAGAAATTCTTAACTCTTACAAAAATTGATGTCCGCACTTGCTTTTCTTCTTTTTCGAACAACGGAAGAACCGATCGCCCGTTTTTCTTTTTTTTCGTTTCTGATGTCTCTTTTCAGGGGAAAATGACTTTCCAGAGGGTCCGATCGTTACGAATCAGGATGTTCTGTATCCGATTTCTAATTCTCGATTATTATCATTTCTGTAACTCCGAACGCTGCACTGAAGAAGTCGACAGGATCACCTTAACTTTCAGGTAAGTTCATTGATGGTGGTTTCTTCGGGATATTTGTTGTGGTTGTCTTTTATGGGTTTTTTTTTAAATTGTTTTGGCTAATTTCGTTTAACCATTTTAGGGATTCTGTCACACTATCCCCTGCTGATGAAAAGGAGCTGTCCTCAGCTCCATAAATTATGGTGACTGGATGGCCTTCTAATAGGGCACTCTCAACGCTTGGATGGACACTGGATGCTCGTGACAGAAAAATAAAAACACAAAATGATTACGAGGTAACCCTGTGAATTTTTATGATCATTTTATATGAATTTCTAGTTTTAGTTACAAATTAAGAATCATTTTATATATAAATTTCTAGATTTAGTTACAAGTTAAAAATCACTAGTTAGAAATTACTTGTTAAAATTACTTAGATTAGATTTTACTTCCCTTTTTTTTTGTTTTTTGTTTTTTTTTTTATTGTGCTGCCTTCCAAATAAGTTCCGCATAGAATTCATTACTCGCTGTTGGGATAGAGCTGTTGGGATAGAGCTGTTGGCATTTCCGCCCGCGCTCGCGTATGATAGTTCGTTACGGCCAGCTCCTCCCAACACAGGAACAAGACTCGCCTGTTCACGATTAAATTTTCCGCGATATGATGTGAAGCCATGTTCGTAAGTAGCTAATATTTGCTCGATTTTCATTTAAATGTTTACTTTTATGGGTCTGGGTTAGGTGGGTGGTAAGGTGCCAATCGATTTCTGTGTACAACTTGAGTTTTCTTCTTGCCATCTCTTTGGATTTTGTACGTGACATCACTGGGTTGACCCAGGATTGCATACGGCCCTTCCCAATCGCACTGTAACTTAGGACATTTACCTTTTTGTCTCTTCGGATGGTAGAGCCAAACTAATTCGTCTATTTTAAACGGATTAGCTCGGACTGACAAGTCATACCTCAGTTTCATGCCTTGACTCGTTTTGCCTAGTTGTAATCTGTTGAACTTGTGAATAGCTTCTAATCTCTGCTTCAGCTTGTGGAGATATTCGACAGTAGTCTCCTCCTCTGGCAGTATTCCTGTTGATAATTCGACTGGTAATCTGAGTTCCTTTCCCAGGGTAAGCATGGCGGGGGTTTGATGCGTACTGTAATGCACAGCGGAGCGATAGGATAATAATAGTAGCGGTAGATGATTATCCCAGTCTCTTTGGTTTTCTGCCACGTATTTTGCCAAGTAATCAAGGATGGTACGGTTAAATCTCTCCACCATTCCATCAGATTGAGGATGTAATGGGGTTGTGCGCGTTTTCTCGATCCCAAATCGTCTCAAAATTTCCCGAAATATTGTAGATTCGAAATTTCTCCCTTGGTCCGAATGGATTTGGAGTGGTATGCCAAAACGAGAAAACATGTGGTCGATTAGTGCCTCGGATATTGTTTCTGCAGTCTGATCTGGGATAGGGATTGCCTCTGGCCACTTCGTAAAATAATCCATAGCCACCAGTGTATATCGGTTATTTCTAATGGTGGTGGAGAGTGGTCCTAGAACATCTACCCCTATTCGCTCGAATGGAGCACCAACGTTAAAAACATGTAATTTAGCCCTTGTTCGAGGGATAGGTCCCTTTCTTCGCTGACATATTTGACACTGTCGGCACCAATTTTTTACGTCCTCACTACAGCCTATCCAGTAGTATTTGGATTTTATTTGGATCTTATCGACTCCTAAATGGCCTCCAGAAGGACTATCATGAAGTTGATGCAGTACCTCTATCTTTTGGGAATCCGGCAGCAAGGTTTGGTGATGGATTCCCCCTGCGTTGTTGACTATTCTACAGGCTACATCACCCTTCAAGCATAGAGAGTCCCAGATTGCCCAGTATGCTTTCACTGTAGGATGGAATAATGTACTAGGTTAAGATCTCAGATCTTTTGTACTTTACCGTAATAACTAAATTGAAATATTTGCTCCCGTGGTGGTCGGTTTCCTGTCTTAAGCCAAGTTTTAATGACACTCAGTTTTTCATCGCTGTCTTGGTAAATTCCGATGAGATCCTGTATGGCAGATATCCGCACAGTACTGCAGTGTATTTCCTCGAGACGGTCGCAGTATTTGCAATTGGAAATGAGACAAGGCCGTCTGGACAGCGCGTCTGCATTGCCATGTTTGGCACCTGGGCGATGCTGAATTTGAAAGTCGAATTCCTGTAGGCGTTCTATTCAGCGCGCGATTTGGCCTTCAGGCTGACGGAAATTCATGAGCCAACGAAAGGAAGCATGATCAGTTCTAAGAAGGAAGCGGCGTCCGAGAAGGTAAGGTTGAAAATGTGCGACGGCCTTTACTACAGAGAGGAGCTCCTTGCGTGTGACGTAGTAATTCCTTTCTGGTCTGCTTAGTGTTTTGCTGTAGTATTCTATTACCTTCTCTTCATTGTTCTGAATCTGCGATAGAACAGCTCCCCAAGCGAGTTGGCTAGCATCCGTATCTAGGATGAATAATTCGCTATCCATAGGCTGGGAAAGAATAGGTGTAGAGGTCAGCTTATCCTTCAATGATTTAAAGGCAAATTCGCAATTTTCACCCCAATCGAATTTTGTGCCCATTTCTGTGAGCTGGGTCAAGGGTTTCGCTATTGCCGAGAAGTCTTTGATGAAACGCCTGTAGAGACCCAGAAAGGACTGAACTTCTTTTTTGTTAATGGGACTTGGCCAATTTTGAACGGCAGCAATTTTCTCCGGATCCGCTGCTATTCCTTGGCCGGTGATGACATGGTCCAGAAACTTTACTTCTCTTTTATAGAGGTGGCATTTTCCAGGAGACAGTTTAAGCCCAACTACTCGAAGTCGTTGAAAAACTCGGGCTATATTGTAGACTAAATCAAGTCTTTCCGTGTACGATAATATCGTCGAGGTAAACTAGGCAGATATAGGGAATATCTTCTAGAACCAACTCCATCAGCCTTTGGAAGGTGGCGGGTGCATTTGTCAGCCCAAATGGCATTACACTGAACTCCCATAGACCTGTGCCGATAGTGAAGGCGGTCTTTTCACGATCGGCTTCATCCATCTCCACCTGCCAGTATCCTGAATGCAGATCTAACGTAGCGAACCATTTGGATTCCCCCAGAGCGTCCAAAGGTAGGTCGATGCGTGGCAGAGGGTAGGAGTCTTTTCTTGTGACTTCGTTTAGTCTTCTATAGTCCACACAAAATCGGATGGAACCATCTTTTTTTCTAACTAAGACAACTGGTCTACTCCAGGGGCTTTTTGATGGGTGAACTAGCTTTTGCTTTACCATATCCTGCAGTAGCCCTTCAGCTTCTATTCTTCGGGAAAATGGAATCCGTCGAGGTGGCTGTTTAATAGGCCTGGAATCGCCTACATCAATTCGATGGCGTAAAATTGAGGTTCTGCCAATATCATCCTTCGAGCATGAAAACACATCTGCGAAGGTTCTAATCAATTCCTTCAGCTGGTCTCTCTGTTTTTCATTTAGGTCCTTGACACTTCTCTCACCTCACCCTCTACCTTGTCTAGATGGTTCCTTCGTTGCGACTATAAGTGGTATTGGTTCAGCAACTGCAATCGATGTAGCTTCCGGAATCTGAATGGGATATGTGGAATTATTGGCAATCCTTCCTAATATTGTTACATTATGGATGGATGACAGAGTTGGAATGATCTGCAGGCCTTCAGGTGTAAATAAGCTGGATGTGATGGTGACATTTCCAAAAGAGAGTGTAGAAGCTAGCTTCACCAAATATTGGCATTCAGGTAGCAACGTTAGTGGACTCACTGTTCTAGCGACAGTGTTCATAGCTGAATGCTGCACGAATGGAATTGTTTCATTTTTTATATTCAAAACACCATCTTTGAAATTCAGAATGCACGAATGTTTACCAAGAAAATCCATGCCTATAATACAGTCATCAGTTATCTTGGCCACAAAGACTACGTGCTCGGTAGAAAAGTCCCATAGGTTGATAGTAACCTCGGCGACGCCCTCCACAGGTATTATCTCTCCACTTACACTCTGGATGATGGCTGCAGTGTGATAGAGGCTGAGACTACAATTCGATTGCGTTAAGGTACTCGGATTAACAATGGTTTGAGTAGCGCCGGTATCAATAATCATGGGACAGTGAAATCCGTTGACATCACTTGCTATCCATAAATTGTTGGAGAATCTTGCTGAGCCTATATAGACTTTGATGGGATGTGGGGCTATCTCCTTCACTGACTCTAGCCCCAAAGAGGCAGTGAATAATGGTTTAAAGGCATATCAGTGGTGGTAATGCTAGACAAATTTGATGGTATTACTGCAAATTCATTTGTGGATGAACATCTGATCGCGTCCGCGGTAGTTCTGGATATCGCTGGTCTATCCGTTGGTTGGTCTTAAAACGCAGTGGGAGGGCGAATCACAAATGATGGTTCAAATTTATTACGACCTATGATCTGTTTCTCAATGGTAGCATTCTGATTATCACTTGTTGTTGTCTTTCTGGGGGTATCTTTAGCTCTCATCCCTTGAGGATGTGTGGCTCTCTGGCTTTTTCTTGGGTCAGATGGTGAAATTCCACATGTTGTGGTTATTCTTGTTGATAGTGTTGTGGTGATTGTTGTTGTTGGTGTAACTATTTTTGTTTTTGTTCTTCTCCTTCTTCTTGGCTGGAGCTTGTGACTTATGATCACGGGAATTATTTCCTCTTCGTCTCCTAGGCGGGTTCGAAACCGTGGCCTGCGAGACTTGAACGTGACGACGACTCATTTTAGAAATATCCCTGTTGGCTTCGATTCTAATAGCTTGCGCCAGGGCCTCTTCCAAAGCCTTGGGTATAGAGTCACGTACTTGCCTTTGTGTCTCCATATCTGAAATGCCTTCAAGGAAATATCCTAGTGCAATTCTGTTCCTGGGTACTTAAGGGCAGTCAGCGAAGCTTACACCCTTATTACAGTTGTCGACTCACCAAAGTGACAAGCTTCGCAGTCACTCTCACTTCACTTCACTTTTCGTATTGTCGTTGTCGAACGGAGTGACGTGACATTTTTCTTCGAAGCCTTATTATAGTTGTCACTTAAAGTGACAGATAGCATCAGGGCATGCGTCAGGGTGTAGACAAAAGTGAGGTTTGTCTTATTTTGTGGTATTGTTGTTATTCTTGAAAGTGTTTAAAAGAAAAAAATATATAAACGCGATGTATTTTAGCCCTTTATCTATAACAGGATGCTTCACCATAAAATCCATCATGACTTCAAATTGTTTTTTTGTTGTAATTTTTGCACTAAAATTGCGAAAAAAAAATAATGTAATTTATAAAAATCTATTGAATTTTATGTTTTAATGAACAACTTAGAAAAAGCCATTATAAAATTTATCATTTTCTGCTTGCATTTTCCTTTTCCTTACACACATCTAACATCTGTCACTTACGAAATCCAAGTGAGTAAAATTGTCACTTACATCGACATTTGTCTATTTAATACGACAACAGTAATACGTCCAAAGTCGTATGTTTTCGACAAATGTCACTTTAAACGACAACCATAATACCATTTTTGTGTCGAAACGACATTTCTCACTTAAAGTGACAACGATAATAAGGGTGTTAATTTGGTCAGCCGTTGAACGTCCGTGGCAAATTCTGCCAAGCTTTCATTGGGCCTCTGAAAACGTCCTCTCAGCTGAATATGGTGAGGGCTTGCTGGTACTCATCTGTGAATCGCTCCGCCATAGCTTCACTTAGTGTCTCAAAATTTTCCTTTACGCTTTCTGGTAAGGTTTCGTAAAAGCTAAGAGCCGTGCCACTCAAATATGGCTCGATATAAAGAGTCTTCAGTTCGGCATACCACTCGTTAGCACGATATATTGCATCGAAATGCTTCTTGTACTGACTCCAAGGTTCTTTACCATCGTAGTCCTTAGGAGTTAACGCCATTCTTGCTGACTGAAGGACAGGTAGCATTCGAGAGAAAGTAGGAATAGGATGTTCCATTATAACGTCTGATTGATTCTGCGTACAGGGTTGGGGATGTGAGAGAATAGTAGAATGTGTTGGATTGTTGCGGCCGATCTTTCGTGCTTCCTTGAAGAAGAGATCGGAGAGGGAGTTAGGATATTGATTATGGCGATTAATTACACTCGATACTGATTTTAGTGAGAAATAAAATTTACTTTATTGGAACTGTACTAGGTTCTAACACAATTTTTTTTTGAAGTTTTACACAATTAGCTGATTTCAACGCAATTTTTTGGTTTTTGTTTTTTTTTTTACAATTTTAGGGTTTTAACCCAATTTTTTCAATTTTTACACAATTTTTGTTTTTCACAAGTTTTGAATATTTTCACTATTTTTTTTTTATTTCAACACAATAATAATTATTTTTTTTAATTTGAGGCAAACTTAGTTACCACAATTATTCGTAGACACAAAAATAAAGTAAGAATTTCGCGTGTTATTTCGCCGGCGGGTTGAAAAAGCACTCCCTAAGGTTTGGGCAAATTGCACCCAGGTACCCACGATCGCTTCAAAAAGCTTTTTTTGTTATTTTATTCTTTTTACTTTCCCACGACGATGAAAGATCGTACGTGAGAATATGCGATTTGTCTCAAATGCCTTCAATTAGCGCGACCAAAAAATGATATCCGATCACACGGTATGTAGGTAGGTACACCGTGCGAGTGGAGTGCATGTCTGATAACGAAATGCAATTTATGCTAAATTGCATTTTGTTACGACATGCAAATGCATTTTTAAATGCATTTGAAATTTTTTGAAGGCAAATGAGAAATTTAAATTATTTAAATGGAAATTTAAATTAAATTGATTTTTCGTTTTCAGGGTCATTTCTGCGATACATCAATATATTGCATAGGGCAATATATTGATGTATACACCTTATGGTTGTGATTCGGGACATTGGGCACCTGAGTCACAACATCCCTCCCCCCTGGGGGAAAGAAAGTTTTATTCTTCTGAGGAGAAAACTTTCTTTTATAAAAAAAAAATACTTATGCCAAATTTTAGTACATACTGGAAATGATTTCTAATTTAACTTAAGTTTATAGTAGGACTATGTTAAAGTATGTACATGGTTGTATATTGCTAGTTATTACTAGTTAATTACTAGGTATAGGGAAAGAGAAGAAAAAAAAATATTTATGTATAGAGGGAGTTGTGCTAGAAATATCATACGTTATATTTGTATATATAGTTCTGTATAATCTTATCTCTTATAAGGTATTTCTTATTATTGTTTTGTTTTCTTTGTATACAGCAATTAGTATATCTTACGAGTAAAGTAGAGTAAATAAAAACAATTTGAAATGCGAGTAAGGGGCATCAATTAGCTGATGATTCCACGTTGATTTGATTATGATTGTATAGGGATAGAGAAGAACTAAAAAAAAACTTGTCCAATTGTCGTGATAAGAAAGATTCGTTCAACGTTGAGTTTGCGTGTGTGTGTTTAAGAGAAATGTTTATATTTTATTGTATTGTGGGGATTTGTTTAATGATTTTTGTTAGTTTGGGTTTTCTTGTTGTTGTTTTATTTGTGAGTATTGTTTGCGGTGCAAATTTCGCGATACTGTTTTAGTTGTGAAGATTTAGAGTCGATCATTCGCAAGATGTTTTTCGCCGTGTATGTTTCGCGCCTGCCCTATGAGGCCCCAAAGGAGTACATCGTGGTTATTTCCGGAATCTATGTGGAATCGATTTGGGCTCGCTGGAAAGGGCCTATTCGGTTTGCCCGGGAAGAGATACTATTCCCATTTGGGGGGCGGAACCCCGCGCTGACCGGTATTATACTGTGGACTTTTCGCTGTGGCCCGACTATAATATGTCGTTTGCAGCTCTAGGTAAGTTTTTGTGATTTATCGTTTGCCTCATTAGTAAGACAATTTTTTATTTTTATTTTGCAGGAGCCAATATTGTGCTGGTTGGGAGGTCCTTCTATTTTCCTGCCCCGAAAGCCGTGGACTGCCACACTCCACTAGTGGGCCCGAAGGCTGAATAGCCGCTAACCTTTTAATTTTTTCTAATTGTAAACTTTGGTTAGTGTTATATTTTTGTTCCTATTCTTTTCTCCATTTTGCTACTATTATAAATGTCCCGCTATGGATTGAATGAACCTTTTATATAATAAAAATAAAAAAAAATAAAAAAAAAGTTTTTAGTAAAAGAAAATTAATTTGTTTTTTACCATTTTCCCCATTTTCATCCTAAATTGCTTTTCTTGTTAATATTTTATTCTTGTCGACCTTGGTTTATTTTGTGGAGAGTGAGGGAGAAGAGAAGAGAAAGAAAAAAAAAATCTTTGGGTTCTTTATCGTGTTTGTGCATATATATATACATCGGAGGTCGCATTTAGTCCTGATATTGTTTGAAAGTTTTCTTTTTGTTTACTTGGTTTGAATTCTGGGGTCGTACTTAATTTAGGAACACGGGTCCATGGAATTTGTGTCGACATATTATATTGATGTATACATTTAAATGTTTTTTTTTGTATTCCTGATAATTATTTTTTGTATAAGATATATGTACATAGTATATGGTAAATTTTAATTACATATTTCAATCTTAGTTATCTTATTAACATGTTTCAATTTGTTAAAATGGTGGAATAAATATATATATATATATATGTATATATGTATATAATTTTAGGTATATTTTATTATTTGTAGCTAAGTAACTAACCCCGACTTTTATTAAATTGTGGTACTATACTTATTTCTTTTATTTTACGTGGTACACAATAATATGTGTTCCCTCCTTTCTTTTTTTATTGATGGATATTCGTAAATCTTTTTTTTTTTTATACTTCTTATAACACCTTTTATTTGTTATATTTAAAGCTTAAGATAATATAGAAGAAAACGAATAATATTTAGATCTAAATGTTTGGTAGTCTTACAGCTACTCTTATTTATCCTATTTAATTATTTATTAAATTTACACTTAGAGATCTTTTTATTTTTTTTTCATTAATAGTTATTTATTTTTCTTTATATAAAAAAAACTACAATGTATATATTTATAAAAAAAAACGTGAGATATTATTTTCCTCCTCAATTCTTTAGTAGTGTTTTGTTTGGATGGAGATGGATAAAGGAGGAAAAAAAATTGGGAAGCGTGGGGTTACCGTTTCCTTTTGTCATTGTCTGTAAGTTAAACGTTTTCTGTAGTTTTTCTTTGTGGTGCAGGAGTTAATTTGAATTTTGATTCTCTTGGTGCCGTGGTAGGCACCTCTTCTAGTTCGTGTGCAGAAAGTATTTCTTTCGGTTCATGCACTTTTGGTTTGTATTTAATATACATATATACGCAGGCAACAGAGATGATTAAAGCAATAGTCACATATGATATAGTATAGTGGTGAATATGATGATTGCTTACTGGATTGAGCGGAATTAATTCCTGCTCTTTTTGTGAATGGATGGATTCCAGAAGGCTCTCTAGATCCGTGTTTGTTCTAATATTTAAAGTATGTATTTTTATATGCGATCTTATTGGGGAGGAATTCATATTTGATATTATACTGGAAATGTTTATTGTTGGGATAAAAAAAGAATTAAATTTAGAGATTTTGACGCTACGTCCGTGCAAGACGAATTCTTTGCTTCGTACATAGCAATCTGGATAGATATACATTTTTCCTGTTCCTTGCAGAACTTGTAGTGAGTTAATGGAATTTTCGCAAATAATATCTATGTGGATGGAATCTTTTAGGGAGAAAAGCCAAGCGTTCTGTTGCGATAATTGCGTCCAAAAACAATCTTGTTCTAATGTTAAAATTTTACAGTCGGATGTAATCTGCTCGTTTTTTATTAAATTTATCTCGCATTGATTTACCTCAGTATTTGCATTTAAGATTGGGGATGTGATCTGGCAGTAAAAGTGCGTATGATCCAACGTTGCGCAATTGTGGATATCATGTAATGCTAGTTCAATATAGTGCTCACGATAGTAGTCTATTAGTATATATTCATTTGCTGGTTCAATATATATAAACGATCCGTTAAAGAGTGTAGGTAATGGCATTACTTTGAATAATTGGTATGGTTCCTTGAATGGAAGTGGAATTCGGAGCTCGATAATTATTTTATTATTGAAAATATTCGCTGCTATTGTACTCAATTTGTAAATTTGTGATAAAATATTGTCTCTAGAATTTATGGGGAGCATCATTGAATTTGGCAATTCCTGTCTGATGTTCAATAAGAGTTCTTCAATTTGTCTAGGGAAAATGAGTGTAGGATGATATTTTCCATGCCTTGAATCTGTTAAGAGATCTATTAATTCCGACTGGATATTTTGGTATCTGAATGCCATTAACGAAACCAGTGAAATGAGTGATTCAAGTTCTATGGATATTTTGTTATCCAATGTTCTGTTTTCCATTAATGATGTAGCTATCTGTATTGAAATTAACTTTTTATGCATAAGCAAGAAATCCTTCTCAATTGCGGCTTTAGTTTTGTTGAAAACATTTGCGGTTGCTTCGACTATCGCAGTTTGGCTTTTCATAAGTGATAGGAGAGAGTTTTGGTTAAGGGTGAGGTTACGAATCTGTTCATCATACAATTTGGCATCATCCTCGTCCAACGTGCCGAAAAGTGCTTTGGAAATTGAGCCTACTGCATTGAATAGTGCTCTTTGTTTCCTATTTTGGGTCACAAGTAACAGGTTCTTATATTCTATATTTGCTAATATAAGATTAATTTGTAACAACGTACCGTTACAAGTGTGGCTCAAGGCTGAGTGTTTGTCCAGTTTCTGGGAGGTCGCTGTAATTTGTTGGGCTATGAACTGGATGTTGTTGAATTCTGATTTAAAATTCGCCAGGTCGTAATAGGTGACGATTTTCCATTCGTTGGCGTAGAAATTGGCTCTGCCACTTTCCTCGAAGTAAATGCCCGCACTGGCATTTAGGTGGTTTACCTCTATTCCTGAGCCGTGGATGAAAGGGATGAAAATTAAAATGAATGCTATTTGCATCATTTTGAAAACCTGGAAGATGATACTGATTAATCATTTGGAATGTTTTTTTTTTTTTTTTTGGGAAGGATGAAATTACTGGCATTAATCTGTTGAGAGTTTCAAGTCATTATTATGGACTCTTTTATTTTTGTTGTTGACCTTTATGGTGGAATTTTCGGGGGAATTAATCTCCATTACCTCATACGGACCTGACCATAGTGGTGAGAATTTGTTCTCTCGAACTCAGTAGGACTTTATCGCCTACCATAAAAGATTTTTGGACGGAGCTTTTGTCATATTGTAGTTTGGATTTTTCTTTATTGGCCATGGCTATGTCTTTAGCTATTTTGAAGCTAATCTGTAGACGCGCTTTTAACTCGTTTGCATAATTGTCGTAATTATAGCAAACGGTTGGAGAAGATTTCAAATTGTTTGGAATTTCGGCTGGGAATCCGTAAAGGAGTTCGCGGGGAGTATAATTAGTACTCGAATGAGGGGTAGTATTGTATACAAACATGGCATAAGGAATCCATGTATCCCAGTCTTGTGGATCTTTTGCTACATAAGATCGGAGATATTCTGCTAGGGTTCTGTGACTTCTTTCTAATGCACCATTCGTTTGAGGGTGATATGGAGTAGTTTTAAGTCGTTTTATTCTCATCAATTTAGATACCTCGGCGAACATGCCACTTATGAGGTTAGAACCCTGATCTGTGAGGATACTTTCTGGAATACCATGTCGACAAACTATCGTTGTCGTGAAGGCTTCCGCTAATGTCTTAGACTCGGTGTCGACTATGGGAATAGCCTCGGAAAATTTTGAAAGGTCGTCTTGGAATGTAAGGAGATATTTGTTTCCAGAATGAGAAATTGGGAGAGGTCCTACAACATCTAGGTACACTCTTTCGAAAGGTTTGGAGCTAATACTTGAGATTTTCATAGGAATTTTTGGGTTCCTGGATACTTTGTTCACCTGACAAAGTTTACATTTCCTTACGTGCTTTACGATGTCGTCTGACATGCCAGGCCAGTAGAATTGCTTCTTGCTTCTTTTAATAGTACGGGAATTACCTTGATGGCCTCCCGTTGGTAATGAGTGAAAATCTTTTAAAACTTGTTCGATGTCATTAATGTCGGATAAATATTTAATCGAATATTGATGGAGCTTTATGTTTATTTGTTTAGTAGCGAAGACCTTGTTAAAAATGCTTTTAATTATTAGAAGGTTTTGTGCATCTAAAATTGGGAAGGAGATATTTAATTGATTTAACTGATTTGCTTCTGTATATGAGCAGATCTCAGTTAAAATCTTTTCGAGGTCTGATCTATCTCTTTGGGATCGACAAGGTAAATTAGTTTGGATATAATTATTGATGAGTCTTTTTTCTTGAAGAAGGTCAGTTCCTTTCCTAAAGATGAAGATTTATTAGAAAATTTGAGTTTCGAATCCAAAGCTCTTTCAAGTTCTGTATCTAGTATTGGCAAGATGAAAAATTTAGGATTCGCATTCTTTGTTAGTAGAAGGGGGAAATTTGTCTCAGTTATTGTGACTGAAGAATTGTTTGCTTGCGATGGAGTTGAATTTGGAGTAATGCTCGTGTTAGGAGTATTCGGATTCGCCTGAGCTCTGGCTTGGTTCCTTGTTATTACATTTACGCTGGTGGTAGGTTCCGCGAGGTTTGTGCTGTTTTCTGGGATAGCTCTACTAAGAGCGTCTGCATTTGTGTTGAGCTTACCTGATTTATGGACTATCTTGTAGTCATATTCCTCAAGACGTATTCTCCATCTCATCAGTCTTGAGGAGTGATCTTTCAGATTCATGAGCCATACTAATGGTTTATGGTCAGTTATAATTGTAAACTGTCTACCATAAACGTATGGTCTGAATTGCTCAACTGCGAAAACTATTGCCAAGAGCTCTTTCTCTATTGTTGAGTAATGAGTCTCTGCACCATTGAGAACTCGACTCACATAGGCGATTGGATGATCTCCTTGATCGTCAACTTGAGAAAGAACCGCTCCGACGGCGTAGTCACTGGCATCGGAGGTGACAAAAAATTCTTTGTCGAAATCGGGATAGGATAGGATTGGTGCCGAAATTAATTTATTTCTTAATTCGCAAAATGCTTCATCACAAATTGCGTCGAACTTGAAAGGGATATCTTTCTTTAAAAGATTTGTAAGGGGTTTCGCAATCTTTGAGAAGTTAGGTATAAAACGGCGATAATAGCCGACGAAACCAAGGAAGGCTTTAATGTCTTTCTCCTTCTTGGGTCTGGGATAGGACTGAACTGATTTAGTTTTCGCAGGGTCTGGTTTGACTCCACTTTCTGTAATAATGTGCCCTAAATACATAATTTCTTTCCTTAGGAAGTGGCACTTGTCGGGTTGAAGTTTGAGGTTGAAATTGCGGAGACGGCTAAATACTGCTGTGAGTCTGGAATTGTGGTCTTTGAGATTGTATCCATGGACTAGAATATCGTCCATGTATACGAAGCAATGGATGCCTTGAAGGCCAGATAAGACATTATTCATGGCTCGTTGAAAAGTAGCAGGGGCTCCTTTTAAACCAAATGGCATACGATTGTATTCGTAGTGGCCATAGGGTGTGCTAAAGGCAGTTTTCTCCCTGTCCTTCGAGTCCATTTTTATCTGGTGAAATCCACTGGCTAAGTCGAGTGTGGTAAAATATTTCGACTTCCCCAACTGGTCTAATATATCAGTGATATTAGGCAGTGGGTACGCATCGCCAATAGTAATGTCGTTAATACGACGAAAGTCTACCACTACTCGCCACTTTTTGTTTCCATTCTCATCTGGTTTTTTGGGAACCAGGAGAACTGGAGAATTCCAGGGACTATGTGAAGGTCTGATGATGTCTGACTCAAGCATTTCTTGTATTTGCCGGTTTATTTCTGTTCGGCTTGCTTCAGGAAGTCTATAAGGCTTGGTATAAATTAGCGGTTTGTCTTGGAGGGTCTCGATTTTGTGGGTAATCGCATCTGTATAAGATAGGAAATCCCCTTCAATGAAGAAGAGATCGTTGAATTCCCTACAGATATTGCTAATACTCTCAGATTCCTCTGAATTACAGTGATCCAATTTGATAAGGTTTTGTAGTTTATTTATTCTGCCCTTAATTGGATCTCTGTCAGAGTCTGTGGAGATTACCACAAAGTCGTCCATGTCTTGGTAAACTGGGTTCACCTCGTAAGGTGCCAGATCAGCGTCCTCCTCATTTGTGTTGAGGATTAGGACTTTTGCCATACCGTTGACTGGTTCGACTATCGAATTTCCAAGAAATAAACCTGGCCTTATTTCCTTCTTGAAGCAGACCGATTGATTTTGAATAGAAGGAGTTGGAATTTCAATGATGAATTCTGATCGAGCCGGAATTTTAATTTAATTTAATTTATCCGATTCTTTCGGATTTTTAATTGGAAGGAGATATGATTCCGACTTTTGTGGAATTTGGAAGGAGTTATACGATGATTCTGACTCGATAGAATTTGAAGGAGATAAAACTTTATTGAAATTCTTTGACTTCTTTGATTTTATCTTGGAATTCACGTTTTGTGAATCTATTGATGAAGGAGATAGAATTTTACTAGATGCAGCCTTTTGTGCGGCTGTAGATGGAGATATATTTTTACCTTTATGCTTCATTTCTTGTGAAGCATATGCTGGCGATCGATTTTCATTGCTTTTCGAAGCAGTTGATGGAGATAGATTTGTATTAATATCTTTATTGGAGACTGTTATCCCTGTATATAACAGACTCTTTGTTTGAGACCTCTTTTCTGGGTCTTCGCTTTTCAAATAAACGTATGGATAATTGGAATAATATTCTTCGTACGGATAAGATTTATTTGAATCGTTTATTTCTAAAGAAATGTATTTATTTTTATAATTGATACTAGCATTGTATCGAGATAAAAAGTCATGACCAAGTAGGCCATCGTATGAGAGGATGGAGTTATTTCCCACTATTTGAAATGGGTGCTCTAGGATGTAGTTATTTTGCGTAGATTCCAGAGTTAATTTCGCGAAGATAAGTCCTTCTGTAGAAGTTGACTCTGTAAACAAAGTATTTATATTGCAGACAGCATCTCTGTAGCAGATACTGTCTGGTTTCAGTGGATGGAGTTTTATTAAGCTGATCTCTGCTCCTGTATCGATCAAAAAGGTAAGCTTCGGAGCAGAACAGATGTCGACAGGCAAGGAAAGCGTTAGTGAATTTTTATTTATTTGAACGGGGATTTGAATTAATTTCTTGCTGCCTACTTTTCCGACGATATTGTCTCGGGGTTCCTGTGGACTTGTGCTGTAGTTTGTATGTGCGAGGGGTTGCCGAATGAGACCCCCCGCTGCATCCAGTTTCCCTGCCTGGATGCCGATGGACTTTTGCAATTTCTCCTCTTTGGAGATGGTGATATAGCCGAGATATTGGAATTATTATATCTCGGCGGTGAAGTTCGATTTTCTCGGAATACTGGCTGCTGCCAGTTCCTATTTTGAGGCTGTCTGTCAGCCGTGTTTGTTGGTGGAGTATTGTTCACCTTCTGGAAATTGTTTTGATTTCCCTGATTGTTGCCAGAACGATTGTTGTTCGCCGCTCTTGTCCGACATTCTTCGATAGAATGTCCCATCCGATGACATGTAAGCGCTTGTGTCGGAGATGTAAATGTAACCCTATTGAAATCTGCAGGGCTTTGTAATTGCGTGTTTGTTCTTGGAATTGTGTTTAAGTTCTGTGCAGGGTGTTGTATGATTGGGCATTTTGAAGCAGCATGTCCCAGTCTATTGCATTTGAAGCAGCGAAAACTTGAATTTATTGCTTGCGCAAATGGAGTTTGATTTACTTTGTTTTGTGCTTGGGAAACAAGTTGTTTCTGCTCTAAGCGTGATGCCTGCTCCAAGATGTGTGATTTTAATGCAGAAAAGGATTTATCGGAATGCACTTTGGCTAAAGTTTGGAGTTGTTGATTGGATAATCCGTCCTCTATTGCTCTTACGGCCTGGCTCTCATTATCTTTTAATACAGATTTTAGGAGTACTTTATCTGTTGTGTAAGAGTGGGTTGCCTCATTTAATCTTGATAGGCTTGTGCTAAGTCTTTGGAGAAAATCAATTACTCTTTCCCCTATTTTCTGCTTGCAATTATTTAATTGCGATTGTAGGGCGGATCTTGAAATTTTTTCTTCGAATGTTTGTTTTAAAATCGATTTTAGAGTAGGCCAATCTTCGATTTGATTGTACCTGAAGATATCGTAGGCCTCTGCGGATAATTTACTCCTTATTAAGCTAAGGAGGGAGTGTTTTTCGTTCGCCGTCGTTGTCGTCGCATATAAGTCATCACAGCTTGAAAGGAATTTATGAAGATCTTTGGGATTTCCATTAAAGTTAGGAATTAATGACCTCGCGTCAGATAGGAAAAAATTTGACTGGTCTCTGAAAGAGACATTGTGGTGATGCTCTGTGGAATTATTTGTAGTATTTGTTATGTTTTGGAATCTGGAGTCCAACTGTTCTTGTAGCGCAATTACAGTGTCTGAGAATGATGTTTCCATGTTTATGTAAACATCATTCACGAAGTATTCGCTATCTTTGTCGCTTGGGCCAACATTCAAAATTATTTCGTTATGTGTTTCTTCAAAATCGTCCCAATATTTGTGCAACGAGTTTAATTTTTGGTTTAGATATGCCTGGGTTGCAGTTGCAAGTGAATTATTGTCTATAGATTGAATAATATGGGATAATGTTTTTCGTCTATCTTCTTGCAACCGAAATCATACTGTATTTTCTCGGTCTTGGTCTGTATTGTCCTGATTATCTATTGCAGTTGTTTTTTGCGAAGTTTTTGGAAGTGGAATGTAAAACGGGTTATTTTTGCGCTCTGTGTGGATTGATATGGACTTCAACCTATCAGACAGAGTTGCCTTTGTAAGATTGTACCAGTCCTCTGTTTTGTCATAGCATGACTGCTTAAAATAATCATGAGTTTCATCAAAATCTTCATGATCTTGAATCAGGGTTTCGGTTTTTTCGAATGAAGCCCACAGGTCTTCCAATTTTTGGAGTTTTTCAGAAGTAAATTCTGAAGTCCTTTTGCTTTTATTGGCTCTATGATAATCGGCCAGAATTTGTCTAATTTCTGCCGTTTTTGGGACTTGCGACAAACAAAGCTCATTGAAAGATTTGTTTTCTTCTGTCATGATAGGTTCGTAAAGTAAAAGGCGGAGAGTTAAGTGGAAATATAAAGAGAAATTATTGTGGAATAATTTTGGGTTTAGATTTGTTTAAATTTGGGGAACTATAAAAGACGCGGCAAACTTTTATGGACAAAAAAAAAAAAAAAAAAAAAAAAAAAAAACAGCAGACAAGTAGAACGCAAATCAAATAGTTAAATTTCTCAACAGCAATGGTTATGCGTAAATAATTATTTATAAGTGTAAAAGTGTTGTGTGAAAAACACAGTAATAAGAAGGTGGATAATTTGTTTGATTTGTCAATAATAAGAGGGTTAATTTATTTTAATTGGATGTAAAGGGAGAAAGAGAGAAAAAAAAAGGCGTTTTTAATATTTTTTTTTCTTTTATAAATTATAACGAGAAAAGTAATAAAATCTTAATGCAAGTAAAGAAAAAGGAATCGCTCTTTCCAACCAAAATCTTTCTCCTGATCGATAGGTATATGAAGCTCTATCGCAGGGGATCGATATTTGATTTTTTTCGAAGTCCTCTGGCCAGCAAGCTCACGAGGTCTTACCGCAGAGGTCGCTTCTAGGAAGAAGGTATCTTAATTTTTATTTATTGAATTAAATGTTTATGCAAGTTGCTGGAATGAATATTTGTGTATTCACTTGTATATGTGTGCTGTATGCTTTATAGCCTAAACGAATTAATTAATAGAATATTTGAGAGAAAAAGAAAACTTTACATGTTTGTAAGGGTATATGTATAAAACTGAATTTCATATATAAAAAAAAACGGCTTTAACTGTACCTTTAACCCTATCCCGTGTCGTTTGCTTGGTGTTGATTAATGTTGGTTAATGATGAGATATTGTTGTTTTGGGTTGTCAAAAATTGGAAGTGTTGTTCTGTCGTCCTGGTCGACGTCTTCTTCTGGTCGTCCTACCTTCTTTACCAAACGTCTTGTTGAGGCAGGGATGAAGCCTCCTTCGGTTCCACGGTGAGCGCTTGGGCGCTTAAACTTTTATCTCCTCTAAGTACCTCCTGGGTACCCGGGCTAATTCTTTTTTATTTATTTTTATTATTAGTTTCTTTTTAATTTATTTGTTTATTTTTTTACAGTTAAATTACAGTTTTAGGAAACTTTTGTTTTATTTGATTTAATTTTAATTTATAGGCACTGATTTTATATTTTAAATAACCGCTGCCACCAGAAATGTTGGATTGTTGCGGCCGATCTCTCGTGCTTCCTTGAAGAAGAGATCGGAGAGGGAGTTAGGATATTGATTATGGCGATTAATTACACTCGATACTGATTTTAGTGAGAAATAAAATTTACTTTATTGGAACTGTACTAGGTTCTAACACAATTTTTTTTTGAAGTTTTACACAATTAGCTGATTTCAACGCAATTTTTTGGTTTTTGTTTTTTTTTTTACAATTTTAGGGTTTTAACCCAATTTTTTCAATTTTTACACAATTTTTGTTTTTCACAAGTTTTGAATATTTTCACTATTTTTTTTTTATTTCAACACAATAATAATTATTTTTTTTTAATTTGAGGCAAACTTAGTTACCACAATTATTCGTAGACACAAAAATAAAGTAAGAATTTCGCGTGTTATCTCGCCGGCGGGTTGAAAAAGCACTCCCTAAGGTTTGGGCAAATTGCACCCAGGTACCCACGATCGCTTCAAAAAGCTTTTTTTGTTATTTTATTATTTTTACTTTCCCATGACGATGAAAGATCGTATGTGAGAATATGCGATTTGTCTCAAATGCCTTCAATTAGCGCGACCAAAAAATGATATCCGATCACACGGTATGTAGGTAGGTACACCGTGCGAGTGGAGTGCATGTCTGATAACGAAATGCAATTTATGCTAAATTGCATTTTGTTACGACATGCAAATGCATTTTTAAATGCATTTGAAATTTTTTGAAGGCAAATGAGAAATTTAAATTATTTAAATGGAAATTTTAAATTAAATTGATTTTTCGTTTTCAGGGTCATTTCTGCGATACATCAATATATTGCATAGGGCAATATATTGATGTATTCACCTTATGGTTGTGATTCGGGACATTGGGCACCTGAGTCACAACAAATGATGATGTGATTGGGCTTTTGATGGTTCTGTATTCCTACTTTCGCCAATATTTGCGGCTTCCGCCTTTTTTGAGCACGATGCTGTGTTTCCAGGAAAATTTACTTGAGGTAATTGCGACATTTCACTGCTGGCGGACGCATTATCATCTAAACCAAGTAGGTCTTCTGTATTCTGCCTAGCGGTGGTTTCAATAAACCTGGAGTTTTGTGGCGTAGGATATTCTGCGAGCTCATCGATAGCTTGTTATACAGCTTCTGCATGGCTTATTTTGACCTTTTGTACTCTTTCAGAAATTTCCTTCATAAATCGGTTCATATGCGCAAGTTGTTGACTTTGCTGAGACATTTGGTGCGCTAATGCAGTAAGAAGGGCATGACTGGAATCAGCTGTACCTGATTCGTTTATATATTCGCTGTTTGCTCCTTTTCGATCTGGCATTTTGTTATGTGGACTGAAATTTCTTTCGAAATAGATCTTACCCCACACCTGACACCAATGTTACAAGTTTTTGCGTTATCCTCAGTTAATGATTGGCTTCATATAAGTCGAGAGGGAGACTTTTACTTTGGATGGTGATCTGTTGCAACAATGTTGCAGCAGCAACAGCTTAATGAGAGCGCGCACGAAAGTAGGTCTGTGGGTCGTGTATCCAGAGACCGGTCTGAAAGTGATGATAACAGCTGGGCTGTGGTGAGAAATAGGAGCTTTTGCCGAAAGCCGTCTGTGGACCGAATAGACCTTTGCACGATAGTTTCCACTATGAGCATACGCAGCTCTTTGACTTTAATGGGTGAGGTGGATGGAGCTGGTGGAAGCTGAATAATTGGTTAGTGCGAATTGGGTTCTACCACAACCGTGACGTGTCCTGATTATAAGTTTCGTTTGGCGAAAGTTGAGAATAATTACTTCTCGTCATGCGTGCAGTTTCTATTTAATTCCTCTTAGTAGGAAAGGTGATCGATTTTAGTGTAGTTAATTATGTGAGGCTATATTTATGGTGACTCGTTTTGACGCCGTTTGCCAAAGGGAATTCGACGTGGGATAACCACTGACTTATAACAATGGACTGAGCGTATTGCCATTTTCCTATAGGAAAGCATGGCACAAGTTTTATAATTCTCTCTTTCGCCCTGTGGCAGAGTTGGAGCTACCAACACAAAATATTGCATTCGGGAACATTTGCTTATGCCATTTGATGTTTTTATGTTGGCTACAGATGGAATCACTTCAGAAGGAATAAGGTAAAGATAGTGTTTACCATGCTCCGTCTCTCTTGCCCATAAGCAGGATTCAGTTAAGAATAAATTTTGAAAATTAAAGTCGGAATGAGTTTAATTCCTTATAAACGATTAAAATATCACTTGGACACAAGAAAATACATTTTTTTAATTTAATTCGATTTTCGGGTGTAAAATTTCATCTGATTGGTTGAGTTTTACATGTTTTTTATGTAATCGTTTTAAAGGGTGCTCTAACGGTGATATACAGAAACACACTATTTTTTGTGCCACATGAAATAGCAAATCGCTCAGTCCATTGTTATAAGTCAGTGGGGATAACGTACAGCAGACACCAACACAAGGAAATTCTGCTCGGATTTATAAAGATGGCGGATCTAAATCTGATAAGTACCACTTACTACAGCAGACAAAATAAAGAAGAATATTTGCGATATCAGTGCTTGAGAGGGGAAACGAGTTCCTCGAGAGCTTTGGGGCTCCTCGATAAGACAAAGACACCCGACGAACGGCGATGAGTTTATATTCTTTCTATTTATGTCACTACATTGGCACAATTTTAAATGCTGTTAAATCTTCGGTGTCTGCCCACTTCCAAGTAGGCGCAAAAGTCTTTTTGTAGACTCCTACTTTGTGGTGTTCAACTCCAGGATGGTGCCACCGATTTTTCGCTTTCCTCCGGCCTTCCAGTGGAGCCAAATTCTTACGACTCTATTCAGAAGATATTTGGCACTGGCATTCTAAAATAATTAATATTTGTCACACCTTACTCACCACGATCAGCTCTAGAGCAACGAGTTTTTTTTTTTTACAAAGGTAAACGAATAGAAAATAAACAAACTTGATAATTAAAACTCCGCGATTTCAAGTCTTTTTATTTATTTATTCTTTTTTTTTTTTTTTACAGAAATTCTTAACTCTTACAAAAATTGATGTCCGCACTTGCTTTTCTTCTTTTTCGAACAACGGAAGAACCGATCGCCCGTTTTTCTCTTTTTTCGTTTCAGATGTCTCTTTTCAGGGGAAAAATGACTTTCCAGAGGGTCCGATCGTTACGAATCAGGATGTTCTGTATCCGATTTCTAATTCTCGATTATTATCATTTCTGTAACTCCGAACGCTGCACTGAAGAAGTCGACAGGATCACCTTAACTTTCAGGTAAGTTCATTGGTGGTGGTTTCTTCGGGATATTTGTTGTGGTTGTCTTTTATGTTTTTTTTTTTGTATTGTTTTGGCTAATTTCGATTAACCATTTTAGGGATTCTGTCACAGTATATACATAAATATTATGTTAAACCTCAGGAATGATTGTAATGTAATTTTGTGATTGGATTCAAGGTTGCATTTCTTTTATTTAATAATGGATTGAGGTCGTATTAGAACACAATAATTCTATTAGTTTTGTTTTATGGATAATTTATTAGAAAGATAAAAATCAGAAACAGTAAAAAGTATCAACGAATTTTAATTTCTTTTTTTGGACCGGAAAGGTCGAATTAAACGACAATATTTTTATTAGTTTTTTTTATGAATAATTTATTAGAAAGACAAAAATAAAATAAAAACATTAATGAACTATCATCAAATCGTTATTTATTTTTTGGACCGGAAAGGTCGTATTAAAACACAATATTTCTATTAGTTCTGTTTTTATGAATAATTTATTAAAACAAAAAAAAACATTTTTTTAACACATTAACAAAAAAATATTAACCAAATTTTTTTCGTGCACAATAAATTTCGTGAGGTTCCAAAGTTGCACACGTTCTTTTTAATTTTATTCTATGTCCATTATGTCTGTATTAGTGTTATCCAGCATGTTTTGAGAATCGGTTAATCTTGAAGATGGATGGTGCAGGGGAGGGTTGGCGTAGGGTCTATTAGATGTTCCGTGTGCACGCATGAAGAACAATGGGGCTACGTTTTTCTATACAGCCTTGTAGCCTTAGTCAGGGTGGTTGGGAATGTTAGGGTCCAATAACGCAAGATTGAGTTCCTTCAACACCTGCAGCTCATCCCTCTTTCTCTCTCTCCCTTTTTTTTCCAAAGTTCAGGTTCGACATCGATTGGTCTGCATGACTGTTATGTACGTCAGTTTAACGTAAGTGTATCGTTATGTCCGTCTGTCCGTCTGAGTTACTATTATTGACACAGTAAACTAGCATCCGAGGGATGTGGAGGACAAGAACCTGTCCAAGCCGGCTGATCACTAGCGGCGAAAAGCTTTGTCGTCGTCCTCACTAGTCCCGAGAATGAATTTTGCACCAAGAGTTACCAACTGAAGCAGCTGCGTATATCAGTTGTTTAGAGTTGATATGGGTAGTGCTGTCAGAAGTTTCTCTCTATTACATTACTAAAGAGTATCTACTGTCGATCAATCAAAACAATGAATGGGATGAATGGCTAACTTATTTTACATTTTCGCTCAACATTACACCCTGTACAGAAACTGGCATATCACCATATGAACTAATATTTGGAAAAGTAGCCTCACTTCCTGATACTATCATTGCTGACAAACCGACACTAATCTATAACTTAGAAGATTATGCGAACGAAAACTCAGATAATGGATGAAAAGATGAATAAACTAAAAATGTTAAGGTGATAAGGTATTATTAAGAGTAGGTAATAGCAGAAAATACGAACAACCGTATAAAGGACCATATGTAGTAAATATACACAAATAATGTAAATACCCAAATAAGAATAGACATAAAAGACATTCATAACAATAGATTACAGAAATTTTATTATTTATTTATTTATTATTTGTTTTTACACAGTGCTTAAGACTAAGCCTATGCCTAAATACAAACAATGTTGTAGGCCCACGGCTACTAGGGCATCTGGGCAGCGATCTGTTGTTTTGACAGTATTTTTTTTTTTAATACTAATGCTGACTAAGTTTTTCTAAGTAAAATTAGTACATTCATTTCTGTTTTTATTTTTATCCTGGCTCATATATCCTTATTACCTAAGTACAATGGTACTATACATGTCAACCTTACGTTATAAATACTTATTAACTATGAGAAGGGAAATCCAGAAACAGATAATCTTATAACTAAGTGAAGAGGCAGGATATAAGCTAAGTGAGTGACATTAGACGTTATGAGACGTTAGGAAAGGTATTTATATGTTTTGTTTATTTATTTATTTTATATATATATATATATAATGTTATTAATAAAAACTCTTTCTGGTCTTATTTCAGTAACAATTCAATTTTGACAACTTAAGTAATAACTAATGAAGGAGTGTGCAGAGAGCATATGATAAAAGTGGGTCAAAAAGCTACATCTAGATTTGAGAAAACGTGTGTATTCATACACGAGTGCATTGTTTTTTCCCTTTTTTATTTTAATATATATAAATTTGTATACATCATTTGTAGAAACAATTGTTAGTTTTGATCTAAAATATTTCAGAGGGTACTATTTATAAGAGTTGTGTTAGTAGTATTATATCTAAGAATTTCTAAGGTTTATGTCTAAGGAAGAAATGTCTATTATTTAATGTTATTAAGTAGAAAATTCATTTATTTGCTATTTAAAATTTTTTTTTCTTTTTATATTATAAATTTAAAATTTTTATATATATAAAGTCCTTATGTCTGTCGTTAGAGTCTGGTGTCCAAGTTTCCGTCATGTAAGAATGTCCTCAGTGCATAGAGTTGTAGCGAATTGCCCATTCGCTACTTCAACTTCGTTCACATGTTTAATTCCGCATAAGTCATATAGATGTTGTTTTTTTTCACAGCTGTCCATTGTAAAGAGAGTCCATGGTAGGTTTCTTGGTTTCGAAGTTCCACTTCTGAGCTAAACTAAAACGCGCCATAGTTCTTGCCGGTGGATCCCCCAATATTCCTAAATGCTCAATTTCATGCCCTAAAAAGGCAACTTTATTCAACGCATTGGAAAAATTTCCATGACGTCAGGTTCCTCACTCTTCGATCCCAGTGGATGAAGTGAGAAGAATTCAAGTTTGAATTGTCGAAAACAAGAAGACGCTAGCAGTGATTGGTTGCGGGTGTTGGACATGGGAGAGAGAGGAAACTGAAGTTTTTTGAAGATGTTTCTTGGGAAGTAAAGAGCCAGTGAGTGTTGTGTGGAAGAATTGAGTGGGTTTGCGAAAAATTATCTCAAAAATCTAATAGAAGTTATAAATTTTTTCTTTGTGTAAATTGAAATCTACATTATTATTGAGAAGGACTATTGATAAAGTTCCTAAAAATTATCTTAAAAATCTAATAAAAGTTATAAAATTTTATTTGTGTAAATTGAAGTCAACATTATTATTGAAAAGGAATATTGTAAAGTTCCTGAAAAATAAAAAAAAGTACTTAATAAAATTAATAAAAGTATGAAAATACTATTTGGTAAGTTGAAACTGACAATATTATTGTAGGGGACTATTTGTAAAGTTCCTGAAAGTCATTTGGAATATTTAATAACGGTTATAGAATTGTTTTCGAATAATATTACTGCAATAGTCCTTATTGATAAAATAAAAGAAAATTACTTTGAAAAAAAAATAAAAATTTAATAAAAGTTTAAAAATATTATTTGTCACATGTTTATTTGACGAATCCAAGTCAAACATACTGTTACGTGCAATAGAAAGAGACAACTGGTGACATCTACTGGCAATGGAGAGTAAACAACTTCAGGTTTGGAGAATCGGTGAAGGAATCTTCGAGAATGTTCAGGAATAGAATGAATAGAATAGACAAGAAGGTTCTGGAATAGAACACTCCAGAATAATCTGGAGAGTTTCTAGGGTATAAATATAACAGATGTCACCGCCAGAGCAAGAGTCTTGTCTTAGACGTTGCAGTGTTAACAAGTGAAAGTAATAAACGTGCGAAAGTCTTGTAATTAGATTGCGAGAATTGAAAGTACAGTATTAAGCGATAATTAAAGTGTAGTTGATTAATTGAAGGTATACGAATTGTATAAGATTAGAGTGAAATAAAGAACTTGTATATTAAAATATTTAATATTGTGTTTTAAATAACGAACCTAAAGGCCACGCTCGCAACAACTGGTGTCAGAAGTGAAATAAATTCGCGAAATAAACTGGTGGCAATTGACTTAAAAATTCAAAGTGTGATCAGTTCTGTGAAATTGTGTTAAATTTTGATAGTTCTGGAAAATAATTTATATTCAACTATAATTTAATTACTAAAGTAATGGGGCGCAAAGTCGGATTTGAAAGTAGAACTAGGGAGCCGGTCATTACAAACGACAGGTGCAAAGAAAGTGCTAGTCGAGCGACTCAGACAAGCTTTGATAGAGGAAGGAAAGGATCCTGAAACATTTGTTTTTGAAGAGAATTTGGAAGAAATCGAAGCTGAAGAAGAGCCTGCGATGAAAATGGAACAGCTTTTGAGTACTTTAATGAGCAAAATGGAAGCCCGTTTTGATGAACAAAAGAATTCTCTCGAGGAACAAAAGAATTCTCTCGAGGAACACAAGAAATCTATGGAAACCCGTCTGGACGAGCAAAAAGATGCTTTTGAGCAACAAAAGAATGCTTTCGTTGATCAAAAGAATTCTCTGGAGTCCCGTTTAGATGAGCAAAAGAAATCTATGGAAACGCGCTTGGACGAACAAAAGAGTTCTCTGGAGAATTGTCTAGAAACTCGTTTGGAGGATCAGAAAAATTTTCTAAAAAGTTCTTTAGAAGAACAAAATTTGAAAATTGAAGGAATTGAGCACGAATTTCAACAAAAGGTTTCGGAAGTTCAACAAAATGTCACCGAGCAACTTGAAAACGTTAAAGCAGATCTGGAAAGAATAAAGAATCATAAGCTTCCAAACGTAGCAGCTGAAATATCCGGTGCAGGTAGAATGAAACCTCCAATATTTGATGGACAAAATTCGTGGCATATCTTCAAGAGACAATTCGAGGCAGTTTCAGAGGTAAATGGATGGAATGATGAAGACAAAGCTATAGCTCTGGTGTTAGCACTTCGAGGTCCTGCGTCAGAACTCTTACAAACTGTACCGATTGAAAATCAACGTAATTACTCTTCATTAGTACAGACGATAGAATTACGTTACGGAGATGAACACATGCAGCAAGTATATCGCCTACAGTTACGCAACAGGATTCAAAAACATGGCGAATCACTACAACAACTGCAGGCAGATGTAGAAAGATTAGCTCATCTTTCATACTCCAGCGTGAATGCGGATTTTCTCAATGAAGTGGCGACGGAGGCATTTGTGAACGCTATTGCAGATCAAAATTTATAACAAGCCTTAAGGCTATAGCAGGAAAGAAATCAACAGCAGAAGCACTAGCCTATGCATTAGCGTATGAATCCGCCAGACAAGCATCACGGAGTGCAGTACGAGGAAGAGAAATTTCAGTGGAAGAATGTACTTGTAACAGAGTGCAATCATCACAGAGTACGCCTTCACGTAGTGCCCTTCGATGCTGGAATTGTAATAGATCAGGGCAACTTCAAAGAGACTGCAGAAAACGTCGACGATTGGAATCACCTGAAGAAGAAGGGAAAGAAGAATGCCAAAGATGTCGAGCCAGGGAACAAGCTATTCGTGGAGAGACTAGATATCAAGCCGCGACTAGTCGCATCAGCTCTCCTGTTGAGCAGTCGGAAAACTAGTAAAAACCAACTTTGTGGGGCAGAAGTTGGTTGGTGGAATCGACAGCCGTGAAGTCATCATTCAAGTAGGTCAGTTACAGAGAAATAATAGCAGTTTTGTTATATATGGAAATGTAGGTAAAAATGACTGCGCAGTCACTATCGATACTGGAGCTTCAAGATCAATTATTAGAGCAGATCTTGTTAAGAACAAATGGCTTCACAACACCACTAAATATCTACTAAGAACAGCAACTGGAGCAGCAGCACAGGTGTTTGGAGAAATAACTTTAGATGTTCAACTAGGCGAACTACTATTTCCTCACACTTTCCTGGTTTCAGACTTCATGACCACATACAAAATAAATCTGGATATCGGAGAGCGGATTCTCAATTATGGGAACATAGAAATTCCTATGAAGCTAGGAGAGGGAGCAGATCATCCTGCGAAAGTAAGGACGATGGTCTGCGAAAATATTACTCTTTCGCCATGCTCCGAGACACTAGTATGGACAAAGCTTACTGATGACATCGGGACCTGCCGATTCTATCTGGTGGAGCCTAACCCCACAAAAGTTACATCGAGCATCATTGTTGGCAAGACTTTAGTGAAAGCAGAAGGTGCAACATTAATACCAGTCAGAGTGCTTAACACATCCGAAAATGAAGTACAACTAAAAGAAGGTGCTATAATTGGAAATTGTGAACCCGTTTACCAAATCGTCAATTTGGATAATGGTAATAATGTCAAGGAGACAAAAACTATACCAGCTACTCCCCAACAGGTTCAGAAACTTCTTTCGTCCAGTGCCTTAAGTGAACAACAACACAACGATGCCAAAGAAGTGATCGATGAATTTTCGGAATTATTTGCAATGAATGATGATGACTATGGTAAAACAAACTTGTCCAGCATCGGATCGATACAGGAGATTCCAGGCCCATTCGACAGACACCACGAAGATTGCCATTGGCCAAACAACCAGAAGTGTCAGACATGATGAACTCCATGAAGAAACAAGGAATAATAGTGGAATCTAACAGCCCTTGGACATCGCCGGTTGTTCTGGTTAGGAAAAAGGATGGCAGCACCCGATTCTGTGTAGATTACCGCCAACTAAATAACGTGACGAGAAAAGATAGCTATCCATTACCAAGGATTGATGACACGTTGGATACCCTTTCTGGAGCGCAATGGTTTTCCACGCTGGATTTAAAGAGTGGTTACTGGCAAGTGGAAATACATCCCGAGGACCGAGATAAAACCGCTTTCTCAGTTGGCAGTGGCTTGTGGGAATTCAAAGTAATGCCATTTGGGTTATGTAATGCTCCAGTCACATTCGAACGACTAATGGAATGTGTTCTACGTGGTTTAACCTGGAAAACATGTCTTGTCTACTTGGATGACATAATAGTTATCGGAAGGACATTCAAGGAACATAAAAACAACTTACGGGACGTACTTCAAAGACTCAAAGATGCAAAATTGAAGCTCAGTGCTCTATTCAAAAATGAAGTTAAATATTTAGGGCACATAGTTTCATCACAAGGAGTAAGAACCGATCCAGAGAAGATAGAAGCCGTCAAAAATTGACCAGTTCCAAAGGACAAACATCAATTACGGAGGTTTCTTGGTTTAGCTACCTATTACAGGCGATTCGTGAAAAGTTTTGCAGATATGGCAAGAAGCCTACATCAACTTACAGAAAAGGGAAGGCCGTTCATATGGTCGGATAAATGCAATGAAAGTTTTGAAAATTTGAAGCAACAGCTCTGTGAAGCTCCAGTACTTCACTATCCAAAGCTGGGAAAAACATTCATATTAGACACTGATGCCAGCAATGAAGGTATTGGTGCAGTGCTTTCGCAGGAGGAGAATGGTCAAGAAGTTCCAGTAGCTTACTATAGCAAAGCACTTTCAAAGTCCGAGAAAAATTATTGTGCTACAAGAAAAGAGCTACTTGCCATTGTAAGTTCAACAAAACATTTTCATAAATATCTCTACGGGCAGAAATTCATCCTTCGCACCGACCATGCAGCACTCAAATGGCTTCTACAGTTTTTCTACAGTTTAAGAACCCTGAGGGCCAAGTGGCGAGATGGATAGAGCGACTCCAGTCTTATGATTTTGAAATCCAACACCGAAGAGGTCGTATCCATGGAAATGCAGACGCCCTTTCACAACGTCCATGCAAACTTGAATGCAAACATTGCGCCCGGGTGGAAGAAAAAGAAACAACAGCAACTATACAGTTGGTAACCGTGGAACCATCTACAGGTTGGGACAACGAGGGCCTGAGAACAGCAGAACGAGAAGATCCGGACATTTCACCTATTCTCGCTTGGAAAGAAGACATGGAAAGACCAGACTGGAAGGATATTTCGGAACGGAGCGAGAAGCTGAAAAGTTACTGGGCTCAATGGAACTCTCTTCATGTTGAATGTGGTATATTAAAACGCAAATGGGAAGCACCTAACGGCGAATCATTCCGAATGCAGATAGTCGTGCCAGCATCAAACGTCAAAGATGTTCTAGAAGAAATGCACGGTGGAACCTCTGGAGGACATTTGGGAGTGAACAAAACAATTTCCAAAATACGGGAAAGGTTTTATTGGCTACATATGCGAGAAGATGTGGAGGAGTGGTGCCGCAGATGCACTGTCTGTGCTGCTTGCAAAGGGCCGCAACACAGAAGCAGAGGAGAAATGCATAAGTATAATGTCGGAGCCCCCTTTGAAAGGATAGCTGTAGACATCGCTGGACCTTTTCCAGAAACGGATGGCGGTAACCGTTATATATTAGTTGCCATTGACTATTTCAGTAAATGGCCTGAAGCTTATGCAATCCCTAATCAAGAGGCAACCACAGTTGCGGAACAAATAATAACGAATTGGGTCAGTAGGCTTGGTGTGCCTCACGAACTTCATTCGGACCAAGGACGGAACTTCGAATCGCGAACTTTCCAGGAGATGTGTAAAATGTTGGGAATAAGAAAAACCAGATCAACTCCTCTACACCACAATCTGATGGCATGGTAGAGCGCTTCAACAGAACATTGATCGAGCATCTAAAGAAAGTAGTTGACTATCATCAACGCGATTGGGATCAACATATTCCTATATTCTTAATGGCTTATAGATCAGCCATTCATAACACTACCGGACAAACCCCCAGCTAAGGTCATATTTGGAAGAGAGATGCGTTTACCTAGCGACCTCAAATTTGGTACCCCCAGAAGTGAACAAAAGTTACCAGAAGACTACGTATCGGAGCTTAGACAACAATTAGCTGATGTACACGAGGCCACGAGAACGAAATTAGCAGCACATACTGATCGGATGAAGACCCGCTATGACTTACGTGCTAATTCCGCAGGATTTAACGAAGGTGATCTTGTTTGGCTCTACAACCCGAAACGACATAAGGGACGTTCTCCAAAACTACAACAACAGTGGGAGGGACAGTATTCAGTAGTAACTAGAATTAATGACGTGGTATACAGGATTCAGCGTGGCACAAGAGGCAAGCGTAAAATTGTTCATTTGGACCGCTTGTGTCAATACTACGAGCATCAAGACCGTGGACCACCTGTTGTTCGGAACGAACAAATTTAAGAAGGGGGCAGTGTTACGTGCAATAGAAAGAGACAACTGGTGACATCTACTGGCAATGGAGAGTAAACAACTTCAGGTTAGGAGAATCGGTGAAGGATTCTTCGAGAATGTTCAGGAATAGAATGAATAGAATAGACAAGAAGGTTCTGGAATAGAACACTCCAGAATAATCTGGAGAGTTTCGAGGGTATAAATATAACATATGTCACCGCCAGAGCAAGAGTCTTGTCTTAGACGTTGCAGTGTTAACAAGTGAAAGTAATAAACGTGCGAAAGTCTTGTAATTAGATTGCGATAATTGAAAGTACAGTATTAAGCGATAATTAAAGTGTAGTTGATTAATTGAAGGTATACGAATTGTATAAGATTAGAGTGATATAAAGAACTTGTATATTAAAATATTTAATATTGTGTTTTAAATAACGAACCTAAAGGCCACGCTCGCAACAATACGTTCTGGAAGCCTACTTGAAGGAAAATTAAAGGTTTCTTCCTGTTAGGGAATTATTATAAAATTTTGTTTTGTTTTGTTGAAACTCTTTGTCTAAAATAAATGCTGAATTATTTTAGTAAATTATGAGATACTCTTTTAATTTGTCATTTCATTGGACTTAAATAAAAAATGTGGTAGAGATATTCTATAGGGGAGGGAGGAATTGAAGGTGATGCGAGAGGTGATGGTATGGACGTGTAGCTTGGCGCTCATTTAGGGTTATTTGAATCCAAATGCACAGATAGGGCTCAGTAAAATATTAGCTTTGATCCACTAAGCCAGGGTGGTTGGGTATCGGCATTGGGCCTGTTCAGGTCAAAGTTTGGGACTCCACAAACACCAGGAGTTGCCCTCCATCTCTATCTTTCACCGGCATTTGTTCTGTTTTAATGACTCCTCCGACTGGAATGTATATGCATAGTTTGGTGGGGAAAGTTATATACGGCTTTATTTTGTTGTTGTTATCAAATACATTTCATCAATTCTTTGTTTGTCTGTCTATCTGTAGTCCGTTCACCTACCCTCAATATTTAGTCCGTCCGTCCGTCCGTTGTTTTAATGCCACAGCTTACAAGCATCAAAGGTTCGTGGGAGACAAGAACCTCCCCAATCCGATTGTCAGCTAGCGGCAAAAAAAAATGCTGTGTCGTCGCCCACAGAAGACCCCTAGATGATTTTTGTGACGGATGGTGCGCTGGGTACAGTACCTGCTCCTGCTCGGGTCAAGGTGGGCATGAGTGGTGCTGTCAGCGGGCATACCTGTTCGTTACAGAGTATTGTGTCTGTGTCCTCCACCCTATATGTGAGGAGTTCTGTCGGTGTCTTTGTTGTTCCAAGTTCGTTAAGTAGTCTCTGTAGTTCTATGCACTGTTGAAGTATGTAGGCTGCGGTTAAGGTGGTGTTTCGGCAGTAGGGGCAGGTAGGGCACGGTTGTTTGGAGAAAACATGTCCCTTGACCGGTAGAAAGTGGCCAAGTCTAGGTCTCGCGACCGAGATCAATTTCCTCCTTGATGAGTCAAGCATAGTTGGTTTGTCTGACGTTTTGTGATGGGAAGCGAGGAATGTGCTGATGTGCTCCAGGTAATGTTTCTGGATACTTGTTGAAGCCTTCGAGGTTGTGCTCTGACAGCTTTGTATCCGGGTGGAGCAATGTATGCATTGTCGCTGCGCAGTGCGCTTTTGGCCAGCGTGTCCGCTCTTTCATTGCCTTCTATTCCCACGTGAGCCGGACACCATGCCAAGGTGATTTTGTTTGTGTCAAGAGAATTCCTGATGTTTGATGCCAGCGGGTTTTTATTTTTCAGGATTTTTATGGCCTTGAGCGAAGATAGGCTATCCAAGAAGATGGCAAATGTGAACTTTTGTTTGACGGCTCACTTGACAGCCTCTCAGACAGCCGTTAGCTCGGCCGTAAAACATCTGACCACGTCGGCAGTTGGTATGTGCGGGAGAGTTCAACATCCGTGTCCTGGGACCACATGGCTATGCCCAATTCTTCACCGTCTTTTGAGGCGTCAGTATAAATGTTGATGTCCGCGTTTATTCGTCTGTACTTGTCTATGTGTTGTTTAATCTTGCTTTTGTATTCCAGATGTTCGTAGCTCTTTTCGTTTGTAAAAATGTTCCCCGTTGCTACTCTCCAAGGTGGTAGGGAGCCCACAGGATTTTGTGCGTCTGGGGTAAATGGAATGGTTCGGAGGGAATTAGGGATGTTTGCGATGGCGCGTTTTAAGCTAGGGCATGTCCGTCTGGTAGGAGTGGGGTTTGTGGATAAAGTGTCCAAGGTTAGGAGGTGGAGTGGGGATTGGGTGCAAGGATTTGAAGAAACGATTGGAGGTCAGCTCTTCTCTTCTCTGGTAGAAGGTTGGGAGGCCAGACTCAACTAACAGACTGGGAATGGGGGCAGTGCGCAGTGCTCCGAGAGTCAATTTGGCTGTGGCATTTCGAGATGTCTGGCCTTTGCGGACGTTGATCTTGTTGGTATAGCCGTAGATGGTGAGGCCGTAGTCGACTTTGTCTACGACAAGCTGCTTAGCAATTTTTATTGCAGTCTCCAAGGGTGGGCCGGAGTTCCTTCTGCAGAGTAGCTTTAGCAGATTATTTCTTCTTTTGACAGAGTCTGCAACAATTTCCGTTTATTTGGACCAGTTGAGGCTGTGCAAAAAGACCAGCCCCAGGATTTTGAGGCTTTTTTGAAGGGGGATAGAAGCTATATCGCTCTCAAAAGCGTTCCATATGCATTTGCGTCTCCGACAGACGTGTAATGCTTCAAGTTTGCTCTGGGCGATTTTTGCCCCGTTTGTGTCGGCTCAAACTGAGATTGCTTTCAGAGCTCTGTTGAGCACGTGTTTGACAAACGGGACATCACCTGAAGCGTAGCAAATCAGGTTAACAGCGTAAATATGGAAGAAGAGATTTGGGATTTTGTCCAGGCTGTCTGAAAAGGAGTTAATGAAAACATTGAAGAGTTGGACCGAAAGAGGTGATCCTTGTGGTAGGCCGTTTTGAATGCTTCGTTTGGGCAATAGAGGGAGGTTTTCTGACTTTAGACACTTTCTCCTTTAACCTCCTGTAATTTTCTTGTTGCGCATTCTGTCAAGATAACTCTCATGTCTAAAATTTCCAATAAATGTCCAATCATCTCTCCAAGTCTCATTTTGACAGCAGTTATAGGACTATACTTTAAAATTTATGATTTTTATTCAAAATTATAAAAAGTAACTGTCTTTTTGGACTTATGTATATTTTTAAAATCAGAAATAATAATTAAAAATTTATTTTTATTTTTAAAAACAAATGAAAATGATTTTTATTTTAAAAATCAAGAAAGAATCTATACCAATTCTTATGATCCCTTAGATGAAAGCCCGTATGTAATCATGTAATCATCCACCACACCCATATGCCGTACAGTCTTCGGCATAATATCAACCGCCAAAGTATTTTTCTCCCGAAAAACAATTTTATGAATTGAAAAAAAAAAAAACAAAGTTGTGAAATGAAAATCATTTTATGCTTTTTATTTTCGATTTTTAAAATAAAAACCAGTTTTTTGATTTTTAAAATAAAAATCGAATACCGATTTTGATTTTTGATTTTTTAAATAAAAATCAGTTTTCAGAAGTTCATAAACTCGTGTTTCATAGAATTTTGTATTTTAAGTGCATGTACTTTTGCATTTAGTGGTGTTAAATTTTTTTCACAGTGAACTAATAATATCTTTATCTCGGACACCCGAATCATTGCTTGGGAGAGATATTATTTTTTTTATCCATTCAGGTATGTCCGTCTGATGGAGCGCTTCACCCTTCGGGAACCCTGAAAGTAAGTATTTTTAATTTTTAACATATAATACAAGCCTCGTAGAATTCCTTTTTAACGTACTGTCATCCTGCAAGGAGTATTAAGGCGGTCTGAATAATAGTAGGACCTTAAAGAAATAATAGAAGCGTGAGGATTAGAGAATTGCCATGTGGTAAGCCGTTATGTTTATGAATTTTGTGCCAAGGCCTCCACCGTAACCTTAATGTAAGGTTAATTTGAACGCAAATTGGAGACGGGAATTTATAGATTATCTACAAATATGTTTTCAAATAGTAGTCCTTCCGGTAGCAAAATGAGCTGACAGCTCACTCTGTGAGCAGCGTTGACACAGGGCGACACGCTAGCACCTCGGGGATATTGCTGGAGAGTTGTGGGGTGGGTATACCAAATACCTGCCGTTGTCACAGTCCATATACAAAACACCCAAGCACGCCATTCGGTCCTAAAAGGACCCTTACACCACTTACCTTTATTTCCATTGAAGTCTCTTCAAGCCGTGCCTCCGTTAATTCAAGAGGATTTCAGGAGGGTGAGGGTGATATGAGAAGAAAGATACTTCTTTACTTATATATATATATACATACCAACGTTTCATCTAAAATTTACGAGCATCTAAGCCATTCAAAAAAGTCTAACAATAGTCCTAGACGTACTAAGTTGCTATATCCCTAAATGTTCCTTAGAATCCACTTGGGAGACTATATTACCTTTTAGGAACACTCCATTTTCCTATAGACAGAAAGGGAAAATAAAACCTTAAACAGAGATCTAAAATCTCTATACAAAACTTTCAACTTTTCGTAAAAACTGCAAAAACTAATATACATATTATTATTCATAAACGCTAATTTAATCGCGCAGAAGAGTATTCATATCAGTTTGGCGTTCGAGTTCCATGTACCCCAGGGAAGTTTTAAGATACAACTGTTGTTACTTCGTCAGCAACCAATCAAACTAAGCACATAAGGTGATTAGTTATCGCAACATACATGATTTTGCCCTTTTTGTTTCTTTGTTATAAGAGGTGACAGACGCTATGTATAGTATAAATTTATTCGGCAGCATGTACTACTAGTTATCTTACCTGTGCGGTATATCCTTTATATTTCTAAAAGGAAATTAATTGTTCGAGAGTATGTCGGCTATCCGGAACTGTATTTAGCAAAATGCAAATTCATCATCTCTACGGTTTTAAGGCACTTAAACAAATCTGCACATCTTTCATTCACAAGCTATTATTTCAGTGTCTAATTTAATATAAAAGCTATGTCAATGCCTTTCAAGGAGAATCTATTCCTGCATGACCTTAGTATGTACATTACCCATTGAGGTAATAGATCAATATGTAAATTTCTAAAGTATTTATCAAGCAAAATCAGTTAATATATAAAGATAGTACTCACGTGGCCTGGTGAAGCGCTCCACCCAACGCAGTGTAGCCTTGCAAATCAATTTTATATTAGAATTTTCTGTTATTACCCCAATGATTTCAATATCTCATGCAGTCAAGGTACTCTATTGTACTCAGGAATCGTGATTTACATAATTTGTCTTGCTTTCTAATGTTTTTTCTTTTTTAATTTTGTTTCTTCATCAACACCAAACTGATAGGGAATAGTCTGCTGTGCGTGTTACACGTTACAATACTGAAAGAAAAATCCTACGGATAATTGCACAGTCTGCATTAAGAAAAAAGCTTACAATACCTGTGCTGTCGACTGTAATGGTGAACGGTTCTTTGGAAATGCCAGTGCCTTTACCTCTGCTCCAGCTCATAAGGTCGGAGCCGATGGGTAGATTCCGTCAGCCGGTTTGTTGCGCTGGATCTAGTTCGAGCGCCTAATTGTTAAAGATAATTGTGGGGGAGCACCTAAACAGGGCCCCTTGAACTCCTACTGTACATCTAATAGATCTAATGTTTGCTTCGCATTGTCTGGTCATGTAATTTATTCCTCCCTTTAGGTTGCTTCAGAGTACGATGATCGAAAAGACCAACGATATCCGGGCAAATTTTCTCATGAACTAAATTCCAGTTTGTGGTAGATGAGCCTTGCGTTATACTATTGGGCACAGATGTTACTCGATTTTAAGAACTCGGGGATAAATAACGTCTGTTGCCTGATGTGATTCATACAGCACGCTGCAACCATAACAATTGTCCATACTTTAAAACCATCGAGCGACGGGGGTGTATATAAAGTCTAAAGAATAAATTATATTTCTAGAGCTATTTTTCTTTCTCCTATCATTATCCCTTAGCTCTTTTCCGCTCCTCCACATTTTACAAGTAATGATAGTAGGGGCATCGTATCAATGTGACGGCGATGCCAAGGGTGGCCAGGGCAAGGCACTCAGAAGATCAGAACATCTGATTCTCCATCAAGTTAAATTCAAGGGTAAGTGATGTATAGTCCCTTCAGGACTGGTGTGTATTTGCTTTTATTAGTAGTTTTTTCTTCCGATTTTCTTAGGCACGATTTTTTTTGTGGACTGAGCTATCAGCGTCGACTGATAGTTAGAACTTCACGCCCTCCACCTCTCACTCACACATCACCATAATAAGCTTTCACGAGCATAAGCAATGCATTACGACTGGTATACAAGCAATTTTTGATTCATTTTATATTAATAAAAGAATGGTAATCACTTCTGGATACTGATGAAATTTTTACTTTTACAAAAACTTTTTCAGGCAGAATGATTCAGGCTTCAATTAGTTTTGATTTGTTTTACCCTGAATATTGCTGATACGGAAAAGACAGCAATATAAGATTGGTGGACTTAGGCATTTGTGATACCGAGCGGTCCATTCATTATCAGTGCACATTCAGTTGCCAATATATAGTAGGTATACGTAGCTATGCGATAATGCCTAAAATTTTCCAAATTGCTGCCAGAAAATCTGAAAAAGTTAAAACTTCCTCGCAAATGAAATCCATAAAGTGATTTTTTTCCATATAATCACACTATTATTAAAAATCTTAGTTAATATGAACTTAAATGTATTTCTCTAACATTAAAATCTTCCTTTAAATACAATTCTCTTTCACTTTATGAACATTTACAAAATGTTTATTTTGAAAATTATGAATTATTTATTTCTTGTGCAGCTGGTACCGTTATATAGGCACTTTTACTATAGTGACCTGTTTCAGCTTCAAATAGAATTTGTTGAATTTTAAATTTTGCAAGAGATCGCGAATAAGAATCTGGAATTGCACGTAATTGAGCTGCTACGCTTCTACAAAAAATCATAAATTCGTCATCATCTGGGGATCTACAACAATTTATTTGTTGTTGTTGTTGCTGTTTCTGTTGGCACAGTGATGGTGCATTTTCAGCAATGTCCATTTTATATGCATTTGTTGTGGCCGATTCCACCGTAATATCATCCTCAAATCGATTATAAATGATTTCCTGTTCGCTTTCTTCATTCCGATCATTTTTTGTGTTGACGAATTCTTCAGTTGGTTCTGGCTTATCTGGTTGCGACAGATGAGGGATGGTTATGAACATGTCTTTGGTTATATCATGTTTTGCAACCTCCTGTTTATATTCCTGAAAAACAAGCGTTCTGTAAATTTCTTAAAAAGCTGAGATCGAAAAAAAAAATAAAGAAGTCTTTAAGAAAAGAGAAAAAAAAAAACTTTCAATATATTTGAAATTCGTGTTCTACACATTTTATAGTTTGTTCAAGCGGCCGCCCTGCTTCCATGAAACTTGCTAAATATTTATTTATAAGTATTTTTTTTTCTTCCTTTTTATAATGTTAATTTGTAAAGAAATGTATTTTACTTATCTAACGTTAGTAGGATGGACGTTGGGGCCCTTGAGATGTGCTTCCCTGGATTTGGTTCTGCGGTAAGAAATGAGATGCAGAAACGTATCTCCCGAATTGCACACCGTTGAAGGTAGACGTAATTGGTGGGCAAAGCAATTGAAAAAGGAGGCTAACATTGACCAAACAAATTCACAGGTGAAGTAGTACTTAGACCCATATACAGACCTGGAACAATGCAATAATCTCATAGAGGAATTTGAGGTAGATGTTTCTGAAAATAGCGAAAGTTATGCAGAAGCATTAATGATTCGACTAGGGTTTTTAAAAATAAGACTCAATAGAATTGAAATGAGTGCCGAGGGGCATATAGATTTAAAAAACTCTCTTGTTGATAAAGCAAAAACCCTTTTAGAACAGATAGAATTAGCTCAGTACAAAAGATGGAAAGCTAATTTAATCAGTTAAGCCCCAAAGTCAAACAACAATATCAGCCTTGAGCAACGCCTTAATCAACTACATCTCGGATTTGATGATGATCCTCTGAACAAACTGCCAACGGCCAACTCATAGCAAAGTTAAACCGAGCGATGATAATAGACTTAACTGGGAAACACCATTACCACAACCCCAAGCGGATAAACCTTCAGTCCCTATGAAAACTCCAGCTATGTATAAATGGGGTCTTAAATATTCAGGCCTCCGAATTTTTACAGCGTGTCGCTGATTATTCGCGTTCTAGGCAAGTCACAGAATGAAATTCTACTGGGAATGACTGACCTACTTGAGTGTTCTGCCCTTAGATGGTACCGTAGGAAGTGTGCCGATTTAATCAATTACGAACAATTTGTAGAAAACTTCTTGAATAAATTCGAACCTTCTTCCCAAACCGATCTTCTCCTGGATTACCTAAGATCTAGAAAACAGTTACAATCAGAAAGCATTGTTCAATATATCTCATATATGGAAGATCAATTCCTTCGTCTGCAACATATCCCTTTTGAGCGAGCAAGAATAAAATTATTCGAAAAAATTTACTACCGCAGTATATAAGAGGGATAGCCTTACTCGAATTCGACACAATTGACCTTCGGAAGAAGCCTGTAGAAAAATAGAACTAAGTGAGTCACAAGCCAAACACAATAGTGCCCTAAAACCCTTTCGAGGAAATTACGTTTCTAAACCATACACCTACAACAATCGATTCGCCTGAGGCCTACCAATTCAGTCCCTAATACTGTTAGAAACATTTCAGAGCAAAACCTAAAAGTGAACCCAAACAATAAATGGCACAATAACAATGCTACTCAAAATTCAGGGAAGCTAGGATTTACTGGTTACAATGATCGATACAATTCTTACCAATCCACTCGACCCATCACAAATAATACACGGAGTAATTTTCGCACACAAACTAGATTGGGACAACAACAGAGAAATACATCGTTTAATAACAATTCCAAACTTCTGAGCCCCGCTAACCAAGTGGAAGTAAGCTGGATTTGTAATCAAGAAAGCAATACTATCGGCAAAAGCACAAACCCTGTTTATTACAACAGAGAACAATTTTCCCCCTACAATAATTCTCTTACGTTGGATCACCGCGAAGATCCTAAGGGCGGACTTACCGATAAATCTTATTTAAGAAACTCAAAAAACAGCTTGGAAGCTACGCAACCGTGGATCAGTGTAGTTTCCGACGAAACAGATGCACATCCGTTAACCGATATTTGCTAAGACCAATAATTTTAAAGGAAATGGGAGATAACAGACCATACATACCTGCCTAAATTCTCGGACTGCCTATTACCGGTCTTTTAGATATTGAAGCAAGCGGTTCCATTGCAGGCGAACAGGAATTCAAACCTTACATTCTTTAGGATTAAAACTACATAAATCAAAAATATGTTCTGAAGTTAAAGCAGCCACTCACGTCACAGCATAAAAGGTATTTTTTATGTTCCAATAAAATATCAGGATCAATTCGGAGTTATCCCAGTGTTGGCAGTAGAGAGTCTAAATCAAGGATTTATATGGGGAGTTGATCTTAGGAATACCTTCAAAGAAAGTCCCAACAATGGACTTGTTGTTCAACTTCAATAGAGAGCTCATCGGGCTAAATTAAGGGAATGCATACTCTTAACGAGGAGCAAAAATACATTCTTAACAAATGTTTAGAAAATTATAAAACGTTTAGTCAACAATATTAGGGAGAAGCTCTTTCATAAAGTATGACATCGATACGGGAGATGCAGCACCAATAGTCCAAAGAGGTTATGAAGTTTCACCAGCTGTTCAAGCTAGATTCGGAAAATTAAGAAGAATGAAACAGTTAGGAGTCATCGAACCCTCTGTAAGCCCGTGGTGCTCTCCTGCAATACTGGTTAAGAAATCTAACGGAAAAGATCGGTTATGTACAGATAGCCGAAACTTGAATAGCGTAACTAAACGATGCGCATACCATCTTCCTCGAATTACATAAATCCTTAATAGGCTAAATGAAGCCAAATACCTTTCATCTATTGATTTGAAGGATGCCTTTTGGCAAGTTCCCTTAACAGAGAGATCCAAGGAGAAAACATCATTCTCCTTCCCTGGTCATGGGTTATAGCAATTTGTTGTTATGCCGTTTGGACTCACAAATAGTCCGGTGACTCAACAACGACTCATGGATAAACTTTTCGGCCCAACAGAACAGAATATAGTCACGTACTTAGATGACCTGATTATAGCCACGAATACTTTTGAAGAGCATATTGCAATGCTTGACCGAGTAGCGAATCGTTTATGGGAAGCTAATCTCACAATAAATGTGGAAAAATGTCAGTTTTCAGTTTAAAATATCTAGGGTTCATGGTGGATGAAAAAGGGCTACGAACTGATCCTGAAAAAGTTCAGGCAATGCTGGATTTCCCCCGCCTGAAGAATTCCACTGAGCTTAGACGTTTTATAGGATTCGCATCATGGTACAGACGTTTTGTTCCCCAATTCGCACATGTTGTGGTACCACTACATGACCTTACAAAGGGTGGACGGAAACGTCAGCCACTTATATGGAATGAGCGATCCGAACAATCTTTCCTAGATCTAAAACAGCACTCATAAAAACACCAGTCCTTACTACTCCAGACTTCTCAAACCCCTTTTTATATTCAATGCGATGCATCAAACCATGCAGTTGGAGGGGTACTCTTTCAGAAAGACAATAATGATTCGGAACACCCTATAGCATATGTGAGTAGGAAATTGCGTGGTGCAGAACTAAACTATTCGGTTACCGAAAAAGAATGCCTAAGTATTATCTTCGCTATCGAAAAGTTAAGAGGATATCTTGAAGGATACAAGTTTTTTATCCTTACCGACCATTCACCTCTCATATGGCTTTTTCGTCAACAAAACGTATCTGGTCGGCTGGCTCGTTGGATTTTGCGGTTGCAACAATTTAACTTTGAAATCAAACACGTGAAGGGGAAAAATAATGTTGTGCTGGACGCACTATCTCGCGTGACCGAAATTAGCCTAATACCATGTATCCCAAAAGACACTGACGAATGGTATCTAAAAATGTGCGAAAGAGTGAAAAATTGTCCCACACGTATGAAAAACTGGAAGTTAGAGGGACTAGCACTATACATTAAGCCAAACCAAGAATCAATCAGGATCTATGAAAATAGATGGAAGAGAGTAGTTCCTGAATCCCGTCGCAATGAGGTTCTTAAAGAATGTCACAATTCACAATGGGGGCGCATTTGGGCGTCTTTAAGACACATAAGAAAGTTCTCGAACGGTATTTTTGGCCAGGCATGGCAAAAGACATCACTAACTACATTAAAAATTGCGAAATTTGTCTGAAATCCAAACCGACTACAAAACCCCCATTTGGTCTATTAGGAAAATTTAAAGAAGTCTCCAGACCATGGCAAATGATAGTTGTAGATCTGATTGGGCCTTTCCCAAGGTCTACCAAAGGCAATACATTCTTGCTGGTAGTATGTGATTGGTTCACAAAAATGCCATCATTGTTCCCAATACGCAAAGCGACGGCGAGAAAGGTGTCCGAAATTGTTGAGGACAGAATATTTCTCGTACCCGAAATTGTAATAACAGATAATGGCCGTCTATTTGATTCCCATGAATTTTGCAGACTACTAGCCAACTATGAAATTACAAAATTTTGGCTAAATTGCAAATACCACCCTCGCAATAACTTTTCTGAACGGTGGAACAAGGTCGTAGGTAGCGCGGTAAGATCTTATATATCAGACAACCACAAACTTTGGGATCAGGAAATTAAATATATAAATGTGGCATTAAGAACGGCGGTCAATGTGATTACGGAATACTCACCATTTTACCTAAATTTCGGTAGAAATTTCGTAGGGTATATGTGCGAAGCGCACAACCCAAAATTAATCTAGTCAAAAATAGTTTGCGAAGCGCACACCTATTGTTAAGGGATTACGCATTGTTCTAGCACATATCTTTACCTGCCCTAAGTAATATACCCCCGTAGGGTATATTTGCCAAGCCCAAAGAAATTCACACCCAGGCAGACATACACACACACATGCAGGCAGGCACACACACACACACACAGAGGCAGGCTGGCAGGGGCACACACACGCGCGCTCCGCTTCGCTCCGCGCGCGTGTGTGTGCCCCTGCCAGCCTGCCTCTGTGTGTGTGTGTGTGCCTGCCTGCCTGTGTGTATCTTTGCGCTTGGCGTAGAGCGTATTCCTCCTATTGATATTAGTGGTTTAAAAACTTAACTTAACTTACATAGAACAGGCAAAATTCATAGATCAGGTAAAGATACGTGCTATAACAATGCGTTGACCTTAACCATAGCCGCGCGTTTCCAAAACAATGCGTAATCCCTTAACAATAGGTGTGCGCTTCGCAAACTCCTGCTTGTGCGCTAGGAGAAGTGTTTTTTTATGGCTTGTGCGCTTCGCAAATACACCCATTTCGTATACTCAGCAAGTGACCATACCCTCTATAACCAACCAAGTCCTGAACAGCAACCCGTATCAGACAGAACCAAACTTTTTTCAAAACTGGAGCCTATATACACAGACATTACAAAACGTCTGATACAAGCTCACGAGAAAAACATTAAATATTTCAACAAAGGAAAGGTAAATTATAAATTTGAAGTCGGAGATACTGTTTAAAAAAGAAACTATATCCTGTCGGATGCCACCCAGAACTTCGCAGCTAAATTAGCGCCGAAATTTATAAAATGTACCGTATTAGAAAAAAAATCTAACTTAGTTTATCGTTTAGGTGATGAAAATGGAAAGGATGTTGGATGGTGGCATATCAAGGATTTAAAAAATATATAGAAATCTAACTAGATCTAATAAATTTAATAATAGTAGGAGATTAGCAGCATCAATATTATATCCATTATCTTAATTTATAAAAAAAAAAAAATAATTGCAAAACCTACATACCTATAAACGCAAACCTTAAATAAATAGTTAATCGTTAGCTCTCTTTTACTATGAATATATATATATTTTTTTCCTCCTCATCAAGAGTTGGATGATGGCTCTGACCCTATAATTGATGCTCATTCTGCAAAACCCTTTTAACTTGGCTCATAAGACACTTACTTATCACAAGTTAATAATAATAAAAAACAAAAAAAAAACAAAAAGGGGCTAAACCAATATTTTTATACAAATATACAAAGCAATTCTTGCTAACTGAAATGACTCCTGAGAAACGCATTGCGGATGCCCAACACAGAATTTTAATACGGTGGAATAGAAAATACTGTTGATATTTAGTGTTCAGAAAAAATGTCATCGGACATTTTTTCTTACCCAAAAAAGGGGGGAATGTAAGGCTGGATATTAAGAGCCAAACTACCTTTATAAGTTTCTTGAAATTGTTCACACACGCGTATTCGAAGGCAATATATTTGAAATTTGTACTCTCCCTCCATCTTAACAAATAAATAATTAGTCTACTAGAATAGGATAAGCGAATAATAATTCTAATAATAATTGGAAACATAAAAAGAAGAATTTAATTAACTAAATATTAAAAATAAATAAATAAATATCCAAAATGAATAAATAATAAAAATTAATGAACATTTAATAAAAAAGAAAGCAAGGAAATAATTAAAAGGATCCAATAGCCGAACGTACCCATAGGCTCCAAGTCTGCATTATCAACAAGATAATGGATTACCGAAGGGGGTCGGCAGACATTTGTTCTTTTTCGCGGAGGTCGGGAGCCATTGAGAGGAAAGAAAAAAAAAGAGTGTTTTTCACGTAAAGCCATAAAAAGGCATTTTAAGTAACTATTTAAAAATTAAAGAAAGAAAATCGAAGTCAAAGTAATAGAGAAAAACAAATTATAAAATCAAGAGGAGGAACCGATTGAACAAGCAGTTCGGAGCACCATCCACGTGGGATCGGTTAACGCAGAACAAAATCCAGGGAAGCACATCTCAAGGGCCCCAACGTCCATCTTACTAACGTTAGATAAGTAAAATACATTTATTTACAAATTAACCTTATAAAAAAAAACAAAAACAAAATGAATTGCAAAACCTACATACCTATAAACGCAAACCTTAAACAAATAGTTAATAGTTAGCTTTCTTTTACTATGAATGAATATAAAGGGTTTTCCAAGAAGAGGTGTTATTTTAATTAGCCCGCTATTTCGGTAGATGTCACTTTTGGAGCTGTCATTTTTTGACATTTGACAAGTAGAAACTACGCCATTAATAAAAATGGAACGATACACAATTCAACAACGCACTGAAATTATTAAAATTCACTATAAAAATGGTGAAAGTGTGGCAGAGACGGTTCGTAAAATTCGAACATTTTTGGGTCGTCGTGAAGCACCTTGTCGGACCGCAATACAGAAATTGGTAGAAAAATTCGAGCTGTCGGGACAAGTTAGTGATGCGAAGAATAAAACCCGTGCACGTCGCTCAAGAACAGCCGAGAATATTGCTGCTGTAGCCGAAAGTGTTGAAGAAAACCCAGGTTTATCCATTCCTCGTCGTTCTTTGGAATTAGGCATTCCACAAACGTCATTACACCGTATTTTGCATAAAGATTTGGGTCTTAACGTCGAGTCTTTGCTGATTGGGTCCTTGAAATGCATGAAAATGATCCGGAATTCCATCGAAAACTCATCTTGAGTGATGAGGCCCATTTCCACCTCGATGGCTTCGTCAACAAGTAAAATTGTCGCATCTGGGGCTCGGAAAACCCAAGAGTTATTGTTGAAAAGCCTCTCTATCCTCAACGTGTGACTGATTGGTGCGGTTTATGGTCCCGCGGGGTCATTGGACCTTACTTGTTCGAAAATGAGGCTGGAGCAATAGTTACGGTGAATGCATTGCGCTATCGACAGATGATTAATGATTTTTTATGGCCGGAATTGGATGATATTGATCTGGACAACGTCTACTTTCAACAAGATGGCGCTACGCGCCATACAAGCAACGAAACCATTGATCTTTTACGGGAAAAGTTTCCGGACCGTGTTATCTCTCGAAGAGGTGATCACAATTGGCCACCGAGATCTTGTGACTTAACACCTTGCGACTTCTTCCTTTGGGGCCACGTGAAAGAGAAGGTCTACGCCAACAGCCCAGCGTCGATTCAAGACCTCAAAGATGGAATTCGTGAGGCTATCGAGGACATAGGGCAGCCACTTTGCGTTTTGGTTATGCAAAATTTCATGAAAAAGATATGATGGGGCTGATGTTATTTTCCATTATTGACGGCATACCTTCCTCTATATAATGAAATAAAGATCCGATCATTTATTTAAAAAAATGGCATTTCGCTTTGAATATCAAAATAACACCTCTTATTGGAAAACCCGTTATATACTATGAATATATATTGCGAATACGCGGCATTTTAGTGGCTCAGAAGGTAAGGGTGTGTGAACAATTTTAGGTAACTTATAAAGGTAGTTTGGTTTAATATCCAGCCTTACAGCTCGTCAAAACGGGTTTCCATAGATTTCTTCTGCTTATTTAAACGGAATTCCAGAGAATTCTTTTGTTCAACGAAAGCATTCTTTTGTTCGTCCATAGATTTCCTCTGCTCATCTAAACGGGATTCCAGAGAATTCTTTTGTTCATCAAAACGGGCTTCTATTTTGCTCATTAAAGTACTCAAAAGCTGTTCCATTTTTATCGCAGGCTCTTCTTCAGCTTCGGTTTCTTTCAAGCTCTCTTCGAAAACAAACGTCTCAGGATTCTTTCTTTCTCTTGTAGAAGGCGCTCGACTAGAACTTTCTTTGCACCTGTCGTTTGTAATGACTGGTTCCCTAACTCCACTTTCAAATCCTGTATTCTGCATTCTCCTCCACTTTGCGCCCCATTACTTTAGTAATTCACTTACAGTTGAATATAAGTTATTTTTCAGTAAAAATTTAAAACAATTTCACAAAATTTTCACACTTTGAATTTTTAAAGTCAATTGCCATCACTTTAATTCGTGAATTTATTTCAGTTCTGACACTAGTTGTTGCAACTGTGGCCTTTGGTTCGTTATTTAAAACACAATATTAAATATTTAATATACAAGTCTTAATTTCACTCTAATCATATAAAATTCACAACCTTTAATTAATCAACTCAACTTTAATTATCGCTAATACTGTACTTTCAATTATCACAATCGCTTCTGTTATATTTATACCCTAGAAGATCTCCAGTTTCTTATTGGGTGTTCTATTCCAGAATCGATTTGACTATTCTATTCCTGAAACTTCCCGAAGATTCCATCATCGATTCTCCGAACCTGAAGTTGCTTACTCTCCATTTCCAATATATGTCACCAGTTGTCTCTTTCTGTTGCACGTAACACTGCCCCCTTCTTAAAATTGTTCGTCCCGAACAATAGGTAGTCCACGGTCTTGATGCTCGTAGTATTGACACAAGCGGTCCAAATGAACAATTTTACGCTTGCCTCTTGTGCCACGCTGAATCCTGTATACCACATCATTAATTCTAGTTACTACTGAATACGGTCCTTCCCAGTATTGCTGTAGTTTTGGAGAACGTCCCTTATGTCATTTCGGGTTGTACAACCAAACAAAATCACCTTCGTTACATCTTGAGGAATTAGCACGTAAGTCATAGCGGGTCTTCATCCGATCAGTATTTGCTGCTAATTTCGATTTCGTGGTCTCGTGCACATCAGCTAATTGTTGTTTGAGCTCCGATACGTAGTCTTCTGGTAACTTTTGTTTACCTTTGGGGGTACCAAATTTGAGGTCGTTAGGTAAACGCATCTCCCTTCCGAATATGACCTTAGCTGAGGTTTGTCAGCTAGTGTTATGAATGGCTCTACAAGCCATTAGGAATATAGGAATATGTCGATCCCAATCGCGTTGATGATAGTCAACTACTTTCTTTAGATGCTCGATCAATGTTCTGTTGAAGCGCTCTACCATTCCATCAGATTGTGGGTGTAGAGGAATTGTTCTGGTTTTTCTTATTCCCAACATTCAACACATCTCCTGGAAAGTCCGCGACTCGAAGTTCCGTTCTTGGTCCGAATGAAGTTCGTGAGGCACACCAAACCTACTGACCCAATTCGTTATTATTTGTTCCTCAACTGCGGTTGCCTCTTGATTAAGGATTACATAAGCTTGAGGCCATTTACTGAAATAGTCAATGGCAAATAATATATAACGGTTACCGCCATCCGTTTCTGGAAAAGGTCCAGCGATGTCTACAGCTATCCTTTCAAATAGGGCTCTGACATTACACTTATACATTTCCTTTCTGCTGCTATGTGGCGGCCCTTTGTAAGAAACACACACAGTGCATCCGCGACACCACTTCTCCACATCCTCCTGCATATGTAGCCAATAAAACTTTTCTCGTGTTTTATAAATTGTTTTATTCACTCCCAAATGTTCTCGAGATGTTCCACGATGCATTTTATCTAGAACATCGTTGATTTTTGATGCCGCACGACTATTTGCATTCGGAATGATTTACGTTGTGCAAAGGCTTCTGCATTTCCATGGATAAGTCCTATCCTGTGTGGGATCTCAAAGCCATAGGGTTGGAGTCTAGTCTCTCTAAGAATAGCTTGTTCCCTAGCTCGCCAACTTGGACATTCTTCTTTCCTTTTCCTTTCTGTTGATTTCCTTCGACGGCGTTTCCTGCAGTCGATTTGAAGGTGTCCCAATTTATTACAATCCCAGCATCGAAGAACACTATGTGAAGGGCTGTTCAGTAATAACTGCAACCTGTTGCAAGTCTGCTGCTCGGCTCGATATCTTTGTAATTCCACTCTCTTCTCTTCGTCTAAAGATTCCACTCGTCGGCGTTTTCTGCAGTATCTTTGTAGGTGCCCTTATCTATGACAATTCCAGCATCGAAGGACACCACGTGAAGGCGGGGGCTGTGTGATGATTGCTCTTTGTTGCAAGTATATTCTTCCACTGAAATTTCTCTCAATCGTACTGCACTCTATAAAGCTTGTCTGGCGGACTCATACGCTAATGCATAGGCTAGTGCTTCTGCTGTTGATTACTTTCCTGCTAGCCTTAACGCTTGTTGTAAATTTTGATCTGCTATAGCGTTCACATATGCTTCCGTCGACACATTGAGAAAATCCGCATTCACGTTGGAGTATGAAAGATGCACTAATCTTTCCACATCTGCTTGCAATTGTTGTAGTGATTCGCCATGCTTGTTGAATGTGTTCATCTCCGTAACGTAACTCTATCGCCTGTACTAATGAAGTGTAATAACGTTGCTTTTCAATCGGTACAGTTTGTAAGAGTTCTGACGCAGGACCTCGAAGTGCTAACAATAGAGCTATAGCTTTGTCTTATCATTCCATTCATTTACCTCTAAAGCTGCCCCGAATTGTCTCTTGAAGATATGCCACGAATTTTGTCCATCAAATAATGGAGGTTTCATTCTACCTGCACCGGATATTTCAGTTGCTATGTTTAGAGACTGACGATGCTTTATTCTTTCCAGATCTGCTTTAAAACTGTCAAGCTGCTCGGTGACTTTTTGTTGAGCTTCCGCCACTTCCTGCTCGATTCCTTCAATTTTCAAATTTTGTTCGTCGAACGAGTTTTTCAGGAAAGTCTTCTGTTCCTCCAAACGAGTTTCTAGACAATTCTCCAGAGAGATCTTTTGTTCGTCCAAACGGGCTTCCATACATTTCTTTTGTTCCTCAAAAGCATTCTTTTGCTCGTCCAAACGGGTTTCCATAGATTTCTTCTGCTTATCTAAACGGAATTCCAGAGAATTCTTTTGTTCAACGAAAGCATTCTCTTGTTCGTTCGTAGATTTCTTCTACTCATCTAAACGGGATTCCAGAGAAATCTTTTGTTCCTCGAGAGAATGTTTTTGTTCATCAAAACGGGCTTCTATTTTGCTCATTAAAGTACTCAAAAGCTGTTCCATTTTCATCGCAGGCTCTTGTTCAGCTTCGGTTTCTTTCAAGTTCTCTTCGAAAACAAACGTCTCAGGAGTCTTTCTTTCTCTTGTAGAAGTCGCTCGACTAGAACTTTCTTTGCACCTGTCGTTTGTAATGACCGGTTCCCTAACTCCACTTTCAAATCCTGTATTCGAAGCTCCTCCACTTTGCGCCCCATTACTTTAGTAATTCACTTACAGTTGAATATAAGTTATTTTTCAGTAAAAATTTAACACAATTTCACAAAATTGATCACACTTTGAATTTTTTAAGTCAATTGCCACCACTTTAATTCATGAATTTATTTCAGTTCTCACACCAGTTGTTGCAACTGTAGCCTTTGGTTCGTTATTTAAAACACAATATTAAATATGTAATATACAAGTTTTTTATTTCACTCTAATCATATAAAATTCTCAACCGTTAATTAATCAACTCAACTTTAATTATCGCTAATATTGTACTTTCAATTATCGCAATCCAATTAGCACACTTTCGCTTCTTTATTACTTTCACTTGTTAACACTGCAGCGTCTACGACAAGACTCTCTTCTTGGCGGTGACAACTGTTATATTTATACCCTAGTAGATTTCCAGTTTCTTCTTGGGTGTTCTATTCCAGAACCGACTTGACTATTTTATTCCTGAACCTTCCCGAAGATTCCATTATCGATTCTCCGAACCTGAAGTTGTTTACTTTCAATTTGAAATAGATGTCACCAGTTGTCTCTTTCTGTTGCGCGTAACAATATGTAAAAAGTATGGAAATGTACGTAAACTGTTTTCCTGCAACTTCGTTAAAAACAAGAAGTGCTGATTGACATTTGCGAATTACGTTTAGTTTATACATAGTTTTGGTGAAATGGTAAATTTGGCACGTGATCTGACTAAATTTTAGTGAAGAGGCTGCAGAAACGGAAGTATAAGCCAAGAAAAGAATGTAGCATATTATGAAAGCATATACAAATGTTGCAAAGCAAGTAGTGTAATAAAGGAATTACAAAATTTTCTTATGACAGCTGTGAGTTTTCCTGAAAAAAATGTTGCAGTAGCTAAAAACTTCAGGTTAATTAATGCAAGAGGAGAAGGTGTGACGCATGCAAAATCCATGTAATTTTTTTGACAACAAGGTAAAAAAACAGGAAATATGATAGTTCATGTAAATTCTTTTTCCACTTTGTGACAACTGTGGTGTTGTTTTAGTGATTTTGTGAGTGAAAACGTAATTAAAAGTGATTTATACTGTTGTAATAGCGAGAAACAATAGTGAAATATTGTTTTGTGCAAGAGATTTAATATAATCGAGACAAAAGAATTATAAAATTATAAACTGAAAAATGATTCGAATCACGGTGACAGGAAATTGTAAAACTTTTTCAATTTTTGACAAAGTTTCAACCACTAAATTATGTGCCAGCTCAAAAATATCGTAGTTTAAGACTTCCATGACTAAACAAACACATCGATGCGATTCTACTACTTGAAGAAAAATGCTTAAGTTTTTCTTCCCATAGCCTATCCTTTTTCTTTATAATCTAAGAGAAGTTTTTTGACAGTACTAACTATATCAATTTTAAACTTATATGGGATGCAGCTGCAGTTGTCACTCAATCATCCTCGGGATTAGTGAAGATGACGACACAGTATTTCGCCGCTAGCGTTCAGCCGGCATGGGCGGCCTCTTGTCGTTCACATCCCTCGGATGATAGTTTGCTGTGTCAATATAAAAGAAAGAATTCGGACGGACGGACGGACTAACGATAATAAAAACTTACGTATGAGCTGACATGAACTGACGATCCTGCTGACTGCTGTTGTACCTGAAATTTTAAGAAATCAAAACAATTTTTCTCACCTTAGGAAAAGCAGACTAGGTAATAATAAATTACTGGGAAGAGGGGAAAGGAGATGATCTCCAGGTGTTGAGGGAGCTCTAACCCTGGGCTAGTATACCCCAATAATGCCTCAAAAAAATATATATATCACTTTACGTTGTGTGCCAATAACCGTAACATTATCTAAAAGTTTTTTCTTTTTGGTATAAACGTAATATTAGTGAAATGATACACTAGACTTCGACTTCTTCTATTTTTATCTAGGATGCTATCTGACAGCCGTAAAAAATGTTTTTAAATTTATGTGATGCTCTTTATTATGTTTAATTTTTATTGTGATTTTAATTGTAATTCCTATTGGTAATTTTCTTGACGTAATGTATAGACCTTTATAAAGTTTACAGCTGTTCCAATGAATTCTAGTTGTATGCATTTTTAGCCCTGATGAAGCGTTAAAATATAACGGGAAACGTTGGCAAAAAGAAAAACTTTTATTATTATCCCATACCAGCTGTAGCAAATAATGGGTTTTCCAATAAGAGGTGTTATTTTAATTAGCCCACTATTTCGGTAGATGTCACTTTTGGAGCTGTCATTTTTTGATATTTGACAAGTAGAAACTACGCCATTAATAAAAATGGAACGATACACGATTCAACAGCGCATTGAAATTCTTAAAATTCACTATAAAAATGGTGAAAATGTGGCAGAGACGGTTCGTAAAACTCGAACATTTTTGGGTCGTCGTGAAGCACCTTGTCGGACCGCAATACAGAAATTGGTAGAAAAATTCGAGCTGTCGGGACAAGTTAGTGATGTGAAGAATAAAATCCGTGCACGCCGCTCAAGAACAGCCGAGAATATTGCTGCTGTAGCCGAAAGTGTTGAAGAAAACCCAGGTTTGTCCATTCCTTGTCGTTCTTTGGAATTAGGCATTCCACAAACGTCATTACACCGTATTTTGCATAAAGATTTGGGTCTTAAGGCTTATAAAGTTCAGTTAACACAAGAACTCAAGCCGGCCGATCATCAACAACGTCGAGTCTTTGCTGATTGGGTGCTTGATATGCATGAAAATGATCCGGAATTCCATCGAATACTCATCTTGAGTGATGAGGCCCATTTCCACCTCGATGGCTTCGTCAACAAGCAAAATTGTCGCATTTGGGGCTCGGAAAACCCAAGAGTTATTGTTGAAAAGCCTCTCTATTCTCAACGTGTGACTGTTTGGTGCGGTTTATGGTCCCGCGGGGTCATTGGACCTTACTTTTTTGAAAATGAGGCTGGAGCAACAGTTACGGTGAATGGATTGCGCTATCGACAGATGATTAATGGTTTTTTATGGCCGGAATTGGATGGTATTGATCTGGACAACGTTTACTTTCAACAAGACGGCGCTACGTGCCATACAAGCAACGAAACCGTTGATCTTTTACGGGAAAAGTTTCCGTACCATGTTATCTCTCGAAGAGGTGATCACAATTGGCCACCGAGATCTTGTGACTTAACACATTGCGACTTCTTCCTTTGGGGCCACGTGAAAGAGAAGGTCTACGCCAACAGCCCAGCGTCGATTCAAGACCTCAAAGATGGAATTCGTGAGGCTATCGAGGACATAGGGCAGCCACTTTGCGATTTGGTTATGCAAAATTTCATGAAAAGGATATGGTCCTGTGGGCGTGGTGGTCATTTGGCTGATGTTATTTTCCATTATTAACGGCATACCTTCCTCTTTATAATGAAATAAAGATCCGATCATTTATCTCAAAAAATGGCATTTTTCTTTGAATATCAAAATAACACCTCTTATTGGAAAACCCTTTATATAATTCTTAGGGATACTACAATTGCTGATATATATTGATGTTTAGTGAAAAAAAAAGAAGGAAAAAGAACGAAATAACATACATTTATTAGGCTTACCCAATGCCTTTTATTTTTAAGTATAATTCTCAAAACCCCCCTCATAAAAACAAACCTTATCAATTCAGGTATATCCAACGAGGTAAGAATTAAAGCAGATGAAAATGGGAGAATATCACGTACCCATTTCTAACACTGATACTGATATTGCTTGTACATAAGCGCCGTTAAATTTGTACACCTGTACACAATTGTACAACCTGTGCGAAATTTTAATCGCTTTTATTTTCATATATTTAGAAGTATTTACTGAATTTGCAAACATGAACATAAAGAAGTTAATAATTAAGAAGAAAAATTCAGTGAAAAAGTTTGTGAATAATATTTGCCTCGTGCCCCTATGGTTATTTCACGGGTTTTCCTGCTTCAATGCGCCAAGCGCAAAACAAATTAAACCTAAGTATGAATTTGACAGCGAAGATCAAACTTGGCTGGAATGCAGGACAATTTTCGGTACGCTCATGTACACGGAACGTATATTGTTGCGAGCGTGGCTTTTGGTTCGTTATTTAAAACACAATATTAAATATTCAATATACAAGTTCTTTATTTCACTCTAATAATACAAAATTCATAAACCTTCAATTAATCAACTCAACTTTAATTATCGCTAATACTGTACTTCCAATTATCGTAATCCAATTACAACACTTTCGCACGTTTATTACTTTCGCTTGTTAACACTGCAACGCCTAAGACAGGTGACATCTGTTATATTTATACCCTAGAAACTCTCCAGATTATTCTGGAGTGTTCTATTCCAGAATCTTCTTAAATATTCTATTCATTCTATTCCTGAACCTTCCCGAAGATTCTATCATCGATTCTCCGAACCTGAAGTTGTTTACTCTCTATTGCCAGTAGATGTCACCAGTTTTCTCTTTCTATTGCACGTAACAATTCTTGTCTTAAACGTTGCAGTGTTAACAAGCGAAAGTAATAAAGAAGTGAAAGTGTTGTAATTGGATTGCGATAATTGAAAGTACAGTATTAGCGATAATTAAAGTTGAGTTGATTAATTGAAGGTTTATGAGTTTTGTATGATTAGAGTTAAATAAAGAACTTGTATATTAAATATTTAATATTGTGTTTTAAATAACAAACCAAAGGCCACGCTCGCATCAATATGATTGCATTGCCTTTAAATATTACCTCGTTAGGTATATGACTCAAAATTTATGTTTAACTCAAGTTAGATATGGCGTTGGTACGCTGCTTATATAAAGTGACCATTCGTTCCACATTACGTGAGATAGTCCCACCATTTGAGCTATTGTCCCACGTAGGATATCGTCCCACCAATTGTCCCACCAAACTAAATTTGTCCCACGTAGTCACACTCCAACGAATCTTACAGATAAAGTAATCTTTGTGGAGATAACTAACAAATTTTTCTATAATATAGTTTCTCCACCCTTTTATTGTTATCACACTGTCGTCAGTGGTGGACAAAACAAAAATGAACCGCGATTAACTCAACTCTATTGGTTGTAAGAAATTCCATATAAAACCGAGTTCATTATTTGTCAGAGATTTGCAAAATCCACTCGAAACTACCCGAGCTATACGAAAAATATGTTCTAAATTGGGCATTTGCGAACGCGATTTGCCAGTCTCAGAGGCCAAATCGAAAATATTATTCAAATGAAAAAAATTTCTACATCCTTAATCTATATGAAAATAAAAAAAAAAAATTCAAAAAGTATGCACAAAAATTCACGAAATCGAGTCAACTTTGCCTCTCTAGATTTTCGAAAATGTTCGAATGTCGAAATTGAATTTAACTTTAGCAACTAATCAATTATGTTCCGAATCTAAAGGTATATTCACCTTAGTTGTATGTCAAACAGGTTCGGAAGAGATAGAGTTTCCGCAAAACGCGTTTCCGGTTTTTTATGCAATTCGAATTAATTTTGCTCAAGTTATGAGAGGTATGTTGCGGGCAAGTTTTTACTGTAACTCTGGCAATACTTAAGGTGGACTAACCGTGTTGGACTTTTATAAAAGGTAATAAATGAGAGATGTTTTCTATGAGAACCGGATCATCTGTTGGCATGGTTACTTTTCGAGATTTACGACTTCGAAGACAAATGAATTTTCTGACGAAAAAAAATGTTTTGGCAACAAATCGCCAATTTTTCCATTATTTGTGAACGTTTTCAAAACCGAGTTACACCGAATGAGAGCCTGTAATGTTACGAGTAAAACACAACAAAAAGGGTCGTCCTGTGAGCAACCTGAACTGAGTTATGGTCAAAAATGTGACTTAAGGTTCAAAATTTCGAAAAAATCGAAAATCGCCTATAACTTCGAAAATAGTGCGAACTCGAAAAAATGTTATATAACATTTTCGATCGCAAAAAGGCTGTACTTTTGACCCTTAAAATTTTTTACCATCTCGACGGGACACCCTGTATGTAGGTATAGATACACATATAGATGTAAGAATAATTTAAGCAAAAATAGCTTTCTAACTTAGATATATTTAACAACTAATGGTATAATATAAAAACAATTAGTAAGTAAAATTATAGAAAAAATAAAAAACAAAAAATACATTTTAAGTTATCTTATAATAGGCAACGAAATATATGTATGTATAAATTAATAAGAAAAAAATATTAAAGAAACAAAAATCTTACCACTCATATCTAAGAACAAAAGAAGAAAAACGAAACACAATTTAGTTAGTACGAAAACGTTCACACAAAACATTCCTGAACTTAATATGTCTCTTTCTTCGCAACATCAAAGGTAAGCTATTACAGTCCAGGCTCTGACAGTCCGAGCAAAATACTGCTTCTCAGTGACCACCAGATACAGAGACCAACACTACGTGAAATTGGGAGAAACGAACTTTTTCATATAAGAAGTTGTCTCCCAAAGGAGATAATACAATTAAGAAATAGAAAATTGTCATGAATCCTACACCACCTTCTTGAGATTAATAAGTCTCATTGTTCATATGCATTATCTCTCATATCAAACTAAAACCTAAAACTAAATCCAAATCTTATTTCATAAACAAAGCTTAATTAAGCGTTTCCGTTCAAACGAAAGCCTATTTTTAATTGTTTTTCAGAATTTTGTTATTTGACGTTTCCGTCCAAACAAACATCAGAAGTTTTATTTTCATTGTTTTTCTGATTTTTATTATTTGACCGTTTCTGATCGGAAAAAAATCAGAAACATATATGTACATTAACATGAAGAGTCCCCCTACCCCAAGTAAGGACTCCGGTGTTTACCAGTGTAACTGTTATTAAGGTGTAAGGAGAAGTTAGTTCGAATAAAAGTATTTTTTGTATTCAGTATAATCTAATGAAAGTTCTAAGTAGTATCGAAAGTAGTGAAAGTTTTGTATGAAGGCGAACAATAAAAAAAGGGGGGTTAATTATTTGAGAAAAAAAGGTTGTAGGTACGTTTACTTGTTAAGGTAATTATTTTGGAAAAAGGTAGTATACTAAGTAGACTTACAACAAAAACTGGTGGCACTGGTGCAGATTTCGTATAGGTTAGTAATACCTGCGAAATACCTACATACAATCTCGAACAACAATTAATGTGTTGTCCCGGTGAAGTTCCCTCGATTAGAGCAGGCGACTCCATTGAATACATCAACTTCGACCTATAAGAAGAAGAAATTGCGGAAGTAGGCAGTCTAAGACGACCAAAACCCAGAAACCAGATTACTCCAAGGATTGCAGCAGCTACTCTCACTTGTTAACGTGGCCCAGCTGGCGATAAGAGTAACTGAACCGCTCTTCACCAGCACTGGATTGCAGAGGACTACATCAATTAGTCCCCATATTTGCAGAGAACGAGAAAAAGGAAATTTATTTGTTAACTAAGTAAATCTAAATTGAAATTTCTATTTCATATTTAATTCTATTTTATAATAACATGAACCTTAAATTACCTATTTATTTTTTCTTAACAAAATATTCTTGATGATCGTGTTCGGTAAGCCGTCTTTTGTGTGTTTTGTAAAAAAAAAAAAAACATCAAGTGATTTTACGCTTTGAAGTGCTGAAAAGTGAACAAATCGTCTCTACTTCTCTCCTTATAAAACTTCTTCAAACAATTTTTTTCCTAGAAACCGAATTATTGAAGTCCGAAAATTGGGGGAGATTCGAGAAAAAAATTTCACACCCGATCCTTAAAAAATCATAATGTATGCGCAGCTCTTTAGCAGGCCTCACCATACATAGAAAGAGACCTATACGTAAATAAAAACACAAAATACCTGATGACGCCACAGAACAATTAATTCTTAACCATGCCAAGAGCCTTATCTCAGAATTCGATGCAAATCCAGAGAACCTCCACCGGTTTTTTATTTCAAAAGCAAGGTATAGACGTGTCAGATAAATCACTATACCTTCTCATCATAAAGGTCAAACTTGTCGGCAAAGAATACGATGTCATTAAATATAGTAACATTAATTCTTGGAAAGAACTGTAAACTGCTCTTCAAGAAAAATTCATGGGATCTCGTTCAAGAATGTCCATTCAGAATGAAGTTCTATAGCAACAACCTAAGAGCTGCACTAAGGAGTATGATTTTTAAATTCAAAAACTCAGCCATTTATGACGCCACCTCTGTCAAGATCACTTGATAACTGTGTTTTTTTATTTTCAACAAAACTCATATAAAAAAATACCGTCAAACCCCTAAATACAAAGGGGAAAAACACTTTTTGGTTTTCTTTTTTTTCAAAAAGTTTTCAGTGAGTAGTACTTTAGAGAAAAATTTCTAACTCAAAATCAAAAACGCCAATACCATGTGGAGTCTCACGTGACAAAACGTGGTTCATTACTGATATCACCTCATTTGCCCTGGCAAATGCTGGGCTAATGCCAAAAGCCAATTGAAATCGTCGTTAGGCTTAAGCTACATCGAGAGCTACGCGCTACAAGCTGCAAACTTCAAGCAACAAATTTTAGTTTGCACATATGGCTGTAGATACTGCTACATGGTGTAGCTAACTTCAAATGAAGCTGTAGCTGATATTATGTAAATTCCTAATTTTGTAGTTACAGCTGCAATAACACCAACATGATAATGAAGTAAAATTAATATGTTTCATGTCGTAAACTGGCGCCATATTTAAATTATTTGAAAATTCACTTACATCGCATGCAGTACCAAAAAAGTATAAAAAATTTATATGGCTGGGTGGTCCATTTCGGAAATGGACCACAGCATTTGAACTGATGTATACGTCGAGTATATTTTTTCTTATCTGAAATATTGAGGATCGATCAAATGTATACAAAATTGCTATTATAAAAACACTTGCTTTCGGCATGCTCTAAAACATGTTATGGTCCATTCCAGAATGCACTACCCATTTCACAATCTGTATACTCTGTTCTAGTATGGCATGCGACATCTAGTTCTTGTGCCATCTATGCTTATATACACTAGCGAGCAACAGGTTATGTCCACCATAAATTTTTATTATTTTTCAGAACTGTGCGCAGGTAAGAAAAATTTGTTTGCAAGTTTTTACGAGGCGCATAATGCTTATCAATCTAACGGGTATTTTCACTCCCTTTCCTCTCTTTTTCCTCCTTTGAATCCTTTAAGGGCTAATCACAATGTGCATATGCTAGCATATGCCAATACGCGAGTAAGTCCTTTTCACAATGGTAACCCACAATAGGAATAAGAAGCTGTTCGTCAAGTTTTAATTCCTTTCGTCAACTTCTGTCTGTACGCTCATGATCGTACCTTGCATAAGCAAATTTGACAGTTTGTGTAAATACTACACTCAGAAAAATAAGTAGTCAAAACTAACTATTTTGCAACTATTTTTGTAATTGAAATAGAGATGCATAAGGAAGCATTTGTGATAATTTCAAGGCTTGCATATGCAAGCTTATGCACATTGTGGTTAGGCCTTTATTAGGAAAATTTATGTATTTAAAGACAAGCAACTGATTACTGACACCAGCCATTTTTCGAGTTTCGTTGCGTTCAAATATGTAATTCTAAAAGTGAAAAAATTAATAGTCTTGCAACAGTAAAAACGCTTTAAATGGGCCGCATGGAAAAATTCAAAAACAAGTTCTGAGGAAAAGACAAAATTAAAGTACGGCCAATTGAGAGAAAAATCAGTCGAAGTCATGATGTACTGTGCTGATTTCTAAGAAATCCTGATAACTACTTCAAAAATTACAAGAGTGGTGTTAAAACCGCCTCGCTTCCAATTCGTCGAAAATTGCACGTGAAATCGGAACAGCAGCACGCACTTCGGCAAGTGTTTGGACTGTAAGACGAATAATACAGCAGTCTCCCAATTTAAAACGGTTAAAATTAAGGAAAAACCCAGAGTTAACTGCGTCTCATAAGATACGCCTTTTATTTCCATGGCGTAAGGAAGGAAAAACGGTATTTAACGAGACACCCAGCCGAGAGGGTGGAATTATGGTCTGGGGAGCAATAACTTATAATGGAATAGTTGAACTCAGGATGTTGAGTGGAAGGCAAACCGCTGTAATGTAAGTTGCATTTCCTTACTGCAAAGTGCTGCTGCCGATATGGATGAAGTTATGGACAGGTTTCCGAGTGGTTTTCAGCAGAAAGCATAAGCGTTTTACCATGGCCTGCCCGATCCCCAGATCTTAATATTATCGGACGGTTTACGAAACTGGCTAACAATTTGAAAATTTCACAGACTACAGAACACCATAAAAGCAGTTTAGACTCAGATGCCAATTGATTTAAATAGAAGTCTCTATAATTCAAATATCGATAGATTATTAGAGGTAATTACTCAAAATAGGACACAAAAATTGTAATTTTGCTGAAAATATAAAATAATGTAAATAAAATACTGTAAAAAGAAAAATGTGCGAATTTTTATTCATCCGTATTCTTTAAAATCTGTGGCAACTTATGTGTCAGTAATCAGTTGCTCGCCTTAAAATACACAAATTTTCATAGTAAAGGATTTAAAGAAAGAAAAAGTGAAGAAAGTGAATGAAAATTACCGTTAGATTAATAAGCATTGTGAACCCCATAAAACTTTGCAAACAAATTTTTCCTACCTGCGCACAGTTCTGAAAAATAATAAAAATTTATGGTGGATGTATCCTGTTGCTGCTAGTGTACAGTGACATTTACCTAACTTACTACAAAAGTATTTGAGACTATTTTTTTTTAAATGTTAATTATGAGTCAAAGCAAGATCCTTTACAATGCTCATGTTAAGTTGTCAATACGGATATGAATGTTGTAGTCTTGTAGCGCTCTTTGCTTCGCCCCCCCCTTCCAAACTCTATATTGTATGTTGTTTTGCGCATCCGGTTCGAAGGAGGTATCCCGCGCTTTTGAGGTGTAGGAGCTGTTTCGAATTTCGGCATCACGAGACAAGATGCACAAGCACTCAAAATTGCGGTAAACCCAAGGCAAAGCAAGAATTCGATCAAGCCTGTGACAGGATCTTCTGCATTAGATGCAACAGGAAATCACTCCACCCTAACCGTAAGTGCCCAAGTTTTGAACGTGAAATAGCCATTCAAGTAGAACAGCACATCGAACGGTACGGAGCTAAAAAAAGTGGTACATCGAGGTGACCTTGATCCGATCGTCCAAAGCCAGAGCAGGATCACGCCAGGACTGAATTTCGCAGACGCAGCTAAAAACACCTGAACAAATATCACGAAAATTCCGGAAAATATCAGCATACAAACAAAAACACTTCTGAAAACAAACCCCGCCATTCCTACAAATACCAATACAGCACAAAAAACTTACTGCAAAACAGAAAACCCAATGCAACTCAACAATGTATCAGAAACCACAACAACCATGCGCACCATAGTACAGATACATAACCAAAATAAAACACAAAGCATCGTAGCCAATGTAGGCCTTGCCATTGAAAAAGTAGTCTTCACGGCAATAACGCAAAACACCTTTGGGGCTGCTTCTCCAGGTGCCAGATGCCAATCATCTCCCTCTTTCTCTCTCTGGAAGAGATTAAGCAAATCGTTGAAAAAAAAAAAATGGTCGTCCGCCAACCGGAAACCAATTCTCCCACAACTAGAAGAGACAGTATTGAATCGACACCGCTACAGATGTCTGACTCTGACAGATGCCTTGACCATCTCCTCTTAACAGATGCTACTTCCCTGAGAAGAAGCACTAACCAGGGCTAAATAACTTTCACCTCCCTATCCCTGAGCAACAAAGAATCGCAACCCCATTTTAAGGATCTAAAGATATGGCAATGGAATGTCTGCGGGTTCTCCAATAAGCTGGGTAGCCTTCAGCTACTCACGGCAGAGCGATCGCCCTTGGCGATTCGAGAGACTCACCTCCCATTCACGTCTTCTTCCCCCTCCATCCAATTCAAAGACTACAACGTCTACCTCAACAATACTAACCCCACTCGCAGAGGTGTTGCCGTGCTAGTAAGCAAGGACATCCCTTCTTCTCAAATCCACATAAATTCTCCTTGCTGCAGTTGCAACAACCATTAAAACTAATCCAGAAATAAACGTGATTTCTATCTATCTGGGGAGCTGGGATGGAGTCAGCGTCGGGATCCTAAACTATAATGTGGAGCAGATCACCGGTCCCACTTTCTTCTTGGGCGATTTTACCGCGCATCACCCGTCATGGGGATCGCCACGGGATAGCATCAGGGGAAACGATACCATGAACTAGCTACTGGTTTCGGATGATGGATCTCCTACAATCCAGAACACCCGCAATATCCTCACCCATATTGACCTCTCTTTTGCCCCACCATCCCTCACCTCACTAATTTACTGGCGAACTTTGGACAACCCCAAGGGAAGCGATCATTTTCCTATCATTCTTAGCATCACAATAGCTCTTCCATGCATATCTCACATTCCGAGACATGCTAAACGTCGTGCAGATTGGGGATTGTTCCGACTCAAAGTCAATGAACATCTAAGGCAGCAGTGTTTACGAAAGCTTTAAATTATTCAGTAGACGACGCAATCCCTATCACTAAAAGAGTCACAAAGTCAGACTACGTTCGACAGCTCGTGGAGCGTAAAGACGGTGCATGAAGGAAGTGAGAAGACCCTACAGGGAATTTCTTCTTCAAAACAGTACATGACTAAAACGCCCCTTACGCCCAATTGCGGCGAACTTGAAAACCTACTCAACATATAAGGAACTATCAGGATGCCGACAGAGCTCCTCACTTACACTTCTGAAAGAGAAAAAAATTAAATGAATGAATGAATTACAAGCTTAAAATAATAAGGGTACGTGCACAACGAGGTTAGGTGAGGCGAGGCTATATCAAGAGTTGAAGAAATAAAATGATTGTACGCTGTACTATGAGTGTTCATAACAACGCAGTGACAACGCGCGATGTGACGACACACCTAGAGGTATCTCGTTCGAGAATGAAATATTTCATTTTTTCACGAGGTGCAGCGCAACGCGCTAATTTTGACAACTAGCATATTCTTATAATGTTTTTCCTTGATATAATTGAAGGGTTTTTTACTCATTCTCATATACTGGAAGAATCTATGAGGATCAGTATGTAAATCTTCATAGATGTGAATGATGGAGTTCGCCAAATTCTAATCGCTTGCTATTGTGAGCCCATATACAAGCAAAACTTCAGAAAGGGCTGGATATACAGAAAATGATTACTTTTATATCCTTAGAATGGAAATTTTGGCAGTTTTTTTTTTTTTTAGTTTATATTGAAATCTTTCCTTAATATAATCGAAGGTTTCTATACACAATCCCATATATTGGAAGAATCAATTAGGATCAGTTCGCAAAATTCCAGACGTTTCGTATTTATCGGGTGGCAAACAAAACAGTGGAAATAACACTTATGTGAAAAATGCAATATAGCTGCATTACGTGACAAACGCAAAATTTCTTCTTCAGACTCTGATGGCATAATTTATGCTCTCACTTCCCGATTTACCAAGAAACTGAACGCCTTGTTGTAAACACTACACCTCGAGATGTATCTTCACCTCGCCTGGCTCAACTGCCTCGCCTCGCCTCGTTGTGCATGTACCCTAATGCAATTTTAAGGGAGTTAGTCAACAATCAGTTAGATTAAACACAACTATACATATATTCTTAGATTTAAGCATATGGTTAATTAAAACTATCAGATACTTTTATGTTCTCACAAAGTAAATCGCAGTGAGAAGTTATATAATAACTAAAAAAAAAATAAAAAAACTTGGTTTTTGAATAATGAATTCATACAAGTAAGCAATTATCACCTAAAATGCAATCAAACATTAATAAGGAATTATAAAAAAACAACAATAACTCAAGTGCTAGCAACGAGTTGTAGTAACCATATTTGGACACTGGATAGTTTGTAAGATCCGGCGCTAGTTGGCAACATATCGCTATACCCAACGCTTTGCGTGGCGCCCATGCCGGGGTTTGTAATAAATAAATTTTGGATTTGAATTAGAATAGTTAATTATTAGTAACATATTTGCAATACAGTACCTGCTCCACAGCTTTAATGAATTGTATTTTAAAATGGAGCTTGCTAACTAGATATGTGCCTTATATTGTTATGGTCGCAGCACCCGAAACAGTATTCTGATGTCCTTCAGGAGCTGCACTGACATCTGACTGGTGGAGACGCAGTTGGAGCCCACAAGATTTAGCACGCTGGAATATTACACAAATGTTACTGACATCTGTCGAGTAACCAGGTCACATCTACCTCGTGATAACATCTAATTGTCGAGAGATGGCGCGTGCGAAGGAAAAGAAAAAGTGGAAGGAAGGAAACTTCTGGATACTCTGGTCGTATAAACAAAAGCGGTAATCGCAAAGGAAGGGAAATCTCAGTTGTCATCGCCAAGCGACCCTGAATCTTTTAAGAATAATCATCCAGACCGCTACCCCGGGACGGCAAGGCACTTCTATAGTCCTCTAGACGGTATATGTATACAATTCATTGAATAAAAAGGCCTCTGGCCACACAGATTCATACCATCTCAATCTTCTTTTAGCAATTGTTTTCATTATTTAATATACTTCACCTAATTAATATTCAGAGGTGTAAATTGAAGTGTAAAATGAAGAAGGAAGTTGCGCGTTTTTTTGTCGGGCATGGTTAGACACAATAAGAAAATTTTTAACAACCATGAAGGAAGATTCAAGAAAAACGTCACTAATAAAGATAACAGAGAATTCGTTTTTTTTATTAGCTGGGCGTACCCACAAAAAGCATTACATAAGAAATCGATTGCCAAGAACCGTGAGTGATAGGGAAAGTCAGTAGATAAACGAAAAGTAAGTCCGGCAGATAAGTAGCCACAACTAACGCCAGAACTCCATATTGTCACAGAAACTTTGTTCAAAAATTCAGTTATTTCCACATCAAATGTAACCTTCCAGCTTTGTAGAACAGGAAAGCCGCTGTTGCCTCCAGGAAGCTCCTTCGAGGTATCCGCAGCATCACGTAAGTTAGTTTTTTTTGTATAATTTCTTATGTTTTGCTCACTTATAATATTTTTATTGATTATAATCGAAACTTTATAGGATGTAGGGATAGCATCATCGACATACAATCAGTGCTCAGTATTTATACTAATTATTTAAACTGAATATCATTTTTATTAATTATAATCATAACCTTAGAGCGTGTAGTAATAGATATTACTGCATCGACATACAGTCAGTGCTCAGTAAACATAAGCAGAAGTTTGAGAAGAACTCTATGTATGAGTTATAAACCAGAAACTATCGGTTGAAGTTAGAGAAGAATTATATTTAATTACTTGGAGTTCTTGAGATAGTCTTAGTCATGTCAAGTAGGCGATGTTAAAGGCGAGAACGCCCTCTTCCCTTCATTGTGTCGTAAAAGCGGGTTTAAAAAAAAAGGCAAGACCTCTTGGTATATCTATCAAACGTACAAGTATTACTGTCATTCGAACTCATTAATAAAAGAGATTATAACGTTATGCGAATGTAACGCTTTCATTTTCCTCCCTCTCCTGGAGCCCTCTTCGCGATGAAGGTCGTTAAGGTCCACTCCTCTGCCGTTGTTTCTCTTTTTAGATCGTAACTTGGGACACGGAGTTTACGTGCCGAGGCACAGGAGGATGGTTTCCATCTGATCCTCATCAAGCTGTGGTAAGTGGTGTATAATGTCACTTTAGGACAAGTGTTTAGTGGATTTTTTGTTCTAGGTTTCTTCCCTTCCCTTGGCACGAAATTTATTTGTTCATGACACATGGTAGCGCAGGTTCTTTCAGTTTACCCACCCCACACTCCCTGCAATTAGCCGAGGTGCTAGCGTGCCAGCCTTCCAGCATAGCTACCATGGAGTGAGCTGTCAGCTCCTGCGGACAGATGAGACGTGACGTCTTACAGCACTCGCTCAAGTTAAAAGAATCATAACAATATGTACCTTATATTTTTGAACTGTATGATTTGAACTTTGTATGATTTGAACTATTTATTAGCAATACTTACACCGGGTCTACACAGGCTTTTTTTATGCCTTAACAGTAATTTAATCCGCCGAAAGTCCAATGTGGATCACCTGGACGCTGGCGAAAACTTCGTCAAGGCAGTTCTGGCAAGGCAGATATGTAGGCAATAGAACGGATTCTTTGTGGGCAGTAAAATAACATTTGTGAAAAAAAAATGGTAGACATGAGGTTAAAAAAGTTCGACATTGTTAAATTAATTAATTTTTATCAATATCAAACTTATCTCTTAAAGATAAAAATGGATTAACCCAAGACATGGCGACAAATGACAATGAGCTGCCTTGGCAGAATTTGCCCACTCGTAATTTAATCCAATATCAGAGTGACATTTGTAATCACCATCTTGCCAGAAAAATAAGTCTGTGTAGACCCGGCGTTACTATCTTAGTATTATTAGCACTATCTACTATGGTTATTATTCTCATTAGTAATTACTCAATGTTTTATATTTAATAGCTATTTTTTACTTGAGCTATCTTTGTCAGTATAGTAGTAGCTTAAGGTAGACTCTAACTAAAACTAAATCTAATTAAATTCGAGCGTGCAAACATTGTATACTCTGAACTATGTACTTTCAACACTGTATACTTACTTAATATTCTGTAACAAACTATATTATTTATAGAGAGTTTTGCTATGAAAACTCATAGCGACATAAGTCAATCTGATTTTGACTCAGCTTGCTGTTAAGTCTGCAGCTCGAAAATTGAATGGAAAAAACTCTTTATGCAAACGAAAGATCTTTGAAAAAAGAAATTTCATTCCAAAAAGAGGGCGTTTGTTATTTATGTCATAATATCCAACCCAACATCAGTGACGTAAATAAACTTGGAATTTGAATAACAAATGAAATATACACCTCAAATAAATAAACAGACAGTCTTCAGGTTAGCTATAAGAAGACTAATGTGTAAGTTGCCTAGGACGCAATATGAAGAATACGCAGAAAATTAAAAAAAAAAATTAAGAATATTCACATAGCCAAGGCAGGCCACACCTTGCACAATCACCGACGTGCAACTGTAGTCGATGATTAAAAAGTTAGTTGACTTCGCTCGTTACACGCAACAGCTGTCAATTCAATTCCTTTATTCGACTTTACTTATATTAATTTTTAACTTATAATTCTTAACTGTATATACAAGTTATGAGCTGAAATGTTTGCTGAACAGCTTTGACCTTAATGATTTTATTTTCATACAGACGAGCAAATGGCGTAAGATTAATTGACAATGTCACTAATGTATAACCTGATTACAACTCACACTTGCGACCGGTGTGAATAGATACTTTCTGGACCTGTGGGTTTTTTTTTTTTTTTTTTTTAATTATATTTAAACATATAAACTAGGGAAATAAAAGCCTGAGGTATCCAGCTCACAAAACTACTTTTGACATATTCATAGCTGCCAATCTTGTACTTTTTTGTTCCGCTGCTGTTGTCTTCTCAGTATCAGGTGGCCGACGCATCGGTTCCGTTCCGCTTGATGTACAGGATGTCCAAGCAGCGTGCCTGTGGTGTTCATCACCGCACTTTTTTTCAATTCCATCAAAATTAGCTTCATCGGGATCTACTGCCAAATCCGATGATAATATTCTTCTCCTAGTCATCTTTACCTCTAAACCCGCCCTATTGGGCGCTGGTTTGAGGTCTGCGCAGCTCCTTCCTGTCTTAAAACTTTCTGTGTATGGAATGCTCTTGTGGGTAATCCTTTCTTTATTTATCCTTGCCAGAATCACTTTTAATTTAATTTTAGCTTTAACTTTTCTTTTTTGAAATAACTTTACCATTAAATTCTTAATGATTCGAAAAATCACGCACGAGACACTCCTTGTCCCAACGGAGGCCATTTCGTTCTCCACTCCGCAACAGCTGTCAGTACCGCAAACTACTCTATTTTATGTCAGTCAGCAACTGAAAAATCATAAGAGAGTTGACGACTGCAACTGACTGCCCGCCCGGTGAGAGCTGTCATAGAGAGTAGACTCAATTTAAATTATTTTTAAATTGAAATTTCAAATTTTCATTTAGTTTTCATACAGTTTTATGAGTTTCAACGTTCTATCAGTAATCAAGTGCACTAAGTGTATTATTAATCGTTTATTGGTGCGTTAAAAACTAAAAGCTAAAATTAGAAAGTAGGCTTGCAGCGACAAAGGAGCCGGGGAGCTTCAAGTACAAGTACAATTGCAAAATTAGTAGTATTAGCACCCAGAAGTGAACTCCGCAAGTGACGAAACAAAGGCAGAACTACTGCTTCCCTCTAAATTACTGTCTAGTGACAACAAAGAGCAAATCAAAAAAAAAAGTGGAGTAAAATTATGCCACATGGCAAACGGCATTGAGTGATGTGGATGCGGTGAATTGCACCAAAACAAAACAGCAAGTGGTGAATTGCACCAATAAAAAACAGCAAGTGGTGAATTGCACCAATACAAAACAGCAAGTGGTGAATTTTTGTATTTGGAGTTAATACCAGTTTATTCACAGAAATTATTAATAATGAAATCGTTGAGCAAAAGTTAGACAAGGTTGAATTTCACTTTCGTAATTTAGATTACCTCAAAACAAAAATCTTTGTAAACCATTTGGGTTTACACAAAGATTTGGTGGAATTGTTTAAAAATTCGCCAGTAGACGTTTTCTCTTTTACGTCCAAAGAGGCAAGGAAATCGACCATGTTGATCACGGGACTAGACGGTGATGTCAAGCTCGAATGGAACTTAAAAGATATTATAACACAAGTACCAGACGTAAATATTTCTAATGCATATCGTTTCTCCACTCCAAATTCTCGAAAAATAGACATTCCTTTAAACATATTTGTCGTGCAAACGGAAACTGAAGAAGAAATGAAAAAGGTAGGAAATATTAGATATATTCTTTTAAATAGGATATACTGGAAAAATAAACATTCCAAAGATATAGCCAGGTGCTTCAGGTGCCAGAGGTTTGGCTATACTGAAGTTTATTGTGGCTATGAACCAAGGTGCGTTGTATGCGGGGACAAACATGACTCCACAAAATGCATTGCACTGGAAAAAGAGAAAAGGCTTTCTCCTAAATGTGCTAATTGTCAAGCTAGTGGTCACTCAGCTAGTTATAAAGAGTGCCATTAAGAGAGATACACTAAAAAATAAAATTAAGGAAAATATAACAAACCGATCAAGCTTTGTCAACAATATAGTCAAAACAATGTTGCTAATCCAAGTATATCCTACGGGAAAATCCTGAAGGGAGGTGGGGTAACACAACATTGTCAATCTTTTTCAGACGGCAACGTCTTTAAGGATTATATGAATGAAACGGAGAATCTGTTTAAACTGCCATTCAGTGATCTAGTGAGAAAGATTAGAGAGTTCTGGCCTAAATGCAGGTTGATAAAATCGAAAGATGAGAAGATAGTAACCTATCTTAACTTTACAGCCTCCCTATTAGAATGACTGCGCAATCAGCATTAAAATTACTTCCCCTGAATATTAATTCGCTTATATCACATGAGAGAAGATTGAGTCTTCTAAACCTATTAAACGACGTAAAACCCCAGATAGCTTATATTTCTGAAACAAGATTAAACGACAGGCATAGACTAGCCCTAAAGGGATACAACACATTAAGAAACGACTCTGGTAGGGGGACTGTCATTATAATTTCGGAAAAATTAAATACGTAAAAATTTTCTTGGCCAAACCAAAACATTACTTGCAGGAAGCATGTATATGCCAGGCAATGTCGGTCGCTCCATGATAAATGACTTGGAAAATCTTTATGCCCTGACTCATGACTATGACTTAATTATTATTGGTGGGTATTTCAATGCGAGATATGTTATGTGGGGCGACACATAGAGTAAAAATGGCAGAACAATTGCAAACTGGCTACAAAGTGGGTCTTTCCTAACGATAGATATTTTGGCTCCACTTCTCCAGGTCAGTATACACTGGATTTTTCCTAGTCTCGTCCTCAGTACATGACCACATGTGTTAACATTCCCTCTCTCTCGGATTATTTTGAACTAGTTGATAACCTAGGCCTTCATGGCTTTACACCTCTTCCGCTAGCGCTGCGCACTTATGTGAGTTATGAAGAAACCGACTAGCATAGTTTCAGACTTGATTTAAACTGGGAGCTAAACCATATTAGGATTGTCGAGACGAAAACATATCCAACTCTGAGATTAATAGGCACATTGAAGACACAACAGCAGTGGTCAGGCAAAGCCTGGAGAGACACTCTAAAGTCCGAAATGTATTGGATTATAAATATACGCATATCTCTAGAGATACGTTAAGGCTAATGGGAATAAGGAAGTCATGGATCAGGTCATAAAAGAAGGTATTTCATAGATACCTGAACAGGGTAAACTGCGAATACACAGAAATAAATGCTAGCATCAAATGTTTAAATCAAATCATAAAAGAAAGAGTCAAGCTCGAACTGAACAAAGCTTTTAAAGACAGATTAAGAAACATTAATCCTTCCCCAAAAGCATTTAAATGGCACCAATATTAAAGATAGTACATTATACTATCAAAATCGTCAGCTTAACTCCACCGCGGGGAAGATTTAGGCATTTAACAACTTTTACACAGAACTATGTATATGGGACTTTCCATCGTTCAACCTTGACACATTTCTCTGATGATAACCCTGCCTCGACACCAACAAGGGATGGATTCACCTCAAATGCAAAAGTTGCAGAGGGGAGACTACAACTTAATAACAAGAAATCTTCTGGCCCTGACGGCATACCAAATTACATTTTGCGTAAATGTCCTCTTATCATAGATCTCAGACTAGCAGTACTATTCAACCATTGTATTAACAATGGACACTTCCCCGACAAATGGGAAATATCCAAGGTAAAGAACTCCAAACAAATTAAATATTTCAGACCAATATCACTTCTCTCCCAATTGTAAAGCTATTTGAGAGAATTATCTCCTGCGGCCGTTCTATATGCGGACGTCACCATGTTAATAGCTGAGGGTGCGAGGCCTCACCAAGCTCTAAATAAAATTCAGGATTTCATACGTCCCCTTCTTGAGTATTACAATAGTTGGTGATTCAATATTAATGAGAGAAAAAGTGGGCTTATTTGCTTCCGAAATGCTAGTGGAAAGGGACACCATCTGCCGGTCCGCGTAAGCAAATCAATCGCTTTAAGAGTAAACAACAGAATGATATCGCTAAAAGAAAATATTACACATCTCGGCGTTAACCTTCACAATAGAATGAAATTCAAACCTCATGCCAGGAAAATATTATCTATGGCAAAAGCTGCTACCGCCATACTCAGACCGCTCTTAAACTCAAAGGCCTTAGCCAAAGAAACGAAACTCATGATATATAAAACCCTAATCAGACTAATTTTAAACTATAGTTTCACAGCCTGGTTTCAAATAAAAAACTTGAACGCTTTGAAAGAAAAATCATGAGGCAGTGTACAGGCAAATTTCGACGTCCGTCCTAATAGTATTAAATGGTATCCAAGGAAGCAAACATCAGACCGTTATTAATATATTTAATCAACTCAGCCGAAAAGGTCCTAATAAGATCTGAAAATCACCCCAACCCAATAATCAACTCTATCATTGAAACAAACAGGAACGACTCAATTATGGACAACTATTACCTCTCCCCTGTAAATATGCTACAGAAAGATCTCCGGATCTTTTAAGCGTAGAGCGGCCAGTTCTTTGAAAATACCCTTCTATGAGAAAGCGCCTACTGTAACTATAGAGAATAATCACCCCATGACTAAAGTAAAATATAACATAGCACACGCCTATAGTATATTTATACACAAGATGTCTAAACTAAACCCATTGGTCAGATAAAACTTAGTCGAAATTAAATTATAAGAGAAATTCTGAAATAGACTAGAGAATGTTATAACATGTACAATAATAGTTGTGATAATTATATCTAAATAAGTGGAATTTCCACAACTTTATTGTTTATCGATGCATAGTATTGGGCTCTGCTCTTTAATATTATTTAGTTCATAAGTTAGGTTAAGAGCCACTGAAGTCAATGATGTTAGTATACCGGGAGCAAGCATACTCTCAGTCGATAGAAAGGGATAGAACAAAATCCAAAAATAAATTATAATGATTTGTAGTCATTTAATAGTAATACCAGCCGACGATAAGTCAGATATACCTAAGGAATACTAGAAAAAGAAAGTTCTGTACTAAACTAATCATGTAAATTTAAACCTCAATAAAAACTACTTTGACTTTGATTGCAACTGACTGAATTAAACCGACTGTTGTGATCATTCTGCATCAGCAACCTTAATATCTATCAGTTGATTGTTGTTGATCGCAGCCGCCGTAAGTTTTTTCCTTTGTTAAATCTTAATAAAGTTTGCCTGACAAAAGGACCTATTTGTATAAACATTTAAAAAAAACGGATTTACATATAATATTTATCGCATAATACTTACGGAGTGAGATCTTATTGCTTTTCTATAAAGAACATCCTGTTAATTGAATGTGGAAAAAATTGGTATTATTTGTGAATTTCATCGAAGCCGCCAGAAATTTAGAAATTTTACAGCTTTGATGAAGTTTTCAACTTTTGGGTAAAGTTCGGTTTATTTGATTACATTTTAAATATATTCATATCTCCTTCTCCTCAACCACCAGTAAATTACTACAGGGTTTAGGTTTCTTAGTGAAATTTTTAAATCGTTTACATAGTGTTTAACACTGTGAAATTTTAACGAAAATCGAAACACCGCTTAAACCCAACATATTTGAATCGATTACTAATCAGACAGAAGACTATGCAATATGTGTGTACATGCAACGATAGTCAATCAGCAACGATTAAAAATAAATCAGTCGGTGACAAGTCAACAGACCAGTTGCTGCCTGGACTATCAATTGCCTTGGCAGTATGCGGGATAAAAATGTAGACTTAACTCATATTAAATGTACAAACAAAAAACGTAAAATGTAACACGCAACACACTAGAAAAGCTTAACAACTTCATCAAAACACACCCAAATTAATCATAAGTTGTCTAGCCAAGTAACCATGCTTCATAAAAATTAGGATGCAATAGGCTTAGTTTTTAACCCTAAGAAATGTATTCCAATGTAATAAGAATAATAATAATGCCACTTTAAGTCTCACAAATGAGCAGACATTAAAAAATCCTCTGTTTGAGGAAAACAAAAAGATGGTGGTCAGAGCTTTTGAAGATGGTTTAGAACGCCATCATGTACGTACTTCTAACTAAGACCAAAGGCTACATTGACTCCAAAGATTCACTAAAATTTACCATTAAGCAATCCAAAATAAATAGCTCTATCAATCAGCACTTTTCCACATAACTCCAAATGTCACAAAAAATATCATTCTGCTGATATTTGCGTAACATCCAGAATAAAAGTGGAAAACGGGCTAACATGAACATAGTGTAAAACACCGAATCATCATATTATCAGTCGGTGCAGAAAAATGTTATTCCAACAGTAATCATTTGCTCAACCTTCCACAATAGCTCGCAATATTTTCAATCCAATAGAATTCCTCAACAGCAGCAACCTATAAGAGCTCCAAAATTTTCCGACAAAGAGATAGGCCGGCCAATATTCACAAGCAAATAGAGCTGCTTAATATCAACAATTCTAACCTACTAACTCATCATTGCCTACAAATTCATTACATCAGCAACTAAAAGTAGGAATTCAAAAGGTTACCCTTTTATACCTCAAATTAATATAAAAAAGGAAACTAAAAAAAAACAACCATTGGCGAGACGAGATAGTAGACACCCAATCTCACCTAAACCAGTTAACCATAACCGCCGGTGTCCATCTGAAACCCCAAATTTAAAAGAACTTCATATATGTACCCATCGTTTAAGGACGTGGCTTCGGCCACGGTCTTTCAATAAAGCATTTTTGTATTGTATTGTACTGCACCTCCCCTTATCTACCTATCGCCAGTTGTGACGATCGAAAATTCTATAACAACGCTTAAAGGTAACACCTTTTTAATGGATACAATATATAGATAGAATTAGAGTATGACGGAATATGAGGTCATGATTTCCTGGACAACTTTCTTTGCAGAATTAGTTACGGAACTATTAACGCTTAAATTAAATAACGGGTCCCCAGGCAACACAGAAATAAAGAGTAAATTTAGACATAGTATCGAACATTGCGTATGGAATGTAGTATTTGTAAAAATACTTTCTTGAAAAACAAAAATTATTAACAGGCAAGGACCAACCGGAAAATTTTGTTAAGGTTATAATTAATAGAAAAAACAAAATTCGAGATAAAGCGAAATTACGAAATGCCCCCCCCCCACCCCCGACACATATCGCAATTTCACTCTCGAGGAGGGGGGGAGGGGGGTGTTTAGAGGTTGAAAGTGTTTTTTGCGATTTTCGGCGAAATGTGCGGAAAAAGTACTTCGCGAAAGTTATACATAATAAAAATATCTAAAACATTCATATAAAGCATTTTTCGACCTAACCTCAAATTTTTCGAGAAAATGGCGGAAAACTTATTTTGCAGTTTTTTTCTTTTTTTCTTTCGTAAAAATAATTCAAATTACATGAACATTTTTGAAAATATACATTTTTTTACATTGAGTAAGCACGAGTTTCAATATCAAGATTATTTGCTGGCTCTTCATCAATAATCTCTTCTGAATCACTTACGTTAACAAATATTACTTTATCTATATACTTGAGCAGTTTTCATGGTAATTACTGCATAAATTGGTACATTTAAGCCGCATTTTCGGCAGCCACATCTTTGTTTATTACAACCACTTTCACAGCTGCAGCTAATACTTTTTAATAATTTTTAGGGAATTAAGTCTGAACTGTCTGGGATCTAATAGGCTCGAGTCTATCTAGACGTTCGTTCCAACCCCATTGCATAGCTTTTTTTATTATCGGGCTCGTTGTTCAAATAACCAAGCCAAGTTTTCAGTTGGTAATAAACTCTATAGGAGTGTTATGCAGCTGCTCAATTCAATTTCCTTAGTCTATTTATACAAATTATAATACGCTTATAATTACCTTATACGTGACAGTTATTTGGTAATATTTTTTTTTTATTGCGAAGACCTCATTATAATACTCGTCTGCTCTGTCGGCACTTCAGTGGGTCACGTTTAATAATAATTGCAATCAGTTACGTCAATACATTTTGTTTATTGGGTAAGGTTGACCTACTCATGCTGTGTACAGCATAATTTGATGTCGCGTGCTTATTTTCTTATGCAGTAATTGCTTACTGTTTTCGTACAGTAGAACGACTTAAGCCAATACGTCAGAACAAATTTAAATAACAATGTCAAAAGAATACAAAAATAAAAAACAAAGCAAAGAAATCAAATAGAGGTGAGTACGATGCTGACAATATAAACATTCCAGCACGTACAGTAGTGAAAAAACGGTCAAGCGAATATTCTTCTCCTCAATTCCAATCAGACTGATGTTTAATGCGATCCAATATGAAGCTCTCCAGGTGGACCTCGCTAGTGGTGACTGATCCCCAGTCTATAATGATGCAGACTCTGAAATTGCAGCCATTCACCTCACCGAAACCATCTGTACAGTTTTTGACAGACAGGTTCCTTGAGACCTTGGCACACTACCGAATGCAAATCTGATTATTAATCGCTGCAGTTCCGACCCGGCCTCTAATCTGTGTTATATTCAGCCCCCAATGGTAACTTAGATCAGGATGCGAATAGTACAAACCTTAGTCTGCGTAACGGAGCCGAGATTGAGTTTGTAAATGCCTTTCTGAGAGACAAATCTAACTTTGTTGGATACAAAGATGCTCCCATAAAACTTTACATAATAATACTGCCTTACATCTTGCTAGTAGTTACTCATCTAATCAACACGCTTTTAACCACTTCACACTTCCCAATCAGATGGAAATTCGGCCTAATCACGCCCATTCTTAAAACAACGTCCCCGGTGAACGCTTTTGACTGGAGATCGGGCACCATTCTGCCAGCCATATCAAAAAGGCTTAAATTCACTATTGCAGACCAGGTTACTGATTTTGTTAATGCAAACAATCTCCTTACCAACAGCCAGTCTGGATTCAGGTGCCTTCATTCTACCAATACTGCACTTCTCAAAGTCACGGGCGATATTCGGGACATGTGTGACAGGGTCTCTCAGGCATCCTCATTCATGTGCTGCTGGGCTTTAGTAGAGAATTTGATTCAGTCTCTCGTGCGAGGATGATATCCAGGCTCGGCTCCCATTTTGGTTTCTCCCAAACTGCATGTAAGCTTATTAGTAGCTACTAATCTGATGGATGGTTTATGGTCAGGTCCGGTGAGACTCACTCATTGATCGGATCCAGTCCTGGCTCCCCTTCTCTTCTCGTTATATATTAATGATGTCAGCGACGTTCCAAATAGTGTAGGCTTTCACATCTATGCAGACGACATCCAGATCTACGCTGGGGCACCGACAGATGGATTAAATAAACTGGTGACCACTATCAATGGGACTCTGGTTTGGGGTGGTGAATTGAGCTGCCTCAAACGATCTTGCGATAAATCCATCTAAAACTCGGGCGATCGGATATGCCATTAGACCGGAAAGAAGTTCTGGCCTCTCATCGCAGATAACCACAATAACTCTAATGGGTCATAATATTCCCCTTTTAACAAAATGGTTTAAAAACCTGGGTCTACTCATGGATCCCAATGTTACATGGAAGGCGCATATAAACCTGATGTGCTCACGTGTGCATCATGAAGTACAATGTCACTGCCCTTATTTTGCCTCACTTCCTTTATGCTCTATCGTTTAAACATAGGGCCGACTGGGCCTTCTGCAGGGCTATGTGCGGAGTCGTCTCTCTTGGAGTAGTAGCGACAACAGATGATGTAATATCCTCGCGTATATACGCAGTTTGCAAGTAGAAATATAATCTCGCGTGTTGTAACAGGATGGAACGGACTGCCGAGGGATATTATCTTTCCCAAGGAGTTCTCAAAGAAGGCTTTATGCTCTCTCAGATCGTAATAATGGACAACTTATGCACTTAACCATTTGACTTTCACTGTTGTGATCTGAAATTTGTTTAACCAATCCATCAATGTGTCGCCAATTTCATTAATTAACTCAAGTGATGTGTTTAGTCTTTATTGGCAAAATTTTTTAGCATCAACATTTTAGTGACCAATCCAACCCTGTTTCGTAAATTTCAGCAATAACACTTGTTATGTTTTTGGGCTTGTGTTATGTAATCGTGGCGTAGTAAAATAATTGTGATAACGCGTCTAGGGATAAAGTCAGCAAAGTGTACGTGCTGTGTACTGGCTACATGTACGTTGGCACATAGAAATATATTGTGTAAACGAGGTATAAACATGGCTCACAGCTGACAATCACAGAGCCCGAACGTGCCCTACGGCTTAGAATCTTCTCGAAATGGAAGACGAAAAAAAAAACATGTGAGGAAACGTCATATCGTACGATCTCAGAGTGTCAAAGGAAATAAATACGTCTCACCTTATCTACCCGCAGTATAAAACCAGTGTGAAATAGACTAGTGCACAACTCAAGCCCCGACCGCTAGCTGTAGGCTCGGTCAAATTACGGGACCTCATTTTCAAGTGCGTAAGTGATCACAAATGGTAACCGCGGTAGTGAAGCGCAAAAAAGGTTAAAACGAAGACAGTGCGCCCAAATTAGTTTCCAGCAATTCCTTATTTTTGAGTTGCACCAAAGTATATAAGGTGTAACTCCGCTATTTTCAAAAGGTAAATAGCTGTGATTTAAATACCTAGAGGTGCAAAAACCTTGGCAACAAAAAGAACAAAAGCAAAAAAATAAAAAAAGTATAACGTAGAATTGAACGGGTTTTTATTTCTTCCATTGAGTAGGAAAAGGTAAGCGTATACTTCTCTGTAAAAGATTTCTAAAGCAAATATTTTATAGTTGCATTCCCAGCCCGATCATCCAGTGATAGTAAAACTTTCCCGCCTTCATAACAAGGGCGGAGTTTCCGGAAATTTATTAAACGCTCCGAGTCATCCATTTAAGGGTCAGACAAGAGTAACAACGCTTCAGAAAATCAAAAGGGAAGTAAATCGTTGAAAAATTAAGGAGACTTTACGGCGGAAGGACTAGATCGATCAGTAGAAGAACTAGAGTGAGGTTTCACAGATTTTTTATATTTTTTCTTTGTGGTAAATTATCAAAAATTCCAGTCAGGTTCAGGTCTACTAACCCCAACATTAGAAATATAGCCTATAGCTTAAAGGCCATATCGGATGGAACTCGCCTTGTGAGACAGGCCAAGGTTTTCATCGCATGAAGGAAAATGTCAAAGGACACCGCGGCGTAAATAAATCTGTCATATAAATAACTTAAGATAATTAGTTGACTGGTAGGCAGGGCGGGACGATTGAGGATGTGTGTTTTTTTAACCCAACCTTAGCATTGCAGAATAACGATTTTAGAGGCCTCCTCGAGTTTGTGCAGCAAAACAACAGAAAAAGGTAACAAAGAATTTATGGTGAGTACCTCACACTCTTCCCTATTCGTCCAAAAATAGAAAATATTGTTAAGTGCAATAGAAAGAGACAACTGGTGACATCTACTGGCAATGGAGAGTAAGCAACTTCAGGTTCGGAGAATCGATGATGGAATCTTCGGGAAGGTTCAGGAATAGAATGAATAGAATAGTCAAGAAGCGTCTGGAATAGAACACTCCAGAATAATCTGGACAGTTTCTATGGTATAAATATAACAGGTGTGTAGGGTATGTAGCATTTTAAATTTTGCGGCAAGCTAAGTGATATCTGACTTCGTAGCAACCGCTGTATCGAATACCCACTTGATGTCATGTTGTATGTGTTAGAGGAGAAGACATTTTGTAAATACACGTATATTGCCAATCAAGGAACACAGTGATCAATAAACCGTCGTCAGCTACAAAACCATTGTTTTAATTGCATGTCACACCAGGATAGCCCTCCTACACTTATCACCGCCAGAAAAAGAGTCTTGTCTTAGACGTTGCAGTGTTTACAAGTGAAAGTAATAAAGAAGGGATTGGGATTGCGATAATTGAAAGTACAGTATTAGCGATAATTAAAGTTGAGTTGATTAATTAAATGTTGTGAATTTTACATGATTAGAGTGAAATAAAGAACTTGTATATTAAATATTTAATATTATGTTTTAAATAACGAACCAAAGGCCACACTCGCAACAACTGGTGTCAGAAGTGAAATTTATTCGCGAAATAAAGTGGTGGCAATTGACTTAAAAATTCAAAGTGTGTTTAATTTTGAGAAATTGTGTTAAATTGTGAAAGTTCTGGAAAATAATTTATATTCATCTGTAAGAGAATTGTTAAGGTAATGGGGCGAAAACTGGAGGAGCTTCGAATACAGGATTTGAAAGTGTAATTAGGGAACCGGTCATTGCAAACGTCAGGTGCAAAGAATATTCTAGTCGAGCGACTGAGGCAAGCTTTGATAGAAGAAGGACAGAATCCTGAGACATTTGTTTTCATAGATAACTTGGAAGAACCTGAAGCAGAAGAAAAGTCTGTGATGAACATGGATCTTTCATTAGCACTGCAGATGAAAAATGTTTTTGAGGAAACAAGCAATTCTCTTGAGAAACAAAAAAGATTTCTGGAAACCCGTTTGGACAAAAGAATGCTTTTGAGGAACAAAAGAATTCTCTGGAATCCCGTTTAGATGAGCAAAAGAAAACTATGGAAACCCTTCTGAACGAGCAAAAGCATGCCTTTGAGGAACAAAAGAATTCTATGGAATCCCGGTTAGATGAGCAGAAGAAATCTATGGAAACCCGCTTGGACGAACAAAAGAGTTCTTTGGAGAATAGTCTAGAAACTCGATTGGAGGATCAGAAAAATTTTCTAAAAAGTTCTTTAGAAGAACAAAATTTGAAAATTGAAGGAATTGAGCAGGAATTTCAACAAAAGGTTTCGGAAGTTCAATAAAAAGTCACCGAGCAACTTGAAAACCTTAAAGCAGATTTGGAGAGGATAAAGCATCGACAACCTCGGCACGAAGAAATTGAAATATCCGGTGCAGGTAGAATGAAACCTCCAATATTTGATGGACAAAATTCGTGGCATATTTTCAAGAGACAATTCGAGCCAGCTTCCGAGGTAAATGGATGGAATGATAAAGACAAAGCTACAGATCTGGTCTTAGTACTTCGAGGTCCTGCATCAGAGCTCTTACAAACTGTACCGATTGAAAAGCAACGTGATTACACTTCATTAGTACAGGCGATAGAATTACGTTACGGAGATGAACACATGCAGCAAGCATATCGCCTACAGTTACGCAACAGGATTCAAAAGCATGGTGAATGACTACAACAACTGCAGGCTGATGTGGAAGGATTAGCGCATCTTTCATACTCCAGCGTAAATGCGGATTTCCTTAATGAAGTGGCAACGGAGGCATTTGTGAACGCTATTGCAGATAAAAATTTACAACAAGCGTTAAGGCTAGTAGGAAAGAAATCAACAGCAGAAGCGCTAGCCTATGCATTAGCGTATGAAGCCGCCAGACAAGCTTCACAGAGCTCGCCTTCGATGCTGGAATTGTAATAGACCAGGGCACCTTCAAAGAGACTGCAGAGATCGTCGACGAGTGGAATCACCAGAAGAAGGGAAAGATGAATGCCAAAGATGTCGAGCCAGGGAACAAGATATTCGTGGAGAGACTAGATATCAAGCAGCAACTAGTCGCATCACCTCTCCTGTTGAGCAGTCGGAAAACAAGTAAAAACTAACCTTGTGGGGCAAAAGTTGGTTGGTGGAATCGACAGCCCCGAAGTCATCATTCAAGTAGGCCAGTTGCAGAGAAATAATAGCAGTCTTGTTATATATGAAAGTGTAGGAAAAAATAACTGCGCGGTCTCTATCGATACTGTAGCTTCGAGATCAATTATTAGAGCAGATCTTGTTAATAAGAAATGCTTTCACAACACCACCAAATATCTACTAAGAACAGCACTCTGGAGAAGCAGCACAGGTGTTTGGAGAAATAACTTTAGATGTTCAACTAGGCGAACTACTATTTCCTCTCACTTTCCTGGTTTCAGACACAATGGATGAATGCATTCTTGGAATAGACTTCATGACCACATACAAAATAAATCTGGATGTCGGAGAGCGTATTCTCAAATATGGGAGCATAGAAATCCCTATGAGACTAGGAGAAGGAGCAGATTATCCTGCGAAAGTAAACACGATGATCTGCGAAAATATTACTCTTTCTCCATGCTCCGAGACACTAATATGGACAAGGCTTACTGATAACATCGGGACCTGCCGATTTTGTCTGGTGGGGCCTAACCCCACAAAAGTTACATCGAGCATCATTGTTGGCAAGACTTTAGTGAAGGCAGAAGGTGCAACATTAATTCCAGTCAGAGTGCTTAACACATCCGAAAGTGAAGTACAACTAAAAGAAGGTGCTATAATTGGAAATTGTGAACCCGTTTGCCAAATCGTCAATTTGGATAATGGTAGTAATGTCATGGAGACAAAACCTATACCAGCTACTAACCAACAGGTTCAGAAACTTCTTTCGGACAGTGCCTTAAGTAAACAACAACACAACGATGCCAAAGAGGTTATCGATGAATTTTCGGAATTATTTGCAATGAATGATGATGACTATGGTAAAACAAATCTTGTCCAGCATCGGATTGATACAGAAGATTCCAGGCCCATTCGACAGACACCACGAATATTGCCATTAGCCAAACAACCAGAAGTCGCAGATATGACGAACTCCATAAAGAAACAAGGCATAATAGAGGAATCTAACAGCCCTTGGGCATCGTCGATTGTTCTGGTCAGGAAAAAAAGGATGGCAGCACCCGATTCTGTGTAGACTACCGCCAACTAAATAACGTGACGAAAAGGATAGCTATCCATTACCAAGAATTGATGACACGTTGGATACCCTTTCCGGAGCGCAAAGGTCTTCCACACTGGATTTTAAGAGTGGTTACTGGCAAGTGGAAATACAACCCGAGGACCGAGAGAAAACCGCTTTCTCAGTTGGCAGTGGCTTATGGCAATTCAGAGTAATGCCATTTGGATTATGTAATGCTCCAGCCACATTCCTACGACTAATGGAATGTGTTCTACGTGGTTTAACCTGGAAAACATGTCTTGACTACTTAGATGACATAATAGTAATCGGAAAGACATTCAAGGAACATAAAAACAACTTACGGGACGTACTTCAAAGACTCAAAAGATGCAAAATTGAAGCTCAATGCGAGTAAATCTGCTCTATTCAAAAATGAAATTAAATATTTACGGCACATAGTTTCATCACAAGAAATAAGAACAGATCCAGAGAAGATAGAAGCCGTAAAAAATAGGCCAGTTCCAAAGGACAAACATCAATTTCGGAGTTTTCTTGGTTTAGCTAGCTAATACAGGCGATTCGTGAAAGGTTTTGCAAATATAGCAAGGAGCCTACATCAACTTAAATGCAACGAAAGTTTTGAAAATTTGAAGCAACAGCTCTGTGGAGCTCCAGTACTTTACTATCCAAAGCTAGGAAAGACATTTATATTGGATACGGATGCCAGCAATGAAGGTATTGGTGCAGTTCCAGTAGCTTACTATAGCAAAGCACTTTCAAAGTCAGAGAAAAATTATTATGCTACAAGAAAAGAGCTACTTGCCATTGTAAGTTCAACAAAGCATTTTCATAAATATCTCTACGGGCAGAAATTCATTCTTCACACCGAACATGCAGCGCTTAAATGGCTTCTGCAGTTTAAGAACCCTGAGGGACAAGTGGCGAGATAGATAGAGCGACTCCAGGCTTATGGTTTTGAAATCCAACACCGAAGAGGTCGTATCCATAGAAATGCAGAAGCCCTTTCGTGACGACCATGCAAACTTGAATGGCGCCCGGATAAAAGATAAGGAAACAACAGCGACTGTACAGTTGGTAACCGTGGAACCATCTACAGGTTGGGACAACGAGGACCTGCGAACAGCACAACGAGAAGATCCGGGCATTTCACATATTCTTGCTTGGAAAGACCAAACTGGTAGGATATTTCGGAAGGGAGATGCGTTTACCTAGCGACCTCAAATTTGGTACCCCCCAGAGATGAACAAAAGTTACCAGAAGACAATGTATCGGAGCTCAAGCAACAATTAGATGATGTGCACGATGCCACGAGTACGAAATTAGCAGCAAGTACTGATCGGATTAAAATCCGCTATGATTTACGTGCTAGTTCCTCAGGATTTAACGAAGGTGATTTTGTTTGGCTGTGCAACCCGAAATGTCATAAGGGACGTTCTCCAAAACTACAACAACACTGGGAGGGACCGTATTCAGTAACTAGAATTAATGACGTGGTATACAGAATTCAGCGTGGCACAAGAGCAAGCGTAAAATTGTTCATTTGGACCGCTTGTGACAATATTACGAGCATCAAGACCGAGGATCACATGTTGTTCGGGACGAACAACTTTAAAAAGGGGGCAGTGTTACGTTCAATAGAAAGAGACAGCTGGTGGCATCTACTGGCAATGGAGAGTAAACAACTTCAGGTTCGGAGAATCGTTGGTGGAATCTTCGGGAGGTTCAGGAATAGAATGAATAGATAGCAAGAAGCGTCTGGAATAGAACACTCCAGAATAATCTGGAGATGGATGTTGCAAATTGTTTTGATATAGTTGCTTTCACTGAAACTTGGCTGCATCATGGTTTTCGCGATGCTGAAATCTTTGACAATTCTTATCAAATTTTTAGAAGAGATAGGTATACTGATTCTGAAGCTCGTGGCGGTGGAGTACTTCTCGCCTGTAAAAACCACTTAAATTGCAGCCAAGTTGAGCTCCCCAGTTTCTCCAACACTCTCGACATTGAACTTATAATTCTTAAGATGTCTCTCTTAAAATATAACTTATACATACTTTGTTGCTATATTCCTCCAGACTCCATAAATATCGTCGACGACAAAGGTCAGAATATTTATGACCTACTCATTTTAACATCTAATTTTATCCATGGTAAGATGGAACCTCTTGACGAATTACTACTTATTGGTGATTTTAACCTACCCAATATACAATGGGTACTTAATGATGATGACGATGACTATCTTCCACTTAATAACTTGACAACAAGGGAATCACTTTTCCTTGACACTATTTCATCTCTTGGTCTCAGCCAAATCAGTAATGTTAAGAATGACATGGGTAGGCAGTTAGACCTGGTATTTTCTACTGACGCGGGTAACTTATTAGTTGAACCTAGCCCAGTTATAATGTCTACTCTTGACAAATACCACCCCCCTCTTCTAATTACACATTGCTATGTAACCGAAAACCTCACATATTGTGACGACCTTTTCAATTTTAGAAAGGCTGACTTTTCAGAACTTTCCAGTAAACTTACCTCTATTGATTTCTACACATTTCTGTCTTGCAATAGTGTTGATGAAGATGTTTCTAAGTTTTACGTAATTCTTTTCGATTTATTTTCTTCTTGTATTCCCTGCGAGCGTCAGCGGTTGAATAAAACATCACCGCAATGGTTCAATAAAGAACTGAAACGTATTAAAAATGGGAAGAATAAACTGTGGAAATGTTATATGAGGGACAAGGACACTATAGCTCACAACAACTTCCTCACATCATATAATTAGTTCAGAGAACTTTCTTCTACACTTTATGATGAGTATGTTCAAAGGATGTGTACGAAATTATTTAGTGACCCACGCATCTTTTTTAAGTTTATTAATATGAAGAAAAAAACGGACAACTACCCCAATACCATGAGGTACAAGGATTCTGCTAGTGATGATTCGTCTGAAATTTGCGATATGTTTGCTTCATTTTTTGACAATGCCTTTGCCTTGTCAAATTTTCATCCTCAAAATAGAAACTTCAGTCATATGAACGATTCCCATAACGTTTCATTCACTATCAATTTCAGAAGAGGATATACTCGATCATATTAATGGGTTTCCAAATGACTTCACAACTGGTCCTGATGGGGATCCCTCCAGCCTTTTTAAGTCATCCTGCCTCGCCCTGGTAGCTCCGCTGAGAATTATCTTCCAAAAATCTCTCGATAGTGGTTGTTTCCCGCAGCTATGGAAAAACTCCTTTATCATACACAAAAAAGGTAGTAAAAATGAAATTTCTAACTATAGACCTATTGCAAAATTATCTTGCATGCCCAAATTATTCGAATCTATCATCATGGGTTTATTTCATGCAGGTCTACAACCACTAATTTGTTGGAATTTGTCTCGGATACCATTTACGGGTTTGAAAAAGGCTATCAGACAGATTGTATTTATCTCACTCCGTGATACTGTTTAAAATATGGGTTTCCCCCAATATTTCTAAAATGGACGGAGTCTTATTTAGATAAAAGAACATACCAAATCTTATTCCGCCATTCCATCTCTAGAGTGTTGAAGGCTTCGTCTGGCGTACCACAAGGGAGTCACTTGGGTCCGTTGTTCTTTATTCTGTCTATTGACGACATTGTCTCTGTTGTGAGGTACTGTAAGGTCTTGATTTATGCTGACGATGTTAAGCTTTTCGCTCAGATTAAATCTGTTAACGATTGTGAACAGGTACAGAGTGACCTTCAAAACTTTTACAATTGGTGCAAGAGCAATAATTTGGTACTCAATGTCAACAAACGTGAGGTTATGACTTTCCATAGGAATCAGATACCAATCACTTATGATTATGAGTTCTCGCATTCTTCGATTCGCCGTGTGGACTCTGTCTGTGACTTGGGTGTCAAATGTGACCACAGATTGAATTTTATCTCCCATATAAACTACATGCCTTCAAAGAGTAGTTCTATGGCGGGCTTTATAAAACGTTGGCCCCGAGAGTTTTCAAATCCTACTATAACATTTCGTTTGTACACTTGCTATGTGAGACCACTTCTTGAGTATGCTAGCCAGGTCTGGTCTCCATTTTACGGTATACACATCGACCGTATCGAGTCTGTTCAGCGGAACTTCCTACGATTTGCTCTCAGGCATCTACCCTGGAATAATTCTTTAATTCTTCCACCCTATGAGGTTCGCTTGAAGCTATTGAATATGCACTCGCTTGAGAAACGTCGCTTGGTTGCCGATGTAACATTTGTGCATCAACTCTTAAACGCGAATATTGATTCTCTATTGTTACTTAACAAAATCTCTTTCCGTGATAGTAGCCACAATTTGAGAAGGCTACCTCTGTTGCATGTTAACTCCTCAAGGTCTAACTTTAGCATGTATGAACCTATTAATCGCATGTGTATTACTGTCAATAATATGGCTGAGAATTTTGTTGTTGACGTCCCTAAGCATGTTTTAAAAAAACGCATATTTAATAGTTAATTTTGTTTTATTTAACTTTTTTAAATTGTCTTGTTCTATGTTGCATGTCATTTAATCCGGTGTTCGGTCTATGTTTAGTGTAACATACTAGAAACGCATGTATTGTTGACCGTTTATTTATTAAACGTGTCCATGCAGCGAGCTTGTGTTAAGGTGGTTCTGATCCCAAGCAGCATTTAAGCCGGCAACAACTAAGTTAAGGTGGACTGGGACATAAAGAAAGTTTCTATAACGTTACAGTGACTAAAATACTAACTTCAGTATAGATGGCCTACATGTAAACACATTCTATAGTATTTGGAACCAAAACGCCACTTCAGTAAGCCATTTGGCAGTCCCGAGCGGAATAAGTTCCACAAGAGGCTCCCAAATCATCCCAGGGAAATTTATTTGTCTACCTCAACGCTCCTGCCTCGAGGAGGAGGCATTGCAAAGATGTAGCGACGTTCTAAAAACTATTCTCTGCTACTTTATAGTGGAAGTATTTATAGTGGTCTTTTTACTGGCGACGTATCTTATGGCACCTTCAATTGGTACATTATGATTCCCAATTTGTTGTCAAAATGTTTTTGGTGGCAGAAACTCTCACGCGAGACTTTATAGTGTAGACAACTGTGAGGCGTGTTACTACAAACTAAGTGCTACGATCCTGTTACAATATAGGAACATTCATTGACATTACAGTATTACACGCGTCTATTTGGGTGATTGATGTAAAGTTTAATGGTGGAAAGTAGTTCAAGTGTAAAAAGAGAAATTTGTTTTCCATCGAAAATTCAAGAAGTCGAAAGTGAAAATTAAGTGCAAGAAAAAGCTGTACAGATACTCTACTACATTTAATAGAAAGATAAAGCGTGAACTTGCTAAAGTAGCCAGAAATACCGAAAAAGAGAGCATCGAAATATATCCGGATGAATGTCAAAGTAATGTGCAGAGCTATTCAGAACGGAATTTTGATCAACCGGATAATGAAACTGGCAACAAAATTTTCGACGAAACTGATAACAATATTTGTGATGAAAGTGATGAAAACGGGAGGCAAAATACCTTAAACAAAGACTTATGTCTATTTGAAGGTTTGAGAAAGTGGGCTATTGAATATAAAATCCCTCATACCGCCATCAATGGATTATTAAATATATTAAATACTGGTAATGAAGTATTACTACCAAAGGATAGCAGAACATTGCTTAAAACACATAATAAAATTAATATTGTGCCAATGGGAAAAGGCAATTATTGGTATTGCGGCATAAGAAATAATCTGAAAAACATCTTTTGCTACTTGAGTCAAATGGGGAAAAAGAACCCCCGAAACTGTACTCTGCTACTGAAGTCAGGTGCAAATTGTTTTGTCTTAAATACCATGCGAAGTTAATTTTTCTTCCACTGATACACACATTTGATTGAGATTAAAGAAAACGTAATATTATGAAAGTTTCTGAAATGACTACTTATCCAACTTAAATGCACTTGGAAAAATAAATAAAAAATATCATTTTATATGTACATTTATTGATCTCTTATTCCTAGCAATAAATACATACTTATATAAGTGTTTTTTTTTTTTTCTTTAAAAAAATCCATCTTACAAACTTCCATCTACGCCCATATTCGTAATAAACTTTTGCGCAGCTTTACTTGGCCGTTTTATTGTCACACTTTTGTGGCAGGGACTTTAAGGTCCCGATATATACACGTTTTGGGATGATGAAATGTCATTCTGGAACTATAAGGTTATTCATTTGGAGCTTTGAAGTAGCAGTCTCCTCAAACTAGCAAATCATGGTTCCAGCTACGAAAACTTTTTGATCCACGACCATATAGTGGCTATATTTAGTGAATGGGACAATAAGGTGGTGCTTTTTCATGGAAGACATTTTTTAACAGGAAATGTCTCCTTTTTGTCATTATATTCGGGATAAATTGGAAGCATTAGATTAGAATAACTAAAAAATGCTTAAGGGAAAATTTAAAAAGATATATTTTGCAGTTTTTTAGATTTTTTAGTCATTGATTTTTGGGAGTTTTACCAAAAATGTTTTATGGCTAAATATTAATTTTTAAATAAAAAGTTTTATATTTGATTTTATGTGCGGGGCGTTTTACTTTTACGAGGTATCGGCCTTACGTTTAAAGACAAATTCCTTCCGCATCAATTATTTCGATACAGATATCGACTAATTTTACTTTAATCGAAGTACATATGTACATATTGTTGCGAGCGTGGCCTTTCGGTTCGTTATTTAAAACACAATATTAAATACTTAATATACAAGTTCTTTATTTCACTTTAATCATACAATTCACAAACTTCATATACTTTCTATTAATCAACTCAACTCTAATTATCGCTTAATACTGTACTTTCAATTATCGCAATCTAATTAAAACACTTCCGCACGTTATTACTTTTGCTTGTTAACACTGCAACGTCTAAGACAAGACTCTTTTTCTGGCTATGACAACTGTTATATTTATACCCTAGAAACTCTCCAGATTATTCTCGAGTGTTCTATTTTCCAGAAGCTTCTTGACTGTTCTATTCATTCTATTCCTGAACCTTCCTGTAGATACCATAATCAATTCTCCGAACCTAAAGTCTTCTTCTCCATTGCCAGTAGATGTCAGTAGATCTACTTCTCCATTGCCAGTAGATGTCAGTAGTTGTCTATTTCTATTGCACGTAACACTGCCCCCTTCTTAAATTTGTTCGTCCCGAACAACAGGTGATCCACGGTCTTGATGCTCGTAGTATTGACACAAGCGGTCCAAATGAACAATTTTATGCTTGCCTCTTGTGCCACGCTGAATCCTGTATACCACGTCATTAATTCTAGTTACTACTGAATACGGTCCTTCCCAGTGTTGTTGCAATTTTGGAGAACGTCCCTTACGTCGTCTCGGATTATAGAGCCAAACAAGATCACCTTCATTAAATCCTGCGGAATTAGCACGTAGGTCATAGCGGGTCTTCATCCGATCAGTATTTGTTGCTAATTTCGTCCTCGTGGCCTGGTGCACATCAGCTAATTGTTGTTTGAGCTCCGATACGTAGTCTTCTGGTAACTTTTGTTCACCTCTGGGGGTACCGAATTTGAGGTCGCTAGGTAAACGCATCTCTCTTCCGAATATGACTTTAGCTGGGGTTTGTCCGGTAGTACTATGAATGGCTGATCTATAAGCCATTAGGAATATAGGAATGTGTCGATCCCAATCGCGTTGATGATGGTCAACTACTTTCTTTAGATGCTCGATCAATGTTCTGTTGAAGCGCTCTACCATGCCATCAGATTGTGGGTGTAGAGGAGTTGTTCTAGTTTTTCTTATTCCCAACATTTTACACATCTCCTGGAAAGTCCGCGATTCGAAGTTCCGTCCTTGGTCCGAATGAAGTTCGTGAGGCACACCAAACCTACTGACCCAATTCGTTATTATTTGTTCCGCAACTGTGGTTGCCTCTTGATTAGGGATTGCATATGCTTCAGGCCATTTACTGAAATAGTCAATGGCAACTAAAATATAACGGTTACCGCCATCCGTTTCAGGAAAAGGTCCAGCGATGTCTACAGCTATCCTTTCAAAGGGGGCTCCGACGTTATACTTATGCATTTCTCCTCTGCTTCTGTGTTGCGGCCCTTTGCAAGCCGCACAGACAGGACATCTGCGGCACCACTCCTCCACATCTTCTCGCATATGTAGCCAATAAAACCTTTCTCGTATTTTGGAAATGGTTTTGTTCACTCCCAAATGTCCTCCAGAGGTTCCACCGTGCATTTCTTCTAGAACATCTTTGACGTTTGATGCTGGCACGACTATCTGCATTCGGAAATATTCGCCGTTAGGTGCTTCCCATTTGCGTTTTAATATACCACATTCAACATGAAGAGAGTTCCATTGAGCCCAGTAACTTTTCAGTTTCTCACTCCGTTCCGAAATATCCTTCCAGTCTGGTCTTTCCATATCTTCTTTCCAAGCGAGAATAGGTGAAATGTCCGGATCTTCTCGTTGTGCTGTTCTCAGGTCCTCGTTGTCCCAACCTGTAGATGGTTCCACGGTTACCAACTGTATAGTTGCTGTTGTTTCTTTTTCTTCCACCCGTGCGCAATGTTTGCATTCAAGTTTGCATGGACGTCGTGAAAGGGCGTCTGCATTTCCATGGATACGACCTCTTCGGTGTTGGATCTCAAGATCATAAGCCTGGAGTCGCTCTATCCATCTCGCGACTTGTCCCTCGGGGTTCTTAAACTGCAGAAGCCATTTAAGCGCTGCATGGTCGGTGCGAAGGATGAATTTCTGCCCGTAGAGATATTTATGAAAATGTTTTGTTGAACTTACAATAGCAAGTAGCTCTTTTCTTGTAGCACAATAATTTTTCTCTGGCTTTGAAAGTGCTTTGCTATAGTAAGCTACTGGAACTTCTTGACCATTCTCCTCCTGCGAAAGCACTGCACCAATACCTTCATTGCTGGCATCAGTGTCTAATATAAATGTTTTTCCCAGCTTTGGATAATGAAGTACTGGAGCTTCACAGAGCTGTTGCTTCAAATTTTCAAAACTTTCGTTGCATTTATCCGACCATATGAACGGCCTTCCCTTTTCTGTAAGTTGATGTAGGCTTCTTGCTATATCTGCAAAACCTTTCACGAATCGCCTGTAGTAGGTAGCTAAACCAAGAAAACTCCGTAATTGATGTTTGTCCTTTGGAACTGGCCAATTTTTGACGGCTTCTATCTTCTCTGGATCGGTTCTTACTCCTTGTGATGAAACTATGTGCCCTAAATATTTAACTTCATCTTTGAATAGAGCACATTTACTCGCACTGAGCTTCAATTTTGCATCTTTGAGTCTTTGAAGTACGTCCCGTAAGTTGTTTTTATGTTCCTTGAATGTCCTTCCGATTACTATTATGTCATCCAAGTAGACAAGACATGTTTTCCAGGTTAAACCACGTAGAACACATTCCATTAGTCGTTCGAATGTGGCTGGAGCATTACATAACCCAAATGGCATTACTTTGAATTGCCATAAGCCACTGCCAACTGAGAAGGCAGTTTTCTCTCGGTCCTCGGGATGTATTTCCACTTGCCAGTAACCACTCTTTAAATCCAGCGTGGAAAACCATTGCGCTCCGGAAAGGGTATCCAACGTGTCATCAATCCTTGGTAATGGATAGCTATCTTTTCTCGTCACGTTATTTAGTTGGCGGTAGTCTACGCAGAATCGGGTGCTGCCATCCTTTTTCCTAACCAGAACAACCGGCGATGTCCAAGGGCTGTTAGATTCCTCTATTATGCCTTGTTTCTTCATGGAGTTCATCATGTCTGACACTTCTGGTTGTTTGGCTAATGGCAATCTTCGTGGTGTCTGTCGAATGGGCCTGGAATCTCCTGTATCGATCCGATGCTGAACAAGATTTGTTTTACCATAGTCATCATCATTCATTGCAAATAATTCCGAAAATTCATTGATCACCTCTTTGGCATCGTTGTGTTGTTGTTCACTTAAGGCACTGGACGAAAGAAGTTTCTGAACCTGTTGGGTAGTAGCTGGTATAGGTTTTGTCTCCCTGATATTACTATCATTATCCAAATTGACGATTTGGTAAACGGGTTCACAATTTCCAATTATAGCACCTTCTTTTAGTTGTACCTCATTTTCGGATGTGTTAAGCACTCTGACTGGTATTAATGTTGCACCTTCTGCCTTCACTAAAGTCTTCCCCACAATGATGCTCGATGTGACTTTTGTGGGGTTAGGCTCCACCAGATAGAATCTGCAGGTCCCGATGTCATCAGTAAACTTTGTCCATATTAGTGTCTCGGAGCATGGCGAAAGAGTTATATTTTCGCAGACCATCGTCCTTACTTTCACAGGATGATCTGCTCCTTCTCCTAGTTTCATAGGAATTTCTATGTTCCCATATTTGAGAGTCCGCTCTCCAACATCCAGATTTATTTTGTATGTAGTCATGAAATCTATTCCAAGAATGCATTCATCCATTATGTCTGAAACCAGGAAAGTGTGAGGAAATAGTAGTTCGCCTAGTTGAACATCTAAAGTTATTTCTCCAAACACCCGTGCTGCTGCTCCAGTTGCTGTTCTTAGTAGATATTTGGTGGTATTATGAAGCCATTTGTTCTTAACAAGATCTGTTCTAATAATTGATCTTGCAGCTCCAGTATCGATAGTGACTGCGCAGTCATTTTTTCCTACACTTCCATATATAATAAGACTACTATTATTTCTCTGCAACTGGCCTACTTGAATGATGACTTCGGGGCTGCCGATTCCACCAACCAACTTCTGCCCCACAAAGTTGGTTTTTACTAGTTTTCCGATTGCTCAACAGGAGAGCTGATGCGACTAGTCGCTGCTTGATATCTAGTCTCTCCACGAATAGCTTGTTCCCTGGCTCGACATCTTTGGCATTCTTCTTTCCCTTCTTCAGGTGATTCCACTCGTCGACGTTTTCTGCAGTCTCTTTGAAGGTGCCCTGATCTATTACAATTCCAGCATCGAAGGACACCACGTGAAGGCGGGCTCTGTGATGATTGCACTCTGTTACAAGTACATTCTTCCACTGAAATTTCTCTTACGCGTACTGCACTCCGTGAAGCTTGTCTTGCGGATTCATATGCTAATGCATAGGCTAGTGCTTCTGCTGTTGATTTCTTTCCCGCTAGCCTTAACGCTTGTTGTAAATTTTGATCTACAATAGCGTTCACAAATGCCTCCGTAGCCACTTCATTAAGGAAATCCGCATTTACGCTGGAGTATGAAAGATGCGCTAATCTTTCCACATCAGCCTGCAATTGTTGTAGTGATTCGCCATGCTTTTGAATCCTGTTGCGTAACTGTAGGCGATATACTTGCTGCATGTGCTCATCTCCGTAACGTAATTCTATCGCCTGTACTAATGAAGAGTAATCACGTTGATTTTCAATCGGTACAGTTTGTAAGAGTTCTGACGCAGGAGCTCGAAGTGCTAACACCAGAGCTATAGCTTTGTCTTCATCATTCCATCCATTTACCTCTGAAGCTGCCTCGAATTGTCTCTTGAAGATATGCCACGAATTTTGTCCATCAAATATTGGGGGTTTCATTCTACCTGTGCTGGATATTTCAGCTGCTACGTTTAGAGGCTGACGATGCGTTAATCTTTCCAGATCTGCTTTAACGTTTTCAAGTTGCTCGGTGACATTTTGTTGAATTTCCGAAACCTTTTGTTGAAATTCGTGCTCAATTCCTTCAATTTTCAAATTTTGTTCTTCTAAAGAACTTTTTAGAAAATTTTTCTGATCCTCTAAACGAGTTTCTAGACAATTCTCCAGAGAACTCTTTTGTTCGTCCAATGAACCTTTCAGAAAGATCTTCTGCTCATCTAACCGGGATTCCAGAGAATTCTTTTGTTCCTCAAAAGCATCTTTTTGCTCGTCCAGACGGGTTTCCATAGATTTCTTTTGTTCTTCGAGAGAATTCTTTTGTTCCTCGAGAGAATTCTTTTGTTCATCAAAACGGGCTTCCATTTTGCTCATTAAAGCACTCAAAAGCTGTTCCATTTTCATTGTAGGCTCTTCTTCGACTTCGGTTTCTTCCAAGTTATCTTCGAAAACAAATGTTTCAGGATTCTTTCCTTCCTCTATCAAAGCTTGTCTGAGTCGCTCGACTAGAACTTTCTTTGCACCTGTCGTTTGTAATGACCGGTTCCCTAACTCCACTTTCAAATCCTGCGTTCGAAGCTCCTCGAATTTTCGCCCATCACTTTAGTAATTCACTTTAAGTTGAATATAAATTATTTTCCAGAACTTTCAGAATTTAACACAATTTTACAAAATTAATCACACTTTCAATTTTAAAGTCAATTGCCACCACTTTATTTCACTTCTGACACCAGTTGTTGCGAGCGTGGCCTTTGGTTCGTTATTTAAAACACAATATTAAATATTTAATATACAAGTTCTTTAATTCACTCTAATCTTAAATTATTCACAAGATTCATATACTTTCTATTAATCAACTAACTCTAATTATCGCTTAATACTGTACTTTCAATTATCGCAATCTAATTACAACACTTTCGCACGTTTATTACTTTCACTTGTTAACACTGCAACGTCTAAGACAAGACTCTTATTCTGGCTATGACAACTGTTATATTTATACCCTAGAAACTCTCCAGATTATTCTCGAGTGTTCTATTTTCCAGAAGCTTCTTGACTGTTCTATTCATTCTATTCCTGAACCTTCCTGTAGATACCATAATCAATTCTCCAAACCTAAAGTCTTTTTCTCCATTGCCAGTAGATGTCAGTAGTTCTACTTCTCCATTGCCAGTAGATGCAGTAGATGTCAGTAGTTGTCTCTTTCTATTGCACGTAACAATATATATATATTTCTTTTTTTTTAAATAATAAAATATATTTTATACTTTTAATAAAAGTAAATGTTTTGTTATTTAAAATCATTGCGGAGAAGTTAGAGAAAAATTCTCTCTCTAACTTCGATTAGCGATTCCGTACATAACAGTTGGTTTATTAAAAAATTTTAATTCGTGAAGTGTTCATCTCGCGAAATAAAGAAAGAGGAAAATTGATCTTCTCTTTGGTGAGATTGTTCGAGTGTTTAATTCACGAGGTAAAAGAGGATATCACTTGCTCGCTTTGCAAAACTTTCTAGAGGATTTAACCGAGTCCCAATACAGAAGGAGACAAAAGGAGGACGAGCGGGAAGACTTCCGTAATTTACGTATTGCTGAAGTAATAAATACACTTGGATGGTTCGATTTTTGGGAGCACTGGCATCTGCGTCTGTAATGGACTCAAAACTCTATTTGCTACTGTAAGTCTAATGATGGGAAATATTTCCTGATTATTATCTACAATATCTTGTTTTATTGATGTAATCTTGAAAATTTCATATATCTTTGATTGTTTTATTTTTGATAAGAAAAGAAAAATTTAATTTAAAACAAAATCAAATATTTTAGACGTAGAACTTTTGTGAATTGTGGTAATTTTTGTGATGAAATAAGAGCAAACAGGTTTTCTTTTTGGGTGCTTTGTGGAAATTGAGTGAATAAGAAAAGAGCAGCACACAAATTGCTTAGAAATTTGCGAAATATTAAAGAAGTGAATTAGAATACTTTAGGTTCTTCTCTGAATTTCACCTTTTGTTTACATAAAAAAAAAAAAAATAATAATAATCATAATGAGTCAGAAATCGAGCATCAGCGAAAGCAATTACGATTTCGATGCCGATACCCTCAAAAGATCATTCAATTGTGTGGGCGACGTTAGTGGACTAGCGATCACATTAACCCTTGATGAAATAATTAGAAATAATCAGATATCTCAGAAAAATAATACGGAAAGTTATAGGATCTTTTACGGTTCACGTAGCTATTCAAGAAAAACGTTCTTGTGTCTTCTTGAAGAAGATTGTAGAGAAGGTGTACCCGTTGAAGAAAATTTATTGTCCAGTCCAGATAGAAATGATAATAGTGTAAAGCGAGAGGAAACGAATCAATCTAATGAAGTGAAATTAGGTCAAGAGAAAATTGTAAATAATGTTGTGGCTGGTATACATTCTACTGTTTGCAGTAACGCGGAGGTTAGGATGAGCTTAGAGAATTTAATTAAAATCATTACACATTTTGATAGTGATCCCTCTAAAGCTTATAGTTTTATTCAAAATTGCGATAATGCTATGCAGTTGGCGACTGAGCAGCAGAAAAAGTGCATATTGCCTATTATTAAAAGTAGGATTTCGGGAAATGCTGAAATTTTGCTCATGAATAAAAAACTTACTAGATGGGAGGATTTGAAATATGAGTTGAATAGGGTATTTAGAGAGGTTCACTCGAGTATGCAGCTTCATTTAGAAATGACTAAATTAAAACAAAACCACAACGAAACGGTTATGCAGTATACGCAAAGATCTGATACTTTAACTCGTCGACGCATACAAGCTCTTTTTAATGAGGATTCAGAAAATTCGTCTTATTACGGACAAAAGGTAGCTATATAGAAGGATATGTTAAATGCATACGTTTATGGATTGAGAAAGGAAATAGGGACTTTTGTAAACACTCAACGTACTAAAACTCTGGCTGAGGCGAGCCAATTAGCAATGGAAGAAGAAATCCGTTTAGGATATTACGGTTGCAAAGATAAGGAGTATACGGGAAGAAATTTAGTTAAAATTCATCATTTTAATCCAAGATTCTATAACTGCGGAGGTATGGGCCACATATCAAAGAATTGTTTCAAAAGTAAACAGAATTTTGATCGAGGAAATAAAAAGGTAGGGCAAACTTACCAACGAGCAACCAACAAGTATATTGGTAGTAAAAATACGGCTGATGCAGGTAACCGTGATCAGGGGCGGATTTCCCTATAGGCCGAGGAGGCCCGGGCCTAGGGCGGCAGATTTAGGGGGCGGCGATTTTTTCTTGTAGTTGTGGGTATTTCATTACATTTTTATACTTTTTCGTTTTTTTAAATAAAATAATTCGTTGGAAAGTGTTATTTTTAATTCTACTCCATTTTTTTTTCAAATCTACTCCGATTTATGAGGCAGCCTACTCCGCTAATTCTAGCCTGGGGTCCCTTCACTGGATATAGATCATTCAATTTTTCGTGTTTTACAGGGAGTAGGGGGCGGCAATCTTCCATAGGCCTAGGGCGGCCAAGTGATCAAATCCGCCCCTGACCGTGATCCTTCTAATATGAAAGTAGTGGAAATTCCAATGAAAGAAATGGGTTCAAATTTTCGAAAACGGGAACAATAGAGGGTGTTGTTTCCAATTGTCATCAAAGCCCTCACATTACACTAAATTATGACGGACAGAATTATATATTTCTCGTTGATACAGGGGCAGGTATAAGCCTAATTAAGGAAAATTGCGTCTACAAAGAGGATGTTGATTTTAATGACATAATTTATTTTAAGGGGATTGGTCGCTCCAGTCGATCTAGTATAGGTAGTGTTAATATACCTATGAATCATTGTAATGAATTAAATAAAAACTATTATTCTATCAAAACTAAGTTTTATGTCGTTACGAAAGATGTAATCGGATTCTATGATGGGATCATAGGTAGCAATTTTTTAAGTGAGATGAATTTATGCATCATTTAAATAATAACATAATATATAATGATTATCTTGAAATGAAGCTCGAATTTAAAAATCAAAAAATGACAACAAACTGCGTTGATCAACGTATTGGAGAGAACAGATCTCTGAACGAATCTACTACGTCACTGTCTACTACATACAATGAACGATTTAATAAAGTATGGGAAGGAATTAGAAAGAATCATTTTAGAGATAGGAAAGAATTAGAAACTTTGAATAATATAATTAAAGAATCTCACCATACATTTAGTTTGGAAGGTGATAATCTGACTGAAACTTCTGTTATTGAGCACCATATAAGAACAAACAGCGAATCACCAATTAATGTTAAAGCCTATAGGTATCCCAAGATTCATGAGGATGAAGTCGAAACCCAGATTCGGAAACTGCTAGAGAATGGTGTCATCCGCCAAAGTGCATCCCCCTGGTCAAGTCCGTTGTGGATTGTGCCGAAAAAATTGGACTCAAGTGGGACAAAGAAATGGAGATTGGTGATCGATTACAGGAAACTTAATGAGATAACGATAATTATCCAATACCGAATATGCAGGAAATCTTGGATCAATTGGGACAAACAAAATATTTCACAACCCTTGACTTGACATCAGGATTCCATCAAATTCCATTAAGTGGGGAAAGCATGGAAAAAAACAGCTTTTTCGACTCCACATGGGCATTTCGAATGTCCCCGAATGCCATTTGGACTCAAGAATGCACCAGCGTGCTTCCAGAGGATGATGAATACCGTATTAAATGGATTGTTAGGTAGAGGTTGCTTTGTATATATTGACGACATAGTGGTCTATGGTAAGAATTTAGAAGAACACAAGGCGAGTTTTGAAAAGAATAAAGGATGCGAATCTAAAGATTCAAATGGATAAATCGGAATTTATGAAGACCGAAGTAGAATATTTGGGTCATCTAATTACTAGTAAGGGTGTCTCACCTAACTTAAAGAAGGTCGAAGCGATTGATAAATTGGGTGAACCTAGGAATCAAAAAGAAATAAAGAGTTTTCTAGGAATGATAGGATACTATCGGAAATTTATAAAAGATTTCAGTATTATAGCGACACCAATGAATAGGTTATTGAAAAAGAACATTGAATTTTACTGGGGAAATAAAGAACAAAGTAGTTTCGAAGAATTGAAGAAAAGATTGAAAGAATTTACTATGCTACAGTACCCGGATTACAATAAAGAGTTTATCCTCACAACTGATGCTAGCAATTCTGGCATGGGCGCAGTTCTATCCCAAGAGTATGGAGGAAAAGATTTACCCATTCATTTTATTAGTAGAACTCTAAATAGCGCTGAAGGTAACTATAGCACAACTGAGAAGGAATGCCTTGCTGTGGTATGGGCTGCACAATATTTTAGGCTATACCTCTATGGTAGAAGGTTTAAAATTAAAACCGATCATAGACCGTTGACATGGCTATTCAATGTAAAAAACCCAGGGTAAAGACTTGTAAGATGGCGGTTGGAGCTTGAGGAGTATGATTATGTAATACAATACAAAAAAGGAGTAGATAATATAGTAGCAGATGAGTTAAGTAGAAACTTGATATATCCGGTAGAAAGAACAAATGAAAGATATACAAAGGAAGTGGAAGATAATATAAGAGAGATTTTTGGGGAAGATTTGTTGGATTCAGAGCAGAATGGATTAGGTTTGAAAGAAATGTTTGAAGCCAATGACGGGAACCTTAGCCCAAGCAGTGCTAATGTGAGCAATAAAACCACTAGTGAGAAGGTTAAAGGACATACATAATAAAGAAAGTAATTCAGATGAACGGGTTGCAGAGGAAATTGAAATTGTCAAGGACAAAGATAAGCAACGAAAAATTATTAGGGAGAACCACGAAGGCTTAATAGGTGGTCACGCAGGACAAAAAGCTACTATAACAAGGATAAGAGAGAGATTCTATTGGATAGGTTTAAATAGAGATGTTATTGAATACATAAAGAAATGTGTGCCATGTCAGAAGCAGAAAATTAATAGACATCCAGGAAGAAATCCAATGAAAATTGTAACTAGTGCTGAATGTAGTCTCGAAAAGGTATCAATGGACCTCACAGGCCCCTATAAAGAAGGGAATAAGTCTCTTTATAGTCTCACAATACAAGATGACTTGAGCAAATATATAAGATACATTCCAATCGAGGATAAGAAAGGTGAAACTATAGCCAGGGCATTTACTAATGAATGGATTTTGTATTTCGGAATACCAAAATATATCCTTACTGATAATGGTGGAGAATTTGTGAATGAGATCATGTCGGAATTATGCAAACTTTTTGGAATTAAGCATTTGAAAACAAGCAGTGCTTATCCACAGAGTAATGGGTCAGCTGAAAGAACACATGCAAGACTGGGTGAGTATATAAGATCAGTAACTAAGGATAGGACTAAACTGTCATAATGTTACAAAACATAAGGTCTGTTCGCGTACTCAGTTTTGGGACAATGCATTGCAATTAATTTGCACGAACTTACACATTTTCCGTTCGTTTACTTTCTCGTGCACACAAAATTACACGAGTTTTGCATACGTCACAGCTTCCCCTCTCGCATGAATTTACCCGAAGTTTTTAGTTACTGCACAATTCTTGCAAGGAAAATTGACAGCTGTCATAGGAAAGTTCATTTTTAGAATTTTCTGAAAAGTTTTTAAAGCGCAATCAAAATGTCAAATGAACATAGTTTAAGTATTCAATACTCTCATGAGACTTTTCAAGAGTGCAACAAGTTAAAAAAAAAATAAAATAATACTCATTCGCAAATGTTATTGTACACTTCTTCTTCTTGTTTTTCACGAAGTTGCATGAAAAGCGTTCGTTTACTTTTTCATGCATTTTACATTCTTCCCCCACCACACGAGTAAGTTTTTACCCAGAACGTTTTTGCACGAGAAGTACGCGAACAGACCTATAATAGTACAAGTTTCACCCCTCACGAAATGTTATTTGGAAGAAAAGCAAATGTTCCAAGCGAGTTTGGCAACATGAAACTTAATACTACGGTCGACTATATTCAGGAATTGCAACTGAAATTAATTCGTATGGAAACGGAGGCTAAAAGAAATTTACTTAATGCAAAAAATAAGACTAAAGAGAGATATGATAAAAAATTGGGCTCTAAGATCAAGGAATTTAGGGTTAAAGATCTCATCCTCGTTGAAAATGATCGAAGAGATAAATTGAGTGAAAAATATTCAGGTCCATTTAGAATAGTCAAAGTTTTGGAGGACTCTATTATAATTAGAAGAAACAATCAATCTATTAAATATAATAAAAGTAAAATCAAACATTTTCAGGTTGATCACTGTAACAGTAAGTGATGCCATCAAGGTTCAGGAAGTGACCTCAAATGGGTTATACTTCAAGCAATTCTGAAAAATGAGGCGTATCAAAGGTTACATTTCTATAATTAACAGCATAGATATCAATGAAATAGAAGTAAGTATAGATAGTATAGTTAAGCAGTCCCAAGGATTAGGGGAAATATGTAATAACTACAAATTAGAATGCGATGAAATACGAAATGAGGTATCTAAACATACCAATCGAATAAATAGAAGATTGGATGTCAGGAATCGAAAGGAATAAAATTATGGGAAGACAGAAAAGAGGACTGGCTAATTTTGTTGGTAAGGGATTGAAGGGTTTATTCGGAACGATGGACAGTGAAGATAATGAATACTATGAAAATGCCATCAGAACATTACAAAGTAATAGCGAAAATATCTAAAATAGTCTCAAATCCCAAATTGTAATCATGAAATCTTTGAATGAACAGAATAAAGCTCTCCATAATAGCTATTATGCCCACGAAGAAAAAATTAATGATATTATCGCAAAGACTAATAGTATAGCAGCCGAACGGAATGACATTAACCAGAAATTAGAAATTAATAAATACTTCGAAAAAAATCACAGGCAGGTTTTGGATAAAACTCTGGCCTTAGATATCGAAACTGACGTAATGGAGCAAGCAATCCTTTTACTGAATGCAAATATTGTCCATCTAATTATACTAAAACCGGTGAAATTTATTGAAATCTTGCAAAAGCATCCGTATAAGGAAGATTTGTTATTTGACCCAGTTCCCGAAAATTATCACAACCTCATTCAAGAATGTAAAACTAAGGCTTACCTTTCTGATAAAACTATTAGAATACTTGTTGATGTACCAATATTAGAAAACGAAAAATTTGAATTATATGAAACTATAATACTACCAATTATAAAAGCAGATCAATCATTCATTTTTGATTTTCAAGATAAGTATTTTGTAATTAGCGAAAATAAAGAAGAATATACACTCCTACCAGACTGGAATAAGTGTAAAAAGTATAATAAGAATTATGTTTGCCGAGAGTTAATAATGTATAACACTATGAGGCGAGAAGAATGTGTATTAAATGTTTTTATGAAAAGATCAATTCAAAATTGTAAAATCAGTCATGTTCCCAATAATTTTGAAATTTTCCATGGTTTAGACATAAACAAATATATATTCGCCATTTATAACCCCACAAAATATAAATGTAAATGTGAAGATAGTCAGAACGAAGATGTAATTCAAGGAACGGGAATTCTATTCTTAGATGCAAATTGTAAATTTACAAAAATAGAAACAGAAATAATAGCTAGTAATGTTACCTATAGTTATTTGAATAAAGACAAATTTAATTTTGATCTAGATGACTGCATAAATGTGAAATTGAATAATGTAAGAATTAATGTGGTGCCGATAACTGCATTAAAAACAAAATTGAAAGATCTGAATGACTTGAGTATCGAATTACAAAATGAGGAAAGTTTTTTGAATAGATTGTTGAAACCAATACCAGAGAGAGTACAGGGAGGAATGTTTACCTTTGCTGCAATAGTTACTATTGTGATTATATACATAGTTGTAAAATGTGTAAAGTCAAGTGAAATCACCTTCTTTAAAAACTGTTTTAATAGAAGAAATAATAGATCATTGGTAGAAAGTGAACAATCTGTACATTATTATAGAAGTCAGACAAGTCCAACGTTAAGTAGACGTCCACGTTCACGCGTGCTAAGAATTGAAGATTTGGAGGACAGGAACCAGAGTTAAAAAAAAAAAAAAAAGAGAAACAAAATTTTTTTGAAAGTATTTTATTCATTTTATAATGAAGAACTTTAAATTTAGTCCGTACAAACAATAATCTTACTTTTATGAATATTGTTTGATTTTAGTAAGGGAGGTGTTATGCATAACTTGATTATTCATATTAGATAAGAAACAATTTTCTTATTGTCAGCAACATTTTACTGTGCATACTTTGTTTCTTCGTAGTTTGCTAAGAAAACTGTAATACGATACTTTATTAAATCTTTGTAAACATAAACATTTTCTCGAGAAGCGAATTGTGCTACTCAGCTACTTTCATGTTTATGTTCTGTTGGTTTAAGATAATTTTAAGAAGTACAGTTTAGTTCATCTCAGATCGCCGTGTGTTAAACCAATCGACAAATATAGATAATACATTCTCTTGTATTTTTTTTATATATATATTTCTTTTCTTTTAAAATAATAAAATATATTTTATACTTTTAATAAAAGTAAACGTTTTGTTATTTAAAATCATTGCGGAGAAGTTAGAGAAAAATTCTCTCTCTAACTTCGATTAGCGATTCCGTACATAACAGTGGGAGGTTATTTCATGGATTTCTTTGATTCAATGTCAGATTACACTCGTTTGCCCAGTTTTCTGGTTTTCTTTTTCTTCATATCGAGTTCCAATGCTGTATATGATTCTGTAAGACAATGTGCCCTATAATCGAGTTTCTCCTGATGTCTGGTATCTAGTTTTATTAATGTATATAACTCTATAAGACTGTATAATTGTATACACGGTTGTATATCTAATTTATAAGGCTGTATAATCTGCTACTTTGATTTTATTGATTATTGTGCTGTTCTTTAATTTAAGTGACTAACTATCTAATGCCGTAGAGCCCAACGTTATAAGTTTCTTTAAGCAGGGGTTCATAAATAAATATACTTTGAATTTGAATATAGGAAAACGGACATTAGACATAATATACACGAAATCAATAAATTTAATATAATAAAATTAAAGCCTGAAAAGGATTCTATTCAAGAAAGGCTTTCCCATTGTCAGTAAGAAAAACTAGTAGTATTTGTGACGCCTATGACGAGTAGCCCACTTCTTCATTTTCGTGAAGTAACGTAAACGTAGCAATTACTCATAGTTGGAGAAAATGCTAAGGCAATAGCTTTTATGAGTAGTATTATGGTGAGGAAGAAAGGGGAAAATAGTGAATGTTCCTTTTTCGAATATCCATTAATATACTTAGGAAGTTGATTAGTTTGTTGTGAAGATAGAGGTATTTAGGGGAATAATTTTGAGCAAACCAATATTTCATACCTTTACTTACCATTCGTGTACTATTACACCTTCTGGCCAGGGAAACTTCCCTTAGGAATGCGTCAGCTCTTTTAAACCAAAACAGTTTTGGAACGTAGAAATTGCTTTCAGCTTGACCATCTTTTTGGGATTTCAGAACAGAAGTTAGTTCTCTTTTATAGGTAGTCCGGATACTTTTAATCTTCAATTTTATATCATTAGGAGTTAGCGTTGGCATATTGAGTTCTTGTTTAATTGCTTCAAACGCTGCATCTCTAGATATTTTATTTTTATACGATTCAACTCTGGGGTTCCATAGGCATTCGTGCCTCTCGTAAATTCCCAAAAACTTCATAACTCGGACGTCGCTCCACTTAGTCATTTTGTTTGTATTGTCTTGCCTGCAAAGAACATAATATCGTGTAAAATAAACACAGGAGCTTGGTGGAAAGTACTACCAAAACCGTTCGTTGAATGACAACATCAATCGAAAAATAACTGCTCTAATTGAACAATTTTTATTGATTAAGGTGGAAGCAGAATTTAATTGAATGCAAGCACGAATGTACCGAATTGGACAAATATCGGCTGTCAAATTCAATGAAGAATGAACCGATTTATTTCATTCAACAAGAATTCATTTCATTTTCTAAGTGAATCATATTCAAAGATTATATGAACTAAAAACCAACGTTCTTCTTGATCTTTTGAAATAATTATATTACTGCTTAATAGGAATAAGCTAAAAATAAAAATTAACTCGAAAGTTGAATGACACTTATGTTTTTTATTACAAAACAGTTACTATAATCACCAACTGCTTGTTCATCGGTGATGTGATGAATTTGAATATTATTTGAATGACTATATGGCACTAATGGCAGATTATTGTGAATTATGTGTGGATGGTGTGGAAGGAATCCTGGCAATGTCAAATGTTTTGGCAGTTGTAGACTTGAGGAAGCTTGCCGCTTGATTTTTCTCCTTCAATAAATATATAATTCATTGAAATTATTGTAATAACTAAGTAATTTTTTATTAACTTATAAAAATGGCAGACGGTAAGAGTTTTAATATATTTATTTAATTTAATTTTTTAAGAGTAACTTATTTAATTAGTTGGTAATAATCGTACATGAATAGGTTATGTTTTTACCGCGGCCAACAAAATATATTTAAATTAATGAAAATAAATTTTATTGAAGGTATGCCTGAGGATATGTGGACCCCGTATAAATATTTATATAATGTAGTGGAAAGATCATTGTCTAAGCCGTCCAAGTCAACACTATCCCATATGGAAATGATTTTAAGGAAACATAAGCAGAATTTTACAAATATCTTGAGAAATCCTGTAAGTACAATGGTGTCATTTTTGCTCTTCCTTGGGTGATTTTCTTAATCCATTTAGCCAAGAAATTCTAAGAACCGTGCTCAAATTAAACAAGGAATTACTGAAGGTATTAACATTCCTGGATCCGGTCATGTTGTTCTTTCAAAAGATCTTGTCGATGAAAGCATAATTCTTTCCGATATGTATGATTTGGATGAGTACATTGCTTTAGAGCTTTTATGCACGGCTCAACAACAAATGCCCCATCATCCAGGTATCATATAATAATATAAATTTTTGAATAATATGTATATAATATATAATATATTTTTATTATTCAGGATTACCCAGAGGACTTGTTGCAATTTTATTGTACTACGATGGAAGGAAAGCACTTGTGTGTACATTGCGTGATCTATTTCAAGCAAGAAGTGGAGTCTCTTGGTGTACAGAAGCACCCAAGGAGGTATAATTCGTGAAACTTTCCAAATAAATTTGAATTATTTTAATCCGACAATATATTACTAAATATGATATTGAATTTAATCAAGTTCAAAAATTTCTCTGTGTTAGTCCTCTACATGTCGAAATAGTCAATAACCCTGCAAACATTTAAACAAATGTAATTTAACGTACATAGTTCTGAGCCTCTTAGTATTGACAATTTTTATTGGTATTATGTCGATATTTATTAGCAGCCTATCGGACATGGCCAGGGCCTGTTTCATTTTGAATACTTTACGCTTTTCCATCCCTGTAGTTTTGCTTGCATCGGGTCGGTTAGTTTAAATACATTTCTTTTCATATAATTAATTATAATAATAATCAAAAGACAGGAGTCTTATACTAGTATTGTAAAAACTGAATCTAATTATACTAATACTAAAATAAATAAGCAGTAGCTTAATAAATTTGTCATGCCTATTGTCTCCAGCTTATCATAGTGTGTATGTACAGTGCCCTGCGCGTACTAACCTGCCATATCCACCTGCCGACTCAAGCAAGAAGCAATGCAAGGAATTAAAAATGGACCATCCATTCCAAGCTTAAAATTTTAATTAGAGAAAAGAAGAGACAAACTTGCACTAACATTGGGGAAATCCAATTTTTGTTTTTATTACTTGGGAACGTTTAAAGATATTTTGTGGTGATGAGCTTTTCTGAAATCTGAAAGTAGTATGGTTTTAAATAATTTGTACAAAAATGCTGATCATATACTAATTATTTGCCTTGAACATCAGAGCAGTAACGTCTGCAAAAGCAACCATAGTGCCACCCATATATGTATATATATATACAATATAATTTTCTATGCTACATAATTCATTAACATGTATAATTTATTTTATTTTATTTATTTATTATATCGGCTAAATGTAACATAAATGATTACATAAACCTACCTCCACGCACTCGGTGACTTAGACCATATGGCGCCCTATCTTTGCATAACTAAACTGGCTATATATAGATTAATTTAAAATATAAAAATGTACGCAATTTTTTTTTTTTTTTTAAGATTGAGGGCTTAACTAAATTGGCAGTGAAAAGTTAAGATGGCTTAGCAGTTGGAAAAGGGGGGAGTCCCCGGACTGGCTAGGGTCAAGGATGGTAACTAAATCTGAGGAGAGTAGGATGCTTTGGGATCTTGGGCAGTTAGTTAAAAGGTGAGGAACTGTCATTGGCGTCCCGCAAAGCGGGCAGAAAGAACTCGGGGCTCTGTTAATGATGTGTCCATGCGCGAGTTTCGTATGTCCTAGTCTAAGTCTAGTCAACGTTACAGTTTGTCGTCTACTAAGCGAACTGTTGTATTTTGGTTGAGCGACTGTTGGCCAGTGTTGATGGAGGAAGGTGTTTGTTTGGTCCCACGAGGCTTGCTTTAGTCTTTCCAGTTCCTTGTTTCCCAAGCGAATCAAAATTTTAGCTTCTGCCGGCGGGCTGGTCTCTTCTTGGCTGTTTCTGGCTGCTAATCTTGCTTGCTGGTCAGCTTTTTCATTCCCTATGATACCAACGTGTCCGGGAACCCACATTATGGTGATGTTGGTGAATTTCACGGTGTTTCGTATAACTTGAATGAGGGGTGCGTCGTGTTTTCTATTTTTAAGAGCGTCAATCGTTGCCTTGGAGTCGGTGCATATAGTGATTGTTCTCCTTTGACTTTTAGCAATTTTTGTAGCTTCCAGGATTGCAATGAGTTCCGCTGGTTGTGCTGGGGTATCAGGATGTAGCCTGGCTGACCAAGTTTGTTGCCATGTCCCCTCGTGTTCTCGGACAATAGCTACTCCCACGCCGTCTATTGAGCAGCTAGCGTCCGTAAACCAGAATTCTTCGCTTTGGTGTTTTTCTTTAATTTCTAAGAACCTTTTCCTGTAGACTTCAGCAGGTGTTTCGTTCTTTCTGTTTCTGTACATGTCCAGTCTGAAATGTCTGTGTAGGGGATAGTGATAAGGGATGAAAACTGTGGTATCTTTGTCCGGGGAGGACGGAATGGGGATACCTAACTCTAAAGCCCGTGAGATACATTTAGCTAAGGTGGAAGGGGTGTGTGAAGGTGGGTTATTCAACTTAGATTTAATTTTATTGTGCAAAGGTCTTCTAGGGTCCGTGGTTTCCTTGGCGAAAAGATTAGGAGCTCCTTTTGCTGCTCTCTGTTGAATGTTTGTGAAGCCTCCTTCAATAAGCAGAGCTTCAATTGAAGATGTTCTGAAGGCTCCCATTGTTGTGCGGATTATGTTATTGCAGGAGGTCTGAACCTTCTGAAGGAGCGATTTTGCCACGTGTCCATATATGGTGATACCGTAGTCAACTTTTCCGTGCATTAGAGCTTTGGTTATACGATAGAGGCTATTTGGAGGGACTCCGCGGTTTCTGGCTGCCAACGTTCTGGCCAGGTTGTTGGGTTTTTCCAGCCCCTGAGCCGTAATTCGTGCCTGAGCATTCCATTTTAAATTTCGCGAGAAATGAATCCCCAGTATTCGCATGTTGTCTTTTGCCGTTAGCTGGTATTCGTCTCTTTGTATGGCAGTTATGTTTTCTGCAAACGTGCAGTAGCTCAAGTTTGCTGCTGGGGAATCTTGCTCCGTTTTGTTCGGCCCAAATGTTGGCTTTGTTAAAGGCCTGTTCCACCCATCTGTTCGCCTCGTTGTCTTTGCTGTGATCTGTAAGGAGAAGGTTATCTGCATAAATCAAGCTATTAATGTTGGTTATCGGCTCAAGAACGGAGCATAGCGAGTCGATGTAAATTTTAAAAATGCTCGTAGAAAAGGGGGAGCCTTGCGGAACTCCGTTATCCAAACGGTGCAGTGGGGAAATGAATCCATTGACTTTGACCCTCATTTTTCTGTTAGTGAGGAAGTTTGAAGTGAGCCGGATGAATTTGTCATCTACGCCCCAGACACATAGACGTTTAGCCACAATGTGTCTGCCCACGCGGTCGTAAGCCTTCTCTAAGTCTGCCGACAGAACCACTGAATGGTGTTTTGATGATAGGCCCCCTGCTAGCTCGTCTTCCAGTTGGTGGAGTAGGGAAAGAGTCCCTCGTCCTGGTCTGAAAGCGTGCTGTATGTCAGAGAGTGTGATCTCTAGGATCGAGTTGAGCCTTCTTGTAAGTATCTTTTCCAGCACTTTTGATAGGCATGGCAGCAAGGAGATAGGTCTGAAGTCGTTCGTAGTGTGAACTGAATTGGATATCTTAGGGATGGGGACAATCGTGGCAATCTTCCAATCCTGAGGGAAGATTCCGTTGTCCAGGATATTGTTCATAAGTGAGATGTATCTCCTCTTCAAAGAGATAGGGGCTTCCCTTATCATGCGATATGAGATTCTGTCGATACCGGGGGTTTTGCCTTTGAGAAGACTCAAGGTGTCATTGAGTTCTTCTAAGTTTATCGGGTAGGGTAGGTTTCTTATTGGATCAGGAGAATAAGGAAGGTTAGATTGGGAGAAATTTTGTTTCTCGACAATAAAGTCCTGAGAAAAATTAGAGTCAGATGAGTAGCCCGACCATGTTTGAGCAAACTCACAGGCAATTTCCATGGAGCAGCTGATGTTCCTGCTTGCGGTCGTCAAGTTGCCAATGAGGTTTGGGCGCCTATTACCGGAGATGGATCTGACTTTCCTCCATGCGTCAGCGAGATCAACGTTGGGATTAATGGTATTTGCGAAAAGAACCCAGGATTTTCTTTTTGCCTCTTTGATCTCTTTCTTGGTGGTTGCCGACTCCCTACGATAGGTCTGCAGGTTCTCAGTCGTAGGATGCCTTTGGAATGTTTTCCATGCCCTATTTTTGGCTCTTATTAAAACGAGGATGTCCTGATTCATCCAGCAGGGTTGGGTTTTCGGTTTTGGAAGTGAGGAAGGGATGGAGTGTGCAGCGGCCATACGGAGGATTTTTTTAAGTCTGGCTGCTTCCTGGTTGACATTTTGGCTTTGAGGGAATTTTTCCAGTTCCCTATTGGCAATTTTTTGGAAACTTTCCCAGTTCGCTTTCTGTTCGTGGAATCTTGGGGTAGGTTTAAAGTTTCCGGTCTTTACCCTAGAGGTGATCACTATGGGGAAGTGATCACTACCTTCTAGCTGTTTATGAGTACTCCAGAAGAAAAAAAGGGGCCAGGTTCGGGGTAGTGAGGGTTAGATCAATGTGTGTGAGGGTGTTCCGGGTACTCAGATGTGTGGCCGATCCGTCGTTAAGCACAACATATCTCATTTCCTGTATCCAATCACCAATCAAATTTCCTCTGCGATTTGTGCGGGGGGAACCCCATATTGAGTTATGGGCGTTGAAATCGCCTGCCACAATAGAGTATCCTGACCTATGGGTGAGCAGATTTCTAAGGGTTTCTGGTTGGAGATAGTTATCGTTTTCCAAATATAAATTGCTGATGGTGGTCTGGGGGTTAGAGTGGATGGTTATGGAAAGGGAAAGGTTGTTGGGATCCGTGGGAATTTCTGAAAAGGAAAGTGAATTGTGCACAAGAGTGGCTACTCCACCTCTTCTGGTCTCGTACATCTTATTGTGATATAGGCATTTGTATTGTCCTACTCTGTCTGGTCCGTCACCCTCTAGAAGTTTCGTCTCCTGTAATAATATGATGTGAGGTGAGTAGCTGTGTATAAGGATTTGGAGGTGGGGAAGGTTATTGCAAAATCCTTGAATATTCCATTGGAGGATGGTTAGCCCTCTGGTGGAGCTTGTCAGGGAAGAGGGGCAGTCTTGGGTTGTTGTTGGATGTTGGGATGTTGGCATTGGATAAAAAGCTCCATCAGGGGAGGCCATTATCATTAAAATTCGTCGTCTATGAAGATTGACTCAGTCTCAGGCTTGTTATGGTCTGAGGTTACGTGTATGGGTTGATCAGAGGCATTTGAACTATCCACATCTATATTCACAACTGAGTCTATAGCTTCAAAGGTGTCTTCTTGGTAGTCTGTAGCGCTTAGCAGCTTATCAGTCCATAGTTGCTTAATGTAGTCTTGCGATTTTGGAGTAAAATGGAGAGTTTGCTTGTTTTTAGCTATAAGGCTTTGTCTTTTTGGAGTTGTGTGTGTTTGTGGGAATGTTATTTTGTTAGTAGGGGGCTCGGGTTTAGCTTGTAGTGTAGGTAGGTTTTTGGAAGTTGGTGGTTTGGTTATGGTAATTTGATCATTTTGAATAATTTTGTTGGTTTGCTGTTTTGTTGAGTTAGTAGGTTGTTTGTTAGCTTGTGGAGGTGGAGGAGGTGATTGATTGGTGAGGCGAGTGTTATTAGGAGGAGTTATTGGGGGGGGGGGGGGGGGGGTTTGTTGATTAGTGTCAGTTTTTAGGTTGTTTTTCGTTGCAGTTTGGGGTAGTATGAGCGAATTTTTCAGCGGAGCTGGCTTAACTGTATTTTGCTCTAGAGATTGGGAGGTTACTGGAGTTTGCATGACCGCAGCATAAGTCTGCTGGATCGTTCTTGCGCTGGATATAGGGCTGCTTGCAAAATATATCTTTCTCCTGGGCATACATGGGGCAATTTTTGTCGGTGGAAGCGTGTCCCTGTACGTTGCAGTTTACACATGCTGGAATGTCATTAGCGCCGTGGTCTTTTTCATGTGGGAGGTCCTGAGCACAAAAAGCGCATATCTCCTTTTCTGCTGAGCACCATTTACTGGTGTGCCCAAATCGTTGACATTTCCTACACCTCATCGGATTAGGGATGTATTCCCTTACTTCCGTCATTTCAAAGCCTACTGAGATTTTGTTGGGCAGAGTGAAACGATCAAAGGAAAGGATCACCAAGCCCGATTTCCTTTCCGCGCCTCCTTTCTTTGTCATTATGTGGACAGCCTCCACAACGCCACTGCCCTCTAAAATTTCTTTTTCCTCTAAAGATATTAAAGACGAGTTATAGATAATTCCTTTGGTTTTATTGAGCGAGTCGTGGAAATTGCATTTTATAGGAATGTCTCCTGAGAGTTTCGTTTTACATATGAATCGTTCTGCAACGATTCTGTTATTGCAGAGAAGAAGCAGACTACCATCCCTGAGGAAGGAGGACGATGTGAATCTCGTCGAGATTGCGTCAACGGCCTTCCGCAAGACAAATGGGTTTACCTCTTTGAGGGTCTTATTTGGGGTAGTGGTTTGAATCACAATGAACTTGGCTTCATCATCAGGATTGGAAGTTTTCTCAACTAAGCTTGGGTAGTGTTCCAAGGTAGCTTCATGTGCTCCTCTACGTTTTTTGCCACCTCTACTATCGGGGACTTGTTAAAAGCCACCCAATATATGAAAGGGGTTTTGGTTACTTGGCCCGGAGGCCATGTTGCCTAGGGGTAGCTAGCCCAATACGGGAATGTTTACCTATTTGAAAGGAAATTTTAATTAGAAAGGTACTTCCTTTTGTTGCTTGGTCCTTCTCTGTTGGGAATGTTTGAAAGCTTCAACCTTGATCTTGATCACTGGTTTCGGAGTTTGTGTGTTTCGCTGATGTGGTACGGTTTGAATCTCCAACTTGTCGACAAAATGTCCAACGCACACTATTCTAGTAGTTAGGAGTTCAACCCTATCTACTTTCATCGCACCACGTGTTTTCCGTGGGGGGCTGTCACACTAAAGTTAATAATCACTGATTATTACTTTCTCTTCACTCACTGGTTTATAGTTAATTTGCAGCTTGTCAATAACCTGTACACTTCTCGTGCCACCAAACAACTTTGATGACAACTAAATGCTTAAAAAACCCAAGAAAAAGAAGAAATTTGCCAGGGTCTCCTTCAAGTCAACTTGTCGATTCAAGGTCTTGCCGATGACTGTAACATGTATAATATACAGTAGCTTTTGGTATTTGTTCCACAGCATCGTTTTGGTCGCTATTTTAGGATTTCAGAGAACTTCCTGAAAATACAGGATATATCATATGGTAGCAGGAGAAGTGGTTCCAAGGCCGTAACACAATTTGGCGCGGTAGCTCGTAGTTGGCGCGGTAGCCAGACCTGTCAAAATTTGAAAGCACGGAAAGTCTATGATGGCGTTCCAATGTGTAGCTGGCGCTGGCGCTGTAGCTCATTTTTGCCAAATTTTAATTTTTGGCGCGAGTTATGAGTTCCCGTAGATTATCGCAAAAAAAATAAAAATGAAAGGAAAAACACAAAATAAGAAGTAACACCAGTTTTAAAACTAATTACATTAATCTTTATTTTACGTTAATCACATAAAAAACCGAAAACTTAAGATTACGATTTTATACTCTTATATATGTCTTGAGACGTTTAACAATAACCGAGAACTGACTCTTAACTTAATTATTATTTCTCAGCCTGGCTTAAATTCATTTGCCAAAAGCTTTGCTGACTTTTCATTTCAACTATCGCTTTATGGGAAACTGTCCCATGAGAAAATTTTATTTTCTGCATTCTCATAAGCGATAGGTGAAATGTGATTCGTCATATGTTTTTGCAGACGACTGAAACTCTGGAATTTTATTATTTCCGTTGTTTTCGTCGTCGCGAATTTTAGCTGACGTAACTCGCGCGCCAAATCTGACAGTCGTTGGAAATTAATATTTTTATTGAAAAGTTCGTCATCATTCTCCTTTATATATTCAAATGTTTTTTCGTAGAATCCTGAACTCATCCTCTGTTGATATAGAGGTCTAACCCACCACTTGCTGCGTTTTTCGTCTTTAAATATTTATAATTATAACTGCACTACACATTCTAAAAAGGCCATTTCTTGTAATTCTTCCATATTAAATAATATTTTCAAATTCCATAGATCAAAGTAAAAGTAAATTATGAGGTATTTCACCGTCCGTATCATTGGCTACAAGCTGCATCATTGCAACCAATGTTAGCTACATGGCGCGCGCCAGTGCAAGCTACAGCACTAGCTACCGCGCCAGATTGTGTTCCGGCCTTAAGCGCAGAGCTGTGCCCTGTGATATCGCAATTTCACATCAAGTTGTCCGTTTTCGTAATCAAACTTTTTAATTTTCACAAAAAGGTTAGATTTCAAAAGGGCAAATGGTTTGACTCGTATACTTATTTTCCAAATTTTTTGGATAAAGTTGTTTGTGCTCCGATGTCTAATCCGCTTTTTTGAGGTTGAGAATTATAGCAGCTAGATTTTCGTCCTTAGCGTTGATAAAGCTGAAAAATTCGAATAATACTCTGATGTGTCTTTGCCTGATACAAAAAGTATTAGATATTATTTTTTTTATTCATTTTATAAACTAGAAATTCATAACAATATTTATTAAAAAAATATATATTTTGCTATACATAAACTTCGTAAGCAATTTAAAATTCTATACAATTATTTTTTTAAATTTTATAATATTAAGTTCGAATAAATCTCATTTATTACATATCACCAATGAATTAATTATTCTTAATTAAATAATTAAGCTTCTTGCTTAAGTTCTTGGAGGAGGGAATTATATAATGACAATCCCTTATAAAGTAAATTATTTTGTGTACCAGCTCTTCTATACAGCGATAAACGGAATTCTCCAACGTTCCAGAAACTAGTTCTTTCCTGATTTAAAATTTGCATTCTTCTGCAAGTACTGCGGAATGAGGATATAAGCCAATCTTAATTTAGATGAAATCATAGGGTATGCTGTTTGTCATTCCGTTTGTAACACCCAGAAATAACGAGTTCACTTAGGTGAAATTTTGCACACCGTAAATTTATGTTCGATAATGGGACCGATCGGGCAACTCTTTCTTAGGTTAGGGTTGCCATACAAAAAAAATTATTTATGACTATGTATTTTGACATTGCCTGAGAACGTGTTGACTTTAATATTATACGCATTGTCTAGTTTTGCAAAATTTGTAGTCTGTTTTGATAATTCACCGTACACAAATATAGAATTGAAGAGCAGTTGTCAATGTGTGGAAGAATAAGCGCATTATATGTAATTATTGCGCATTTTTTCGATATTTTTCTACGGATCCTTCTCAAAAAGCCAACTTTTTGCTATTTTATAAAGTGTGCGGCATGAATATTGAATTTTAGCTCATCAATAGTAAGACAGTAATTTATAACAACTCGGATGTACTCTTAAGATTCCTTATTACTCTTTCATTTCCTTTTCATTTATACGCAAACACCTTGTCTTACTAATATTTAGCTTTAATTTGTTCATTGATAGCCAATTAAACAAATTATTTACGTCACAGTTCATTTGCATTTCACACCGGGAATCATCATCACCCACCCGGTTAAGGTTTCATTAATATTGATTTGAAGTATTTTTCAAATAATTTACCTACAGCGAAATCGGTGCAATGTAACATTACCCGGGAAAGGCACCTTGTATTTGGAATAAAGTAAATATACAATGGTTGCAAAATTTAAGATGAAATTGTTTTAATTATCCACTGGATAACTAAATTCATTTTTCGTCCAAATTGGCATTTGTAGAGCTCATCTGTATTTATTGTAGTCATTTCAGTCATTGAGGGGCTCTGTGCAGATTTAATCAGTTACCTGAATCATAATTGCAGAAGTAATTCATTTTGATATTGGTTCTCCTATGAAAGTGATAAATTTATTCATTATCTACTTAGCTATTTAGGTCTTGAACAGTAATAATGTAATCTGGTATTTCTGTAAGGACGGGCAGAAGCTTACTTGTTTTTATCTAATTGATTTTAGTCCACAATTTTTTATAATCATTTATGACTTTCAGAATTGTCGATAGAAACGTTATTTAGTAGTTCGTATTAAATGATTGAGCTTCTTGTTCTGTTTACGTATACGAGGGTGGATCAATAAGTACCCGTGCTTGCAGATAGATGGCGCTGCTAGGGAGTGTTGCTGTTACCATTGTATACTGTCAGCTGTATTTCCAGAAAAGTTTTTAAAGCGCAATCAAAATATCGAACAACAACAACAATACAATACTCAATTTGCAAATGTTATTCCACACTTCTTCTTCTTGTTTTTCACGAAGTTGCATGAAAAGCGTTCCCTTACTTTTTCATGCATTTTACACTCCCCCCACCACACGAGTAAGTTTTTACCCAGAAAGTACTCACCAGCTCGCTCAGCCGGAATCTTTGTGGTCAAACTTCGTTACGAACTGCTGCCGCATCCACCGAACTCACCAGATCTGGCTCCCTGTGATTTTTTCTTATTTCCCAACATGAAAACTTGGCTCGCCGGAAAAAAGTTAAGTTCAAATGAGGAGATATCGGTGAAACCAGAAGCCTATTTTTATGCATTTGAAAAATCGTATTTTTTAGAAAGTTAGAAGCGTTAGAAAAAGTGATTTACATTAAAAGGTGCCTAGTTGAAAAATAAAAAAACAAATTTGCCAAAAGTTTGTATTTTCATTCCTATTGATCCACCCTCTTATATTTGTCCATTAGTTAGATGTACGCAAAGTATTTGTTTATTAACTTTCTCTGAAATCTGTTAGAGATGATTGCTCCAGGCAAAGTCTACTCCTAAATATATGAAGTTTAATTGTGTTGATAGTATTTCTGTACATATAGATGGAATTAATGTTGAATGTGTGGATTAAATATCTCGGTATTGTATTAGATAATAAACTGAAATTTAAAGAACATGCTGATTATATATGTGGTAAAATAGCCAAAAAATTCGGGTTTTTACGTAGAATAATGCATTGGTTTTGCCACACTTCCAACTTTAGGCTTAGAAGATGGAACAAGAGCAGCACACCAAATTCTTTGATGTATAGGGGACTAGAGTACTTTAATAACTTGCATTGAACTTGAATTTATTAAAAATTATTATGATAATGTTTAAATTTTATTTATTTTTTATATAAGCGGTCAATTAAATTAAATTAAATTAAAATAATTAAGTCTTAAGAACTAAGAATTATAAGTAATTGAAATGTTATTAGAAAGTTCTTTAAACTAATAAATACTACTACTACTTTATGGGTTTTGATTTAGATTTATGTAATACTTTTTCCTAGTAAATAAATATAACGATTCATTTTTCATTGCAGGTAACCCATTTAATAACATGTTTTACTGACAGCCTGGTAAATGAATCAAATGTTTTGAACAAAATTATAGACCTACTAGAAGACCTGGATGTGTCAAAGGAGGTTTGAGAATCATAAATATCACATTTGAAATTCTTTTAAGCAACAATTTTTTCTAGTTGGAAATCCTTACCGTGAATCGCGCACTTGGGCCCCCAAAACATCACCGACAAGTTTTGGATTTATTTGATGATATCAGATTAGCACTTTCTACAGCATTGTTTAATTGGTCTGCTCAGTGTGGATTGCCAAAATTAACGACAGGAAAATTAATAGCTTATTTGTCTAAGTACAAGCCAACGGAATCACGCGGCGGTATGGATAATGTTACTGTTACCCTTTTAATGGCGCTTCTGTACTCATTCGATACAAGCATTCTCCAAAGACATGAAGATGGAGAAGATTACGTGCAAAATTTTCCTATAATAAGTGAAGCTGGTTATGCTCAATATGTATTTGATTCATTGCGTAATGATTGGGACTGGGATGACCGGCTGAAGTCAATTGTTTGTTTCTCATTGGGCCTCGCACTGACATCACTAAGGCAGGCTCCACAAAACATGCAACAAAATTCAAGTAAAATAATGGATAAAGATGAACAGCTTATAGATGAGGCGATCCAATATCGCGTATTTGATTTTATACACTATTATCTTTTAGAAAATGAAATCATGTTTAAGTGAGTACAAAGTAATTTTTTCTATATTCTGTATCGTATTGAGTTTTGCATTATTCCAGGACTGAGTTCTTCTTTAGGCGAATTCACATTTTATTTACTGATTTTATTGAACTGATGCACTCAAAGGTAAAGACAAAATATATTTTTACTACAAGATCTTAAAGTTAATCAACCCTTAAGGTGACTGAACTCAGAGGCCGAGCGGACGAAACAGCACGGACTGTACAATGTTTCACTCAACAAGGATTAGATCCGCCATTAAACTTGGACCACAACTTCGAAGTATTAATGTTAGTTGTGGGGAAATTTTATGGATCTGATAAATTAGGACTTGGTTTATGCTTAGAGTATTGGGGGCCAATGGATATCCCAGCTAACTATATGAAGTCGTCCACAAGATCTGTGTCTCTATTTAAATTCATTCGTCTTGCTGGTGAACTACTTCCGCCTATACTTTTTGTACCGTATCTAAAAATGCTGGCTGGGCTTTCAAGTTGCGAAAAATCTGCTCGAAATACTTTCAATTTATTAAAACAAGGTTCGGGATTGTCTGGAAGTACAACTCTTTCTTGGGATCACTTTTTCGGATCATTAGCAAGATACTACGCGTGAGTAATTTTGCGTTTCTCTGTTTTTAGTTACTAAAATGCCTTTATAGGAATTTAAGACAAGAGCAGCACCCTAGTAGTGATACCATTTACAGAAACCGAGTATTAAATCGAAGCATAAATCCTCAAGAAATAGAAGGTCTTCACGCTGTTTTGGGGATTATAAAATCAGTAGCAGATCACGATGAAGTAGCACGAATTGCGCTTTGTGAACATCCGAACTGGGTTCCTTTGCATGTTTTGCTGGGTAAGAGATGATTATTTCTGGTAGACGTTAAAGATAACCTAAAAATGATTCATTCTAGGTTTACTTAGTTGCTCTGTGCCATTATCTTTAAAAGCTGATATTCTACGTACTCTTGGTACTTTAGGAAAATCAAAGGAAACTGCAATTCAACTATGGAATAATCTTGAAGCGTCACAAATTATTACTACGATTCCAACAACAAATGCTTATAGTAATTAGCGCGATTATAAATATTTTGAATTAGACTAAAATATTTTTTTATTTAGCCACGGGTGGTTTGGAAACTGAAATAGAACAAAATGAAAGCCGAAACGAAACATATCCCCTCTCTCAGGCTATTTTGGAGCTTCTCTACACTCTTTGTACTACAACTGTGCCGAAAAATCTTGGTGGAGGTCCACGAAAGCCAGGACTTGATCCATATGTTACTTTTGTAATTGATAAAATTTTTTTGAGATTTTATAACAGGTGAGAACAATAATATAATTTAGTTTGCTGCGAAAAAAAAAATCGAGAAATGAATTTTGAGTTAATGTCACATATATAAATGCAAAATTTATCTTCAGGGGATATTGTCGTAAATTCATCAGTGATTCATTTTCGAATAATAAAAAAACAATAAGGGTTTGCAATATTATTTTCTGCAAAAGTAACTAAATTAACTAACACATATTGTATTTTGATAACGATAAGTGGATGGTTGCTTTTAAAATCTCAGTCCGAAGATAATTTGTGTATTACATTACATTATATTTTTTCATAGTCTTTGCCTCAGTTTTGCAAGCTGCATGTTCGACGAGGTGTTTAAGATTGCAATTCTCATGATATGAGGGTATCACAGTCTTGCATCCAACGGCTCTGTTTGTTTATGTTCGAGCTCCTCTTGATGATAACGGTGGGAGTTTGCGTCGCAGCTAATTATCAGCTGAGTGATATTTCCATTCCCAGTGTTCATCCGACTTTTGAACAGTTATAAATATGACACAATCATTATCTGCAGAGAAATACGTTCGGAGTTGTGCAAGTTCTCGTATTAGTTGTTCATCCTTGTTAGTATTTTTTTGGTGGGAATCCTGACTATCCCGATTTATCGTATTAGAATTTAGTTCTCTGCCAGTAGTTTTAGTTTTTAGTGTTTGTCTCTGGTCAGGGAGTTGACTTGTCACTATGTTTTGTAACTATTTTTGGCTTTTAGTATAGGGTTTTCCAATAAGACGTGTTATTTTGATATTCAAAGAAAAATTCCATTTTTTGAGATAAATGATCGGATTTTTATTTCATTATAAAGAGGAAGGTATGCCGTTAATAATGGAAAATAACATCGGCCAAATGACCACCACGACCACGCCTACAGGACCATATCCTTTTCATGAAATTTTCCATAACCAAATCGCAAAGTGGCTGCCCTATGTCCTCGATAGCCTCACGAATTCCATCTTTGAGGTCTTGAATCGACGCTGGGCTATTGGCGTAGACCTTCTCTTTCACGTGGCCCCAAAGGAAGAAGTCGCACGGTGTTAAGTCACAAGATCTCGGTGGCCAATTGTGATCACATCTTCGAGAGATAACACGGTCCGGAAACTTTTCCCGTAAAAGATCAATGGTTTCGTTGCTTGTATGGTACGTAGCGCCGTCTTGTTGAAAGTAAAGGTTGTCCAGATCAATACCATCCAATTACGGCCATAAAAAATCATTAATCATCTGTCGATAGCGCAATCCATTCACCGTAACTGTTGCTCCAGCCTCATTTTCGAAAAAGTAAGGTCCAATGACCCCGCGGGACCATAAACCGCACCAAACAGTCACACGTTGAGGATAGAGAGGCTTTTCAACAATAACTCTTGGGTTTTCCGTGCCCCAGATGCGACAATTTTGCTTGTTGACGAAGCCATCGAGGTGGAAATGGGCCTCATCACTCAAGATGAGTTTTCGATGGAATTCCGGATCATTTTCATGCATTTCAAGGACCCAATCAGCAAAGACTCGACGTTGTTGATGATCGGCCGGCTTGAGTTCTTGTATTAACTGAACTTTATAAGCCTTAAGACCCAAATCTTTATGCAAAATACGGTGTAATGACGTTTGTGGAATGCCTAATTACAAAGAACGACAACGAATGGACAAACCTGGGTTTTCTTCAACACTTTCGGCTACAGCAGCAATATTCTCTGCTGTTCTTGAGCGGCGTGCACGGATTTTATTCTTCACATCACTAACTTGTCCCGACAGCTCGAATTTTTCTACCAATTTCTGTATTGCGGTCCGACAAAGTGCTTCACGACGACCCAAAAATGTTCGAGTTTTACGAACCGTCTCTGCCACATTTTCACCATTTTTATAGTGAATTTTAAGAATTTCAATGCGTTGTTGAATCGTGTATCGTTCGATTTTTATTAATGGCGTAGTTTCTACTTGTCAAATATCAAAAAATGACAGCTCCAAAAGTGACATCTACCGATATAGCGGGCTAATTAAAATAACACCTCTTATTGGAAAACCCTTTATTACGCACGCAACGGTTACGTAGCTCCGCTTAATTAAACAACCTACTAGTTTCTGTTTATTGTCATCTTCTGGTGTCTTATCCAGTGAAAATGTGAGTCGTTGGAATCACCTTTTTTTCTGTTAAATTAATTATTAGTATTATTACTTCTTTATTTGTATGATAAAACTCTCTTTACCCATGTATGTAAATGTATGTAAATATTCAATTTTTGGTAATCTATATAATCATGATAATTGTTCAGTGTTCACTTAATTACTATTCATAACAAATTTTATACATTTTTTAAAATAAAAATTCCATCTTCTTTCATTTTTTATATTACTAGGAACATCATTGAGGATTAGGAAGCCTCTATATATCAGTGTGCTCTGACCATCTCGTGTGTTACATCTCGGCTGTCTTATATCATTGTTTCTTCTTAGTTGATATGGTTGGACATCCCCCACATATTGTATAAGTTCATTTAGGTATCTCGATTGTTTTTGATTCTTCACTTTGTAAATAAATAGAAGCATATTCAACTGCAGTCTCTGTCGGACATTCAACCGCTTTAAACTATCGACCATATATTGTATTGGTGTATATCTGTTGCATCTTAAAATTATCCTCATTGCTTTATTCTGTAGCTTTTGTAAACGCTCAATCATTCCTTGTGCGGCTAAGAATAGTATCGTTGAGCAATATTCGAAATGAGGTTAATCACAATATATGTATATGTCAGTTGCGCTTTTCATTGATATATTTTTCCTGACTTCTAAAGAATCCCACCTTTTTATCGATTTGTTTGGAAATATACTCTATATGGTTTTTAAAGTTTACCCACTATCACTCCTAAATATTTCACATCAGTCACATTTTAAATCATCTCATCTTAATTTTTATGTCTAAATCTTGCATGTAATTAATAGTCATACGTTTAGTTTTACTCACATTCAATTTAAGTTTGTTAATTTCCAACCACTTCTTGAGGTTTTTTAAATCTTGCTCTAATTTTTCCTCACAGTCTTGCACATTTGTCCCAACAATATATATATAAGCGCGTCATCTGCGAAGTGTTTAATCTCACAATATACTACTGTATCTATAATATTATTTATATATATCAAGAAGAGTCGAGTTCATACCGAACAATGCGGCACACACAGTCTGTTATACATTAATTCCGACAAGACATTATCAATTCTTGTTCTTTGACAGCGATCAATTAAATAATCAACAAACCATATTAACTCTTTATTGTTAACTCCATATTTTTTTAGCTTTTTTAGTATTTACATGGCTTAACCATCTCAAAAGCTCGCTTTAAGTCCAGAAACACTGTCAAGACAACTTTTTTTTATCCACCTCTTCTTTCCACTGTGTGATGACCAAATTTAACGCCGTTTCTCAAGTATGAGTTTTACGAAAACCCGACTGTGTCTTTAAAAATAAGTTGTTAGTCATCTAGTTGTACTTGCACTGCTTTTTCTAATATTTTCTCCATTAATGGTAACATGTTGATTGGTGTGTATTCTTTGCATTTAACGGTGTTTTTAACTTTTTCAATTGGAATCAGGAGAGATTCTTTCCAGCATTTCGGAATTACTCCACTAGATAAAGATTTTTTAACTATGGTAGTTATAACCGATATTAATTCACTATTTTCAGTTATAATTCTGGGGCTAAAAGAACTATTAATCTCTTCCTTTAAAAGTTTTTTAAAGCTTTCAATGTCGATTTCTATCACCGCATTGTAATAATTTTCGTATTTACTTTTAACTTCATTTTAACACATTTCAAATCAACGACCTTTATAAATTCATTTTGTAATTTCATTTTTTGATTCAACTCATATTCAATTGTTCTTTAATTCCAACTACAAGCACCTTAGATTTTTTCAATATTTTCTAATATTTTAACCTCATATTCTTTACTTAGTTTACGTTCCACCGCAGATTTGATTTTCTTCGAATCATCCGTATTAGCACTTTCAATCATTACATTGCCATTCTGTTTAGTTTTAGTTGACATTCCAACAATTTTAAAATCAGTGTGATCAACTTCTCTCCTAAGATCCTCCTTCGTTTTTTTTTTACCTCCTGCTTCTTTTTTGGTTTTATCAAGACAGTTGGTTAATTTTTTAAAGCATCCGCGTACGATTTTTTCCCACTGTCCACACTCGGAACTTCACTTGTTTTCTTATCATCACTTAGCTTTTTTACTTGTTTCAAAATACTATTAATTTCTTCTTCTTCTTCTTCTTCTTCTTCTTTTAATAACACTTCTAACTAATCCGTAAATTTTTTTTCGATACTCAATGCATAGATCGCACATAAACACCAGATTCTATTTTACATTTATTTGGTCTATATCATATTGTACCAAGCCTACACATTTTATGTGATAATTTCTATTACAACAAAGTATATCTTTTCCATTTCTAACAACAATATCACAACTGCCGTATACTGTATTCCTTTTGTTTATGTTTTCTCTTCGCGCATTTGTGATTGCAATTTAACCCAGTCTTCTATGGATACTCAGTTATTCAGTTACCGCTAAGTAACAGATTTAAAATTGTCATTGCCCTTTGTTCGATATTTTTCACTTTTCTTTGTTTTCGAATACCTATTTAAAGTTTATAATAAAAAAAAAAGAAAAAAAAAACAAATTTCTATGTGACACAATTGCAAGTCGATCGAAAACAAGAAAAAAAATGTAATTCCTTCAAAACACCTCTGTTCCTCACAATCAATTCAATCACAATATTTTAGTTTTTGCGCCGAGTTCACTTCTTTAATCAAATGTTTCTGGTCGCTGCAATAATTAACAATATTTCATGTCTCAATTTATTAGTATTTCAATATTTATAACCGAATTTTAGCGATTTTATAGATTGTTACGAAACGTTTTACAAAAAACTTGTTCTTGATATTATATTAGCATACATAAATATATATTTTGATACGTCTGCGGATACTACAACAACCTAGGTAGCCTTCAGCTCCTGGTTGGCGAACTCTCTCCCTCTGTCCTATCTATCCCGGAAACGCCCCTTCCTAATGGAGCACCCCTCCGCGTCATTCACGTAGTCTCGGTCTATCTGAGTGCTGAGGACCAGTCCAGAGAGCGCTTTGCGGTTCTTAATGGAACAGGTCCCGATTTCGGTGCTCCTGTTGGGGTACTTCAACGCGCACCATGCGCTTTGGGGATCACCTATAGGTGACGCTAGAGGCAGGACTATAGCGTAGTGGCTGGGTGACTCTGACTTTGCCATCCTGAATGACGGCAGCCCCACCATTTTCAACTGACCATTTTCCCATAATACTATCTATGGGAATGTCGAGCATAGGGCGGACTGGGGGGGCTTTGCGAATATAGTCGAGACTTACCTACAATATCGAGCTCCCAGTCTGGACCTATACAGGAATGCAGCCGTGCTGACCAGAGCTTTACGCCTGGCAGCAAACAACAGCATTTCGCTATCTCGGCCCAAAGTCAAAGCGCAGCCCCCTTGGCTCAACACCAAAGTGAGACATCTCGTGGAATGCAAGGACAGGGCATGGCAGGACTTTGCGTCCAGCATTAGCTCCACCACCTCCCATGAAAGAGAACTGGCGCAGGGTTAGGGCAATTTGTGGACACCCTACTAAGGCAGCCGACCCATACCGGGAAATGAAAAAGCGGACTGCCTGGCTAAACGCAAAGCTACGAGTGAGGAGCCCATTATCCTTTCTCCAGCACTCAAAGCAGCGATCTCGCATACAAAATAGCTCCGCGAATCCTGCAGGCAACAACCATGGAGCAATTCCAACAGTTTCCTGGCGAGCCACCACAAGAGCATCAAACGTCCGAACATGCTAGATTTTCCGAGGCGAACCATGATTGAAATGGCTAGAATCAGACTGGGTCATTTCCTGGCCACCAAAGATTACCTTTTCAGAAGGCAGCCGTGTCCAACGTGTAACTTCTGCGTTAATGCGCCGCTCACAGCCCAACACATCTTCTACGAGTGCGGGGACTACTCAGACAACTACACGAAAGAGGAATAACGACAGGACCAACGGATCTTCTCAAATATACGAGAGAAGACACGAACATACTTCTCCCTGCACTCAAACACTACCTAAGGACAAACGGACTAACGACTAGTCTATAACGGAAGGAAAAAAATAGCTGAATACAAAGTCAAGGATTTCCAAAAGTTACGTATTGTATCTGAATTAGAATTAGAACTAGAGTTAGAATTATGTTTGAAATTACAAGTATAATTAAAGATAAGCCCAGCAATGTGCTAAGAATTAAGCAGCAAGAATTACCACTCGAACTGTCAATTGTATTTGCAGTATATAACTCGAACTCATCATTAGGATTGCTAATAGTGAAACACAACTAGAAGTAACCGTTGAAATTAGAATTATAGATCATAGAAAATATGTAGTTGAATTTCAACTAGAATTAAAATCACCTAAATAAATATCGCAGAGCCCGGATGGCCTCGACGCCGTCGGCCAAAACTTTATTGTGCTAAGCTTAAGTTAGGCTTAAGGTTATGCAACAAAGCAATTTTAAATTAAATTAAATTAAATAATTACATTGTATTTTAAATGTTACAGAAATTACAAAAATGCTGCAGAGAGATGGGAACTTTGTGCAAAATGTTTAAAATTGTTACATTTCTTTGTAAAAACATATGAAGTAAGTCCGTCCGATTTTGTGGAACAAAAAGATGAAAATTCGGCTCCTGGCTATCACGTCTTACTTCAAATGCACACAAAGTCTGAAACTCTGCGACTAATACTTCATATAATTGATGAAGCTCACTCACTTCTAGATACCTATGCTCCATTTCAAGGAAAAACACAATTAGAAGAATGTGCCCTAAATTGTTTGAATATAATAGAAAAATCTCTCTTCTTACAAGATTTGTATTTCGATGCACATTCTGTTGCAAATTGCTCTACTCTTTTGTCCGGGCTAAATAAGCTTTTAATGGATGTGAATCCACGAAGTGGGAAACCAGATCATGTGTTAAATATCACGAGTTTTGTTACATACAGTAGCTGTCTACCAGAACAGGCTTTAATCGCTGTAAAGATTTTAACAATTGTTTCACGACAACCGAATATAACCTCGCAATTATTGGGAATATTTATGATTAATGAAAGAGTACAAAATGAGATCCGTCATGGTTTTGTAGAATGCTTAGAAGGTGATTTCTCTCTCAATACTTCGGATACCGGACAGGAATTTTATGATGGAGACATTGAATTAGGAATAAAGGTTAATATACTTAGTAGAATTATTGAGATTTCATAACAGTGGTTGGTTTCAGGAAGCAGTAATTAATCTTCTTCAAGAATGTCTTACACAACCATCGCCTAATATAGCCCATTACTTATTAGGTTTTGACATAACAAAAGACATTCGAGCAACTCAGTTACAGCGGCCAGGCGTAATGGATTTCCCTAGCAACTGTACGAAATCATTGGTAACACTATTGGATAACAATTTAGAGGTACAATTATAGGTAGATAAAAGTGTTAACAAAAATTTTAACCGACATATTTTTAGCTTATAGAAAACGACGTTGAGATTGATGAAAATCAGGAAAGAATCGTTAACAAAGCGTATGGTCTCCTGTACTCACTTTGTTTTAATCAACGCACTTCGGAAGTTATTTTACGTTTCCTAAGAGCTTGCAATGATTTTTTATGCCGACATATATCAGCCTTACCCTTTAAAAATTACAAAAGCTCCCAGGTTCTTAATCAGATGAGTTTTCTCCTCAAATGTATCGCAATCGAATTGAAAATTACAGCAGCTAATAGTCAAGTTAGCCAATTTGCACATTTATGTAAAATATTACTTGGTAAAAAAGTACTTTATATTATGTAGATAACATAAATATATTGCTAACATATTACAGGAGTGATGCAGAATACTGCCCAAGATAATATACCTCTTGAACTTAGCCATTATTCAAACACAATCGAAGATTTTCGAATTGGGGAAACTACAATGGGTAAAAAAAGATCGGATCAAGCTGCTAAAATACTTATATGTCACCTCTTGGACTGTTTGGAATTCGAATCGGTTCCTCTCGCTGCACCAAAATGGGATTTCTTTGACAATTCTTTAACAAGCCAGATTTTGCAGGTAAGAACACGAGTTCTAGTAAGACATAAAATTTCAATTAATTCAATTCTTAGGAATGTGAAATTAAAAACGGAATAGGCCCCAATTTGATTAATATTAAAAAGTTGCACGATATTTTACACGATGAACTGAATACCGTGCAAAGCACTATTGCAGCTGGTCAACGGCAACTAATTCTGCAAGAAATTGAATCTGTCTTGATGTTTGCGTTAAAAGTAAATGATCAAAAGAGTAAATGTGCGGCTACTGTTAAATTTATGGAAGCGTGGGGGCAGGTTTGTTGTTTCAAATAAAAAACTGTTTTTAGAAAATTGAAATTTGTGTTATCTATCAGGTCACCGAAATATTATTCAGTGTTTCACCATCGTTTGCTTTATCATTAGAAGTAAAACAAGAACTCCTGATTGAAATCTTGCAGTGTCTTCTAAATAAAGTAATTAAGCTGTTAATGAAATTATTTCAATATTCAAATAATATTTGCTTTTTAGGTTGTTCCTGTTCAAGTTATGCTGGAATTGGCGAATTTATCATCAGGATCTGTATTGTTACTTTTAGTTAATTTAAGATGTTGTTATGTGCAAAAGTCATTACCTGACAACGAAGCAGGTGAGTTTTTATTGATTTTAAGTATATTAAATTCTCACTCACTTTCTCTGTCACTGTCCCATCTCCCCGGTAAAGTATAGTTACTGTCCCAAGTAACCTTGATTTCAGTCCCTCACCTCCTCTGGACATACCAACCAGTTTACTTGCGCCAGTACGAAAACGAGTTCCACTCACTTCAACTTTTTAGCGAAGTGGAACCTGAGAAATAGTCTAATTGAGTGTATTTTCTGCAATTGGTACATGTTTTGATGCGTGTAGTCATTTATAATATCATCTGGCGTGGAACTTATGAAATGTGAAGATATTTATTTTTGAGAGAAAATGGTTTCAAGTGAAAAATTACATATTGTAAAGGTTATTAATTGTGCAGCAATGTAATTAAGGACAATTTCGGAGGAAAAATTCTAAGAAAAAAGAAATTGCGAGTACGTTCCTGGCATATTGATTGCTAAGGAATAATATTTTTACTTACGTAATTATCTTTAAAATTTACGAAATTTCTTACTGAACAATTAAAAGCACTCCTTTGTATAAAAGCGCAAACACAAATGTGTTGACATTTTACAAGTTCCACACCAGCTGAAATTATTAAAGACTACTTAAATCAAAAAATGTACCAGTTGAAGAAAATGTACTCAATTTGATTATTTCCCAGGTTCCACTTCGCTAAAATGTTGAAGTGAATGGAACTCGTTTTCGTACTGGCGCAAGTAAATTGGTGGGTATGTCAAGAGGAGGTGAGGGACTGAAATCGAGGTTACTTGGGACAGTAACTTCGCTTGTGTAAACTATACTTAAGCGATACAGATTTCTTGGCTCACACTCTTAAATGAATTGGTTGAAGCTGGAAAGCAGGATCAGGGCAAATCGTAAATCGTTCTAGAGAACCATATCGTTCTCGACTTCTTCCAAACCATTCATCACACCTCACCAAACTTAACCTAATGACAAGTTAAGTAGCAGTAGAGCAAAATTGGAAAATATTTGGAGTTTTTTATAATGAAACAAGTAATTTCATATACTTTCGTCTTTTGCATGAATGGGGGAAAAGAACTTGGTTATGCACTATTGTGGTGCAACTGAGACAACGAGTTAAAAACAAAAATCGAGAGAATGTAGGATTACCCGAACGACAAAATTTTATTAAATCCCTCAAAATCCTTTCAACCATTCATAATAATGTACATCAGGCCACACTACCTCCCATTTTTAAGAAAAAGATAAATTTCGCTTTAGCTTGATGCTGAAAGGAGATGTAAATTCCTCTTAAATAAAATTCTCATTTTTCCTGAAAATATCAGAGAATCCAGCATGAGTTCCCCCACTTAATCTCTTCATACAAAACGAATGTAAACAAAAACACGTGCTGTTCAAATATCATAGGATTACAGCAACAACATGTTTCCATTTACAGCAACAAAATGTGACCAAACATTGTAAATATTTCATTAAAACCGGTTTTCACAAAAGCGCGGGAACATGTTATGAAAGTAAAACGTGAAAACTCCGCCCCTTCTCATTTATTTACGAAAATGAAACATTTGCCATTCTGTTTCGTTGCATGCAACATGCGCTTTCACATTTTTTATCTTTATTCATAAAAGTTTTAAAGAGAGTTTGATTTTTTTCGATTTTTTTTCTTTCTTTCTTCCTTTTCTTGCCCTGTGCATTTTAAATATAAAACAGTCGGTTACCTTTGCCTTCACTGCATAGTTCAGTGCGCCAAATGTAAAAAATTCAGAATTTTCATTTTATCTTTCCAAATTAACCGTTACTTTCATCTTATCGTAAGACGTGTCTAGATTCAGCTTTTAATTTAATAGGCTTTTAACGCCTATACATCCTATTGGCGTGTTTTTTGTTTTTCATCTGTCAAACTTCACTAAATGGTTTGCAGGTAGGTAATTTTCTCCTGTGAATGAACCTTGCAAGCCATTTTCGGTGAATACAACAATAGAGGTTGTATCCATGTGGGGTTGCAGTCCCCTCTCTCGCGGGTCGGTACGGCAGCGACATAGTATCGGTACGATATTTATCCCATCGGTGTCGTACCGCATGGAGCTCTCTCACGTTCTTACATACTATAGACTAAATCAGCAGATATTTTGTTAATTTCACGAAAAAAATCACTAGTCAACTCTGTAAATGCCGCTTATCGGCTGACAAGTATGCCGCAACGCTGCATACCGAAAAGTTGTTGCGTCTCAACCGCGCAGTGTAGACCCATGTGTAGGTACTCATTAAAATACACGGTGGCGACAGCAGCTTGGCATGCTGCACGTTTACCAAGTTGATGTTGTACGGATGTCGTACCGACCCGTGTTGAACCCGAGTTAGTGCTCAAGGAAACGAATTGAGTTGGTTAAATTTCGTTAAATTTCACGAAATCAGTCAAGTTGATTTGGGTTTTCTGTAAGTATTGGTTGTTCATGGAAACAGCATCGAGCTAAAGACTGAACCTAATTGAACATAAAGTTTCTTAAGTAAGGCGAACGCGCCCTTTAAATTAAACAGAATGTATGTACCCAAAATAGCTAGATGTCGGTAAGGAACTATCTTTAAGTTAAAATGTCAAATTTTCGGTAAGTTAAGTGCGGTAAGAGTTCCTCATTACTTACGAACGCGTTTGCTTATCCAATGATATTAATGATATATGAATGAAATCGCTAACACAACCCTTGTGGAATCTGACGTCTGTTTAAGGCAAAAATGTTGAAAATCCGTAAGTAAACCTCATTGAAGTTGAAATTGGTAAAGTTTTTTACGGCCATTTTGGTTCAGCCTTAAGTCCCAGCAAAACATAACGATAACTCAACTATACTCAACTTCTGGCTCATGTTAACATAGTACTGTAATTTGTTTCCATGTGGGGGTCAAGTTAGTGCCCATGGAAAGAAGCGTTAAGCTCAGTTTCGTCGCATCCATGGTAACTCCATGAAACCAGTCGAATTGGGTTGCGTTTTGTGTAAGTATTTGCTGGTCCGACTACACGAAATATTTCAACTCAACACAGAAGCCGTTCATGGAAACAACGTCGAGCTAACTCAGCCAGTAAAACGTAACGAGAGTTCAACTTTGGCTCAAGGAAACAGTAATAGTGTTTGATTTCATGAATGGCATGTCAAAATCTTTCAAAACAATATAAATAAAAAAATATTCAAATTGTAATGTCTGCTTAAAATATGACAATCTAACAAAATTACCGATAAATCTAGATAATTCAACTTGTATTCACTCCCTTTACTTCTCGACAACAAGGAGAATTGAATATTTGGTAGCATGGCCGGAAGGAGATTGGAAAAAGATTAGGGGACATGAGGAGAGTGGCGTGATGTCCTGATGTATGTCACCCTTAAGCAGAGTTCGGGATAAAAAAGAATCACGGAATTTTACTGTATAGCTGAAAGTGATTTGAAGGGTAAAGATATGTACGCGGCTTTTTGCGCGAGTGTTACGTGAAGGAATCATTGTACAAGGGATCAGTCTAGATATTTCATCAGAACATTAACTATGCATGTAGCGATAAAGAAGCGAAATACATCCGATATTACGGCGGTGTCCGAGCGAGTCGATAAGACAAGTTATTACCACGTCACCAATGAACTTGCAGGCTCTATTCTGGACAATATAAATGAAGCTAAGGCCGTGCGACCAGCGTAAGGCCATCTAATCCAACCCGTATTGGGCGAATGAAAAACTTTCAATCCATAATTGGAGAGAAGAGACCAAGAGCTTTAAGTTTGGCTAGAAGGGCTAGAAGACTGATTCAAGCGTTCCGTAAGAAAACTCAGCATGTCTCCAGATAAGCGTCCAGCCCGGAAGATATATTGGCGATCATGGATGAGTTCATTGGTTTATACATACTTCATTAATTCGGGATAAATGATAGATTTAAAGAGGGTGAAGGGGTGAACAATGGGGCTTGCTCTGGTCTACATTCTAGGGTCCTCTCGGGGACCAAACATCTTCAATCCAATCTCTAGATTTAGATTTAAAGGTCTTTGAAAGAATTGAAGTGATTGCAATTAGTCGATAATTTGAGGGATCGCTACCCTCTCCTTTCTTGGAAATAGGCTGAACGTGAACTATTTCCAAGCAGTTGGAAGTTTTCCTGTCGAACAAGACAAGTAGAATATTTTGGGCTGAGGTGTATACTATAGACCGACTGTCTCCATAATGACTTAATTTATGGAGTCACATGTGCAGTGTGTCACAAAAATGATGTTAATCAAGGACCGATTTGCTACTGTTGAGTTTAAAAATACTCAGTTGTTCGTCAAAGACTAACTTTCATTTATTCAAAAATTTGTCTTTTATAATAAAAATAGTCTGCTTAAATTTAGTGGGAACAAGTATAAAAATTCTGGAATTTCATGTTCACACAAATACTATTGATCTGTTCACACGAAAATTGTCAGCATCAGCATGATGGGAGTCATACTTTCGCGGTTTTTGAAACCGCGATAAAAAATGTTTAACATTTTCATGGGAACAGCCAGAAGATATTTTCAACTTGAAATTAAATTTGAAAATAAGATGCACAGACGTTGTCTTGTTGAAATGTACTTCAAAAGCTTGCATTTTTACGGAAAGCAAACAAATAAGTTAATTAGATGTCTTAAAGAGTTGTGTATAGCTCGTTTCAACTCACCAGCAGCTGTTTTTAGAGTTGCCACTCTCGTGCGTTTATCTGACCCCTCATGGGTTTCTAGCACTCTCCCCAATAGCTATTTCAAGTACAAGCGTTCCCTTTTGAATATCCGGTGCGGCTTTCTTCCATTTTTGCTTCGTCTGAAGTTCTTGTATATATTCCAACGATCATCGTTTCCAGAATGTTTGCTGAATATGCTGCAACCTAACATAATTGTATGTAATTCTTCATAGGTGAGATGGGAACTTCCAATCTGGCGTAGAATATGAACTTTATCTCTCTTTACCGCTGCCTCCCATAGCCCCTCAAAATGAGGGGATCTTGGCGGGATTGGTTTCCATTCAATGTGGTTCTCAGTACATAATTGGGTCATGATCGATTGTACCTTCTGTGAGTTGTAATTCCTTTAACTCTGACTGTGCAACTACAAAATTGGTAGCATTGTCGCAGAAGATCTTTACGCAAGGCCCTCTGCGTGATATGAATCTCTTTAAGCAGTTCAAGAAAGACAAACTGCTTAAATCGCTCATCAACTCCAGATGAACGGCCTTTGCGGAAGAGCAAACAAAGACTGCGATATACGTCTTGGTTGATCTACTTCCTCTCAATTTGTAATATTTGTAGATCGGTCCGCAAAAGTCAATTCTTTTCGTATGAAATGGACGAGACAGTCTAATTCTTTCTCCCGGAAGATTTCCCATGATTTGTTTGGTGGTTATTGGCTTAAAGCGGAAACACCGTATACAATCAGGAGCAATTTTCCGTGTAATTCGTCGTCCGTCTATGACCCAACTTGTCTTACTATGCCCATGAGAGTCTGTGGACCGGCATGCATGTTTTTGGTGTAGATGAGCGAACAACATTTCAACGAATTGATTCTTGAGCAATAATATTTGGGTTTTTGCTTCTTTTAAATTAGTTGCTTCATCTATATAAACCTCAAGGCATGCAGAGGATTTTTGTTATCTAATTCCTTGTTTGACTGCAGACTTTTAACCTCCTTCGAGAACGCCGATCTTGTATTAAGATAGCATTTAAGGCCATTTCCAATTCTGTTAGAGTTGGACTTCTGACTCCATTAGGCACATTACAAATATATTAAAACTTAATGCAGTATGCAATGATTCTTTGAAGTTTCGTAAATGAGTTTCTGTGATTGATCGAGATAAGGAAGTCAGTGTAACATTCGGTGACGGTCTCAGCTGATAGTACTGATTTCCTAGTTCTAAGTTCAAGAACTTCCGTTGATGGCTCAAATGTCGATTTTGGTCAATCTTCTTCCCAGCTGGTAAGAAAGCTTGGTCCCCTAAACCATAAGGTGGATTGGGCTAGAGCATTTGGTAATATGTCTCGTGATATTATATCTGCTGGATTGTTGGAACCCTCAATGTGGCTCCACTGTTCAATTTCGTCAGAGTTTGTATTTTTGCTTCTCGATTTGCGTACTCTACGTAGACGATAGTGACATTATCCAAGATAGAACTGTAGTGGAGTCCGTGTAATAATGAACCTTTGAAATACCAGTGGGAAAACACTGAAGTACTTGTTCTACGAGCTCTACCATAAGCTCCTTCGCCAGTATTACTGTTTTCAGAGGGACTAGTCGGGACTTGGCGCATAGCAATCTCACCCGACTTTGACGACCAATTTGGTTTGTTGATCGCACATAGAAACAAGTTCCCTACGCAGACTCAATACTATCTGAAAAGAAGTGCAATGGATCTTAACTGGGCATGAAAACTGTATATTATTTGCTTCGATGGCAAGTTGTTTTAGGCATCTAGTTGCAAGGAGTGGTCTTAATGCCATTCCATAAGTCACAGTGCTTATTTGATAGAATTGTAATGGATCTGACCTATTGTCTCGCCAGATGATGAGCTGAAACTGCCTCTCTCTTGGATCTAACTCGATTTGCCAAAACATTTTATTGATATGGGCAGTCAGCACGTATCATATATAATGATGCGGTAGATAGTAGTGTGTGGCAGGAATATCGTTCTTCGATAATTGCTGCATATCGCCCAGCGATTCGTATTCATGTATGAAGTCACTATACTCTTTTTTGAAGGTAAGGTAAGGAACCGCTTGATGGCCATATCCAGCTACGCTTGGAGAAGACTGGGTTGCTCGCGAAACGGAAGTCTAACGATTAACTTGCCTGTTGAAGAGTGCTGGAAGTTTTCTTGAAAATGCGGCTCACATTCATGTTCCTCTTTAGTCATACGTTTGGAGGGGGTCCCATGTTGCTCCATTTCCCAAAACTGCTTAACTTACCTTTCCAATGTAGTTACGGAAGTCTCAGTTTCCTATGTTACAATTATATGTATAATTTGTTGCTTCTGGAACTCTGTGCAATTATCCATCCAAGATAACTGTTCTGGAGAATAGGCAATCATTCAGCAAGTTTTGTTTGTCCCGACTGCAAAAGTTGGAAATAGAGCTCTGTTCTTATTAGCATATCAATCCCCGGGGGCTTGAAAAAAGCTGGATCTGCCAGCTGAATGTTACTTGGAATATTCCAACTTTCTAGGTTAATATACTCGGACGGCTGACATAGACTTATCCTTGGCAAGATTATGGCAGTAACCTTTGTACAGACTCTAGACTTGATTATTAGTCTTGTTTCATGTTTTGCTGTTTGTTGTTGCTAAATGGGAGACTAACTTTGCTTCGTTTCAATCCCAATGCTTGAACTATGCGTTCACAGACGAAATGCAATTGTGAACCTGTGTCCAACAGTACCCTACAAGGTATGGGCATTCTTAATGAATTTATTACGTTGGCAACAGCTGTACCCAGTAGCACACAGGACCTTGATGATACGTTAAGGCTCACATTTAAATGATTTGATGATAACTGTGGCGTGCAGGGTGATCCATGCGTTACTTGAGTTTGGCTCTTCTTTTTCGTGAAGTATTGCGAGGGTACTGCTTTCGTATGTTATCATCATGAATTAATGTGAAGTGGCGCTCATTGCATTTCGTACAGCCACGCGAAGGACTATCTTTGGTACTATGGCTTGCCTTAAGACAAATTCGGCATATCAACTACTTAATAGTTTAAATCCGAGCTTCTGTAGACAGCTGCAGGAATTTTTTACAGCTGAATATGGAATGGTTAGCCTTACAAATCGGACAGTGAAGTGATTGAGAAGATGCTGTGAAGATGGTTGACTTCTTTCTATTTTCCTTAAAATGAACTTCCTCCAACATTTGGAACCTTGATTCCAGAACTTGAAGAATTCGCTTATTGTTGAAATGTATGTCTCGCAGATTTTGGAGTGATTGCTCATACAATCTCGAAATTCCTTGTTCAATCTCTGTAGTAGCAAATGTTATAGAATTGGACCCCAGGGGCCGGATTCACTAACACGAAAAGTTGTAGAGCTCTGGAGATGAGAGTTCTTTTGACACTTAACTCTCAACTCGGGGAATTTGTATTGAGAATTACCAAACTCTCTATTCCACTCAACAAAACTCTGCTGTGTTAGTTGTGGAGAAGTAAGAAGAATATTTCTCAACTGACAGTATTGTCTGTTTTTATTGTCCTTTGTGAAGGTACCTAGGTAGCTAGGAATTTTTAAATTAAATTATGGATTCACCGCATGTCCTGGTTATATTTACAAAAACAAATTATGGAGATCCTTGTAATACTTACAGAGAAAAATGGATTTTGGTTTCTTAAGGTACCCGATAAAGTTTTTAAATCATGCGAAAATGGTCAATTTGGTTGTCTTTCAGTTCAGAAGAGATGTTATAAAAATTGAGCGTTAAAGCTTGTATGTAGTGTAATAATTTTATAGTTTTTATGCAAGCATCTATCCATGTTTTGTACATGTCATGACTTGTATCAAGAAAAGGCAGAAGACTGCCGAACTTACTTTTGATGGCAGAATATGCCTCTCTTGTTATATTATTTAAGGCAGAATATGCCACTGTAATTTGTGTGGCAGAGTATGCCGCTTTATAAAATTTTAGGCAGAATATGCCGCTTTATAATGTATAGCAGAGTATGCCGCTATTATGGAGGGATGGCAGAGTATGCCGATCTTGAATTTTGCTAAGGCAGAGTATGCCGCTGTAATAGCATGATGGCAGAGTATGCCGATGTTGAATTTTGAGAAATAAAAAGACACCTTTCGATAGTCAGTTTAAGTCTAATTTTTATTGAACAGTAGCAGCTTATTTATATAAAATGATTACAAAGGAATCAACATTTCTTTACAATTCTAAAGGGGGGATTATTGCAGAATTGCAATATACAAAATTAATAATCAGAAATTGTAGTGTCAGCATTTCTGATCACACAATTTCTGAATGAGTCAAAATGTATCGATATGTATGTAAAGCAATGACTTCAGGTATGAATATTTTATCAATGAAGAATTATGCTTGCATAGCAGAATTTGCTTGCGTTGCAAATTCGTCTTGAGGTCGAGCAAACTTTGTTTGTTGTTTTTATTTATTTTTCATTTCAATTTATGTTTACATTTCTTGACCGTGGTCATGGCTCTATAGTAGGATTAAATCGCATCTACAATTTTGTCCCCTAATTAGATATGTAATAAGTTCTTGAGCCCGGTAAATAGTTTTGGAGATAACTGCAAAAGAAGTGAACGAGTCCTACTTAATATGAAAAAAGTGGGCGTTTTTTGTTACAAAAATGGATATATTTTCAACTCATCATTTTGAAGAACTGGTAAGTCGTGGAAATTCACTCTCCATGATTAAAATGTTCACAGCAAAGTACTAATGGATGTGAAACAAAAAATGGAAGAAATATATGCAAAAAAAATCCGGTAAAATGTCAGTTATGACGTTAAAATAATAAAAAAACAACTACACCACTCGATTACCCGCTCCTCCTTTTTTAATTTGATACCAAACATGATGTATTTTGAACAACCCCCAATGAGGGGTGGTACGACTTCCCATCCCACCAAAAGCCCTTCTCGCAGAAATTGTTCACCTATATTTTTGTAATCTAGACCCTAAATCCTAGGAAAAAACCCCAATGCTCTACGACCCTCCCACACAGATTTAGCCGTCCTTCAGTATTGCGAGACGTCTCACGTTTTCCCCGTACTCCCAAGTATGTTTGAGAATTGCGAATGGAGAATTAGGGAGTTTTAATCGGGGAAAGCAAAAATTCTCATCTCCCAAACTCCCCAACTCTCCGTGATATTTGTGTTTATACTTATGTTGACACTCCTTGCTGGTGTCGTGGAGTTTTGCTATTCAATTGCTTGAATCCACACTGTTAGGTTTGATTGAGTAAGAAGCACATTAAGAAGATTCGTTATTATTTTTCTCTGATTGCATAATTCTCTTCGATTTACCTCACCTTTAGGTTGGCCTTCAAATAATACATCTTCCCTGCTGAACCAAGTGGCTGATTGTAGATGTGTTCAGTGAACAAATCCATATACTGTTTCCATCATATATTGGAATTTTGACAGCTTTACATTGTTTGTAGGAGTGTTGCCATACTCGTCTAACTTCTCTTGTAGAAGGATAGCTGCGTTATGGTAATGATTTTCCGCCAACCTAATCAAGTCTGTTGTAGACCTCACCGCTAGCTTCTATTAACAATTGTCTATGTAACGAAGCGATATTGGTCCAATATTCGGTGATTGGCCTAATTTTATGCTGGTAGTGCTTGCATTCTTAAGGAATGCAAGCAAAATAAGATGCACAGACGTTGTCTAGTTGAAATGTACTTCAAAAGCTTGCATTTTTACAGAATGCAAACAAATAAGATAATTAGATGGCTTAAACAGCTACATTTAGCTTTCTCGTGTCCCCAAATAAACACTCGCGTAATTCACATATAAAACCTTTTTTAATTAAACTACTTCGACCACAATTTGAACTTCTTACCGATACTTCTAGCTCACAACTCATAATTGCCAAAACACAACTTAGCAACCTGATCCACTCGTAAGGCCGAGTCACCTGTTAGAATCTTTACAGGCGGAAGCGACTCTGAGCTAGTGACCAGTGCAATGCTTTGCAATAATCGCAAGGCATTACATCAGAGTAAGCCCAGCTGAGCATTTCACTATGCGAAGTGAATTATTTAACTCTGGCTTAATGCTTAATTACAACAGCAGTGGATGCGACCGTTTTTTTAATGAACAATTCGCAATCGCCAAGCATTTAACTGTGCGAAGTAAAATGCTTAGATACTGCAAACTGCTTAATTAGTCGTACAACTGCTGCTAGCACATCAATATCATCAATGCAATTATTGGGCCGCGACATTCCTCCCCCTGTGAAAGACTAATTCCCAGGGGGAATTAGATCAGGGTGCTCGGTTTACTTTCAACTACATTGTACATTTTATCATATATTTGCTTTTGTTTTAACATCTTCTAAGTTCTTTCTTAGCAATATCTACTTCTCTTGATTCAGTTGTAATTTAACATGTATTTTTTTATTTATTTTTTTCTCGTGATCTAATTTATTTCTTCAAACAATCTTTTTGTTCAATTATAATTTTATTATTTCCTTAGCTCTAATTATGATATTCCTAAAAACCATAAAAAACTGTACAATTACTTCTAGGATTATGTTTACTTATACAAAATTTGATTCTAGGTTTCATTAACTACATACATTTGTTTTATGTAATCATATTACATAACTAGATTATTTACATTCGTTTAAATTTTTTTTTATACCTAATTCCATTTCTTTTTAAAATGAATAACAAAAGTATCAACCCTACAACAGTTGCTACTACGTTAGCTGTATTAGCTGTTTTTCGACTATCGTAGGCAGGTTTGCTGTGGGCAGTGTTGCTGTAGTAGGCACGATTACTTGGAGGCCATCGTTGGTTTCCTGTCTTTGGTAGGCTGTCCTGTTGTTGCAGCGAGTTTTATTGAACTCCGGGTGATGGGCAATATCGAAAATCTGCTTGATCTAGCCGGTACTGGTTTTTGCTTCCGACATCTCCTGCGGATCAGGACTCCTGCTACTAGCATAAAACTGGCAATACTTAACAGCCCGGTTATTGAGGTGGCGGCTAGGTAGATGGTGTGGGGCTGATTTTGTTGTCTATGTGTTTCCTCTCGTGTGATGGCCTCATTCATTTTTTGTATCTCGGCTGCATGATATCTCCAGCCTTGATTGGCATTATCGGCAGCTAACAGCCGTACCTTACGATTTTGATCGCCATCAGCCATAGCCTTTGTAGATCTATTTCTGATGGTCATGCTCTCTCATGATGGTAATTCCGAAAATGAGAGTTGCCAAAAAATAATATTTCGCTGAGCGTGGTCCTCTGATGTGATCAATAGGTAGCCGATCTGAAGGTGGCAGTGCTCTTCGATTGATAACACTCCGGTAGACAATAGTTCTCCAATCGCTGTAGGTGCATCGCGGCTTACCTCTAATTTCGTCTTTTCGGCCATCACGAACAACCAGTGATTTCGAGTAATCATGCGACTATTCCATTTTGGGAGAATCTTTTCCTTGCATGCCAGCGGGTTGACATTGAAACTTCGAATAAGGTTGAGTACACAGCTATCACCAATAGCTGTGACGATTGGTCCCAACTGCGGGCACAGGAAACGCAGATGATTTCCGAGGGTTGTCAGTTGTTGACATTTCTCATATTGCTGGTAGTCTAGCAGGATATACTGGCGATCGTGATTATTTGCTGCTAGAAATTCGGCTCCCAACTCATAGACATGGTAGCCGTCTTCATCAACTACTGCGGGAATGGTGTATACTTTGTGCAGTTCAAAAGCTACTCTTTCCGGTTGAGGAATATCTATTCTGACCATAATGTGTTGCGGACCCTGCATTGCGCTCACCTTAGCAATTTGAGTCAACAATTGGAAGTCCAGAAATTCCTCGGCTAAGTCCAATTGTTTTGTAGCGTTCGTCATAATTTCTGTTAACTGCCGGGCATGAATAATCATTGGGTGAAGCTTCCCCATGCTCAGTGCGACTAACATGTTCGCATAATCTTCTTGGACATCGCTGAGTTCTCGCAGTTGGAGGGTCATTAGTGTTAGTATTTCATTTATCTCCACCCTCCGTGTTAACGTTGTTATCTCCAGGTCTTGACTTTGTTGAGTGGCGGTGATGGCATTGATTTTATTCCAAAGATCCTCTCGCTCCGCTGCTGCCTGAACGCGCGACGCATTGAACAGATTGAACGTCGTGTAAAAGTTGGCTTTTCCCACGAGCTCGAACAACACCTCGGGCTGCATTATGGGCCTTATATTGTAGCCAACCTGCCCAGCGTATGACAAACTGATGGACGTCAACAAGATTAGGGCGGCTGCTTCCATATTCAGCTTCTTAACTTATCCACACTAACTATATGGCAACCTTCTTAATTTTATCCTACCTAGTATACAAAAATAAAAGAAACAACTCTGTATATAATTTATTTAGTACGATTTTTATGAATATTTAGTAAAATAAAATAAATCACTGTATACATTTAGTTTATTCTACTATCCATCCACTTCCTCCGCCCTCTCTCTCTATACCGCCTTTCCCCTTTTTTTTCTGCCTCATCGAGGTCACCCCATTCCTCTTCGGATTCCATCGGAGATGTGTCATTTACTTCGGAATCTTTTCTTCGAGCTTGTGCCCGAGTTATAGCTAGGCATGGATGCTTTTCGTTTTCCTCGTTTTTGGCTTTTGTTATTCGCTGGGATATTCTGCTTAGAGTATCCGCATTATCATTTTCTCTTCCTTTTTTTATATAGAATCTCACTTTCAGTTGTCGAGTAGTTCCTCTCAGCCGGATTGAGTGTGCGACTGGCGTAACTGATGGGTCTTCCTTGCTGCTCTAGAACTGCCCCTAGGGATTCACTACTGGCAACCGTCAGTAACGTGAAATCCTTCGTGAAATCCGGACAAGCTAATAATGAAGGCGTAGTGAGAGCCTCTTTTATCAGGGTGAATGATTTATTACATTTGGGTACCCAATGAAACCTTACCTTTTTCCTTAATAAATTATTAATTGGACCCATGATTGGTGAAAAGTTAGGGACGAATTTCCGACAGTAATTAGCTAGCCCTAGGAAAGACTGGACCTGTCGCACCGTCCTTGGCATTGGAATTGTCTTTACGACTTCCACTAAACGTTGATCTGGCTTTACTCTTTGTTCAGAGCATACATGACCCAGATACACCACTTCTTTTTCAGAAACTGAAGTTATGATCCCGAAAACGTTGAAATACTTGCCTTAACTTATCGTTGTGTTCGTCTAAGTTTTTTGCAAATATCACGACATCATCGAGATACACTTAACATTTTACTCCCTGTCACCCTGTTACTATGCCGTTTAAGAGCAATTGAAAAAATGGAGGCGCTGTCTTTAGCCCAAATGGCAATCTTTTATAATGAAAATGATTGAAATTGGTACTAAAAGCCGTTTTCTCACTGTCTGCTGGATCGATTATATTATACTTGATGATATCCGTTAGCCAAATCTAACGTTGAAAAGTACCTAGAATGACCTAGTCGATCCAAGATATCTTCAATTCGCGGAAGTGGGTATGAACAAGGGATACCGACCTTGTTGAGTTCACGGAAGTCTACGCACAACCTATACTTGCGGTTCCCAGCTTCATCAGTACCATTTTTGAGTATCAGAAGTACTGGAACTTAAATGGACTATCACTGTGCCCTATGATGTCATCCTCTAACAATTTTTCGAGTTGCTTTTTACATTCTTCTCTGTGAGCTTCTGGCATTCGGTACTGCTTTCTATGTATGGGTCCTGTGTTGGCCATTAAGGGTAATTTAAAGGTTTTTGTTGGAGTATAAGTCAGTTTGTCTCCTGGCAAATGAAAAATGTCACTGTATTCGTAACAGAGCTGAGTCACGGATTGCCTCTCCTCTAGATTGAGATCTTCTCCCAACAACAGTGATTGTTTCATTAATTTTAACCGCTGTTGCCTTTTATTACACTCCCCTTCACTATCCGCTAGTTGTAGTACTGAATACCGGTTCAGTTTTTCTAACTTTAGTTTGAAATCTTTTACCTCCACGGCCTCAGTCCTAGCGTTTATGATTCCTACAAAGGCTTGTCCATTCTTAGGCCTGATTAGTGTATTTCCGCAATACCCTCCGGGACATATTTCTTCGGCCATACATAGGATTTCAGTCTCACTCTCAACTAGGATTCTCACCAGTTGCTCTGTTCTGGGTTTCAATAGTATTATTGGTCCATTCGTGCTCTCGGGTTCAAGAACAAGTGCCTAAGCTTTCGTCCTGGGATTATTGAGCTGGACTTCCGTGCGAGGATGCTCGAGTCCGTTTTCCCGTTCAACAGCTACCCTAACCTGCTCTTCACTCCACATCCCAGGCGATGATCTTGTTGACCAGCCTCCGTATGAAGGGTTGCGGTCAAGGTATTTTCCCGCCTGTGTTCATGTTTCAGCGCCTTTGCATCCCGGGTGGCCTTAATCTCGTTTTTCTGCTGGAATTGTTTTTGGGCAATGCCTTCCGTCATCTTTTCCACTCTTTCGTTTCTCTTGTTTAACTGCGTTAGATATTGGTCTATGCTGCCGGAGGCTGCCATCGCTTTACCAATAATGTCTTTTAGCCCTGTAATTCTTTCTTTAATACGCTGTTTCACTGTTGAGATTTCTCGAAGATTTTCGTTACTAAATTGACTAACGCTTCTTTGACAAGCTTTAGCTAATGTCACTACGTTAATACTTTCCTTTCCTGTTACATTCGCAAAAAGAGGCTTCTCCTTCTTGTTCCTTTTTACAATCCGTATTGACAGTTTTTGGTTAATGCAGTCGATGATAGCTCTATCCTTAAGAAATTCAATACCCAGTATTCCGTTAGCTGGTATTGAGTCTTGTATCATAAATTACATTGAACTCTCAAGCATGCTCTTCAGTATCTATACGTAACTTGGATTGAAAAAACCCCTACGGACTTTCCTTGAGCCCCAAATAAACCCCCAATAGTAATAGTTCGTGGAGGCTAATAAACGTGCTTCTTCTTACCTATCTTATTAAATTTTATTAAATTACATGTGGACCCGGTATCAACCAAAAGATTTAACTTATCTGTTAATCCTATATCTGCTTCAATTTTTCAGTAAGCTTAAGTCTACTGAAATATCATCCCCCCTCGGCAAGATGTCTCTGGAGTTTGTGAATGGAAGGCAGTTGTGGACGAATTCCCCAGCTGCCGCTCCCCGTTTCTCTCCAGTTGGGCAGTTTTCTGTATAGTGATCACAAGTCCTACAGAACTGATAATAGAGCACTCCCGATACGGGTTGAATATATACGTACCTCCTGTTTCCTACAGAACGCTACCTCATGACCATAGCTGTTGCACTTGGTGCAGTAAGGAGGCTGTGTCCTACAATCTTTCGCAATATGACTCCGCTGTTCACATTTGAAACAATGATTGGTTCTCGGTGGGATTATCCTGGCTGCCGGCCCTTGGTATCTTATGGGTGATACTGGCCTAGCAGTGGAATAAATCGGTCTATGCGATCGCTGGGCTCGATTGGGGCCGGCCTCACCTGCTCCCCATCTGTTTTGCGTACCTAATGAGTTAGACCTCCAACCTACCTGTACCACTTCTGGGTCTCTTACTTGGAGCCTTTGTGCATCTTTTTCATAGTAGGTAGCTTCCTCCGTCCAGTGAGGTATACTTGAGTAGGTTTACTCCTAACGCCAGCTTTAAATGTCGTTACTGCATCTGCCTCAAGTTCTGCTATCAATCCTGTATCACCTCCTGGGTATTTCGCCGAGACCGCTGCTTTTATTTGGTCAAGCAATTCCTTCATTCGGTCTGCGAACTCCCTGATATCCTCACCAGGACTCTGCCTGCATGCCAGCATTTCCGTTCGCAATTCGCTAAACGATTTTTTTGGCATGTAGGCCGATTTGATTATTTGCTGTAAAGAATCAAAATCTTTTGGTTCCTGTGAGCTTACCAAGTAGTACGCATTGGCCGTTAGGCGATACTTTATGCACCTGATAAAAATCTTCTGCTCCTCCTGTGTCAGTCTATCGTGTAGACCCTTACTGCAGCTCAGAAAGCGATACACTTCCTTCGCCAGTTTGGACGACCATTCGTCAGATAGTATGGGTACATACTTGGATACTAGATCCATCACTTTTTCATGCACGTCTGCCATGTTGTCTTGTCCTTTGATATTTTTTTCCTCTGGCCTGATTCTGCTCTGTTCTTACTTTTCCACTCAGCGCTACTTCCTTCTTTCTTCTGATTAACTTCCTTTCTAAATTTTCTTCTGGCTCTTTATGCTGTTCCCAAAATAACAATTTACTCGGCTTGAACCCTTTACTCGTACTCACTTTTTTACCCTCTTCAATCGGATTTCTCTGTGATGATCGATCTCTTACCTGTGCTTTAGTGAATCTATTTTCTTTATCAGTCCTTTTTCCTCTTTTTGGATTTCTACCAATGCTTGCTCTGCTTCTACTTCACGGCTCTGGATAAGTTCGAATGCTGCTGTTACCAATAGGTCTAAAGCTTCGCGCTTTGTACTCTTTTTAGCACTTTCATTCTGTTTCTTTAACAATTCCTTCTCTTCCTCTCTTGTCCACCGTTTCTGTAACTCTCCCGTTATATATTTGCCGATATATTCCTAGTCCTGTTCGTAATTCCGCAATACTGCTTGGCATTCCTTCAGCTCCTGTGCTTTTATCTCTAATTCCCTTTCCTGGGCCTGAAAGCGTGACAATTCCTCGTTAGTTAAGATATTGCTTCTTCCCGTTGACATTTAGGACTGTGAGACTGTTACACCTCACGCACATATTTCCACCATAAACACTACACTTGTCACTTATCACTTAGTACTCTTAACACCGACATTAACAGGTACGCGAAATATACTTCTTACCGCCTGTCATTGATCATACCTATCAGTGCTTTTGTATCTTACTGAATTACCTAAAACGAGGAATATTAGACACAACTGTACGTAGATATGCTACAAAATAAATCTGACAGACTTTTAATCCACAAAGATTCTTCGCGAGTACTCGAATACTTATTAAATGTATTCCCAATTTAAGTAAAAGCGCATAAAATTTTAAAGCATTTTAGGTTACGTGTTTTGAGAGTGCAACTAACTGCATTTTGGCACGATGACCGTACTTTACCGACAACTTAAAAAAAAATTAATTTTTTATATCCAGTTAGAGCTATAGAAATTCACCAAACACCAACCATACCTCGCAAAACTGGCACGAAATAAAAACACTTATTATTACCGTACAATATACAAAAAGAACCTCTTAATGGTTGAAGAGATTTTGAACCACTTGCCTTAATCTTGTAGAAAATTAACAATGATATATACTCTGTCCAAGATGTCGGGGATTGTAGCAACATGTGTAAAAAAAGATTATATTCGTTTGTATATAAATAATTGCTGGATATATGCTCATCTGTCTTTCTACCTATATTTATTTATACATACCGAAATAAAGAGTATAATGTTTTGTAAATATTTTGTTTTAATTTTTTTTTCATTAAGATGACATTTTGTCATTTACTTTATAAAGATAGAAATTTTTCAAAAACTGTAACTTTTTAACTGAAATATGGTAAGACTAGCAACATTCTCTTGCAACACTACTTGGCACACCAAGAAAGAGAACCAAACCCATCAAAATGAAGTGGAAAAGAGAAAAGCACTTTATCTAAATTTATTACCATAAAAAATCAGAGATCCCACTTGACTATAATTTCAATTGATCTATTACACAAACTTTGCAAAGATTATACATATATTCGCACTTAACCAATATCGGCAAAAGGCCAATGAATTTTTAAAATTCCAAGAATATTTTCATATAAATCATCACAACTACATGCATACATAAAATATTCACACCGTGGGATCCCTGTCAACACTACTTAACTTTCACTTTCAATAAAAATTTAAAATTTATCGGAAAATCACCATAATTCACTTTCTTGCCCAAATAAATACATAAACACATATTCCCCTACCTTTTGTTATCAGATCTATATGTAGGTAGGTATATTCTGAGTTTTCCGGTGTAAGGCCTTATATTTATTTTTGCTTTATTGAATTGTATTTTTTAATAAACGGAAGGAGAAAAAATAATTACATAATACCACAATAAAATCTATTGCAGTGTTTGAGCAAAGAGAAATATCACTATTAAAACAAAACACTAAAATAACGTTCACTCCTCAGCATGCACTTTGTGTACCTACATCTATAGATTTAGCGAATTAAGTTTGGTTTATTTTTCATAAGAAACACTCAATAATTAACTTCTGCGGTATTTAATTTTTTGTTTACAAAACTTAATTTAATAAAAAAATCACACCAAAAGAAAATAATACCTTTCATCAATTAAAAAAAAAAAAAAAAAAAAAAAAAAAAACAGTTACTATAAAAATAATACGTAGAACTTTAAAAAACAAAAATCACCTTTACTCACTTTTCCCTGTTCTACTCTTTTCCGGTTGCGCCAATTTGTCGTGTCCCCAAATAAACACTCGCGTAATTCACATATAAAACTTTATTTAATTAAACTATTTCGAACACAATTTGAACTTCTTACCGATACTTCTAGCTCACAACTCATAATTGCCAAAACACAACTGAGCAACCTGATCCACTCGTAAAGCCGGGTGACCTGTTAGATTCTGTACAGGCGGAAGCGACTCTGACCTAGTGACCAGTGTAATACCTTGCAATTAATCGCAAAGCATTACATCAGTCACTGCCGTCAGCTGGAGACCCCAATACTGTTAGTAAACAAACAGTAAGCCCAGCTGAGCATTTCACTATGCGAAGTGAATTATTTGACCCTGGCTTAATGCTTAATTATAACAGCAGTGGATGCGACCGTTTTTTAATAAACAATTCGCAATCGCCAAGCATTTAACTGAGAAGTAAAATGCTTAGATACTGCAAACTGCTTAATTAGTCGTACAGCTGCTGCTAGCTAAAGTCGTGATGTCACAACCACACCGAATTGAATATTGGGCCACGACAGCTTCATTTTCAAATAGAGCAAATTTTACTCAATTTAGTGAAATTGCAGTAAAAGTGCCACCTACTGCCATTAAAATGAGCTGAACTTATTGGAAAGTAGAAAGTCAGCAATTATAGCCATCAGCTGATGAGCCCCTTGCGGGGGCTCTGGAACGTAAGCCCATTGTTCACCCTCCAGACTTATAGGTCTCATAGGTCCCAACCAGACGCTCTTACGAATTTAAGTATTGGTTCCTAGCCCTCCTATCCCGCTTCGTGCAGCTCGTCCAGAAGGTGTGAGACAAGAAATCTGTAACGCTTTCTCGAGAGAGCTGGACAGTGACAAAGAAGTGAGTCACTATCTCGGATTCCTCTCCGCATCCCCTACATATAGAGTCAGCAAAAATCCCCATCCTGTGTAGATGACCTCTGAGACGAGAGTGCCCACTGAGAATTGACATCAGGGCTCTCACAGTTAGTTTGTTTAGCCTCAGTAGCTATTTCGTTTCTTTTGGGTTGGGTCTGCCCCATAGTTCATTTGTAGTTCTGCCTCAAGGATCATCTAACCAAAGGCGACTGTGTTGGCAACCGGTCCAAGCTGAGATATTAAAAATAAAATGTTTTGGTGTAATCCCAATTGTGGGAGGAGAATATCTCCAAGCCTTTTCATTCCCATTAATGTCGCTGTGACCTGGCACCCAAGGTACCAGTGCCCTGTTGTTCCGAGAAAGGGGAAAGGGTCTTGACAAGGCCTTGACAGCTGCCTGCCTGTCCGAGCAGATTGCAATCTCCTTATCCTCAGTGTCTGAGTTAAGGAGATGCCTTCCCGCTTCAAGGATGGCCTTGACTTCCGCCTGGAAAATCGTGGCTCCAGTGTAACATATGATAGGGTTTGTTAATGGCTGAAGCACGAAATGTGATTGCCATTCTGCCCTTTTTAGAATGTTTATTTTAAAATTGCTTTTTCAGCATAGTCTCGATGAGGTGATCGCTGTTCCTGTCTATTTCAGATGCGATGGACTGCAGGAATTCAAAGATGGATTCATGTGGGATTCTTGTACAAGCATGAATCCAGTTCTGATTAAGATGCAGCCTAAGCGTAGCGAATGACGCGCCCTTCTTGTATTCTTGTAGTACTTCACCATAAATAAACTTATTCTTATTTTTGACATGTATATGCATAGGTTGTATGTTCAGGATAACCTCAAGAGCCCCAGAGCTGGTTGATTTGAAAGCGCCGCTTACACTAAGGAGGCACAATCTTTGGATCTTCTCCAATATCTTACGATGATTGGCGAACTCCATTACTTTCCACCACAACACAGGTAGGTTAACATGGCTCGGATGGCGCTAGTGTAGATCCATAGGATCATCCGCGGTTTAAGTCCTCACTTTTTCCCTATAGATCTGTGGCACATCGCGAAAGCTCTAAGAGCTTTATTCACTCTGTCCTCAAGTTTCAAGTTTAATTTTCTGTCTGATATGATACTTGGATATTTTATTCTGTTCTTCAAGCGTGTGGAACCGATAAGGGGCAGGTTTAATCTGGGAATGTTCCTTTTCTTGGTAAAGAGATATAGATCTGTTTTCAATGGGTTGACGCAGAGTCCGAAATCCGTAGCCCAGTCTGTGACAAGCCGGATTGCATTTTGCATCAGTCCATACAATTCAGATTCGTAGCTACCGGTGACCAAGACCACCAGGTCGTCTGCGTAACATACCGCTTTGTATCCCATCCGGGTGAGTGTAAGCAGAACATCATCCATAATGAGCACCCACAACAAAACAGATAGAATACCGCCTTGAGGGGTGCCCCTCTGGACTCTTTACTCTGCTTACCACGCCCAGTTCGGTAAAGACAGTTCTATTGTTCATCATGTGTGCGATCCAGTATTTTAAGGACTGGTTCACTCCATGTTTTGTTAGCGTTTCAGTGAACTTATGTAGGGGAACATTATTGAAGAAGGCACCTTCTCCATCGATGAAAACAGCTAGCGTGGATTGATTAAAGAGGAAGCCCTTTTCAATTGAGTGGATAATCTCGTGGAGGGCCGTTTCAACTGACCTTCCCTTTAAGTATGCGTGCTGGTGTTGTGACAATCTGTTTCTGGGAATGGAGCACCTCAATTCCCAGTTGCAGGTGCGTTCTAGTGTTTTGAGTAGGAAAGAAGTCAAACTTATTGGTCTATATGCCTTGGCAGTTGAGTGGTTTACCCGGGCTGCCTTGGGAATAAACACAACGCGGTATTCTTGCCGCAGCTTCGGTGTGTATCACATTTTGAAGAGAAGAATTGGATTGCTGATCAAAAAGCCACCCAAGTTTTGAAGAAGGGCTGGAAAAAGCCGTCCTTGCCGGGACTTGAATGGTTTGAATGAATCAACTGCCCATTTTACAGATTCCTCCGTGATGAAAGCTGTGTCTCCATCCACGGAAACGGTTTCTACACGAAAAGGTTCGGGTTGTAAAAGCAAAGCAATGTCATCCGGACTATCGGGGAAGTGTTCATCTAACTATATTTTCAAAGATCCTCCAAAGGAGGAAGGCCGAACTCAATCACTCTTTGTGATGAGTTCGAGTTTATTGGGATCTTAGATAGAAATCTTTTGAGCCTTGACATCTCATTTCCTCCATACATTCTCACAAAAGCATTGCCATGATTTTCTTTTAGATCTGCGGATCGAGTGTAATGACCTAGATCGGTTTGGTAAGTCGACCACTCGTTTGCGTCATTTGATCTTCTGGCTTTGTTATATAGCCTGCGTACAATTCTGGGTTGATCTTTTAAATCACGCGTTAGCCGTTCTGATCTGCCCTCCTGATCGGACACGAAGTCTCAAAGGACTTGATCAACGCAGTGGTAATTTCCGCGACTCCCCTGTCTCTGTCCACTCTTGAAGATAAGTTCTTGACAGAAATACTGGTAATCCTCTCAGTGGATAAATGATTGAAAGGCTAGTTGGTTTTGGTAGGATTTCTATATATTACCGCGTTTTCTGCCGTCATATCTAATTCGAAGCGTATGTAACGGTGGTCGGAGAGTGAAATCTCTGCCGAAAACGTCCAGTTAAGGACATACGGAGTTAGATGACTGGTTGCAAGCCTGGGTCCACGACCTCCTTATGACGGCGTGTTATAAAGGTTGGTTCCTCGCCCTTATTTAATACATGCATGTTAGTAGTTACAAGAAATTCTAGAAGTTACTCACCTCTGGTGCTACAATCAGTGCTACCCGAGATCGTGTGATGAGAGTCGGCGTCGCATCCGATTAACATCTCCAGGTTACTTTCGCTTGCAAAACCCACAACGTTTGCCATCTCCATTCATGGAGGCGTTTGGTCAGAGTCGAAGGGAAGGAAGCGAGATGAAAGAACCAGTATCTTTAACCTCCCTTCTACCGAACTCTCCCACAGAACCGTGGTTCCATCTTTAAAAGTAACCTGCGGAATAGAAATAAAGTTATACAGTCTTTCTTTGCAACGATGCAAATTCTTGGACTACTATACCTGGACCGCGTCAGTAAAATAACTGAAGAGACTTATCTCATTCAGGAATCATGTCGTTAATAATCCATGGTTCCTGGATGAGCGCTACATCGGCAGTGTTTGACAGGAGGAAGTGTTGTAAGCTGACAATTGCCGCTCTACTGCGATGTAGATTGATTTGTATCAATTTCATCACTAAACCTGCCTCCTTTCCTCTTCCTCTGATAAGTCCTCTTGAGAGTGAACTGCAGTAATCAGAGGCATTCTGCCAAGGTCTGACATTTACTCACATCGTGTTGAAACTTCGTAAATCATATCAAATCCCTGGTTGGGTATGTATTAAGAATTTGCAGTGAGACATTTAGTATGTAGTAAATGAAATCTTCCAGGAAAAGCAGAGATTTTATTATACTTCACAGACACTAGATTAATACTTATCTGAAAATTTAATGTAGCTGAAAAGGATGTCCTCTCATTATTAGGCGCATAGGAGGATTGAAGGGCCTTGTTAGCTTATGGTGGGCCTTGACTTTTTCTACATATTTTATACGTATGGTCTAACTTTTTTGAATACATCTACAATCAAGAATTAGCGAATTTGGTTAATGTAATTATTAAACTGGAATGTGGACAATTTCATACATTATATTTCGTTCTCCAAACGAATACTTTTTACCTTAAAATTTTGGACTTTGTAATGACAATGGGTTTTTCTGTCCTGGTGCCGGATTTTGTAGCACGGAGGTTTGAGAAAGTTGGGAAAGTTGGGAGAGTTGTTTTGACAGTTAATTCTCCACTTCGAATTGTGTAACTCGGAGAATTTGTGTTGAGAATTCCCAAATTCTCCATTCCACTTGTTAATTCTCCGGTGTTTTGAAGTGGAAATTTAAGAGGAAAAATTCTCAACTGACAATATTGTCTGTTTTTATTGTGTTTTGTGAAAGTACCTAGATACCTAGGAATTTTCAAATTAAATTATGATCTAACTACATATCCAAGCTGTCGAAAAAAAACTTATGGTGGGGTAGAAGTTCCTGCTACGCTACTGTACTAACGCAGTGTTTTTATTCGTGAATTTGATAAACTATTTGCGAAAGAAAATAAAGATTCCAGCATAACTTCAACTAGCACGGTATCTCTTGTGTCATGCTGGACCACTGTCACTTCTATTGATTCTAACATTTATATTATTATTATTTTTCGGACCTTTCGGGATCATCCATATCTATTGGAGTCACATTAGAGAAGGCTGTGATATTGGGGCTATCAAATTTTGTCGTCTGTGCTAATCAATCTAGCCAACCTGGTTACATTTCCTTGTTCTTTTTTCTTCCTTAATCGATAGAGACGCATTGGTTCTGCATCCGAAAGTACTTTTAGTCGGTCGCAAATGGCATTTGATTTGGTTTTTGCGATCTTTCGTCTTTTCGGTTTAGGTATTTTTACTTCTTGATGTCGTAAAAAAATTATTTGCATTGTTGTATTGTTTATAACATTAAACGAAAGCTAATACTCTTGGCTGTTAAAGAAAGTTTTTTTCATCCAAATCCATCCACTGGTTCGGACGCTACATCACATAAGACTAAATGGCATCCGCGCGACATCAGCACGCGCATATATTGTATTTTTTAGATAGTCGCAGAATGGGTCTACACAATGGTATTACTTTTATATTCATAACTTGAAAACTTTAGCCACACCTGCCTCTCGAAAGTAACATTATTCGTAACGCAACTTTCCTTGGATACCCCCTCGTACCGTAACGTAAGACGTTAATCACATCAAAAGTTGTCAAGTTGTCATCCAATAGGAGAATTTCACTCAGGACCTCTTGCTTGATAAACGATAGCTAACCAACATGGCTTGCTTGACCGACCTCATTTTCTTTATGACACTTTAAAATTGATATAAGCGTATAGTTCCGTAATGACCATCTCTATATTCGCAAAATGTTTAAAATCAAATCTAGTGGAAGTTAAATTTTTCAATAGAGCCGTAAAGTGTATTTTTATGCTAAATACTATCTCATATCTAAATCTATACTAAATCATATCTAATAGATCAAGTAATTATTGTTTTTTGGAAAATAATATATTTTTGCATTTTTTGAATATGATTTGCCTGATCACTGGACTGTTTTTTAGAAAATGTAAGTATCGAATTTCTTGTGTGATGTGATGTGTTATAGTCGGCTAACCGTTTCTTTGTGTATCTCTAATAATGATAATAAAACGTGCATCCGAAGCCGAAGTTGAATCAGAAACCATATGGTGGAGAGAAGACTTCGGGCTTGTAGATAAATTTCATTTTTGTATGGCCCCAAGCCCAACGAATGCTTTTCTGATAAGGACTAATAGATCCTTCCTACCTTGCTAAAGTCTTCTGAGATCCGCAATCAATTTCTATTTCCTTTCTTATTTCGATCAGAGCTTCCTTTGGATTCGCTTCTTAATTTTAAAATTATTTTCAGCTTTAATTGGTGCGCAACCAAGCATAGGATCTCTAACTGGAAAAACACTAATAAATTCACCAAAATCCAACACGCTAAGTTTGAAGTACATTTTACGGAATATTGTGGAGTGGATCATTGTGAGTGGTGTAACTTCCCAAAAACTACGCATTAACTTGTATGCGTCTTTATTAAACTTCATGCATATTTTAAAAGGAAATTATAGTAATAAGGATACTCGCTCCGAAGATGAACAGTAAGTTTTGTATGTTTGAAGACTTCAAATTCAGAATTTTTAGCAAAATTAAATTATTTCAGCTATGTGTCTCGACTTGATGGATCTATGAGCAGTGTTTATCGTGGGGATGGCAGTGAAATCAATCAAATCCAAATGGCAATCGAGGTTTTCTTATCGTTTGGAGATAAATTAATCGATATTATTTGCCACGATTGTGTCGGTGGACATGACATTTGTAAAATGCTGGCTCTGTCTTGCATCAATACAATTTTGGATATGGACTCTCTTACTAGTTTTATTAATTTCATAGCAAAAAGAGGATACTTGTCGCATATTATCAATAGCCTTATGAAGGCCGATGAAAATTTATGTCGAGTTTTGAAAAACATTCCTGAAAATATGCGAGCATTGTACGTTTATGAATCAAAAATGGCGATGCTATGTAGAGTGGCAAGCTCACACGTTGGAGCTGAAGTTTTACTAGAAGATAAGATTTTGGGAGTTTTATCTAGTATGAAAGTGTTCGATTTGCATCCAGATTTCCAAATTAATACCTATGCATTGCAAATGCAAACGAATTCCTTTGTTCCTCCGGTTGACGCCCGATATCAGCAAATTTTGTTCCCAGCTCTAAGCCTTTGCGATGTATTTATTTCGACTTTGGGTCCTGAAAATCATTCCGCGGTAACACAAGTATTACATTTTCTACTCTCGCATGGAGACATGATTGAAGTTGTTCTACGTGCTGGTACGCCTTATCTACACTTAGGCTTGTTGCAGGAATTAGCTTGCATCACGGGATTAGTAGCGAGGACTGCAAACCAGGTATGATGTGTTCGGATACATGTTATAATAATTATCTTAACGTTTTGTCTTAACTTTTAGGAATTCACTGCATTAATAGAGCCTAATGCGACACAAGAAATCGGGGTTCATCTATATAGATTACAGAGACTAATGCTCTCCCTATTTTCACGATTCATCATAAGCGAGTCTACATTTAAGGAGATTTTTAAGCCAGAGAATATTACGTAATATTTTATAAGTTAATTCATTAATTTGGATGATTAGATGTGAATTTTTAGATATGAGCCAAGTGATAACAATAAAGCTCGCCACATTAAACACTTATTGGAAATTGCCTCAAATTTGGCTTTATATTGTCGGAACGCAATCGCTAATCACTCAGCCGATCATCGCACTACAGGGATTTTGTTTTCGCCAAATGTAATGGAATCATTGCAAAGGTAAGTCCCAATGAAATAAAAATTAAAGTTAACTTAAGATCAAACATTTACTGTATGAAACCGTTAAATTTGACATAGAGCTTTGGATATCTGTTTGTTTTTATCACGAGAATATTTTCTCTCTATAGGTTCTTCTCTTCTCCCACTAACTCAGTTGCAGCACATATACCATTTAAATAACTAAGAAAATTATCCATCTTCTACTCATGATCTATCTCAATCCAAATTGGATTTGTAAATATATATCAAGAAACTAGTATGCATCTCAACTTCGAGTATTAATAAAAGGGCTTAAAGGATGTCACTTGATACTCTTCGTGAATCATCTACATAACAAGTTTGGACCTGATCCAACACATTACATACTAAAATATTATTTGTATTAACATATATCGAGGATATTATTCATGTATATGACTACAAAACCTTCCCGATATGGGGATGTTCCAATCAAACTTTTAAAATCTTATTGTTGTGGATCGCTGGTAGCTCATTTATTTAATGCTGTTTTAATGGTATCTTCTTTTTCAGTCTACCCTTCTAGTCTTAAGCAATACACTTTCACTTTTATATTATGGCAACTTTTGTCCACGTTTGGTCTAAATGGGCATCTTTGGAATCATATAGTTCGTTTGCATTTTGATGAAATTTTTTCATAAGTATAAAAACTCGCAAGTCCGTTTCTTAATCTTGGGATATATGTATGTGCATATGAAGATCTTCATTAGTCATAACGTAGCGGCTTTCAATGCTAACTTTATTGAATTTTCGACATCTAAGATTTTCTCCATCTGCGACTGATGGATATTTCAATACGGCAGCTGTTTACGCAAGCTTTTCTGGTTATAGGAAGTATCATCCAGAGTTTGGTGATGAAGTTACGATAGCATGTGAAGTGGTTTTCGGGATTATGGCTGTTTTCTGATAACTTTTTCAATGTGCATGTTGACGGGGCTAGCTTAAAAATTTAAACCACTCATCATATATATATAATATATCTCTAAACATCAAATCTAACACATTCAGTTGCGAGGAGTTTTCGTTCGTAGTCTCTTCTTCAATTGGAACGTAGAGCTGTACTATGTATGATATATTTATCCATCTGGTACATAGACGTATATATAATGTGGCCAGCTAATTAAACGGCCTGGCTTCTCTTATTTGTTTTATACCAGATAAGAAGTTTGCGCCTCCTGGCCGCCGTACCATCTGGTTTTATTTAGTATACCATAACTGTGATGATATGACGGTTCAATTCCGAAAACTAATTTAACTTTTCATTGATTAAATAGTGTCCTGGAATGAACCAGAATTATTTTAAGTAAACGACCTTATAATGTAATATCATCCCGCACGGAGGTATCATAAATTGCATAGCAAAGTAAATAAAATTCTCTTGAACATTTGTAGGGAAATCACGAGCATGATAATGCTTGTTTTATTCTTTGAACACTATTAATAGTTAAGGTGACCTAGCTTGCTATGGAGGCATATGAGTGAGTATGACTTGGACGTGAAGTCCAGACTAGTGAGGACCTGGTGTAAAGTCCTTGTGTGCCAATCCCCATCCTCCGTTACGACATTGCTGGTACGGTGATTAATAGTGTCTCTGTTGAACCTGTAAAAAGGAGTGGACGAGTGGACCTCAATCAACCTTCATCGTAGGAGCGGAGCTCCGGGAGAGAGGTAGAGTAGCTGAGAAAGACTCAGTACCTCATCGCTATAAAAATTTCATTGGTTCCAAACGACAGATGAAATAAGAAAATTAAATAAGAGTACTGCCAAGTTATACGCTTTACCTATATGTTTATTCTATGTCATAGCAAATAATTCAATATGAGGAAGTTAAAAGAGTAATTATAAGCTGTATGGTACCAACATGTTTTCATTCTATTGTAATAAAAACTTTAAATTGTTGTATACTATACAATCTTCAAATTACGATTGCCATGTGTTTATAATTTACAATCTACAGTGATAGCATGCTGTAGATATGTATATCTCGTTGACGATGCTGAAGTAGCTATACAACGCTCAGCTCCATTAATCAAAGCTCAACTCCATTGATTAAAAAAACGACGTATATTCTCTAGTACCAATATATTTAATTCTTCACTATTAACTATTAACTTTTTTACTGAACTCTTACAAGAATTATGTTAGTACTTATTGCACATTTCTAGACTTGCTTACTGTGAATTTGCATCACTTAATTTTATTGATGTCAAAGTGAAAAGTGTATAATTGTGTAGAGAATGCTGATGATACATTTATATGAGTGGCATGCATATTGCAACTTGATGCAGGCTGTGAGATTTTGTGTTGTTTGAAATTGATGTGATTAAATGTGTGTTTTATTTGTTTTGTTTATTGAATTTACGTTGGCGCGATTGCGAGAGACTGTCATTTTGTGTAATGATTAACATATGATGTATACTGCAATAGCAAACAGCTTAGTAGTGTAATTGATAATGATGATGACCTTTATTAGTGTGATTCTGGTATTGTGAAATGTGTGCATTGATTTTTAACACACCTTTCCGAGTTATTTTTTTATTAAATTAAGGAATAGTAAACGTTTAAACTAATGTCTACACATATATCGTCTACATGTATACTTTATAATTTTCTTAATTTCCAATGGGTCTGATATTTTGTATTGCTTTTACCTATTTCGCTAAAAATGGGTTTCTTGAATTTTTTTTTTTATTTCATCTAGTTGTAGTCTTGCATCTGGTATTATGTATCTCAAATATTTTTTTGTGCGGTTCATATCAATTCAATTGCGTCTTTCTGCAGAGCTCGTCAGACTCTTGGTCTGATATTTTTAATTAGTGTCGTATTCCAATATATTCGAGGTCCTGCTCTAATTCGGGTTCTAATTATTGGTTGATTTCTATTTTTGTATACCGTTCCAATATTTCGATTCTACTCTACTCTAGTAGTTCTACTCATTGGTTTATAACAGGGGTTCAGAAAGAAAAGAAAAAAAAATTAAAAGTTCCGAACAGAGTGTTTATGTCAGAACGAAAAACTATCGTTCAGAGTGAAAAGTTTCGTTCTGAGCTTTATTTTTCAAAGAATTATTGAATTGCTGCTTAGAGATTTAGTTCCTCAAAAGAACAAATAGACTCGATCTTTCAACACTTTTGTTCCTTTATTTGAAAAATTTGTAGAATCATACATATTTTTGCTTTTATTTACATATTGTAACATTCCGTAACATATACTTATAAATTAGCTTAATTGTGTATATTAATTTAAGCGCACTAACAAAAAAAGATGACATTCATAGAGAGATGATATCATCTTGAAACTTGAAAACATTCGATGGCAGCATAATATTCCCGCAAGTGCAGGTGCACTTCCTCTGTAACAGGATTTATATCGGTATCTCCTCCGAATGATGCAGTTAAAAATTCCTGCAACAAAGAATTAGTGGTGGATTAAGAAATGTACAAACTCAATCCTGAGTTTTCACTGGTAGATCCAGGTAATGAACTTTCAGATTGGCCTACCGTAGAGTTTTCTAGTGAATCGCTTCTAGGTGCACTGCTGTTCGGCCTCTCTATAGTTTCTTTTAAAAAGTGAATAAGTGACAACATTCAGGACTACGATAAAACCTTCTTACAAAATGATGGATTTTTCTGGCAACAGATTTTAAAAACGTTATGACTCTGCTTTTGTTTTCAAGCTTTGCCGACACAATAACACAATGAAATCTGTAAAAGGAACACAGTTTCTACAGCTCCCTACTGAATATAATATTTTCAAACCTTGGATATAAATACAATTCGACTAAGAATGCATCAGAGTTCATCATACTTTCTCTCTCATCAAGGCGTAGCGCAAATTCGTTTGCTTTTCAATATGACACGGGAATTTTATTCGAAAATTTAATTAGATAGACTCCAAAAATAACTTTTCATTATTTATAAAACGAATTCGTTCCACCGTAGCGATATTTTTAAGTTCTCTCCGGAATGAAATTTTTTAAAAAACTTTCTTTCCGGAAGAAACAAAAAGTTACTGGAACGTTTAAGAACAGTTCTCATATCGTTTCTTTCCGGACCTCTGGTTTATAATTTTATATTTTTCTTCATTTTGTGCCCATTAATCTTGTCCGTTTTAGTTTGTTTACAGTTGCAGCTTTTTGTTCTGGTAGGTTAGTAACTTAAGGGGTGTTGCCTCTATTAACGTAGTTGATCAGACTGGATAGTGTAGTATACACATGTAATACATGTAATAATAAGAATATCTAAAAATAATCATACAAAAAGAAAAGCGCATCTCGCTAATAAAAGATAATTAATTACCTTGTAACATTATATGCACGTATATACAAACATACATACATAGCATGATATGAGCACATCATTGTACGCACATACATTATTGTGCAAGCGCCATATCATGTTAGTAAACAAGTATATCTCATATTGCAAAACAAAAATTAACAAAAATACAATTTACTTCCGATTTATGAAAACAAATTACAATCTTAAGAATCAGCAATTTGATACCATTTACAAGTAAGTCAAGTAGGTGACAAAAATGTGTGTCATAACAATTGATGTGAATTATTATTGTAAAAGGTCATTCAATAAGTAAGAAAGCAATGAATTTGCTTATTGGACAATTCATTTCTGAAATTGCTATTTCTTGCTTATGGAATGATTTTCCATAAGAACCTATGTAAACCAATTATATAAAAGACGAAGAAAAGAATAAAGAACTCAGACTTGATTATCACTGCATTGAAGTGTATTCATTTCTCGTAATTCGGCTTAAAAGCCTATTGATCGTAAAGCGGCAATCTTCAGCCTGATCAACCAACCTAAGCTAAGGCAATAAAGCGGCATATAGCCTTGCCTTGCTTACCTTAAAAGCTCAAAACTATAAAGCGGCAAATTAAGCCTAGACTTGAACGTACTATTGAACAATAAAAAAAAAAATAAAAAAAAAAATATTACAGTAGTTCTAGGGCTATTTCCCCGCTATTAAGCTTATATTTCCATCGTAGTTAGCCGTAATATTCTTTTAGATGTTAAAATATGTTTTTCAAAGACGTCACCAATAATCTTTGAATAACACGACAGAAGAATTACTTTTTGCATATTTTCCGATGCTATTCATCTTCTAAGTAATAGTATTTTTTGATTTATTTTTGTCAAAGATAGCCGTATTTCTCTTCATGTATTTTTATCTAAGACCTCTCCCATTATTTTTAAATAAAATGATTATTGTACGACGAGTTTCTATTGGTCTTTCTTGTTGTTGTTGCTAATAGGTTTTGACGTAAGGAATCAGAGAAGAAGACAAAAAAAAATCATTGAAAATCATTGTGCTATCAATTATACTAATTTATTTTATTAATGTATACATATATAGTATTATTAATTGTACCAACTAATCAATTTATATTACTTGACTTATTCTCTAAAATTCGTAGTTTTACTACTCTAAGCTGTATCTGGTTATCCTTATTACGTCTTCCTCCTTTTGTTCTTATTTATTTGTTTCAGCTTTTCCTTCGCTAATTCTTCATATTTTTTCTTTTCTTCCTTAGTCCTCTTTTGTAGTCCTCTATTGTTAGTTTACGAACCATGGCCCAGTATGTATACTGATACATTTTTTTCTTTACTTATCCCGGTGTGCCTTGGGGAATATAAGGCTCTATAGGCCTGCCTGCTTTATTCAGAGTCAAACCCTCGATTTATTTTCTGGAGTAGTAAATACTTCTGCTCTTGTTAGGAGCCTATCAAAGGCTTTACTTATTTTGTTATTCATTGTTGGAGATGACAATGTTTTCTGCTGTTTTCTTCAAGAAGCCAATTTTTAACTGATACAGGTTTTTGTATAGCGTGTTACGAAGTTATGGTCACCATGTAATAAAAACTATAAATTGTTGTATATAATCTTCAATATTACGTTATCTATGTAGTTATAACTTAAAATCTACAGCGATAGCATGCAGTAGTACGTATATACATATATCTCGTTGACGATGCGGGAGTAGCTATACAAAATTCAGCTTCATGAACGGTAGAAGTAGCTTGGTAAAGCTCAGCTTCTGTATAGATATGGTTGGAGTAACTTAACGAAGCTCATCTCCAAGATGGTTGGAAGTAGCTTAATTAAAGCTCAACTCCATTGATTAAAAAAACGACATATATTCTCTAGTACCAATATATTTATTTTTCAATGTTAACTTTTTTACTGTACTCTTACAATTCGCCCTAGCTTATTTATACACAAGAATTATGTTAGTACTTATTGCATATTTCTAAACTTGCTTACTGTGAATTTGCATCACTTAATTTTATTGATGTCAAAGTGAAAAGTGTATAATTGTGAAGAGAATGCTGATGATACATTTATGTGAGTGGCATGCATATTGCAACTTGATGCAGGTCGTGTGATTTTGTGATGTTTGAAATTGATGTGCTTAAATGTTGGCACAATTGCGAGAGACTGTGATATTTTGCGTAATGATTACCAAATGATGTATACTGCAATATCAAGCATCTGAGTAGTGAAATTGATAATGATGATGATCTTTATTAGTGTGATTCTGGTATTGTAAAATGTGTGCATCGATTTTTATCTAACTATATTATAACAAAATAATTCAATATGTTGAAGTTAAACAGAGTAATTGTTGTATATAAACATGTGTCTTTTATTTATTATAGCACAACAATTCAATATGAGAAAGTTATATGGCATATTAATATGTTTATTTGACGTTAAGGTAAAATAATTGTAATAAATATATTATGAAAGCTACCTAGACTGCCTCTGTTTCGAGCACAGCTTAGGTCCTTAGGACATTCCAAAGTGGAATATTGAATATCTTAGTTCTACATTATGTGGCAGGTAGTCATATGTTTTTCAATAAATCATAGCAAAAACATTTAAAATGAAATATCAAACACAAATATTTAAGAAAAACGTACATTCAGACTTCGTTGTTTGGAATTCCCCCAAAGAGGCGCCTCATTGGAGTTCCGCTTAACGATGTCTAGATAATTAATTGTAACACTGCAATATACAAAGGACTACATATAAATATAGCTAGGAATTTGGAAGATTCAGCAAGTGTCTAACGACATGATACTCCTCAGCTCTCATCAACTGTAAAATCATCAATATAGCTTAGTAGCGAGCTTCTCATGAAGCCTGATGTGACAAATCCAGTATTTGGGTATTAGGTGCTGCTGTTCTTGTTATATGTAAAAATTTCGTTTAAAAATGGGGTGCCATCTACGGCCAGAGAGACTTTTTTCTTCCTTATTTTTAATTTACACACAAGATAAACTTACTCTCGATATCGAGTGAAGTTCTTTGAACGACGACTTTTCTTCTCCACAAAAAAATCTGACAACCTACTTCAATCTCGCCACTTCTTCTCCCGCTGGCCATAATTTGTCCTCATTTGCTGAGAGTCAGGTGTCCGTCGTGCAGTAGAGAGAACTTGGCAGCAGGGAGCATCAGTGAAGCAGCGTCCATAACAAACTTTGATTGAGATACAGGGTATCTAACAATGCCATTAAGGTGAGCAAATTATGACACACTCCTACTCTACAAATTTGATAATATTATGTTAATGATTTGTGATATGTTATGCTTATAATTATTATCAAAATGAAATTGAGATACAGGGTACCTAACAATGCCATTAAGGTCAGTAAATTATGGCACACTCCTACTCTACAAATTTGATAATATTATGTTAATGATTTTTGATATGTTATGATTATTATTATTATCAAAATGAGAATATTACAGTGAACAGATCGATGGTGCTACAGAAGACTTGTCTCACAGCTTCCGATCAAAAAAATGTTTGTATTTAGTTATTGGTTCAATTTCCATAAACTCTTCGTAAAATTCCTTTTGGGTAAGAAAATCTGACGAGCTTACGTGAATTGAAATTTTGCACTCATGAAATTGTAGATTTGAGCTCGCACATGCGTAAAAGCGGGTAGGAATGCCATACGACAATTTGTTTTCACGTATACGTGGATAGTTATTTGGTTTATAATGCACTGATAAATCGACTTCAAATGTCATAGAAAATTCTTATTTTTCACGTGTATTGGAAAAATGTTCAGCGCTACACGTTTATAATGTACTGAACAATCTTTGAAATGTAAAAACCTCAGAAGATGGTTATGACTATTTTTATCTTGTGGCAAACCGTTCTAGAAATAATTGCGAGCAACAACTTATTCAAAAATTAAGGTGCGGCTACATTTTTGTAATCAATTAGCTAAGTAGCTAGGATATTACCAAAATTCGTTTTGTGCCAATTTTTTTATTTTTTTTTTATTTGAACAGATGTAAGGAAAAAGATAGAATTAAGGACTGTCCTAGAAAGTAACGCACGGTCTTCCAAACCTTACTATATCAATGCGAATGTGTAAAAAAATAATTTTTTGTTTTGTTTATTTATTAGTAATACTTATTGTCTAAAAAAAATTTTAAAAGAAATATGTTTTTACCGAGAGAACCATCGAAATTTTTTCTCAATTGGAGCTATCAGCTTTTGCCAGTAGAATCATTCACTTTCCTACTAGTTAATTTCCATAAAGTAGAAAATTTTTTCATTCAACGGTTCCTGTTAATTTTTTTTATAGTGGGGTCCATAAAATCATGACCTACAATAGGCTACAAAACGCGCATTACTTTCTGGGACAGTCCTTACTTATTTACTTAAAGTTATCAATTATATTCATAATATATTATGCTTAAAACATCTTCATTTATTATCATGTGTGATTTTAAGGATCATTAAATGCGATTCAAATGTTTCTATATTGTCATTTGTTCTAGTCCTTCGTTGAACAACTGAGTTGTGCTCTTGATGAGCGGCAATGCCAAATTGGAAGAATAATAATAGATTAAGAGTTGAGTTTTAACTTACGGCTTATTAAAGCCTAAAAATTGCGTTTTGTTCATGAAAATGTTTGATCTAGCTCAGTAGTACTTTTTATTTAGTCGGTTTTAAAACAAAAATATGCTATTTAATAATAAAAATTGATGACTGTTTTAATCTCCATGAATGTGTTATTAACAGGACAGAATCAAGAGGAGCTGGTTCATTGGAAATTTCACCAAGTTTAGGGATAGTGGTTAGTCAGCTTAAGAATTGCGTAGAGCATTACAACCGACAAAAACTAATGTACGATGGCCTCTTACGACAAAGAGCTTCACTACCAAGTATGAGCTTGGATATATCAGGTAAGTTTTGAATATTGATTATTCCAAACCAAACTAAATTTTTTGTCCTTTTGAATTATATAGCACGACAGCAATTCACAGATCTGACCGAACGATTGTCCGACAAGCAAACAGAATTAGGTCATTGTACTTTCATTACTGAACAATGCTTATATTTGCTATGGTCACATTTAGACTTTTACATGAGGAGAGCCATTCCTATAAATACCTACCAGGTTAACAATAGGACGATTTCAATGGCAAATGATGGTAAACATATTTTGAATAAGATTATGATATTTTACTCTAAATATTTCATAATTTTAGCCTTTATTTCATCTCCAACGGAGGCTGGTTGGAAGGTCACTTCAGACGATATAAGTCATTTGAAAAAGAACTTGGTGTCTATTTTCAACGAAACGTTTTGCAAGCAACTTGTTTTTACTACTCAGTCGCAGGCAGCATCTGATAAAGGTTTTATTGAAGCACTACTGCGTCGTATTAAATGCCTTATACAATTTGTACCGGTGAATTAAAGCATTTCTCCATAAAAAAGTTTCTACTTTCTCCTTTTTTTCTATACATAATATACTGACATTCTTTAAAAACATGATTTCTTCTTTCTTGTATCACTAAATACAAATTACCTCGTTAAAAGGAACAACAATGGACTTCGCCTCAATGATCAATCTTTTATCGTTCAATCGCATAAACTAACATCTAAATTTATGCATATAAACTCTTATTTTTTGATTATGTAAAACCAATATACCATAATAAGTATGACTATTTTGTGTTATGGTACTTCTGTTCAAGTGCGGGACGAAGGACGTAAAGTTCTGTCTGACAGCTCACTCCGTGACAGCTAATGTCAGCGCTAGCATATCGACTATGAGGGGAGAGAGCGGGGTGGGCTCACAAAAGAAAACCTGAGTTGTCAACTCACCATAGACAAAACGAAATTCGTGCCTGGGGTCTAAATGGAGATCTAAAATTAAGGAAAAAAAATACACCCTGAAGGGACCACCACTCATCTGAAGATCATCCTAAGGATCGGATGTTGGGAAGGGATCCTTTTGCCGTCCCCGGCCGCCCATGACACCGCTGGCATCTGCTTTCGATGACTCTTGTCTTCACCTGGGATCGGATTCACTAACTCGGAGAGTTGTGGAGCTGGGGAGATGAGAGTTCTTTTCTCCGCTCGGAGTTCTGTAACTTGGGGAGTTTGTATTGAGAAGTACCAAACTCTCTATTCCACTCGACAAAACTCTGCTGAGTTAGTTGTGGAGAAGTAAGAAGAATATTTCTCAACTGACAGTATTGACTGCTTTTGTTGTGCTTTGTGAAGGTACCTAGGATTTTCAAATTGAATTATGGATTCATTTCGTATCCTGGCAATGTTTCCTTATTCGCAGTGGTTCAGAATACACCAATGCGAATAAGGAAACACCGAATGGAATAAACGGAATATTCGGAACGGGTAAATAAACACTTTTGATGCGTTCTGAATTCGGAATGAATTAAGGCATTCTGAGATAGAGCAAAAAGTAAAATTGTAATATAAACGGTTGTAATTTTGTTGAAAATCAATTTATAAGTTTATAAAAGAATAAATGGCTAAACATACCAAACTCAAGAAAAGTCGAATATTGCTTTTCATTTATTTTCATTTTTTTATATCATCGCTCTTCTCGAAATCTCGGTTCGCGACTCTGTTGTGACTCAGGTGCCCAATGCCCCGAATCACAACCATAATACCGATAAATCAATATATCGTCCAATACGATATATTGATGTACCATTAATTGACCCTGAAAATGAAAAATTACTTCATTTTTAAATCTCATTCAAAACTTAAAATGCATTTAGAAATGCATTCCCATATTATAACAAAATGCAATTTAGCATAAATTGCATTTTGTTATCAGACACACATTCCACTCACACGGTATGCACACTTACCTACATACAGTGTCTTCCTACTTTTTTTCCGTATGTACTATGTACATACGTACATTACCTACTTAATCCAATCTAATTGTAAGTACATACATACATACAATTATCAAAATTATTCGCGCCCTCTTAAAATTAATATTTCAAGACGGGCGCACAAGTGCATATCGGATTACAGTTTCCATTGATGCATATAGCTCGCATAAAAAAAAACTTTTGCATTTTCTCACGTACGTTTTTTCAACGTCGTGAGAAAACAATAAAATATAAAAAAGCTTTTGCAAGATATCGTGGGTACCTGGGTGCAATTTGCCCAAACCTCGGGGAGTTCGTTCTTTAATCCCGTCGAGTTGCGAACGTTTTAAAAATCCGTTCCGAACTCATTAATTGAGTGAAAAGTAAAATCTAACTAAATAATTTTGAAAGAAAAACGAATTAAATAATTTTGAAAGTGAAAAATAAAATCTAACTAAATAATTTTGAAAGAAAATCGAATTAAATAATTTTGAAAGTGAGAAGTAAAATCTAAGTAAATAATTTTGAAAACGAAAAGTAAAATCTAACTAAATAATTTTGAAAGGAATATCGAATTAGTTAATTTTGAAAACGAAAAGAAAATATAATTTGAAGTGCAAAGAAGAATAACAAAAATAGTAATATTAAAAAAATAGAAAAAAGGAATAACTAAGTGTTTCAGTTTTTAATTTTCCCTTTCCTTAATATCGGCGACTGCTCTCTCCTTCGGAGCACGGAGCGGAGCCCTGTTAGAACAAACTGGTGGCAGCGGTACCCCAAATCAGTGCCAGTAAAATTAAAAACAAATTTACTAAATCTAAATTAAAATAAAATAATAATAAAGCCCACACACAAAACAAACTGGTGGCAGCGGTATTTTCCCCCAAATTCAGTGCCTTTTAAAAAATTAAAGTGTGAAAAATATTTATAATATCAAAATAAAAAATCATAAAAACGAAGTTAATAAAATAAAAACGTAAAAAAAAATAAAATAATTAACCAAAATAATAATTAAAATATAAATATGACACAAACGAAAGGAAAAATTGTGTACAAATAAAAAAAAAATAAGCCCGGGTACCCAGGAGGTACTTAGAGGAAAATGTAAAAGTTCAAGCGCCACAGCGCTCAGCGTGGGACCCTTGCGAGGCTTCATCCCTGCCTCAACAAAGACGTTTTACAACCAAGAAGAAAGACTGCAAGAAATCGTCACCCCGGACGCGTGACGTACCAACACCATCCTTAAACCATCCGCCAACTTATTCAGCGCCTTCAACAGCGAAAAATACAGGAAGCATTTGATAACAATATCTACATCATCCAGCAAAAAAAAAAAAAAAAAAAAAAAACAAGTAAAACGATCATATACAAGGAATAAATATAAGGTAGAGAAAATTTTCCAATTTTAGTTTTTTTTTATAAAACAATCAAATTTTTTTTTTCCTTATATATGTATTTGTATATTTTGTTTTATTATGCATACATATATGCATTTATTTTTTTCCTTTAATTTATTGTGTGCGTGCAACGAAATACACTACTCAGAGGACTTCGATAAATCAGCATTCGATCCCCTTCAATAGAGCCCCATAAGCCTATTGACCAGGAGAAAGATACTGGTTGGAGATAGGGATTTTTGCTGCACCCAGTTATTTCATAAATTCGCGAAAAGGAAAATATATAGCGAGAAAAAAAATCATATTCGCATTTTCTACAAAAATTTGTTTTAACCGATTCCGCCTGGTATTTTATTAAAAATATAATTGCACACAAACAACTTTGAGAAACACGGAGCTCACTTAACTAAACCAAAGTTAAATTCCCATTTCGTTTTCTCATATATCAACAATATATATACACAAAATCAGAATTATTATTAGCAAACCAGTGTTTTAATATTTTTATTTTAACGCATATTTCTTGGTTTTTACTGGAGCCCTTTTTTGCTTTCGTTTCCCTTTTTATTTCCCATCGAAATTAATAACACCTACCACGTACTAACAACATGACTGAAGAAAACATATCTTTTGACGAGCTTTGCTTGTCATAAATACAAAAAAACAAAGAAATCAGAAAAATATTCACAGTACTAACAAAAAATACAGAACTCCAGAATTAGTTTCCGAAAAGATCCAAAAATTAGAAAAGTACTGGACAGACTTTCAAGAAACAAAATCCATTATCCAAAGACAAAGATTTCGACGAAACTCATTAATATTTTAAACAATCATGCTCTGATAAGACAGAGGATTGGTACAACCTAATCAAAGCAACACTGTCTGATAGATTGAAATCAATTTCTAGTCATGCGGATAACGAAAACAACCTATTTTATTTCCATGCTCCCAAAATTTCACAAAAGAGTACCAATACTGAAGTTATGCAGGAATGTGGAGACCAGGATCAGTCTAATGCAATACGATTTAGACTGCAAGAAGATAGACAAAAATCTATAACACATATTATTCAGTCTATCAATCTTAATTTGCTACCAACTGCAAGCCAGGCATATTTAACTCAAAAACTACATTCGCTGCATGGGTATTGGGATGATTTCAAAACAACTCATATTGAAAAATTTCTGGCCCCGAAAATAAAGGCAGCGAATACTTCACGGAAGATATTTATATAAAATCAAAACTGAAAACAAATATAGTTAAGTAAGTATAAATGAATTTGTTAAAATTATTACAAATATATATATATAAAAAATAAATTTGTTAAAAATATCATCAAAAGGAAAAATTACAAAAAATAAATGAATTTGTTAAAATAAAATTATTATCCAAAAAAGAAGATTACAAATAGAGGAAAATTATACAAATAGAACTACATAATGTTACATCAGAACTTAAAACTTCAAACACCTAAAAAATAAGAAGTATTCAAATAAAACTTGCAAAATAATGAATTGCAAACTGTAAGTTAAATCAAGTCAGTTAAAAACACTAGACAGCTTCCCAGATGGCCTAGTAGCCGTGGGCCCTTTTACATTAGTTGATAATTAGGTTAGATTAGTATTAGATCTATGTAATTACAACTAATGAATAATAAATAAATAAATAAATAATTTATATAAAAATGGAAACATCATATTCAGATACTATAATCGCACTTCAGGAACAGCTAGATTCGCGATTTCAAGGGTTATCAAATACTACAAATGATTTAACAAATCATCACCATAATGTCTCTTTTAGAGACCAGTCGCACTTCTCCTTATCAGACGCAAGGTCATTAATTCCAAATTTTAGAGGAAATTTTAAGGATTTCCACAAATTTATTTCAAGTTGTGATGATATGTACGCAACAGCATCGGCGGTGAGCGAAAAACACTCCCTCCTTAGCTTAATAAGGAGTAAATTATCTGCAGAGGCGTATGATGTATATAGGTACAATCAAATATCAGATTGGTCTGAATTAAAACCTCTGTTGACTCAAACCTTCGAAGTCAAAACCTCTAGATCTTGCTTGCAGTCCCAGTTAAGCAATTCGAGACATACAAAGGAGGAAAGTACAAAAGATTTCCTCCAAAGATTAAATGTAACACTGTCAAAGCTAAATATATACAACGGACAGAATACTCCTAAGATCTTTATTAAAAGATAATGAGAATCAGGCTGCAAGAGCTATAGAGGATGGATTATCCAATCCACAACTACAGACTTTAGCCAAAGTGCATTCCGATAAATCCTTTTCTGCATTAAAATCACACATCTTGGAGCAGGCATCACGCTTAGAGCAGAAACAACTTGTTTCCCAAGCACAAAACAAAGTAAATCAAGTCTTCGCTGCTTCAAATATAATAGACTGGGGCATGCAGCATCAAAATGCCCAATCATACAACGCCCTGCAGATTTCAATAGGGTTACATTTACATCTCCGACGCAAGCGCTTTCATGTCGATATTGTCATCGGATGGGACATTCTATCGAAGAATGTCAGACAAGAGTGGCGAACAACAATCGTTCTGGCAACAATAAAGGAAATCAAAACAATTTCCAGAAGGTGAACAATACTCCACCAACAACACGGCTGACAGACAGCCTCAAAACAGGAACTGGCAGCAGCCAGTATTCCGAGAAAGTCGAACTCCAACGCCGAGATACAATAATGCCAATATCTCGGCTAGATCGGCATCTCCAAAGAGGAGAAATAGCAAAAGTCCATCGGCATCCAGGCAGGGAAACTGGATGCAGCGGGGGGTCGTTTTCGGCAACCCCTCGCACATACAAACGAAAGCACAAATTCACAGGAATCCCGAAACAATATCGACACAGTCTGAACTAAATTGATACGTATCCCCATGCAAGTAAATAATAATTCTTTAACAATTTCTTTCCCTGTCGATATCTGCTCTGCTCCAAAACTTACTTTTTTAATCGACACAGGAGCAGAGATCAGTTTAATAAAACTACATCCATTAAGGCCAGACAGTATCTGCTACAGAGATGCTGTCTGCAACATAAATACTTTGTTTACAGAGTCCACTTCTACCGAAGGGCTCATCTTTGCTAAATTGAATTTATAATCTTCGAATAATAATAACTCCATCTTAGAACACCCATTTCAAATAGTGGAGAAAATAACTCCATCCTCTCATACGATGGCCTGCTTGGTCATGATTTTTTATCTCGATACAATGCGAGTATCGACTATAAAAATAAATTCATTTCTCTGGAAGTTAATGAATCTGATTCATTTTATCCGTACGAAGAATATTATACCAAATATCCATACGTTTATTTGAAAAGCGAAGACCTAGAAAAGAGGTCTCAAACAAAAAGCCTATTATATACGGAGATAACATTCTCCGATATTAATACTAATAAAAATATATCTCCATCTAAGCCAGAAAAAAGGCTGAATTAAATAAAAATATATCTCCACCAAATGCTTCACAAGAAGTGAATCCTAAAGTTTTTTTAAATAAAAAACTGCCTCCATCAGTAGTTCCAAGTAAAGTGGAACCAACATACAAAGGAAATCTATCTCCATCGAAAGCTTCACAAGAGATGAAGCACAAAGGTAAAAGTATATCTCCATCTACAGCCGCACAAAAGGCTGCATCTAGTAAAATTATATCTCCATCTACAGCCGCACAAAAGGCTAAATATAATAAAATTCTATCTCCTTCATCAACAAATTCACAAAAAGTGAATTCCAGAAATAAATCAGAAAAGAAGTCAAAGAATTTCAATAAAGTTTTATCTCCTTCAAATTCTATCGAGTCGAAATCATCGAATAACTTCTTCCAAATTCCACAAAAGTTGGAATCATATCTCCTTCCTTTTAGAAATCCGAAATTCCGGCTCAATCAGAATTCATCATTGAAATTCAAGCTCTATCTATTCAACATCAATCGGTCTGTTTTAAGAAGAAATTAAGGCCAGGTTTATTTGTTGGAAATTCAATAGTCGAACCAGTCAACGGTATGGCAAAAGTCCTAATCCTCAATACAAATGAGGAGGACGCCGATCTGGCACCTTAAGAGGTGAACCCAGTTTACCAAGACTTGGACGACTTTGTGGTCATCACCACAGACTCTGAAAGAGATCCAATTAAGGGCAGAATAAATAAGCTGCAAAACCTTATAAACTTGGATACTGTAAGTCAGAGGAATCTGAGAGTGTTCGCAATATCTGTAGGGAATTCAACGATCTCTTCTTCATAGAAGGGGATTTCCTTTCATATACAGATGCGATTACCCACAAAATCGAGACCCTCCAAGACAAACTGCCAATTTATACCAAGCCTTATAGACTTCCTGAAGCAAGCCGAACAGAAATAAATCGGCAAATACATGAAATGCTTGAGTCAGACATCATCAGCCCCTCACATAGTCCCTGGAATTCTCCACTTCTCCTGGTTCCTAAAAAACCAGATCAAAATGGAAACAAAATGTGGCGAGTAGTGGTAGACTTTCGTCGTATTAACGACATTACTATTGGCGATGCGTACCCACTGCCTAATATCACTGATATATTAGACCAGTTGGGGAAGTCGAAATATTTTACCACACTCGACTTAGCCAGTGGATTCCACCAGATAAAAATGGACTCGAAGGACAGGGAGAAAACTGCCTTTAGCACACCCTATGGCCACTACGAATACAATCGTATGCCATTTGGTTTAAAAGGAGCCCCTGCTACTTTTCAACGAGCCATGAACAATGTTCTATCTGGACTTCAAGGTATTTATTGCTTCGTATACATGGACGATATCGTAGTCCATGGATACAACCTTAAAGACCACAACAATAGACTCACAGCAGTATTTAGCCGCCTTCGTGATTTCAACTTCAAGCTTCAACCCGACAAGTGCCATTTCCTAAGAAAGAAAATTATGTATTTAGGGCACATAATTACAGAAAATGGAGTCAAACCAAACCCAGCAAAAATCAAGTCAGTTCAGTCATATCCCAGACAAAAGAAGGAAAAAGATATAAAAGCCTTCCTTGGTTTCGTCGGCTATTATCGCCGCTTTATACCAAACTTTTCAAAAATAGCTAAACCACTTACAAATCTTTTAAAGAAAGATATCCCTTTCAAGTTCGACGCAATTTGTGATGAAGCATTTTGCGAATTACGCAAAAAACTTATTACAGCACCAATTCTATCATATCCCGATTTTGACAAAGAATTTTTTGTCACCTCCGATGCCAGTGACTACGCCATCGGATTTGTTCTTTCACAAGTTGATGATCACGGAGATCACCCAATCGCCTACGTGAGTCAAGTTCTCAATGGTGCAAGACTCGTTACTCGACAATAGAAAAAGAGCTTTTAGTCATCGTTTTCGCAGTAGAGCAATTCAGAACATACGTTTATGGCAGACAGTTTACAATTATAACTGACCATAAACCATTAATATGGCTCATGAATCTGAAAGATCACTCCTCAAGACTGATGAGATGGAGAATACGTCTTGAGGAATATGACTACAAGATAGTCCATAAATCAGGTAAGCTCAACACAAATGCAGACGCTCTCAGTAGAGCTATTCCAGATAGTAGCAAACATTTCACGGAACCTACCACCTGCGTAAATGTGGTAACAAGTAATCAAGCTAGAGCTCAGGCAAATCTGAACACTCCCAACACGAGTGTCATTAATCAAAATCCAACTCCATCCCAAGTGAACAATTCCTCAGTCATTATAACTGACACAAATTTCCCATTACTATTGACTAAAAATGCGAATCCTAAATTTTTCATCTTGCCAATGCAAGATACAGAACTTGAAAGAGTGTTGGATTCGAAATTAAAATTTTCAGATAAATCCCCACTTTTAGAAACTGAACTGAACTTCATCAAGAAAAAAGACTCCACAATAATTATATCAAAAACTAATTTACCTTGTCGATCCCAAAGAGATAGATCAGACCCCGAAAAGATTTTAACTGAGATCTGCTCATATACAGAAGCAAGTCAGTTAAATAAATTAAATATCTCCTTCCCAATTTTAGATGCACAAAACCTTCTAATAATTAAAAGCATTTTTAACAAGGTCTTCACTGCTAAACAAATAAACATTAAACTCCATCAAGATTCTATTAAATATTTATCCGACATTAATGACATCGAACAAGTTTTGAAAGATTTTCACTCATTACCAACGGGAGGCCATCAAGGCGTTTCCCGTACAATTAAAAGAATTAAAAAGCAATTTTACTGGACTGGCATGTCAGACGACATCGTAAAGCATGTAAGGAAATGTAAACTTTGACAGGTGAACAGTATCCAGAAACCCTAAAATTCCAATGAAAATCTCAAGCATTAGCTCCAACCCTTTCGAAAGAGTGTACCTAGATGTTGTAGGACCTCTCCCAATTTCTCATTCTGGAAACAAATATCTCCTTACATTCGACCTTTCAAAATTTTCTGAGCCTATTCCCATAGTCGACACCGAGTCTAAGACGTTAGCGGAAGCCTTCACGACAACAATAGTTTGTCGACATGGTATTCCAGAAAGTATCCTCACAGATCAAGGTTCTAACCTCATAAGTGGCATGTTCGCCGAGGTATCTAAATTACTAAGAATAAAACGACTTAAAACTACTCCATATCACCCACACGAATGGTGCATTGGAAAGAAGTCACAGAACCTTGGCAGAATATCTCCGATCTTACGTAGCAAAAGATCCACAAGACTGGGATACATGGATTCCTTATGCCATGTTTGTATATAATACAACCCCTCATTCGAGTACTAATTATACTCCTCGCGAACTCCTATACGGATTCCCAGCCGAAATCCCAAATAATTTAAAATCATCTCCAACCGTTTGCTATAATTACGACAATTATGCAAACGAGCTAAAAGCGCGTCTACAGCATAGTTTCAAAATAGCTAAAGACATAGCCATGGCCAATAAAGAAAAATCCAAACTACAATATGACAAAAATTCCGTCCAAAAATCTTTTATGCTAGGCGATAAAGTCCTATTTAAGAGCAGGGTCAGAGATAATAAGTTCTCACTATTATGGTCAGGTCCGTATGAGATAATGGAGATTAATTCCCCCGAAAATTCCACCATCAGAATCAATAATAAAAATAAAAGTCCACAACAGTGACTTAAAACTGTTCTCAGAGTAAAAACTTCATCATCTTCAAATATCATTCACAGATATTAACATGGTGTCATCTTACAGGCTTCCAAAATGATGCATATAGCATTCATTCTAATTTTCATCCCCATAATCTACGGCTCAGGAATAGAGGTAAAGCAGCTAAATGCTACTGCAGGCATTTATTTCGAAGAGATTGGCAGAGCCAACCTCTACACCAACGAATGGAAAATCATCACCTATTACGACCTAGCGAATTTTAAATCAGAATTCAACAACATCCAGTTCATAGCCCAACAAATTACAGCGACCTGCCAGAAACTGGACAAACACTCAGCCTTGAGCCACACTTGTAACGGTACGTTGTTACAAATAAATCTTATATTAGCAAACATAGAATATAAGAATATGTTACTTGTGACCCAAAATAGAAAACAATGCTATAGGCTCAATCTCTAAAGCTCTTTTCGGCACATTGGACGAAGATGATGCCAAGAATTATGACGAGCAAATCCGTAACCTCACCCTTAACCAAAACTCCCTCCTATCTATGAAAAGCCAAACTGCGATAATCGAAGCAACCGCAAATGTTTTCAACAAAACTAAAGCCGCAATTGAAAAGGAATTCATGGTCATACATAAAAAACTAATATCAGTGCAGATAGTCACATCATTGATGGAAAACAGAACATTAGATAACAAAATATCCATTGAACTTGAATCCCTTATTTCCCTAGTTTCGTTAATGACATTCAGATACCAAAATACCCAGTCGGAATTAATAGACAGATTCAAGACACGGAAAATTTCACCCTACACTCGTATCACCTAAACAAATAGAGGAACTTTTATTAAACATCAGGCAAGAATTACCAAATTCACTGATGCTTCCTATAAATTCCAGAGACAATATTTTATCAAAAATTTACAAATTAAGCACAATATTTGCAAATATTTTCAACAATAAGATAATTATTGGGCTCCGAATTCCACTTCCGTTCAAGGAACCATACCAGATATTCAAGGCAATGCCGTTACCGACACTCCTTAACGAATCGTTCATATATATCGAACCAGCAAAGGAATACATATTAATAGATTACAATCGCGAACATTTTGTTGAATTAACGCTTCAGGATATTCATAATTGCGCAACGTTGGACCATATGCATTTCTACTGCAAAATTTCATTCCCCATCCTAAGCACAAATGCAAGAACAAATCAATGTGAAGTGAATCTACTAAAGAAGGAACCTATTACACAAAAGTGTAAAATTCTGATCTTGCGACAGGATTACTATTGGACGCAATTATCACAGCAGAACGCCTGGCTTTTCTCCCTAAAAGGATCCCTCCACATAGACATTATTTGTGAAGATTCCATTAGTTCACAAACCCTACATGGAATAGGAACAATGCACATCAATCCCGGTTGTTATGTTCGCAGCAAGGAATTCATCCTGCACGGACATAACGTAAAAATGTCCAAATTCAATTCCCATTTCATCCCAACACTAAACATTTCCAATATAATATGGAATATGACGTCTTCTCCCATAGAAACGCTTATGGAAACAAATCCGTTACATATTACAACAAACACGGATCTGGAAAGCCTTCTGGAATCCATCCATTCCCAAAAAGAGCAGGAATTAATTCCGCTCAATCCAATAAGCAATCATCATATTCACCACTATACTATATCATATGTGACTATTGCTTTAATCATCTCTATGGTCTGTGCCTATCTGTATAGTAAATACAAACGAAAAGTCCGAAAATCTAAAAATACACCCCAAGAACAAGAACTGGAAGATATGCCCACACCTGCACCGAGGGCACCAGGATTTAAAATAACCCCTGCTCCCATCAGAAAAAAGGCAGATAATGTATAATATATTTTAAATATATACTATTTGTTATATGGGTATACATCCCATGGACTCATGCTGCCAATCGAAAAATCGGACATATACAAATTATAACAAACATAAGATACGGACAACAGTATCCTCTTATTCCCCAATTTTCAGCATTTTTTTCAACACCCCTATCCTAATCCCAACAACCAAACGCACTCTATAAAAAAAAAATAAAACTAGTAATTTATAGGAAAAGAGCCGAACATAAAAGAAAAGAAAAGCTTACTCTTTTACACCTTATATTTGTGTAATATGTATATGTATATATTTATATAAAACAAAAATATAAAAAAAAAGAGGAAAAACAAAACAACTTGTAAAATTGCAGAGAACAAAAAAAAACATTCTTGGTGACTACATAGAATAGAAGAATGGTTTATATATAAAACACATTTTATATTTAAATATCATAATAAAAATTAATTAATAAGGTAATAAAATTATAGGTACATATGTATATACTGAACAGAATTCAACGGTGTGTTGAATTAAGTTTATTGTAATGACGTACCGAAACGCAACAGTGTGTTGAGTTAAATTTACTTGGCTTGGCTTATCCTCTTACCACTGGCGGGGGATGGATAAGCGCTGGGTTGCTTGGGAAGTTGGTAAAGAAACACTCAACGTACTTGATAATACTCGTTATATTTATTTAAAGCTATAGGCTATTTATAATAAAGAAAAAATGCTAACATGCCAATAATAACAAAATTATGTTTAAAAAGAAATAATTTCTACATAGCAGAGCTATGTTGAATTATTTCAACATAGATTAAAAAATATAAAAAAATGTATGGTCAGCTTTTTGACTGACCTGGTAAACTAAAGAAAAAGCGCTCGTACATATGTATGTAGTGTATGTAGAAATGTAAAGATTTTTTTTTGTATACTGTGAATCAATGCAACCGCTTTAAGTTGTGAAAGCTATTTTTAGGTCATGATTGCATTGATTCTAATTATGACGGTAAGGAATTCTTGTTAATTGTTCATGGGATGAACATGTTGGGGCCGGGCGGATGCAAGAACCTTGTCAAATTATTGCTGAATTGAAGGCTGAGAATCTGCCTGCGTGCTAGGTGAGGAGGGTTGATTTTCATCCTTCTTGTAGGTTTTGAAGAACCACTTAAGTTTGCTCCAGTATTTGTAAACGAAAATGCCTAGTAGAACAAAGACGAAAAGGCTGGTCGTCGCAGCTGTATGGACTGCTAATGCCTTGTGCATTGTTTGGGTGAATGGTGGCTCTGGTGCTAGTGTATAATCCATGATCTGTTGATTTGGATGAATTAATACTCCAGATTGGAGGATGTGAGAGACCTCTGTGGCTTTGATCTCTGTTATCACCGGGGATGTTTGCTTTATGTGACTCGTGACAACCTCAAATTGTTGATCTATCGCAGTTTTCAGGGTTATTTCTTTTGTTTTTAATGAACAGTCCTCATGAAGGTGGATGATTCCAGTGGCATTGAGAAGCAATTCTTTTCTTGTTCCGTTGCAGATTATTGCTACAACCTTGGGCTCCTTGGTGATGTATAGCCAGGTATTTTTCATCATCAATGCCTTCCAAACAGCTCCAGTCAGCTGCACCTTCCGCATTTCACAAATAGATGCTGTATGGCGTTTGTAAAGCTCGTCAACAATACACGATTGACTGTCATCAATGCTATGCACAAATGTCGGAGCGCAAAGATAGGTGTGATTACCTATCATTGTACATGACTTCAATTCTTCCTCTTTTAAGTTAAAGTAGAGTTGGTGATTAAAGTTGACAGCAAAAGTGGATAGTTTCAGGTCTATAATAGCAAACGAATTGTTATTGATCATTTGTGGTATTGGTGTAACATGCATGAGTTCATATGCATTTCTTTCTATTATGTTCAGGTAGCCATACAGTTTTAGTGTATTATTTTCTGCCCTGATGTCTAGTCGAGGTTGAGGTGTTTCTGATATGAGGAGATTAGAGCCTAGCTTAATTGAAGTATACTCTATTGCCCTTTTGATTTGATGTGGCGTAATAAAGTCTAGGAGATGACCGTGTTGGTGAACGGCATTCAACCATCGTTTATATTTTTCTGCTAACTCGTCATAGTAATCTTCAGCGCTGAGATAGGTGGATATTACCTCAATGCTGATCCTGTTGTGGTCGGCCTTGCTGAACCATGTAGCCATTTCATTAATTGAGGCAATGACTTGAGACAATCGTGAGTCGAGCTGTTTCAGCTTCTCGCCAATGATGTAGTTAGATTGGTTGATCTTGGAGTTAATGAGCAATACCTGTTGGTTAGTTGTTTGTAGAAGGCCTTCCTGATTATGCTGCAGTAATTCTAAGTCTGTATAAACCTTGTCATTGACCCCAAAAATGCTTGTTAGTACATCTCCGAGTAGACCTCTCCTTCCTCTAGACTTACGCTGGGCTAGTTGAACGATTTCATCAGTGGCCTTCATCAGGTTTTGCCTTCTTGCTGACATATGTTCAAAAAGTATACCACAGTGAGTGATGTCAGTAAGAGTCTTAGTTTTCTCGCACATATCTCTTATTTGGGTCCAGGTTGTGTCTATCATTTTTCGATCTTCAATTACTTCGCTTGTTGGAAAGGTAATCTGAAGCCTAAGGTTTCCTCGTTTGATTTGTGCAGAACCCAAGCTCTCGATATACAAACCAGTTTTGGGATGAAAAATCTCGTAACTCTGGCCAAAAACTGTAGCTATCCAGTATAGTACTATAAAAACTGAGTGTAGTAGCTTAGTAGCCCACGTGCAGGGTGCAATCTTAATTTTCCTTCTTTTTGGTGAGTGTGGTGAATCGTCTGCTTTGATTTTTATTGCACATGTTGATGGCTGATCAAAGTGCTCTGATCTAGACCAAAGTTCTGGTTCAGGCTGAATATTGCTGATATGTGATCTCCTGCGAGTGGTGCCTGGCTTATGCCTAGCTTTAGAAAGGGTTGTCAATGTGGCAAGAGTTTTGAGCTCAAGTGCTCTTGACGATGTGTATGTATCGATGGGTAGCTGACAAAGTTTGTTGAGCGGACGCTTCTTTATGTCGTTTTTGTATTTGACTGACACAATCCGGACGATACCATCTTCTCCTGGGTGAAGTTGCACAATTCGACCTAGTGACCATCTTTGTGGTGGTAAATTGTCGTCTTTCACTAGTACCAGCTCGCCGATATCAGGATTATTGCCTTCGGTTTTCCACTTGCTCCTTTGTTGTAGCAAGGACAGATATTCTCGCGACCATCTATTCCAAATATCTTGCTGTAGTTTGGTAACTAACTTCCACCTCTGATGAACCTGCGTGTTGCTTATATCGGGCTCTGGTGGTGCTATTATCGGTCGGCCAATCAAAAAGTGGCCTGGTGTTAATGGTTCTAAGTCTGTGGGATCACTCGACTGTTGGCAAATTGGTCTTGAGTTTAGACAGGCCTCAACTTGGTACAATATCGTGCTAAATTCTTCGTATGTCAGCAGTGTTTCGCCTAGAACTCGCTTGAGATGGCCTTTGACTGATTTAACACCAGCTTCCCAGAGACCCCCGAAATGTGGGCTCCTTGTTCATTTTGTTTCGTGCGCCAATAAAATTCGTTCCATTGTCACTGTATATTTCCCTGTAATTTCCCCGGCATGCAACAAATCTTTTATATGCCGCTAGAAAGCTATCTGTAGTAAGATCACTGACTAATTCGAGGTGAACTGCCTTGGTCACCATACATATAAATAGGGAGATATAGCCCTTTATAGTTTTGGTGCCTCTTCCTTTTGATAATTTTGTCAGGAAGGTTCCAGCATAATCAACCCCACAGTGGGAGAATGGTGGGGAAGGAATTATTCTTACAGCTGGTAGGTTTCCCATGAGTTGCTGGGTAGAGTTCTGCCGATGTCTCAAGCATGTTATGCATCTATGTATTCTGGCTTGTACCCTACTTTTGGAATTTATTATCCAGTATTGCATTCTTAGGTAGTTTAGAGTAAGCTGTGTGCCGCCATGTAGAGTCTGGAGATGCGCATGGTCAATGATGAGGTTAGTTACATTCTACGATTCTTGCTGCACAATTTTGACTATGCACGTTTTAGAGATTCTTAATTCTTCTGTGGAGAGATGTTGGATCCTTCTTTGAGCCTTTGGTAGCCTGCAGTTATTGATGAAACGTTGACAGTATGCTATTACTCTTACTTGATGCGTTAAGGTAGAACAGTTAGATATGTCTGCGAATTTTACTGCTGCATGTAGAACCTTTATCGTCCTTTTGACTTCTTCGTTCGTTTGGATGTTAAATTTCCTTGAAGGCCAAGCTTCTGGTGATTTTGCGAGCCAAAGCGGGCCTTTCCACCATGTACTCTGTGCAATGAGCTTACTTGGATTAGTACCCCTTGAAGCCACGTCTGCTGGATTTTCTTGAGATGAGACATGCTTCCAAATGTTTGTCAAAAAAAGTCTTTGAATTTCCGATGTCCTATTCGCAACGAAAGTGTGAAGGGTATTTGGGTCCTTTGCGATCCATGCCAAAACTATCTCAGAGTCGCACCATGCAAGTACTGTGGGCGAAGTTATTCCTAAGGTAATGATGGTGGATTTGAGTAGTCGTGCTAACATCAAGGCACCGCAAAGTTCCATGCGTGGTAATGTTATTTTTTGTTTTAGCGGTGCTACCTTAGTTTTGGCTGTTAATAGGGTTGTATGGACTTTCCCGAATGAGTCGGTTGTGCGGGAATATATATATATATATGATCGAATATGGTGGCAATTTTAGATAGCATAGCTCTTTTTGTCAGAGTTGCATTAGAGCCTTCAAGTTTCAATTTAAATTGCAGTTCATCTTGTTTGGGATTCCAATGAATTCCTAAAGCCTTTATTGTGTCAGTTTCCTTTATTTCAAGAATCCCCTTTTCTATTATATCTTCGGGGATATCACTCAAAAGTCCTCATCATTCGACGTCCATTTTCTAAGATTGAATCCTCCTTTCTTTAGTAACAGATTTATTTCCCTTTGTAACTCACGGGCTTCTTGTTTTGTGTTTGCGCCTGTTAACATATCGTCTATATAGAAGTCGGAATTTAGAACCTTCCGCCCAATAGGAAGCTGGGTGCCTTCATCTTCTGTGAGCTGCTTGAGAGTTTTGACTGCGATATATGAGGCAGGACCAGTTCCGTATGTTACTGTATTTAGTGTGAATTCTTGGATTGGCTCTCCTGGTAGCTGTCGCCAAAGTATCCGTTGATAATCTCTATCCTCTTTAGCGACGCTGATTTCCCTGAACATTTTCTCAATATCCGCTGTATAAACGTACCGATGTTTTCTCCATCTTAAAAGTATTTCTGTAAGATCCTGCTGAAATTTTGGCCCACTGTGTAGTAAGTCATTAAGGCTATATCCAGATTCAGTTTTGCATGATGCATCAAATGCAACGCGTGTTTTCCTTTTTAAACACGGCATGATGTGGCAAGTAATATACCATAGATACATCTCCCTTATATGGTTTTGCTGGGCTCATATGCCCCAAAGCCAGATATTCCTTCAAAAAGTTGTTGTATTCAATTTGTAAGTCTGGATTTTTGCTTAATTTCTTCTCCATCTGGATTATGCGGGCAATGGCTACCTTTTTAGATTGGCCTAACTGTCCCTTATCATTTTTAAAAGGCAATTGTACCACGTATCTTCCTTCCTCATCTCGTTTATGCGTTTTTCTGAAGTGTTTTCGCATATATCATTAGTTTGAGTTGCTGGAACACTGTCTTCAATTTGCCAAAATTTTTCAAGTTGTTCTTGAATTTCTGCGAGTGATAGAAGACTTGTGAGTTTGGTTGTTTCTTGCCAGGTATTAGGGATACTGCCAAAAACAATCCATCCTAATTTGGTATTTTGGGCTGCTGGTTGTCCTGTTTTGACACCTTCAATTAGAATATTAGCATACACGTCAGCTCCCAGAAGCAAATCAATGGAACCTGGTTTGTTGAAATTTGGATCAGCCAATACCATGTTTTCGTATTTCTTAATGTTGATTCCAGTTAAGTGCGTTTCAGGAAGGTAGGAGTTTACTTTGGACAAGACGAGTGCTTCCACTGAGAGGTAAGTGTCTTGTTTGTTTCGGAGTTGCAGCTTGATATTTACCTTGCTAGAGATTTTGGCAGACTCAGATTCCCCAACTCCTAGTATTGTTGCTTTGATTGGATGCTTTTGGAGCTTCATGATTTGAACAGCCTCTTCTGTTATAAGAGAAACCTGTGAACCAGGATCTATCAGTGCTCTAAAAGATTCTATTTGTCCAAATGCATTTCTTAACCTCACTACGGCAGTGGGTAATAATACGTGTGTAATTCTGGTGTTACTGGTGTGAAAGGTCATGATATCTTTTGTTGTGGATGTTGATTCATTCCCATGTTGACGTGTATTTGTCGTTAAGTGAGCTGCTAGATTGTTTTTATATGTAGCAGGTGTTTGAGTGGAATTGAACCGTTTTTCGTTGTTTCGATGTAATAAGCTATGGTGCTTTCTTTTGCAAAAAAGGCAGGTTTTGGTTGATTTGCACCTTTCTGTCTTATTATGTGCTAGACAATTAAGACAAAGATTGTTTTGTTTGACCACTGCGTGTCGTTGGTCAATTTCCATTAGCTTGAATTCTCCGCATTGATAGATATTGTGAGCTTTCCTGCATACGACACATGTATTCTTGAATGTAGTGTGGAATGTTTTCCTTAAATTTCTGGTATAAACATCTGATCTCGGTTGTTTTGAACTTTTAATACAGTCTAAAACTTGAAACCGTTTTTCTAGGAATTCTAGCAACTCCTGAACAGATGGCATTTCACGAGGATGTGAGAGGCTTTCCTCGAATAATCGAAGGCTTTCTAAATCTAGCTTCCTCATTGCTATACACACAATTATAGGGCCCCATTCGTCCGTATTGCAGTTCAGATTTTTTAATGCCTCTAAGCATTCCCTTAATAGGTCAAATAACATTATAATGTCTTCCTGACATCTGTGCTTAGTCTTTTTGGCGTCTATTATCGTGTTCACATAGGTTGTGATTATTTTGCTTGTGTTATTAAACCTTGCCGTAATTAATTGTAAGGCAGTGTTGTAGTTGTTACTACTTAATTGCAGGTGAGAAATTACTCTTTTTGCATCTCCTTCTAAGTGATAGATGAGATATTGCATCTTCTCAACGTTACTAAGGTGAGGGTTGTTGTGGATGACATTCGAAAAGATATCAATGAAAGATTTCCACTCTCTATAATCTCCGTTGAACCTAGGAATTTTCACTGGTGGTAACTTGGGGAAGTTATTTATCCTTGGAAGCTCTTGCTGTGGAAAGGCTGATGTAAGTTGCTGTTGAGGTTCCAAAAACGGCACGGATATGGCAGGTAGATTTGAGGTTTGAATCGGAGACCCGTTAACCATTGTCGCAGTAGTTTTTATAGATGTTGCTATAGAAGATACTGCTAGAGGAATAGGTGCCGTTGCAGTAACTGGGGAAGTTGCTGGTGTGGTTTTTGTACTCGTATTTGGTACAGGCAGGTTGCTTGAAGTTTCAGTAGGAAAGTTATAGTTGAAGCGTGACTCTGGCTCTGTTTGTTTGGGGTCACCTTTGGTTGCAGGTGTAGTTTTAGCTGGTTGTTCATCTACTGGATTTTGTGTTTTTCCTGTGTTTGCGTACATTTCAATACCACCCTTGTATAATTCAAACGTCTTGCCGAACAAGTCCTCAGTATGGTACGGATGCTCTTGTGGTATGATGTTCTTGATCTCTTGGTGAAGAGATGTGAACTTAGACCAGTAATCGTGCAAGTCATTTGTTTTTTTTAAGAAGTATTGATCTGTTTTCCTTTCTATGGAGTCTTTCGTAAAGTTTCTGATAATATCTGATATATTTTTTGCTATTGCTTTTTGAGATTTTATGTATTCTTCTACCTTCGTCATTATTTTGTTTCTTGGTAGGGATTCTTGTATGAAGCTGATACGCTATTTCTATTTGTCTCTGAACTTTCGTAGAAATGCTTTGGATCCAAAAGACTTCTCTGTATGATCAAAACCCTGCAGACGTAGATAACAGCTAGATTTAACAGTGTGTCAAATCTTAGTGCCGGTTTTTTTTTTATAAGATGATGCTCCGAGAGTTCTCAGAAATGAGAAAGCTGGTCTTTTGGCTTTGGATTTAACACTCTGGTTGAGCGTGAAGTAGAGCTAGATTTAACAGTGTGTTAAGTCTGCTGTAGCGATGATGTGATTCAGCTGGATGATGTAAAAAAGAGCTAGATTCAACAGTGTGTTAAATCTTTAGTTCTTCTCTTTTTTCTCGGCTCGAAGGACCATGAACAGAATTCAACGGTGTGTTGAATTAAGTTTATTGTAACGACGTACCGAAACTCAACAGTGTGTTGAGTTAAATTTACTTGGCTTGACTTATCCTCTTACCACTGGCGGGGGATGGATAAGCGCTGCGTTGCTTGGGAAGTTTGTAAAGAAACACTCAACGTACTTGATAATACTCGTTATATTTATTTAAAGCTATAGGCTATTTATAATAAAGAAAAAATGCTAACATGCCAATAATAACAAAATTATGTTTAAAAAGAAATAATTTCTACATAGCAGAGCTATGTTGAATTATTTCAACATAGATTAAAAAATATAAAAAAATGTATGGTCAGCTTTTTGACTGACCTGGTAAACTAAAGAAAAAGCGCTCGTACATATGTATGTAGTGTATGTAGAAACGTAAAGATTTTTTTTTGTATACTGTGAATCAATGCAACCGCTTTAAGTTGTGAAAGCTATTTTTAGGTCATGATTGCATTGATTCTAATTATGACGGTAAGGAATTCTTGTTAATTGTTCATGGGATGAACATATACATAAAATAAAAGCCTAAGAACTATCGAATGTCAATAAAAATCATAACATTTAAATAATAATAACGCAATAATTTCCCTGTGTAATTGCATATTTTAGTACATATTAGTTAATATTAAATCGTTTGTTTAAAATTGTCATAATAAATAATTAAATACAACAAATATAGTATAGTATGGTAATAACTTTAGAATACCAAGGAGGAAATATATAAAGAGAATTTTATTTTTATCACATCTTCTTCTTTATTGAAAAGAAAAAAAAACAAGAGTATAATTTTGCCGCAAACCTTCTTATTTCTAGTACATAAAGAAAGAAAAAAAACAATTTGTCTTAAAATATTTTAATTAAATTTGACTAGAGTTTTACAACTTTGTAATTAGTTATAATTATTTTACTATAGTCTTACAATAACAGTAGTTTTATTATGTATATTTTAACTTCGTCATTTAAAAAGAAAGTTTCCTTCATAAATGAATAAAACTTTCTTTTCCCCAGGGGGGAGGGATGTTGTGACTCAGGTACCCAATGCCCCGAATCACAACCATAAGGTCCATGCACCAATATATTGCCCTATGCAATATATCAATGCATTGCAAAGATGACCCTGAAAATTAATTTAAATTTAATTCATTTAAAATTCCATTTAAAAAAATTTCAAATGCATTTAAAGTTGCATTTCCATACTGCAACAAAATGCAATTTAGCATAAATTGCATTTCGTTATCAGTATGCACTCCACTCACACGGTATACCTGCCTACATGCCGTGTAATCGGATATAATTTTTCGTCGTGCAAATTGAATGCACATAAAATAATTCGCATATTCTCACGTACGATCTTTCATCGCCGTGAGAAAGCAAAAAGAAAAAAGCTTTTTCTAAAAGTTTTCGTGGGTACCTGGGGGCAGCTAGCCCAAACCTCGAGGAGTCGTTTTTTGAAATCCGCCAAGAGAAGTTTCGGGATAAAAATATTTGTTTCTAAATGTAACTCGTAACAAAAAGATTTTTGTGTCTAAAGTATTTTTACCAATAATTTAATAAAGTGACTCGGATCGAATATTGATAAAAGTTCAAATCTATAATAAAAGGATTTGTGTATCTAAAAATTCATATTTGTATTAAAAAAGTTTTTGTGTCTAAATGACTCGAATCGAATCTCGATAAAAGTTCAAATCTATAATAAAAGGATTTGTGTGTCTAAAAATCATATTTGTATTAAAAAAGATTTTTGTGTTTAAAGTATTTTTACCAATAATTTAATAAAGTGACTCGGATCGAATATTGATAAAAGTTCAAATCTATAATAAAAGGATTTGTGTATCTAAAAATTCATATTTGTATTAAAAAAGATTTTTGTGTCTCAATGATTCGAATCGAATCTTGATAAAAGTTCAAATCTATAATAAAAGGATTTGTGTATCTAAAAATTCATATTTGTATTAAAAAAGATTTTTGGGTCTAAAGTATTTTTACCAATAATTTAATAAAGTGACTCGGATCGAATATTGATAAAAGTTCAAATCTATAATAAAAGGATTTGTGTATCTAAAAATTCATATTTGTATTAAAAAAGTTTTTGTGTCTAAATGACTCGAATCGAATCTCGATAAAAGTTCAAATCTATAATAAAAGGATTTGTGTGTCTAAAAATTCATATTTGTATTAAAAAAGATTTTTGTGTCTAAAGTATTTTTACCAATAATTTAATAAAGTGACTCGGATCGAATATTGATAAAAGTTCAAATCTATAATAAAAGGATTTGTGTATCTAAAAATTCATATTTGTATTAAAAAAGATTTTTGTGTCTCAATGATTCGAATCGAATCTTGATAAAAGTTCAAATCTATAATAAAAGGATTTGTGTATCTAAAAATTCATATTTGTATTAAAAAAGATTTTTGTGTCTAAAGTATTTTTACCAATAATTTAATAAAGTGACTCGGATCGAATATTGATAAAAGTTCAAATCTATAATAAAAGGATTTGTGTGTCTAAAAATTCATATTTGTATTAAAAAAGATTTTTGTGTCTAAATGACTCGAATCGAATCTTGATAAAAGTTCAAATCTATAATAAAAGGATTTGTGTATCTAAAAATTCATATTTGTATTAAAAAAGATTTCTGTGTCTAAAGTATTTTTACCAATAATTTAATAAAGTGACTCGGATCGAATCTTGATAAAAGTTCAAATCTATAATAAAAGGATTTGTGTGTCTAAAAATTCATATTTGTATTAAAAAAGATTTTTGTGTCTAAAGTATTTTTACCAATAATTTAATAAAGTGACTCGGATCGAATATTGATAAAAGTTCAAATCTATAATAAAAGGATTTGTGTGTCTAAAAATTCATATTTGTATTAAAAAAGATTTTTGTGTCTAAATGACTCGAATCGAATCTTGATAAAAGTTCAAATATATAATAAAAGGATTTGTGTATCTAAAAATTCATATTTGTATTAAAAAAGATTTTTGTGTCTAAAGTATTTTTACCAATAATTTAATAAAGTGACTCGGATCGAATCTTGATAAAAGTTCAAATCTATAATAAAAGGATTTGTGTGTCTAAAAATTCATATTTGTATTAAAAAAGATTTTTGTGTCTAAAGTATTTTTACCAATAATTTAATAAAGTGACTCGGATCGAATATTGATAAAAGTTCAAATCTATAATAAAAGGATTTGTGTATCTAAAAATTCATATTTATATTAAAAAAGATCTTTGTGTCTAAATGACTCGAATCGAATCTTGATAAAAGTTCAAATCTATAATAAAAGGATTTGTGTATCTAAAAATTCATATTTGTATTAAAAAAGATTTCTGTGTCTAAAGTATTTTTACCAATAATTTAATAAAGTGACTCGGATCGAATCTTGATAAAAGTTCAAATCTATAATAAAAGGATTTGCGTATCTAAAAATTCATATTTGTATTAAAAAAGTTTTTGTGTCTAAATGACTCGAATCGAATCTCGATAAAAGTTCAAATCTATAATAAAAGGATTTGTGTGTCTAAAAGTTCATATTTGTATTAAAAAAGATTTTTGTGTCTAAAGTATTTTTACCAATAATTTAATAAAGTGACTCGGATCGAATATTGATAAAAGTTCAAATCTATAATAAAAGGATTTGTGTATCTAAAAATTCATATTTGTATTAAAAAAGATTTTTGTGTCTCAATGATTCGAATCGAATCTTGATAAAAGTTCAAATCTATAATAAAAGGATTTGTGTATCTAAAAATTCATATTTGTATTAAAAAAGATTTTTGTGTCTAAAGTATTTTTACCAATAATTTAATAAAGTGACTCGGATCGAATATTGATAAAAGTTCAAATCTATAATAAAAGGATTTGTGTGTCTAAAAATTCATATTTGTATTAAAAAAGATTTTTGTGTCTAAATGACTCGAATCGAATCTTGATAAAAGTTCAAATCTATAATAAAAGGATTTGTGTATCTAAAAATTCATATTTGTATTAAAAAAGATTTCTGTGTCTAAAGTATTTTTACCAATAATTTAATAAAGTGACTCGGATCGAATCTTGATAAAAGTTCAAATCTATAATAAAAGGATTTGTGTGTCTAAAAATTCATATTTGTATTAAAAAAGATTTTTGTGTCTAAAGTATTTTTACCAATAATTTAATAAAGTGACTCGGATCGAATATTGATAAAAGTTCAAATCTATAATAAAAGGATTTGTGTGTCTAAAAATTCATATTTGTATTAAAAAAGATTTTTGTGTCTAAATGACTCGAATCGAATCTTGATAAAAGTTCAAATCTATAATAAAAGGATTTGTGTATCTAAAAATTCATATTTGTATTAAAAAAGATTTTTGTGTCTAAAGTATTTTTACCAATAATTTAATAAAGTGACTCGGATCGAATCTTGATAAAAGTTCAAATCTATAATAAAAGGATTTGTGTGTCTAAAAATTCATATTTGTATTAAAAAAGATTTTTGTGTCTAAAGTATTTTTACCAATAATTTAATAAAGTGACTCGGATCGAATATTGATAAAAGTTCAAATCTATAATAAAAGGATTTGTGTATCTAAAAATTCATATTTATATTAAAAAAGATTTTTGTGTCTAAATGACTCGAATCGAATCTTGATAAAAGTTCAAATCTATAATAAAAGGATTTGTGTATCTAAAAATTCATATTTGTATTAAAAAAGATTTCTGTGTCTAAAGTATTTTTACCAATAATGTAATAAAGTGACTCGGATCGAATCTTGATAAAAGTTCAAATCTATAATAAAAGGATTTGCGTATCTAAAAATTCATATTTGTATTAAAAAAGTTTTTGTGTCTAAATGACTCGAATCGAATCTCGATAAAAGTTCAAATCTATAATAAAAGGATTTGTGTGTCTAAAAGTTCATATTTGTATTAAAAAAGATTTTTGTGTCTAAAGTATTTTTACCAATAATTTAATAAAGTGACTCGGATCGAATATTGATAAAAGTTCAAATCTATAATAAAAGGATTTGTGTATCTAAAAATTCATATTTGTATTAAAAAAGATTTTTGTGTCTCAATGATTCGAATCGAATCTTGATAAAAGTTCAAATCTATAATAAAAGGATTTGTGTATCTAAAAATTCATATTTGTATTAAAAAAGATTTTTGTGTCTAAAGTATTTTTACCAATAATTTAATAAAGTGACTCGGATCGAATATTGATAAAAGTTCAAATCTATAATAAAAGGATTTGTGTATCTAAAAATTCATATTTGTATTAAAAAAGTTTTTGTGTCTAAATGACTCGAATCGAATCTCGATAAAAGTTCAAATCTATAATAAAAGGATTTGTGTGTCTAAAAATTCATATTTGTATTAAAAAAGATTTTTGTGTCTAAAGTATTTTTACCAATAATTTAATAAAGTGACTCGGATCGAATATTGATAAAAGTTCAAATCTATAATAAAAGGATTTGTGTATCTAAAAATTCATATTTGTATTAAAAAAGATTTTTGTGTCTCAATGATTCGAATCGAATCTTGATAAAAGTTCAAATCTATAATAAAAGGATTTGTGTATCTAAAAATTCATATTTGTATTAAAAAAGATTTTTGTGTCTAAAGTATTTTTACCAATAATTTAATAAAGTGACTCGGATCGAATATTGATAAAAGTTCAAATCTATAATAAAAGGATTTGTGTGTCTAAAAATTCATATTTGTATTAAAAAAGATTTTTGTGTCTAAATGACTCGAATCGAATCTTGATAAAAGTTCAAATCTATAATAAAAGGATTTGTGTATCTAAAAATTCATATTTGTATTAAAAAAGATTTCTGTGTCTAAAGTATTTTTACCAATAATTTAATAAAGTGACTCGGATCGAATCTTGATAAAAGTTCAAATCTATAATAAAAGGATTTGTGTGTCTAAAAATTCATATTTGTATTAAAAAAGATTTTTGTGTCTAAAGTATTTTTACCAATAATTTAATAAAGTGACTCGGATCGAATATTGATAAAAGTTCAAATCTATAATAAAAGGATTTGTGTGTCTAAAAATTCATATTTGTATTAAAAAAGATTTTTGTGTCTAAATGACTCGAATCGAATCTTGATAAAAGTTCAAATCTATAATAAAAGGATTTGTGTATCTAAAAATTCATATTTGTATTAAAAAAGATTTTTGTGTCTAAAGTATTTTTACCAATAATTTAATAAAGTGACTCGGATCGAATCTTGATAAAAGTTCAAATCTATAATAAAAGGATTTGTGTGTCTAAAAATTCATATTTGTATTAAAAAAGATTTTTGTGTCTAAAGTATTTTTACCAATAATTTAATAAAGTGACTCGGATCGAATCTTGATAAAAGTTCAAATCTATAATAAAAGGATTTGTGTGTCTAAAAATTCATATTTGTATTAAAAAAGATTTTTGTGTCTAAAGTATTTTTACCAATAATTTAATAAAGTGACTCGGATCGAATATTGATAAAAGTTCAAATCTATAATAAAAGGATTTGTGTATCTAAAAATTCATATTTATATTAAAAAAGATTTTTGTGTCTAAATGACTCGAATCGAATCTTGATAAAAGTTCAAATCTATAATAAAAGGATTTGTGTATCTAAAAATTCATATTAGTATTAAAAAAGATTTCTGTGTCTAAAGTATTTTTACCAATAATTTAATAAAGTGACTCGGATCGAATCTTGATAAAAGTTCAAATCTATAATAAAAGGATTTGCGTATCTAAAAATTCATATTTGCATTAAAAAAGTTTTTGTGTCTAAATGACTCGAATCGAATCTCGATAAAAGTTCAAATCTATAATAAAAGGATTTGTGTGTCTAAAAATTCATATTTGTATTAAAAAAGATTTTTGTGTCTAAAGTATTTTTACCAATAATTTAATAAAGTGACTCGGATCGAATATTGATAAAAGTTCAAATCTATAATAAAAGGATTTGTGTATCTAAAAATTCATATTTGTATTAAAAAAGTTTTTGTGTCTAAATGACTCGAATCGAATCTCGATAAAAGTTCAAATCTATAATAAAAGGATTTGTGTGTCTAAAAGTTCATATTTGTATTAAAAAAGATTTTTGTGTCTAAAGTATTTTTACCAATAATTTAATAAAGTGACTCGGATCGAATATTGATAAAAGTTCAAATCTATAATAAAAGGATTTGTGTATCTAAAAATTCATATTTGTATTAAAAAAGATTTTTGTGTCTCAACGATTCGAATCGAATCTTGATAAAAGTTCAAATCTATAATAAAAGGATTTGTGTATCTAAAAATTCATATTTGTATTAAAAAAGATTTTTGTGTCTAAAGTATTTTTACCAATAATTTAATAAAGTGACTCGGATCGAATATTGATAAAAGTTCAAATCTATAATAAAAGGATTTGTGTATCTAAAAATTCATATTTGTATTAAAAAAGTTTTTGTGTCTAAATGACTCGAATCGAATCTCGATAAAAGTTCAAATCTATAATAAAAGGATTTGTGTGTCTAAAAGTTCATATTTGTATTAAAAAAGATTTTTGTGTCTAAAGTATTTTTACCAATAATTTAATAAAGTGACTCGGATCGAATATTGATAAAAGTTCAAATCTATAATAAAAGGATTTGTGTACCTAAAAATTCATATTTGTATTAAAAAAGATTTTTGTGTCTCAATGATTCGAATCGAATCTTGATAAAAGTTCAAATCTATAATAAAAGGATTTGTGTATCTAAAAATTCATATTTGTATTAAAAAAGATTTTTGTGTCTAAAGTATTTTTACCAATAATTTAATAAAGTGACTCGGATCGAATATTGATAAAAGTTCAAATCTATAATAAAAGGATTTGTGTATCTAAAAATTCATATTTGTATTAAAAAAGATTTTTGTGTCTCAATGATTCGAATCGAATCTTGATAAAAGTTCAAATCTATAATAAAAGGATTTGTGTATCTAAAAATTCATATTTGTATTAAAAAAGATTTTTGTGTCTAAAGTATTTTTACCAATAATTTAATAAAGTGACTCGGATCGAATATTGATAAAAGTTCAAATCTATAATAAAAGGATTTGTGTGTCTAAATATTCATATTTGTATTAAAAAAGATTTTTGTGTCTAAATGACTCGAATCGAATCTTGATAAAAGTTCAAATCTATAATAAAAGGATTTGTGTATCTAAAAATTCATATTTGTATTAAAAAAGATTTCTGTGTCTAAAGTATTTTTACCAATAATTTAATAAAGTGACTCGGATCGAATCTTGATAAAAGTTCAAATCTATAATAAAAGGATTTGTGTGTCTAAAAATTCATATTTGTATTAAAAAAGATTTTTGTGTCTAAAGTATTTTTACCAATAATTTAATAAAGTGACTCGGATCGAATATTGATAACAGTTCAAATCTATAATAAAAGGATTTGTGTGTCTAAAAATTCATATTTGTATTAAAAAAGATTTTTGTGTCTAAATGACTCGAATCGAATCTTGATAAAAGTTCAAATCCATAATAAAAGGATTTGTGTATCTAAAAATTCATATTTGTATTAAAAAAGATTTCTGTGTCTAAAGTATTTTTACCAATAATTTAATAAAGTGACTCGGATCGAATCTTGATAAAAGTTCAAATCTATAATAAAAGGATTTGTGTATCTAAAAATTCATATTTGTATTAAAAAAGATTTTTGTGTCTCAATGATTCGAATCGAATCTTGATAAAAGTTCAAATCTATAATAAAAGGATTTGTGTATCTAAAAATTCATATTTGTATTAAAAAAGATTTTTGTGTCTAAAGTATTTTTACCAATAATTTAATAAAGTGACTCGGATCGAATATTGATAAAAGTTCAAATCTATAATAAAAGGATTTGTGTATCTAAAAATTCATATTTGTATTAAAAAAGCTTTTGTGTCTAAATGACTCGAATCGAATCTCGATAAAAGTTCAAATCTATAATAAAAGGATTTGTGTGTCTAAAAGTTCATATTTGTATTAAAAAAGATTTTTGTGTCTAAAGTATTTTTACCAATAATTTAATAAAGTGACTCGGATCGAATATTGATAAAAGTTCAAATCTATAATAAAAGGATTTGTGTATCTAAAAATTCATATTTGTATTAAAAAAGATTTTTGTGTCTCAATGATTCGAATCGAATCTTGATAAAAGTTCAAATCTATAATAAAAGGATTTGTGTATCTAAAAATTCATATTTGTATTAAAAAAGATTTTTGTGTCTAAAGTATTTTTACCAATAATTTAATAAAGTGACTCGGATCGAATATTGATAAAAGTTCAAATCTATAATAAAAGGATTTGTGTATCTAAAAATTCATATTTGTATTAAAAAAGTTTTTGTGTCTAAATGACTCGAATCGAATCTCGATAAAAGTTCAAATCTATAATAAAAGGATTTGTGTGTCTAAAAATTCATATTTGTATTAAAAAAGATTTTTGTGTCTAAAGTATTTTTACCAATAATTTAATAAAGTGACTCGGATCGAATATTGATAAAAGTTCAAATCTATAATAAAAGGATTTGTGTATCTAAAAATTCATAATTGTATTAAAAAAGATTTTTGTGTCTCAATGATTCGAATCGAATCTTGATGAAAGTTCAAATCTATAATAAAAGGATTTGTGTATCTAAAAATTCATATTTGTATTAAAAAAGATTTTTGTGTCTAAAGTATTTTTACCAATAATTTAATAAAGTGACTCGGATCGAATATTGATAAAAGTTCAAATCTATAATAAAAGGATTTGTGTGTCTAAAAATTCATATTTGTATTAAAAAAGATTTTTGTGTCTAAATGACTCGAATCGAATCTTGATAAAAGTTCAAATCTATAATAAAAGGATTTGTGTATCTAAAAATTCATATTTGTATTAAAAAAGATTTCTGTGTCTAAAGTATTTTTACCAATAATTTAATAAAGTGACTCGGATCGAATCTTGATAAAAGTTCAAATCTATAATAAAAGGATTTGTGTGTCTAAAAATTCATATTTGTATTAAAAAAGATTTTTGTGTCTAAAGTATTTTTACCAATAATTTAATAAAGTGACTCGGATCGAATATTGATAAAAGTTCAAATCTATAATAAAAGGATTTGTGTGTCTAAAAATTCATATTTGTATTAAAAAAGATTTTTGTGTCTAAAGTATTTTTACCAATAATTTAATAAAGTGACTCGGATCGAATCTTGATAAAAGTTCAAATCTATAATAAAAGGATTTGTGTGTCTAAAAATTCATATTTGTATTAAAAAAGATTTTTGTGTCTAAAGTATTTTTACCAATAATTTAATAAAGTGACTCGGATCGAATATTGATAAAAGTTCAAATCTATAATAAAAGGATTTGTGTATCTAAAAATTCATATTTATATTAAAAAAGATTTTTGTGTCTAAAGTATTTTTACCAATAATTTAATAAAGTGACTCGGATCGAATCTTGATAAAAGTTCAAATCTATAATAAAAGGATTTGTGTGTCTAAAAATTCATATTTGTATTAAAAAAGATTTTTGTGTCTAAAGTATTTTTACCAATAATTTAATAAAGTGACTCGGATCGAATCTTGATAAAAGTTCAAATCTATAATAAAAGGATTTGTGTGTCTAAAAATTCATATTTGTATTAAAAAAGATTTTTGTGTCTAAAGTATTTTTACCAATAATTTAATAAAGTGACTCGGATCGAATATTGATAAAAGTTCAAATCTATAATAAAAGGATTTGTGTATCTAAAAATTCATATTTATATTAAAAAAGATTTTTGTGTCTAAATGACTCGAATCGAATCTTGATAAAAGTTCAAATCTATAATAAAAGGATTTGTGTATCTAAAAATTCATATTTGTATTAAAAAAGATTTCTGTGTCTAAAGTATTTTTACCAATAATTTAATAAAGTGACTCGGATCGAATCTTGATAAAAGTTCAAATCTATAATAAAAGGATTTGTGTATCTAAAAATTCATATTTGTATTAAAAAAGATTTTTGTGTCTAAAGTATTTTTACCAATAATTTAATAAAGTGACTCGGATCGAATATTGATAAAAGTTCAAATCTATAATAAAAGGATTTGTGTATCTAAAAATTCATATTTGTATTAAAAAAGCTTTTGTGTCTAAATGACTCGAATCGAATCTTGATAAAAGTTCAAATCTATAATAAAAGGATTTGTGTATCTAAAAAGTCATATTTGTATTAAAAAAGATTTCTGTGTCTAAAGTATTTTTACCAATAATTTAATAAAGTGACTCGGATCGAATCTTGATAAAAGTTCAAATCTATAATAAAAGGATTTGTGTGTCTAAAAATTCATATTTGTATTAAAAAAGATTTTTGTGTCTAAAGTATTTTTACCAATAATTTAATAAAGTGACTCGGATCGAATATTGATAAAAGTTCAAATCTATAATAAAAGGATTTGTGTGTCTAAAAATTCATATTTGTATTAAAAAAGATTTTTGTGTCTAAAGTATTTTTACCAATAATTTAATAAAGTGACTCGGATCGAATCTTGATAAAAGTTCAAATCTATAATAAAAGGATTTGTGTGTCTAAAAATTCATATTTGTATTAAAAAAGATTTTTGTGTCTAAAGTATTTTTACCAATAATTTAATAAAGTGACTCGGATCGAATATTGATAAAAGTTCAAATCTATAATAAAAGGATTTGTGTATCTAAAAATTCATATTTATATTAAAAAAGATTTTTGTGTCTAAATGACTCGAATCGAATCTTGATAAAAGTTCAAATCTATAATAAAAGGATTTGTGTATCTAAAAATTCATATTTGTATTAAAAAAGATTTTTGTGTCTAAAGTATTTTTACCAATAATTTAATAAAGTGACTCGGATCGAATCTTGATAAAAGTTCAAATCTATAATAAAAGGATTTCTGTGTCTAAAAATTCATATTTGTATTAAAAAAGATTTTTGTGTCTAAAGTATTTTTACCAATAATTTAATAAAGTGACTCGGATCGAATCTTGATAAAAGTTCAAATCTATAATAAAAGGATTTGTGTGTCTAAAAATTCATATTTGTATTAAAAAAGATTTTTGTGTCTAAAGTATTTTTACCAATAATTTAATAAAGTGACTCGGATCGAATATTGATAAAAGTTCAAATCTATAATAAAAGGATTTGTGTATCTAAAAATTCATATTTATATTAAAAAAGATTTTTGTGTCTAAATGACTCGAATCGAATCTTGATAAAAGTTCAAATCTATAATAAAAGGATTTGTGTATCTAAAAATTCATATTTGTATTAAAAAAGATTTCTGTGTCTAAAGTATTTTTACCAATAATTTAATAAAGTGACTCGGATCGAATCTTGATAAAAGTTCAAATCTATAATAAAAGGATTTGCGTATCTAAAAATTCATAATTGTATTAAAAAAGTTTTTGTGTCTAAATGACTCGAATCGAATCTCGATAAAAGTTCAAATCTATAATAAAAGGATTTGTGTGTCTAAAAATTCATATTTGTATTAAAAAAGATTTTTGTGTCTAAAGTATTTTTACCAATAATTTAATAAAGTGACTCGGATCGAATATTGATAAAAGTTCAAATCTATAATAAAAGGATTTGTGTACCTAAAAATTCATATTTGTATTAAAAAAGATTTTTGTGTCTCAATGATTCGAATCGAATCTTGATAAAAGTTCAAATCTATAATAAAAGGATTTGTGTATCTAAAAATTCATATTTGTATTAAAAAAGATTTTTGTGTCTAAAGTATTTTTACAAATAATTTAATAAAGTGACTCGGATCGAATCTTGATAAAAGTTCAAATCTATAATAAAAGGATTTGTGTGTCTAAAAATTCATATTTGTATTAAAAAAGATTTTTGTGTCTAAAGTATTTTTACCAATAATTTAATAAAGTGACTCGGATCGAATATTGATAAAAGTTCAAATCTATAATAAAAGGATTTGTGTATCTAAAAATTCATATTTATATTAAAAAAGATTTTTGTGTCTAAAGTATTTTTACCAATAATTTAATAAAGTGACTCGGATCGAATCTTGATAAAAGTTCAAATCTATAATAAAAGGATTTGTGTGTCTAAAAATTCATATTTGTATTAAAAAAGATTTTTGTGTCTAAAGTATTTTTACCAATAATTTAATAAAGTGACTCGGATCGAATCTTGATAAAAGTTCAAATCTATAATAAAAGGATTTGTGTGTCTAAAAATTCATATTTGTATTAAAAAAGATTTTTGTGTCTAAAGTATTTTTACCAATAATTTAATAAAGTGACTCGGATCGAATATTGATAAAAGTTCAAATCTATAATAAAAGGATTTGTGTATCTAAAAATTCATATTTATATTAAAAAAGATTTTTGTGTCTAAATGACTCGAATCGAATCTTGATAAAAGTTCAAATCTATAATAAAAGGATTTGTGTATCTAAAAATTCATATTTGTATTAAAAAAGATTTCTGTGTCTAAAGTATTTTTACCAATAATTTAATAAAGTGACTCGGATCGAATCTTGATAAAAGTTCAAATCTATAATAAAAGGATTTGTGTATATAAAAATTCATATTTGTATTAAAAAAGATTTTTGTGTCTAAAGTATTTTTACCAATAATTTAATAAAGTGACTCGGATCGAATATTGATAAAAGTTCAAATCTATAATAAAAGGATTTGTGTATCTAAAAATTCATATTTGTATTAAAAAAGCTTTTGTGTCTAAATGACTCGAATCGAATCTTGATAAAAGTTCAAATCTATAATAAAAGGATTTGTGTATCTAAAAATTCATATTTGTATTAAAAAAGATTTCTGTGTCTAAAGTATTTTTACCAATAATTTAATAAAGTGACTCGGATCGAATCTTGATAAAAGTTCAAATCTATAATAAAAGGATTTGTGTGTCTAAAAATTCATATTTGTATTAAAAAAGATTTTTGTGTCTAAAGTATTTTTACCAATAATTTAATAAAGTGACTCGGATCGAATATTGATAAAAGTTCAAATCTATAATAAAAGGATTTGTGTGTCTAAAAATTCATATTTGTATTAAAAAAGATTTTTGTGTCTAAAGTATTTTTACCAATAATTTAATAAAGTGACTCGGATCGAATCTTGATAAAAGTTCAAATCTATAATAAAAGGATTTGTGTGTCTAAAAATTCATATTTGTATTAAAAAAGATTTTTGTGTCTAAAGTATTTTTACCAATAATTTAATAAAGTGACTCGGATCGAATATTGATAAAAGTTCAAATCTATAATAAAAGGATTTGTGTATCTAAAAATTCATATTTATATTAAAAAAGATTTTTGTGTCTAAATGACTCGAATCGAATCTTGATAAAAGTTCAAATCTATAATAAAAGGATTTGTGTATCTAAAAATTCATATTTGTATTAAAAAAGATTTCTGTGTCTAAAGTATTTTTACCAATAATTTAATAAAGTGACTCGGATCGAATCTTGATAAAAGTTCAAATCTATAATAAAAGGATTTGCGTATCTAAAAATTCATATTTGTATTAAAAAAGTTTTTGTGTCTAAATGACTCGAATCGAATCTCGATAAAAGTTCAAATCTATAATAAAAGGATTTGTGTGTCTAAAAATTCATATTTGTATTAAAAAAGATTTTTGTGTCTAAAGTATTTTTACCAATAATTTAATAAAGTGACTCGGATCGAATATTGATAAAAGTTCAAATCTATAATAAAAGGATTTGTGTACCTAAAAATTCATATTTGTATTAAAAAAGATTTTTGTGTCTCAATGATTCGAATCGAATCTTGATAAAAGTTCAAATCTATAATAAAAGGATTTGTGTATCTAAAAATTCATATTTGTATTAAAAAAGATTTTTGTGTCTAAAGTATTTTTACCAATAATTTAATAAAGTGACTCGGATCGAATATTGATAAAAGTTCAAATCTATAATAAAAGGATTTGTGTATCTAAAAATTCATATTTGTATTAAAAAAGTTTTTGTGTCTAAATGACTCGAATCGAATCTCGATAAAAGTTCAAATCTATAATAAAAGGATTTGTGTGTCTAAAAGTTCATATTTGTATTAAAAAAGATTTTTGTGTCTAAAGTATTTTTACCAATAATTTAATAAAGTGACTCGGATCGAATATTGATAAAAGTTCAAATCTATAATAAAAGGATTTGTGTATCTAAAAATTCATATTTGTATTAAAAAAGATTTTTGTGTCTCAATGATTCGAATCGAATCTTGATAAAAGTTCAAATCTATAATAAAAGGATTTGTGTATCTAAAAATTCATATTTGTATTAAAAAAGATTTTTGTGTCTAAAGTATTTTTACCAATAATTTAATAAAGTGACTCGGATCGAATCTTGATAAAAGTTCAAATCTATAATAAAAGGATTTGTGTGTCTGAAAATTCATATTTGTATTAAAAAAGATTTTTGTGTCTAAAGTATTTTTACCAATAATTTAATAAAGTGACTCGGATCGAATCTTGATAAAAGTTCAAATCTATAATAAAAGGATTTGTGTGTCTAAAAATTCATATTTGTATTAAAAAAGATTTTTGTGTCTAAAGTATTTTTACCAATAATTTAATAAAGTGACTCGGATCGAATATTGATAAAAGTTCAAATCTATAATAAAAGGATTTGTGTATCTAAAAATTCATATTTATATTAAAAAAGATTTTTGTGTCTAAATGACTCGAATCGAATCTTGATAAAAGTTCAAATCTATAATAAAAGGATTTGTGTATCTAAAAATTCATATTTGTATTAAAAAAGATTTCTGTGTCTAAAGTATTTTTACCAATAATTTAATAAAGTGACTCGGATCGAATCTTGATAAAAGTTCAAATCTATAATAAAAGGATTTGCGTATCTAAAAATTCATATTTGTATTAAAAAAGTTTTTGTGTCTAAATGACTCGAATCGAATCTCGATAAAAGTTCAAATCTATAATAAAAGGATTTGTGTGTCTAAAAATTCATATTTGTATTAAAAAAGATTTTTGTGTCTAAAGTATTTTTACCAATAATTTAATAAAGTGACTCGGATCGAATATTGATAAAACTTCAAATCTATAATAAAAGGATTTGTGTGTCTAAAAATTCATATTTGTATTAAAAAAGATTTTTGTGTCTAAAGTATTTTTACAAATAATTTAATAAAGTGACTCGAATCGAATCTTGATAAAAGTTCAAATCTATAATAAAAGGATTTGTGTGTTTAAAAATTCATGTTTGTATTAAAAAGGATTTTCGAGTCTGAAGTATTTTTACCAATAATTTAATAAAGTGACTCGGATCGAATCTTGATAAAAGTTCAAATCTATAATAAAAGGATTTGTGTATCTAAAAATTCATATTTGTATTAAAAAAGTTTTTGTGTCTAAATGACTCGAATCGAATCTCGATAAAAGTTCAAATCTATAATAAAAGGATTTGTGTGTCTAAAAGTTCATATTTGTATTAAAAAAGATTTTTGTGTCTAAAGTATTTTTACCAATAATTTAATAAAGTGACTCGGATCGAATATTGATAAAAGTTCAAATCTATAATAAAAGGATTTGTGTATCTAAAAATTCATATTTGTATTAAAAAAGTTTTTGTGTCTAAATGACTCGAATCGAATCTCGATAAAAGTTCAAATCTATAATAAAAGGATTTGTGTGTCTAAAAGTTCATATTTGTATTAAAAAAGATTTTTGTGTCTAAAGTATTTTTACCAATAATTTAATAAAGTGACTCGGATCGAATATTGATAAAAGTTCAAATCTATAATAAAAGGATTTGTGTATCTAAAAATTCATATTTGTATTAAAAAAGTTTTTGTGTCTAAATGACTCGAATCGAATCTCGATAAAAGTTCAAATCTATAATAAAAGGATTTGTGTGTCTAAAAGTTCATATTTGTATTAAAAAAGATTTTTGTGTCTAAAGTATTTTTACCAATAATTTAATAAAGTGACTCGGATCGAATATTGATAAAAGTTCAAATCTATAATAAAAGGATTTGTGTATCTAAAAATTCATATTTGTATTAAAAAAGATTTTTGTGTCTCAATGATTCGAATCGAATCTTGATAAAAGTTCAAATCTATAATAAAAGGATTTGTGTATCTAAAAATTCATATTTGTATTAAAAAAGATTTTTGTGTCTAAAGTATTTTTACCAATAATTTAATAAAGTGACTCGGATCGAATCTTGATAAAAGTTCAAATCTATAATAAAAGGATTTGTGTGTCTAAAAATTCATATTTGTATTAAAAAAGATTTTTGTGTCTAAAGTATTTTTACAAATAATTTAATAAAGTGACTCGAATCGAATCTTGATAAAAGTTCAAATCTATAATAAAAGGATTTGTGTGTTTAAAAATTCATGTTTGTATTAAAAAGGATTTTCGAGTCTGAAGTATTTTTACCAATAATTTAATAAAGTGACTCGGATCGAATCTTGATAAAAGTTCAAATCTATAATAAAAGGATTTGTGTGTCTAAAAATTCATATTTGTATTAAAAAAGATTTTTGTGTCTAAAGTATTTTTACCAATAATTTAATAAAGTGACTCTTATCGAATATTGATAAAAGTTCAAATCTATAATAAAAGGATTTGTGTATCTAAAAATTCATATTTGTATTAAAAAAGATTTTTGTGTCTAAAATATTTTTACTAATAATTTAATAAAGTGACTCGGGTCGAATATTGATAAAAGTTCAAATCTATAATAAAAGGATTTGTGTATCTAAAAATTCATATTTGTATTAAAAAAGATTTTTGTGTCTCAATGATTCGAATCGAATCTTGATAAAAGTTCAAATCTATAATAAAAGGATTTGTGTATCTAAAAATTCATATTTGTATTAAAAAAGATTTTTGTGTCTAAAGTATTTTTACCAATAATTTAATAAAGTGACTCGGATCGAATATTGATAAAAGTTCAAATCTATAATAAAAGGATTTGTGTATCTAAAAATTCATATTTGTATTAAAAAAGCTTTTGTGTCTAAATGACTCGAATCGAATCTCGATAAAAGTTCAAATCTATAATAAAAGGATTTGTGTGTCTAAAAGTTCATATTTGTATTAAAAAAGATTTTTGTGTCTAAAGTATTTTTACCAATAATTTAATAAAGTGACTCGGATCGAATATTGATAAAAGTTCAAATCTATAATAAAAGGATTTGTGTATCTAAAAATTCATATTTGTATTAAAAAAGATTTTTGTGTCTCAATGATTCGAATCGAATCTTGATAAAAGTTCAAATCTATAATAAAAGGATTTGTGTATCTAAAAATTCATATTTGTATTAAAAAAGATTTTTGTGTCTAAAGTATTTTTACCAATAATTTAATAAAGTGACTCGGATCGAATATTGATAAAAGTTCAAATCTATAATAAAAGGATTTGTGTATCTAAAAATTCATATTTGTATTAAAAAAGTTTTTGTGTCTAAATGACTCGAATCGAATCTCGATAAAAGTTCAAATCTATAATAAAAGGATTTGTGTGTCTAAAAATTCATATTTGTATTAAAAAAGATTTTTGTGTCTAAAGTATTTTTACCAATAATTTAATAAAGTGACTCGGATCGAATATTGATAAAAGTTCAAATCTATAATAAAAGGATTTGTGTATCTAAAAATTCATATTTGTATTAAAAAAGATTTTTGTGTCTCAATGATTCGAATCGAATCTTGATAAAAGTTCAAATCTATAATAAAAGGATTTGTGTATCTAAAAATTCATATTTGTATTAAAAAAGATTTTTGTGTCTAAAGTATTTTTACCAATAATTTAATAAAGTGACTCGGATCGAATATTGATAAAAGTTCAAATCTATAATAAAAGGATTTGTGTGTCTAAAAATTCATATTTGTATTAAAAAAGATTTTTGTGTCTAAATGACTCGAATCGAATCTTGATAAAAGTTCAAATCTATAATAAAAGGATTTGTGTATCTAAAAATTCATATTTGTATTAAAAAAGATTTCTGTGTCTAAAGTATTTTTACCAATAATTTAATAAAGTGACTCGGATCGAATCTTGATAAAAGTTCAAATCTATAATAAAAGGATTTGTGTGTCTAAAAATTCATATTTGTATTAAAAAAGATTTTTGTGTCTAAAGTATTTTTACCAATAATTTAATAAAGTGACTCGGATCGAATATTGATAAAAGTTCAAATCTATAATAAAAGGATTTGTGTGTCTAAAAATTCATATTTGTATTAAAAAAGATTTTTGTGTCTAAATGACTCGAATCGAATCTTGATAAAAGTTCAAATCTATAATAAAAGGATTTGTGTATCTAAAAATTCATATTTGTATTAAAAAAGATTTTTGGGTCTAAAGTATTTTTACCAATAATTTAATAAAGTGACTCGGATCGAATCTTGATAAAAGTTCAAATCTATAATAAAAGGATTTGTGTGTCTAAAAATTCATATTTGTATTAAAAAAGATTTTTGTGTCTAAAGTATTTTTACCAATAATTTAATAAAGTGACTCGGATCGAATCTTGATAAAAGTTCAAATCTATAATAAAAGGATTTGTGTGTCTAAAAATTCATATTTGTATTAAAAAAGATTTTTGTGTCTAAAGTATTTTTACCAATAATTTAATAAAGTGACTCGGATCGAATATTGATAAAAGTTCAAATCTATAATAAAAGGATTTGTGTATCTAAAAATTCATATTTATATTAAAAAAGATTTTTGTGTCTAAATGACTCGAATCGAATCTTGATAAAAGTTCAAATCTATAATAAAAGGATTTGTGTATCTAAAAATTCATATTTGTATTAAAAAAGATTTCTGTGTCTAAAGTATTTTTACCAATAATTTAATAAAGTGACTCGGATCGAATCTTGATAAAAGTTCAAATCTATAATAAAAGGATTTGCGTATCTAAAAATTCATATTTGTATTAAAAAAGTTTTTGTGTCTAAATGACTCGAATCGAATCTCGATAAAAGTTCAAATCTATAATAAAAGGATTTGTGTGTCTAAAAATTCATATTTGTATTAAAAAAGATTTTTGTGTCTAAAGTATTTTTACCAATAATTTAATAAAGTGACTCGGATCGAATATTGATAAAAGTTCAAATCTATAATAAAATGATTTGTGCACCTAAAAATTCATATTTGTATTAAAAAAGATTTTTGTGTCTCAATGATTCGAATCGAATCTTGATAAAAGTTCAAATCTATAATAAAAGGATTTGTGTATCTAAAAATTCATATTTGTATTAAAAAAGATTTTTGTGTCTAAAGTATTTTTACCAATAATTTAATAAAGTGACTCGGATCGAATATTGATAAAAGTTCAAATCTATAATAAAAGGATTTGTGTATCTAAAAATTCATATTTGTATTAAAAAAGTTTTTGTGTCTAAATGACTCGAATCGAATCTCGATAAAAGTTCAAATCTATAAAAAAAGGATTTGTGTGTCTAAAAGTTCATATTTGTATTAAAAAAGATTTTTGTGTCTAAAGTATTTTTACCAATAATTTAATAAAGTGACTCGGATCGAATATTGATAAAAGTTCAAATCTATAATAAAAGGATTTGTGTATCTAAAAATTCATATTTGTATTAAAAAAGATTTTTGTGTCTCAATGATTCGAATCGAATCTTGATAAAAGTTCAAATCTATAATAAAAGGATTTGTGTATCTAAAAATTCATATTTGTATTAAAAAAGATTTTTGTGTCTAAAGTATTTTTACCAATAATTTAATAAAGTGACTCGGATCGAATATTGATAAAAGTTCAAATCTATAATAAAAGGATTTGTGTATCTAAAAATTCATATTTGTATTAAAAAAGTTTTTGTGTCTAAATGACTCGAATCGAATCTCGATAAAAGTTCAAATCTATAATAAAAGGATTTGTGTGTCTAAAAATTCATATTTGTATTAAAAAAGATTTTTGTGTCTAAAGTATTTTTACCAATAATTTAATAAAGTGACTCGGATCTAATATTGATAAAAGTTCAAATCTATAATAAAAGGATTTGTGTATCTAAAAATTCATATTTGTATTAAAAAAGATTTTTGTGTCTCAATGATTCGAATCGAATCTTGATAAAAGTTCAAATCTATAATAAAAGGATTTGTGTATCTAAAAATTCATATTTGTATTAAAAAAGATTTTTGTGCCTAAAGTATTTTTACCAATAATTTAATAAAGTGACTCGGATCGAATATTGATAAAAGTTCAAATCTATAATAAAAGGATTTGTGTGTCTAAAAATTCATATTTGTATTAAAAAAGATTTTTGTGTCTAAATGACTCGAATCGAATCTTGATAAAAGTTCAAATCTATAATAAAAGGATTTGTGTATCTAAAAATTCATATTTGTATTAAAAAAGATTTCTGTGTCTAAAGTATTTTTACCAATAATTTAATAAAGTGACTCGGATCGAATCTTGATAAAAGTTCAAATCTATAATAAAAGGATTTGTGTGTCTAAAAATTCATATTTGTATTAAAAAAGATTTTTGTGTCTAAAGTATTTTTACCAATAATTTAATAAAGTGACTCGGATCGAATATTGATAACAGTTCAAATCTATAATAAAAGGATTTGTGTGTCTAAAAATTCATATTTGTATTAAAAAAGATTTTTGTGTCTAAATGACTCGAATCGAATCTTGATAAAAGTTCAAATCCATAATAAAAGGATTTGTGTATCTAAAAATTCATATTTGTATTAAAAAAGATTTCTGTGTCTAAAGTATTTTTACCAATAATTTAATAAAGTGACTCGGATCGAATCTTGATAAAAGTTCAAATCTATAATAAAAGGATTTGTGTGTCTAAAAATTCATATTTGTATTAAAAAAGATTTTTGTGTCTAAAGTATTTTTACCAATAATTTAATAAAGTGACTCGGATCGAATCTTGATAAAAGTTCAAATCTATAATAAAAGGATTTGTGTGTCTAAAAATTCATATTTGTATTAAAAAAGATTTTTGTGTCTAAAGTATTTTTACCAATAATTTAATAAAGTGACTCGGATCGAATATTGATAAAAGTTCAAATCTATAATAAAAGGATTTGTGTATCTAAAAATTCAAATTTATATTAAAAAAGATTTTTGTGTCTAAATAACTCGAATCGAATCTTGATAAAAGTTCAAATCTATAATAAAAGGATTTGTGTATCTAAAAATTCATATTTGTATTAAAAAAGATTTCTGTGTCTAAAGTATTTTTACCAATAATTTAATAAAGTGACTCGGATCGAATCTTGATAAAAGTTCAAATCTATAATAAAAGGATTTGTGTGTCTAAAAATTCATATTTGTATTAAAAAAGATTTTTGTGTCTAAAGTATTTTTACAAATAATTTAATAAAGTGACTCGAATCGAATCTTGATAGAAGTTCAAATCTATAATAAAAGGATTTGTGTGTTTAAAAATTCATGTTTGTATTAAAAAGGATTTTCGAGTCTGAAGTATTTTTACCAATAATTTAATAAAGTGACTCGGATCGAATCTTGATAAAAGTTCAAATCTATAATAAAAGAATTTGTGTGTCTAAAAATTCATATTTGTATTATGTGTCTAAAGTATTTTTACCAATAATTTAATAAAGTGACTCGGATCGAATATTGATAAAAGTTCAAATCTATAATAAAAGGATTTGTGTATCTAAAAATTCATATTTGTATTAAAAAAGATTTTTGTGTCTAAAATATTTTTACTAATAATTTAATAAAGTGACTCGGATCGAATATTGATAAAAGTTCAAATCTATAATAAAAGGATTTGTGTATCTAAAAATTCATATTTGTATTAAAAAAGATTTTTGTGTCTAAATGACTCGAATCGAATCTTGATAAAAGTTCAAATCTATAATAAAAGGATTTGTGTATCTAAAAATTCATATTTGTATTAAAAAAGATTTTTGTGTCTAAAATATTTTTACTAATAATTTAATAAAGTGACTCGGGTCGAATATTGATAAAAGTTCAAATCTATAATAAAAGGATTTGTGTATCTAAAAATTCATATTTGTATTAAAAAAGATTTTTGTGTCTCAATGATTCGAATCGAATCTTGATAAAAGTTCAAATCTATAATAAAAGGATTTGTGTATCTAAAAATTCATATTTGTATTAAAAAAGATTTTTGTGTCTAAAGTATTTTTACCAATAATTTAATAAAGTGACTCGGATCGAATATTGATAAAAGTTCAAATCTATAATAAAAGGATTTGTGTATCTAAAAATTCATATTTGTATTAAAAAAGCTTTTGTGTCTAAATGACTCGAATCGAATCTCGATAAAAGTTCAAATCTATAATAAAAGGATTTGTGTGTCTAAAAGTTCATATTTGTATTAAAAAAGATTTTTGTGTCTAAAGTATTTTTACCAATAATTTAATAAAGTGACTCGGATCGAATATTGATAAAAGTTCAAATCTATAATAAAAGGATTTGTGTATCTAAAAATTCATATTTGTATTAAAAAAGATTTTTGTGTCTCAATGATTCGAATCGAATCTTGATAAAAGTTCAAATCCATAATAAAAGGATTTGTGTATCTAAAAATTCATATTTGTATTAAAAAAGATTTCTGTGTCTAAAGTATTTTTACCAATAATTTAATAAAGTCACTCGGATCGAATCTTGATAAAAGTTCAAATCTATAATAAAAGGATTTGTGTGTCTAAAAATTCATATTTGTATTAAAAAAGATTTTTGTGTCTAAAGTATTTTTACCAATAATTTAATAAAGTGACTCGGATCGAATCTTGATAAAAGTTCAAATCTATAATAAAAGGATTTGTGTGTCTAAAAATTCATATTTGTATTAAAAAAGATTTTTGTGTCTAAAGTATTTTTACCAATAATTTAATAAAGTGACTCGGATCGAATATTGATAAAAGTTCAAATCTATAATAAAAGGATTTGTGTGTTTAAAAATTCATGTTTGTATTAAAAAGGATTTTCGAGTCTGAAGTATTTTTACCAATAATTTAATAAAGTGACTCGGATCGAATCTTGATAAAAGTTCAAATCTATAATAAAAGGATTTGTGTATCTAAAAATTCATATTTATATTAAAAAAGATTTTTGTGTCTAAATGACTCGAATCGAATCTTGATAAAAGTTCAAATCTATAATAAAAGGATTTGTGTATCTAAAAATTCATATTTGTATTAAAAAAGATTTTTGTGTCTAAAGTATTTTTACCAATAATTTAATAAAGTGACTCGGATCGAATATTGATAAAAGTTCAAATCTATAATAAAAGGATTTGTGTATCTAAAAATTCATATTTATATTAAAAAAGATTTTTGTGTCTAAATGACTCGAATCGAATCTTGATAAAAGTTCAAATCTATAATAAAAGGATTTGTGTGTCTAAAAATTCATATTTGTATTAAAAAAGATTTTTGTGTCTAAAGTATTTTTACCAATAATTTAATAAAGTGACTCGGATCGAATATTGATAAAAGTTTAAATCTATAATAAAAGGATTTGTGTGTTTAAAAATTCATGTTTGTATTAAAAAGGATTTTCGAGTCTGAAGTATTTTTACCAATAATTTAATAAAGTGACTCGGATCGAATCTTGATAAAAGTTCAAATCTATAATAAAAGGATTTGTGTGTCTAAAAATTCATATTTGTATTAAAAAAGATTTTTGTGTCTAAAGTATTTTTACCAATAATTTAATAAAGTGACTCGGATCGAATATTGATAAAAGTTCAAATCTATAATAAAAGGATTTGTGTATCTAAAAATTCATATTTGTATTAAAAAAGATTTTTGTGTCTAAAATATTTTTACTAATAATTTAATAAAGTGACTCGGATCGAATATTGATAAAAGTTCAAATCTATAATAAAAGGATTTGTGTATCTAAAAATTCATATTTGTATTAAAAAAGATTTTTGTGTCTAAATGACTCGAATCGAATCTTGATAAAAGTTCAAATCTATAATAAAAGGATTTGTGTATCTAAAAATTCATATTTGTATTAAAAAAGATTTTTGTGTCTAAAATATTTTTACTAATAATTTAATAAAGTGACTCGGGTCGAATATTGATAAAAGTTCAAATCTATAATAAAAGGATTTGTGTATCTAAAAATTCATATTTGTATTAAAAAAGATTTTTGTGTCTAAATGACTCGAATCGAATCTTGATAAAAGTTCAAATCTATAATAAAAGGATTTGTGTGTCTAAAAATTCATATTTGTATTAAAAAAGATTTTTGTGTCTAAAATATTTTTACTAATAATTTAATAAAGTGACTCGAATCGAATCTTGATAAAAGTTCAAATCTATATTAAAAGGATTTGTGTGTTTAAAAATTCATATTTGTATTAAAAAGGATTTTTGAGTCTGAAGTATTTTTACCAATAATTTAATAAAGTGACTCTGATCGAACCTTGATAAAAGTTCAAATCTATAATAAAAGGATTTGTGTGTCTAAAAATTCATATTTGTATTAAAAAAGATTTTTGTGTCTAAAATATTTTTACTAATAATTTAATAAAGTGACTCGAATCGAATCTTGATAAAAGTTCAAATCTATAATAAAAGGATTTGTGTGTTTAAAAATTCATATTTGTATTAAAAAGGATTTTTGAGTCTGAAGTATTTTTACCAATAATTTAATAAAGTGACTTGGATCGAATCTTGATAAAAGTTCAAATCTATAATAAAAGGATTTGTGTGTCTAAAAATTCATATTTGTATTAAAAAAGATTTTTGTGTCTAAAATATTTTTACTAATAATTTAATAAAGTGACTCGGATCGAATATTGATAAAAGTTCAAATCTATAATAAAAGGATTTGTGTATCTAAAAATTCATATTTGTATTAAAAAAGATTTTTGTGTCTAAATGACTCGAATCGAATCTTGATAAAAGTTCAAATCTATAATAAAAGGATTTGTGTATCTAAAAATTCATATTTGTATTAAAAAAGATTTTTGTGTCTAAAATATTTTTACTAATAATTTAATAAAGTGACTCGGGTCGAATATTGATAAAAGTTCAAATCTATAATAAAAGGATTTGTGTGTCTAAAAATTCATATTTGTATTAAAAAAGATTTTTGTGTCTAAATGACTCGAATCGAATCTCGATAAAAGTTCAAATCTATAATAAAAGGATTTGTGTATCTAAAAATTCATATTTGTATTAAAAAAGATTTTTGTGTCTAAAATATTTTTACTAATAATTTAATAAAGTGACTCGAATCGAATCTTGATAAAAGTTCAAATCTATAATAAAAGGATTTGTGTGTTTAAAAATTCATATTTGTATTAAAAAGGATTTTCGTGTCTGAAGTATTTTTACCAATAATTTAATAAAGTGACTCGGATCGAATCTTGATAAAAGTTCAAATCTATAATAAAAGGATTTGTGTGTCTAAAAATTCATATTTGTATTAAAAAAGATTTTTGTGTCTAAAGTATTTTTACCAATAATTTAATAAAGTGACTCGGATCGAATATTGATAAAAGTTCAAATCTATAATAAAAGGATTTGTGTATCTAAAAATTCATATTTGTATTAAAAAAGATTTTTGTGTCTAAAATATTTTTACTAATAATTTAATAAAGTGACTCGGATCGAATATTGATAAAAGTTCAAATCTATAATAAAAGGATTTGTGTATCTAAAAATTCATATTTGTATTAAAAAAGATTTTTGTGTCTAAATGACTCGAATCGAATCTTGATAAAAGTTCAAATCTATAATAAAAGGATTTGTGTATCTAAAAATTCATATTTGTATTAAAAAAGATTTTTGTGTCTAAAATATTTTTACTAATAATTTAATAAAGTGACTCGGGTCGAATATTGATAAAAGTTCAAATCTATAATAAAAGGATTTGTGTATCTAAAAATTCATATTTGTATTAAAAAAGATTTTTGTGTCTCAATGATTCGAATCGAATCTTGATAAAAGTTCAAATCTATAAAAAAAGGATTTGTGTATCTAAAAATTCATATTTGTATTAAAAAAGATTTTTGTGTCTAAAGTATTTTTACCAATAATTTAATAAAGTGACTCGGATCGAATATTGATAAAAGTTCAAATCTATAATAAAAGGATTTGTGTATCTAAAAATTCATATTTGTATTAAAAAAGCTTTTGTGTCTAAATGACTCGAATCGAATCTCGATAAAAGTTCAAATCTATAATAAAAGGATTTGTGTGTCTAAAAGTTCATATTTGTATTAAAAAAGATTTTTGTGTCTAAAGTATTTTTACCAATAATTTAATAAAGTGACTCGGATCGAATATTGATAAAAGTTCAAATCTATAATAAAAGGATTTGTGTATCTAAAAATTCATATTTGTATTAAAAAAGATTTTTGTGTCTCAATGATTCGAATCGAATCTTGATAAAAGTTCAAATCCATAATAAAAGGATTTGTGTATCTAAAAATTCATATTTGTATTAAAAAAGATTTCTGTGTCTAAAGTATTTTTACCAATAATTTAATAAAGTGACTCGGATCGAATCTTGATAAAAGTTCAAATCTATAATAAAAGGATTTGTGTGTCTAAAAATTCATATTTGTATTAAAAAAGATTTTTGTGTCTAAAGTATTTTTACCAATAATTTAATAAAGTGACTCGGATCGAATCTTGATAAAAGTTCAAATCTATAATAAAAGGATTTGTGTGTCTAAAAATTCATATTTGTATTAAAAAAGATTTTTGTGTCTAAAGTATTTTTACCAATAATTTAATAAAGTGACTCGGATCGAATATTGATAAAAGTTCAAATCTATAATAAAAGGATTTGTGTGTTTAAAAATTCATGTTTGTATTAAAAAGGATTTTCGAGTCTGAAGTATTTTTACCAATAATTTAATAAAGTGACTCGGATCGAATCTTGATAAAAGTTCAAATCTATAATAAAAGGATTTGTGAATCTAAAAATTCATATTTATATTAAAAAAGATTTTTGTGTCTAAATGACTCGAATCGAATCTTGATAAAGTTCAAATCTATAATAAAAGGATTTGTGTATCTAAAAATTCATATTTGTATTAAAAAAGATTTTTGTGTCTAAAGTATTTTTACCAATAATTTAATAAAGTGACTCGGATCGAATATTGATAAAAGTTCAAATCTATAATAAAAGGATTTGTGTATCTAAAAATTCATATTTATATTAAAAAAGATTTTTGTGTCTAAATGACTCGAATCGAATCTTGATAAAAGTTCAAATCTATAATAAAAGGATTTGTGTGTCTAAAAATTCATATTTGTATTAAAAAAGATTTTTGTGTCTAAAGTATTTTTACCAATAATTTAATAAAGTGACTCGGATCGAATATTGATAAAAGTTTAAATCTATAATAAAAGGATTTGTGTGTTTAAAAATTCATGTTTGTATTAAAAAGGATTTTCGAGTCTGAAGTATTTTTACCAATAATTTAATAAAGTGACTCGGATCGAATCTTGATAAAAGTTCAAATCTATAATAAAAGGATTTGTGTGTCTAAAAATTCATATTTGTATTAAAAAAGATTTTTGTGTCTAAAGTATTTTTACCAATAATTTAATAAAGTGACTCGGATCGAATATTGATAAAAGTTCAAATCTATAATAAAAGGATTTGTGTATCTAAAAATTCATATTTGTATTAAAAAAGATTTTTGTGTCTAAAATATTTTTACTAATAATTTAATAAAGTGACTCGGATCGAATATTGATAAAAGTTCAAATCTATAATAAAAGGATTTGTGTATCTAAAAATTCATATTTGTATTAAAAAAGATTTTTGTGTCTAAATGACTCGAATCGAATCTTGATAAAAGTTCAAATCTATAATAAAAGGATTTGTGTATCTAAAAATTCATATTTGTATTAAAAAAGATTTTTGTGTCTAAAATATTTTTACTAATAATTTAATAAAGTGACTCGGGTCGAATATTGATAAAAGTTCAAATCTATAATAAAAGGATTTGTGTATCTAAAAATTCATATTTGTATTAAAAAAGATTTTTGTGTCTAAATGACTCGAATCGAATCTTGATAAAAGTTCAAATCTATAATAAAAGGATTTGTGTGTCTAAAAATTCATATTTGTATTAAAAAAGATTTTTGTGTCTAAAATATTTTTACTAATAATTTAATAAAGTGACTCGAATCGAATCTTGATAAAAGTTCAAATCTATATTAAAAGGATTTGTGTGTTTAAAAATTCATATTTGTATTAAAAAGGATTTTTGAGTCTGAAGTATTTTTACCAATAATTTAATAAAGTGACTCTGATCGAACCTTGATAAAAGTTCAAATCTATAATAAAAGGATTTGTGTGTCTAAAAATTCATATTTGTATTAAAAAAGATTTTTGTGTCTAAAATATTTTTACTAATAATTTAATAAAGTGACTCGAATCGAATCTTGATAAAAGTTCAAATCTATAATAAAAGGATTTGTGTGTTTAAAAATTCATATTTGTATTAAAAAGGATTTTTGAGTCTGAAGTATTTTTACCAATAATTTAATAAAGTGACTTGGATCGAATCTTGATAAAAGTTCAAATCTATAATAAAAGGATTTGTGTGTCTAAAAATTCATATTTGTATTAAAAAAGATTTTTGTGTCTAAAATATTTTTACTAATAATTTAATAAAGTGACTCGGATCGAATATTGATAAAAGTTCAAATCTATAATAAAAGGATTTGTGTATCTAAAAATTCATATTTGTATTAAAAAAGATTTTTGTGTCTAAATGACTCGAATGGAATCTTGATAAAAGTTCAAATCTATAATAAAAGGATTTGTGTGTTTAAAAATTCATATTTGTATTAAAAAGGATTTTTGAGTTTGAAGTATTTTTACCAATAATTTAATAAAGTGACTCGGATCGAATCTTGATAAAAGTTCAAATCTATAATAAAAGGATTTGTGTGTCTAAAAATTCATATTTGTGTTAAAAAAGATTTTTGTGTCTAAAATATTTTTACTACTAATTTAATAAAGTGACTCGGATCGAATATTGATAAAAGTTCAAATCTATAATAAAAGGATTTGTGTGTCTAAAAATTCATATTTGTATTAAAAAAGATTTTTGTGTCTAAATGACTCGAATCGAATCTCGATAAAAGTTCAAATCTATAATAAAAGGATTTGTGTATCTAAAAATTCATATTTGTATTAAAAAAGATTTTTGTGTCTAAAATATTTTTACTAATAATTTAATAAAGTGACTCGAATCGAATCTTGATAAAAGTTCAAATCTATAATAAAAGGATTTGTGTGTTTAAAAATTCATATTTGTATTAAAAAGGATTTTCGTGTCTGAAGTATTTTTACCAATAATTTAATAAAGTGACTCGGATCGAATCTTGATAAAAGTTCAAATCTATAATAAAAGGATTTGTGTGTCTAAAAATTCATATTTGTATTAAAAAAGATTTTTGTGTCTAAAGTATTTTTACCAATAATTTAATAAAGTGACTCGGATCGAATATTGATAAAAGTTCAAATCTATAATAAAAGGATTTGTGTATCTAAAAATTCATATTTGTATTAAAAAAGATTTTTGTGTCTAAAATATTTTTACTAATAATTTAAAGACTCGGATCGAATATTGATAAAAGTTCAAATCTATAATAAAAGGATTTGTGTATCTAAAAATTCATATTTGTATTAAAAAAGATTTTTGTGTCTAAATGACTCGAATCGAATCTTGATAAAAGTTCAAATCTATAATAAAAGGATTTGTGTATCTAAAAATTCATATTTGTATTAAAAAAGATTTTTGTGTCTAAAATATTTTTACTAATAATTTAATAAAGTGACTCGGGTCGAATATTGATAAAAGTTCAAATCTATAATAAAAGGATTTGTGTATCTAAAAATTCATATTTGTATTAAAAAAGATTTTTGTGTCTAAATGACTCGAATCGAATCTTGATAAAAGTTCAAATCTATAATAAAAGGATTTGTGTGTCTAAAAATTCATATTTGTATTAAAAAAGATTTTTGTGTCTAAAATATTTTTACTAATAATTTAATAAAGTGACTCGGATCGAATATTGATAAAAGTGCAAATCTATAATAAAAGGATTTGTGTATCTTAAAATTCATATTTGTATTAAAAAAGATTTTTGTGTCTAAAATATTTTTACTAATAATTTAATAAAGTGACTCGGATCGAATATTGATAAAAGTTCAAATCTATAATAAAATGATTTGTGTATCTAAAAATTCATATTTGTATTAAAAAAGATTTTTGTGTCTAAATGACTCGAATGGAATCTTGATAAAAGTTCAAATCTATAATAAAAGGATTTGTGTGTCTAAAAATTCATATTTGTATTAAAAAAGATTTTTGTGTCTAAAATATTTTTACTAATAATTTAATAAAGTGACTCGAATCGAATCTTGATAAAAGTTCAAATCTATAATAAAAGGATTTGTGTGTTTAAAAATTCATATTTGTATTAAAAAGGATTTTTGAGTCTGAAGTATTTTTACCAATAATTTAATAAAGTGACTTGGATCGAATCTTGATAAAAGTTCAAATCTATAATAAAAGGATTTGTGTATCTAAAAATTCATATTTGTATTAAAAAAGATTTTTGTGTCTAAAATATTTTTACTAATAATTTAATAAAGTGACTCGGATCGAATATTGATAAAAGTTCAAATCTATAATAAAAGGATTTGTGTATCTAAAAATTCATATTTGTATTATAAAAGATTTTTGTGTCTAAATGACTCGAATGGAATCTTGATAAAAGTTCAAATCTATAATAAAAGGATTTGTGTGTCTAAAAATTCATATTTGTATTAAAAAAGATTTTTGTGTCTAAAATATTTTTACTACTAATTTAATAAAGTGACTCGGATCGAATATTGATAAAAGTTCAAATCTATAATAAAAGGATTTGTGTGTCTAAAAATTCATATTTGTATTAAAAAAGATTTTTGTGTCTAAATGACTCGAATCGAATCTCGATAAAAGTTCAAATCTATAATAAAAGGATTTGTGTATCTAAAAATTCATATTTGTATTAAAAAAGATTTTTGTGTCTAAAATATTTTTACTAATAATTTAATAAAGTGACTCGAATCGAATCTTGATAAAAGTTCAAATCTATAATAAAAGGATTTGTGTGTTTAAAAATTCATATTTGTATTAAAAAGGATTTTCGAGTCTGAAGTATTTTTACCAATAATTTAATAAAGTGACTCGGATCGAATCTTGATAAAAGTTCAAATCTATAATAAAAGGATTTGTGTGTCTAAAAATTCATATTTGTATTAAAAAAGATTTTTGTGTCTAAAGTATTTTTACCAATGATTTAATAAAGTGACTCGGATCGAATATTGATAAAAGTTCAAATCTATAATAAAAGGATTTGTGTATCTAAAAATTCGTATTTGTATTAAAAAAGATTTTTGTGTCTAAAATATTTTTACTAATAATTTAATAAAGTGACTCGGATCGAATATTGATAAAAGTTCAAATCTATAATAAAAGGATTTGTGTATCTAAAAATTCATATTTGTATTAAAAAAGATTTTTGTGTCTAAATGACTCGAATCGAATCTTGATAAAAGTTCAAATCTATAATAAAAGGATTTGTGTATCTAAAAATTCATATTTGTATTAAAAAAGATTTTTGTGTCTAAAATATTTTTACTAATAATTTAATAAAGTGACTCGGGTCGAATATTGATAAAAGTTCAAATCTATAATAAAAGGATTTGTGTATCTAAAAATTCATATTTGTATTAAAAAAGATTTTTGTGTCTAAATGACTCGAATCGAATCTTGATAAAAGTTCAAATCTATAATAAAAGGATTTGTGTGTCTAAAAATTCATATTTGTATTAAAAAAGATTTTTGTGTCTAAAATATTTTTACTAATAATTTAATAAAGTGACTCGGATCGAATATTGATAAAAGTGCAAATCTATAATAAAAGGATTTGTGTATCTTAAAATTCATATTTGTATTAAAAAAGATTTTTGTGTCTAAAATATTTTTACTAATAATTTAATAAAGTGACTCGGATCGAATATTGATAAAAGTTCAAATCTATAATAAAAGGATTTGTGTATCTAAAAATTCATATTTGTATTAAAAAAGATTTTTGTGTCTAAATGACTCGAATGGAATCTTGATAAAAGTTCAAATCTATAATAAAAGGATTTGTGTGTCTAAAAATTCATATTTGTATTAAAAAAGATTTTTGTGTCTAAAATATTTTTACTAATAATTTAATAAAGTGACTCGAATCGAATCTTGATAAAAGTTCAAATCTATAATAAAAGGATTTGTGTGTTTAAAAATTCATATTTGTATTAAAAAGGATTTTTGAGTCTGAAGTATTTTTACCAATAATTTAATAAAGTGACTTGGATCGAATCTTGATAAAAGTTCAAATCTATAATAAAAGGATTTGTGTATCTAAAAATTCATATTTGTATTAAAAAAGATTTTTGTGTCTAAAATATTTTTACTAATAATTTAATAAAGTGACTCGGATCGAATATTGATAAAAGTTCAAATCTATAATAAAAGGATTTGTGTATCTAAAAATTCATATTTGTATTATAAAAGATTTTTGTGTCTAAATGACTCGAATGGAATCTTGATAAAAGTTCAAATCTATAATAAAAGGATTTGTGTGTCTAAAAATTCATATTTGTATTAAAAAAGATTTTTGTGTCTAAAATATTTTTACTAATAATTTAATAAAGTGACTCGAATCGAATCTTGATAAAAGTTCAAATCTATAATAAAAGGATTTGTGTGTTTAAAAATTCATATTTGTATTAAAAAGGATTTTTGAGTCTGAAGTATTTTTACCAATAATTTAATAAAGTGACTCGGATCGAATCTTGATAAAAGTTCAAATCTATAATAAAAGGATTTGTGTGTCTAAAAATTCATATTTGTATTAAAAAAGATTTTTGTGTCTAAAGTATTTTTACCAATAATTTAATAAAGTGACTCGGATCGAATATTGATAAAAGTTCAAATGTATAATAAAAGGATTTGTGTATCTAAAAATTCATATTTGTATTAAAAAAGATTTTTGTGTCTAAATGACTCGAATCGAATCTTGATAAAAGTTCAAATCTATAATAAAAGGATTTGTGTGTCTAAAAATTCATATTTGTATTAAAAAAGATTTTTGTGTCTAAAATATTTTTTCTAATAATTTAATAAAGTGACTCGAATCGAATCTTGATAAAAGTTCAAATCTATAATAAAAGGATTTGTGTGTTTAAAAATTCATATTTGTATTAAAAAGGATTTTTGAGTCTGAAGTATTTTTACCAATAATTTAATAAAGTGACTCGGATCGAATCTTGATAAAAGTTCAAATCTATAATAAAAGGATTTGTGTGTCTAAAAATTCATATTTGTATTAAAAAAGGTTTTTGTGTCTAAAATATTTTTACTAATAATTTAATAAAGTGACTCGGATCGAATATTGATAAAAGTTCAAATCTATAATAAAAGGATTTGTGTGTCTAAAAATTCATATTTGTATTAAAAAAGATTTTTGTGTCTAAAATATTTTTACTAATAATTTAATAAAGTGACTCGAATCGAATCTTGATAAAAGTTCAAATCTATAATAAAAGGATTTGTGTGTTTAAAAATTCATATTTGTATTAAAAAGGATTTTTGAGTCTGAAGTATTTTTACCAATAATTTAATAAAGTGACTTGGATCGAATCTTGATAAAAGTTCAAATCTATAATAAAAGGATTTGTGTGTCTAAAAATTCATATTTGTATTAAAAAAGATTTTTGTGTCTAAAATATTTTTACTAATAATTTAATAAAGTGACTCGGATCGAATATTGATAAAAGTTCAAATCTATAATAAAAGGATTTGTGTATCTAAAAATTCATATTTGTATTAAAAAAGATTTTTGTGTCTAAATGACTCGAATGGAATCTTGATAAAAGTTCAAATCTATAATAAAAGGATTTGTGTGTTTAAAAATTCATATTTGTATTAAAAAGGATTTTTGAGTTTGAAGTATTTTTACCAATAATTTAATAAAGTGACTCGGATCGAATCTTGATAAAAGTTCAAATCTATAATAAAAGGATTTGTGTGTCTAAAAATTCATATTTGTGTTAAAAAAGATTTTTGTGTCTAAAATATTTTTACTACTAATTTAATAAAGTGACTCGGATCGAATATTGATAAAAGTTCAAATCTATAATAAAAGGATTTGTGTGTCTAAAAATTCATATTTGTATTAAAAAAGATTTTTGTGTCTAAATGACTCGAATCGAATCTCGATAAAAGTTCAAATCTATAATAAAAGGATTTGTGTATCTAAAAATTCATATTTGTATTAAAAAAGATTTTTGTGTCTAAAATATTTTTACTAATAATTTAATAAAGTGACTCGAATCGAATCTTGATAAAAGTTCAAATCTATAATAAAAGGATTTGTGTGTTTAAAAATTCATATTTGTATTAAAAAGGATTTTCGAGTCTGAAGTATTTTTACCAATAATTTAATAAAGTGACTCGGATCGAATCTTGATAAAAGTTCAAATCTATAATAAAAGGATTTGTGTGTCTAAAAATTCATATTTGTATTAAAAAAGATTTTTGTGTCTAAAGTATTTTTACCAATAATTTAATAAAGTGACTCGGATCGAATATTGATAAAAGTTCAAATCTATAATAAAAGGATTTGTGTATCTAAAAATTCATATTTGTATTAAAAAAGATTTTTGTGTCTAAAATATTTTTACTAATAATTTAATAAAGTGACTCGGATCGAATATTGATAAAAGTTCAAATCTATAATAAAAGGATTTGTGTATCTAAAAATTCATATTTGTATTAAAAAAGATTTTTGTGTCTAAATGACTCGAATCGAATCTTGATAAAAGTTCAAATCTATAATAAAAGGATTTGTGTATCTAAAAATTCATATTTGTATTAAAAAAGATTTTTGTGTCTAAAATATTTTTACTAATAATTTAATAAAGTGACTCGGGTCGAATATTGATAAAAGTTCAAATCTATAATAAAAGGATTTGTGTATCTAAAAATTCATATTTGTATTAAAAAAGATTTTTGTGTCTAAATGACTCGAATCGAATCTTGATAAAAGTTCAAATCTATAATAAAAGGATTTGTGTGTTTAAAAATTCATATTTGTATTAAAAAGGATTTTCGAGTCTGAAGTATTTTTACCAATAATTTAATAAAGTGACTCGGATCGAATCTTGATAAAAGTTCAAATCTATAATAAAAGGATTTGTGTGTCTAAAAATTCATATTTGTATTAAAAAAGATTTTTGTGTCTAAAGTATTTTTACCAATAATTTAATAAAGTGACTCGGATCGAATATTGATAAAAGTTCAAATCTATAATAAAAGGATTTGTGTATCTAAAAATTCATATTTGTATTAAAAAAGATTTTTGTGTCTAAAATATTTTTACTAATAATTTAATAAAGTGACTCGGATCGAATATTGATAAAAGTTCAAATCTATAATAAAAGGATTTGTGTATCTAAAAATTCATATTTGTATTAAAAAAGATTTTTGTGTCTAAATGACTCGAATCGAATCTTGATAAAAGTTCAAATCTATAATAAAAGGATTTGTGTATCTAAAAATTCATATTTGTATTAAAAAAGATTTTTGTGTCTAAAATATTTTTACTAATAATTTAATAAAGTGACTCGGGTCGAATATTGATAAAAGTTCAAATCTATAATAAAAGGATTTGTGTATCTAAAAATTCATATTTGTATTAAAAAAGATTTTTGTGTCTAAATGACTCGAATCGAATCTTGATAAAAGTTCAAATCTATAATAAAAGGATTTGTGTGTCTAAAAATTCATATTTGTATTAAAAAAGATTTTTGTGTCTAAAATATTTTTACTAATAATTTAATAAAGTGACTCGGATCGAATATTGATAAAAGTGCAAATCTATAATAAAAGGATTTGTGTATCTTAAAATTCATATTTGTATTAAAAAAGATTTTTGTGTCTAAAATATTTTTACTAATAATTTAATAAAGTGACTCGGATCGAATATTGATAAAAGTTCAAATCTATAATAAAAGGATTTGTGTATCTAAAAATTCATATTTGTATTAAAAAAGATTTTTGTGTCTAAATGACTCGAATCGAATCTTGATAAAAGTTCAAATCTATAATAAAAGGATTTGTGTGTCTAAAAATTCATATTTGTATTAAAAAAGATTTTTGTGTCTAAAATATTTTTACTAATAATTTAATAAAGTGACTCGAATCGAATCTTGATAAAAGTTCAAATCTATAATAAAAGGATTTGTGTGTTTAAAAATTCATATTTGTATTAAAAAGGATTTTTGAGTCTGAAGTATTTTTACCAATAATTTAATAAAGTGACTTGGATCGAATCTTGATAAAAGTTCAAATCTATAATAAAAGGATTTGTGTATCTACAAATTCATATTTGTATTAAAAAAGATTTTTGTGTCTAAAATATTTTTACTAATAATTTAATAAAGTGACTCGGATCGAATATTGATAAAAGTTCAAATCTATAATAAAAGGATTTGTGTATCTAAAAATTCATATTTGTATTATAAAAGATTTTTGTGTCTAAATGACTCGAATGGAATCTTGATAAAAGTTCAAATCTATAATAAAAGGATTTGTGTGTCTAAAAATTCATATTTGTATTAAAAAAGATTTTTGTGTCTAAAATATTTTTACTAATAATTTAATAAAGTGACTCGAATCGAATCTTGATAAAAGTTCAAATCTATAATAAAAGGATTTGTGTGTTTAAAAATTCATATTTGTATTAAAAAGGATTTTTGAGTCTGAAGTATTTTTACCAATAATTTAATAAAGTGACTCGGATCGAATCTTGATAAAAGTTCAAATCTATAATAAAAGGATTTGTGTGTCTAAAAATTCATATTTGTATTAAAAAAGATTTTTGTGTCTAAAGTATTTTTACCAATAATTTAATAAAGTGACTCGGATCGAATATTGATAAAAGTTCAAATGTATAATAAAAGGATTTGTGTATCTAAAAATTCATATTTGTATTAAAAAAGATTTTTGTGTCTAAATGACTCGAATCGAATCTTGATAAAAGTTCAAATCTATAATAAAAGGATTTGTGTGTCTAAAAATTCATATTTGTATTAAAAAAGATTTTTGTGTCTAAAATATTTTTTCTAATAATTTAATAAAGTGACTCGAATCGAATCTTGATAAAAGTTCAAATCTATAATAAAAGGATTTGTGTGTTTAAAAATTCATATTTGTATTAAAAAGGATTTTTGAGTCTGAAGTATTTTTACCAATAATTTAATAAAGTGACTCGGATCGAATCTTGATAAAAGTTCAAATCTATAATAAAAGGATTTGTGTGTCTAAAAATTCATATTTGTATTAAAAAAGATTTTTGTGTCTAAAATATTTTTACTAATAATTTAATAAAGTGACTCGGATCGAATATTGATAAAAGTTCAAATCTATAATAAAAGGATTTGTGTGTCTAAAAATTCATATTTGTATTAAAAAAGATTTTTGTGTCTAAAATATTTTTACTAATAATTTAATAAAGTGACTCGAATCGAATCTTGATAAAAGTTCAAATCTATAATAAAAGGATTTGTGTGTTTAAAAATTCATATTTGTATTAAAAAGGATTTTTGTGTCTAAAATATTTTTACTAATAATTTAATAAAGTGACTCGGATCGAATCTTGATAAAAGTTCAAATCTATAATAAAAGGATTTGTGTGTCTAAAAATTCATATTTGTATTAAAAAAGATTTTTGTGTCTAAAATATTTTTACTAATAATTTAATAAAGTGACTCGGATCGAATATTGATAAAAGTTCAAATCTATAATAAAAGGATTTGTGTATCTAAAAATTCATATTTGTATTAAAAAAGCTTTTTGTGTCTAAAATATTTTTACTAATAATTTAATAAAGTGACTCGGATCGAATATTGATAAAAGTTCAAATCTATAATAAAAGGATTTGTGTATCTAAAAATTCATATTTGTATTAAAAAAGATTTTTGTGTCTAAATGACTCGAATCGAATCTTGATAAAAGTTCAAATCTATAATAAAAGGATTTGTGTATCTAAAAATTCGTATTTGTATTAAAAAAGATTTTTGTGTCTAAAATATTTTTATTAATAATTTAATAAAGTGACTCGGATCGAATATTGATAAAAGCTCAAATCTATAATAAAAGGATTCGTGTATCTAAAAATTCATTTTTGTATTAAAAAAGATTTTTGTGTCTAAATGACTCGTATCGAATCTTGATAAAAGTTCAAATCTATAATAAAAGGATTTGTGTGTCTTAAAATTCATATTTGTATTAAAAAAGATTTTTGTGTCTAAAATATTTTTACTAATAATTTAATAAAGTGACTCGGATCGAATATTGATAAAAGTTCAAATCTATAATAAAAGGATTTGTGTATCTAAAAATTCATATTTGTATTAAAAAAGATTTTTGTGTCTAAATGACTCGAATCGAATCTTGATAAAAGTTCAAATCTATAATAAAAGGATTTGTGTGTGTAAAAATTCATATTTGTATTAAAAAAGATTTTTGTGTCTAAAATATTTTTACTAATAATTTAATAAAGAGACTCGGATCGAATATTGATAAAAGTTCAAATCTGTAATAAAAGGATTTGTGTATCTAAAAATTCATATTTGTATTAAAAAAGATTTTTGTGTCTAAATGACTCGAATCGAATCTCGATAAAAGTTCAAATCTATAATAAAAGGATTTGTGTATCTAAAAATTCATATTTGTATTAAAAAAGATTTTTGTGTCTAAAATATTTTTACTAATAATTTAATAAAGTGACTCGAATCGAATCTTGATAAAAGTTCAAATCTATAATAAAAGGATTTGTGTGTTTAAAAATTCATATTTGTATTAAAAAGGATTTTTGAGTCTGAAGTATTTTTACCAATAATTTAATAAAGTGACTCGGATAGAATCTTGATAAAAGTTCAAATCTATAATAAAAGGATTTGTGTATCTAAAAATTCATATTTGTATTAAAAAAGATTTTTGTGTCTAAATGACTCGAATCGAATCTTGATAAAAGTTCAAATCTATAATAAAAGGATTTGTGTATCTAAAAATTCGTATTTGTATTAAAAAAGATTTTTGTGTCTAAAATATTTTTACTAATAATTTAATAAAGTGACTCGGATCGAATATTGATAAAAGTTCAAATCTATAATAAAAGGATTTGTGTATCTAAAAATTCATATTTGTATTAAAAAAAATTTTTGTGTCTAAATGACTCGTATCGAATCTTGATAAAAGTTCAAATCTATAATAAAAGGATTTGTGTGTGTAAAAATTCATATTTGTATTAAAAAAGATTTTTGTGTCTAAAATATTTTTACTAATAATTTAATAAAGTGACTCGGATCGAATATTGATAAAAGTTCAAATCTATAATAAAAGGATTTGTGTATCTAAAAATTCATATTTGTATTAAAAAAGATTTTTGTGTCTAAATGAATCGAATCGAATCTCGATAAAAGTTCAAATCTATAATAAAAGGATTTGTGTGTCTAAAAATTCATATTTGTATTAAAAAAGATTTTTGTGTCTAAAATATTTTTACTAATAATTTAATAAAGTGACTCGAATCGAATCTTGATAAAAGTTCAAATCTATAATAAAAGGATTTGTGTGTCTAAAAATTCATATTTGTATTAAAAAAGATTTTTGTGTCTAAAATATTTTTACTAATAATTTAATAAAGTGATTCGGATCGAATATTGATAAAAGTTCAAATCTATAATAAAAGGATTTGTGTGTCTAAAAATTCATATTTGTATTAAAAAAGATTTTTGTGTCTAAAATATTTTTACTAATAATTTAATAAAGTGACTCGAATCGAATCTTGATAAAAGTTCAAATCTATAATAAAAGGATTTGTGTATCTAAAAATTCGTATTTGTATTAAAAAAGATTTTTGTGTCTAAAATATTTTTACTAATAATTTAATAAAGTGACTCGGATCGAATATTGATAAAAGTTCAAATCTATAATAAAAGGATTTGTGTATCTAAAAATTCATATTTGTATTAAAAAAGATTTTTGTGTCTAAATGACTCGAATCGAATCTCGATAAAAGTTCAAATCTATAATAAAAGGATTTGTGTGTCTAAAAATTCATATTTGTATTAAAAAAGATTTTTGTGTCTAAAATATTTTTACTAATAATTTAATAAAGTGACTCGAATCGAATCTTGATAAAAGTTCAAATCTATAATAAAAGGATTTGTGTGTTTAAAAATTCATATTTGTATTAAAAAGGATTTTTGAGTCTGAAGTATTTTTACCAATAATTTAATAAAGTGACTCGGATAGAATCTTGATAAAAGTTCAAATCTATAATAAAAGGATTTGTGTATCTAAAAATTCATATTTGTATTAAAAAAGATTTTTGTGTCTAAATGACTCGAATCGAATCTTGATAAAAGTTCAAATCTATAATAAAAGGATTTGTGTATCTAAAAATTCGTATTTGTATTAAAAAAGATTTTTGTGTCTAAAATATTTTTACTAATAATTTAATAAAGTGACTCGGATCGAATATTGATAAAAGTTCAAATCTATAATAAAAGGATTTGTGTATCTAAAAATTCATATTTGTATTAAAAAAGATTTTTGTGTCTAAAATATTTTTACTAATAATTTAATAAAGTGACTCGGATCGAATATTGATAAAAGTTCAAATCTATAATAAAAGGATTTGTGTGTCTAAAAATTCATATTTGTATTAAAAAACATTTTTGCGTCTAAAGTATTTTTACCAATAATTTAATAAAGTGACTCGGATCGAATATTGATAAAAGTTCAAATCTATAATAAAAGGATTTGTGTATCTAAAAATTCATATTTGTATTAAAAAAGATTTTTGTGTCTAAATGACTCGAATCGAATCTTGATAAAAGTTCAAATCTATAATAAAAGGATTTGTGTGTCTAAAAATTCATATTTGTATTAAAAAAGATTTTTGTGTCTAAAATATTTTTACTAATAATTTAATAAAGTGACTCGGATCGAATATTGATAAAAGTTCAAATCTGTAATAAAAGGATTTGTGTATCTAAAAATTCATATTTGTATTAAAAAAGAGTTTTGTGTCTAAATGACTCGAATCGAATCTCGATAAAAGTTCAAATCTATAATAAAAGAATTTGTGTGTCTAAAAATTCATATTTGTATTAAAAAAGATTTTTGTGTCTAAAGTATTTTTACCAATAATTTAATAAAGTGACTCGGATCGAATCTTGATAAAAGTTCAAATCTATAATAAAAGGATTTGTGTGTCTAAAAATTCATATTTGTATTAAAAAAGATTTTTGTGTCTAAAATATTTTTACTAATAATTTAATAAAGTGATTCGGATCGAATATTGATAAAAGTTCAAATCTATAATAAAAGGATTTGTGTGTCTAAAAATTCATATTTGTATTAAAAAAGATTTTTGTGTCTAAAATATTTTTACTAATAATTTAATAAAGTGACTCGAATCGAATCTTGATAAAAGTTCAAATCTATAATAAAAGGATTTGTGTATCTAAAAATTCGTATTTGTATTAAAAAAGATTTTTGTGTCTAAAATATTTTTACTAATAATTTAATAAAGTGACTCGGATCGAATATTGATAAAAGTTCAAATCTATAATAAAAGGATTTGTGTATCTAAAAATTCATATTTGTATTAAAAAAGATTTTTGTGTCTAAATGACTCGAATCGAATCTCGATAAAAGTTCAAATCTATAATAAAAGGATTTGTGTGTCTAAAAATTCATATTTGTATTAAAAAAGATTTTTGTGTCTAAAATATTTTTACTAATAATTTAATAAAGTGACTCGAATCGAATCTTGATAAAAGTTCAAATCTATAATAAAAGGATTTGTGTGTTTAAAAATTCATATTTGTATTAAAAAGGATTTTTGAGTCTGAGGTATTTTTACCAATAATTTAATAAAGTGACTCGGATAGAATCTTGATAAAAGTTCAAATCTATAATAAAAGGATTTGTGTATCTAAAAATTCATATTTGTATTAAAAAAGATTTTTGTGTCTAAATGACTCGAATCGAATCTTGATAAAAGTTCAAATCTATAATAAAAGGATTTGTGTATCTAAAAATTCGTATTTGTATTAAAAAAGATTTTTGTGTCTAAAATATTTTTACTAATAATTTAATAAAGTGACTCGGATCGAATATTGATAAAAGTTCAAATCTATAATAAAAGGATTTGTGTATCTAAAAATTCATATTTGTATTAAAAAAGATTTTTGTGTCTAAAATATTTTTACTAATAATTTAATAAAGTGACTCGGATCGAATATTGATAAAAGTTCAAATCTATAATAAAAGGATTTGTGTGTCTAAAAATTCATATTTGTATTAAAAAACATTTTTGCGTCTAAAGTATTTTTACCAATAATTTAATAAAGTGACTCGGATCGAATATTGATAAAAGTTCAAATCTATAATAAAAGGATTTGTGTATCTAAAAATTCATATTTGTATTAAAAAAGATTTTTGTGTCTAAATGACTCGAATCGAATCTTGATAAAAGTTCAAATCTATAATAAAAGGATTTGTGTGTCTAAAAATTCATATTTGTATTAAAAAAGATTTTTGTGTCTAAAATATTTTTACTAATAATTTAATAAAGTGACTCGGATCGAATATTGATAAAAGTTCAAATCTGTAATAAAAGGATTTGTGTATCTAAAAATTCATATTTGTATTAAAAAAGAGTTTTGTGTCTAAATGACTCGAATCGAATCTCGATAAAAGTTCAAATCTATAATAAAAGAATTTGTGTGTCTAAAAATTCATATTTGTATTAAAAAAGATTTTTGTGTCTAAAGTATTTTTACCAATAATTTAATAAAGTGACTCGGATCGAATATTGATAAAAGTTCAAATCTATAATAAAAGGATTTGTGTATCTAAAAATTCATATTTGTATTAAAAAAGATTTTTGTGTCTCAATGACTCGAATCGAATCTTGATAAAAGTTCAAATCTATAATAAAAGGATTTGTGTGTCTAAAAATTCATATTTGTATTAAAAAAGATTTTTGTGTCTAAAATATTTTTACCAATAATTTAATAAAGTGACTCGGATCGAATATTGATAAAAGTTCAAATCTATAATAAAAGGATTTGTGTATCTAAAAATTCATATTTGTATTAAAAAAGATTTTTGTGTCTAAAATATTTTTACTAATAATTTAATAAAGTGACTCGAATCGAATATTGATAAAAGTTCAAATCTATAATAAAAGGATTTGTGTATCTAAAAATTCATATTTGTATTAAAAAAGATTTTTGCGTCTAAATGGCTCGAATCGAATCTTGATAAACGTTCAAATCTATAATAAAAGGATTTGTGTGTCTAAAAATTCATATTTGTATTAAAAAAGATTTTTGTGTCTAAAATATTTTTACTAATAATTTAATAAAGTGACTCGAATCGAATCTTGATAAAAGTTCAAATCTATAATAAAAGGATTTGTGTGTTTAAAAATTCATATTTGTATTAAAAAGGATTTTTGAGTCTGAAGTATTTTTACCAATAATTTAATAAAGTGACTCGGATCGAATCTTGATAAAAGTTCAAATCTATAATAAAAGGATTTGTGTGTCTAAAAATTCATATTTGTATTAAAAAACATTTTTGCGTCTAAAGTATTTTTACCAATAATTTAATAAAGTGACTCGGATCGAATATTGATAAAAGTTCTAATCTATAATAAAAGGATTTGTGTATCTAAAAATTCATATTTGTATTAAAAAAGATTTTTGTGTCTAAATGACTCGAATCGAATCTTGATAAAAGTTCAAATCTATAATAAAAGGATTTGTGTGTATAAAAATTCATATTTGTATTAAAAAAGATTTTTGTGTCTAAAATATTTTTACTAATAATTTAATAAAGTGACTCGGATCGAATATTGATAAAAGTTCAAACTGTAATAAAAGGATTTGTGTATCTAAAAATTCATATTTGTATTAAAAAAGATTTTTGTGTCTAAATGACTCGAATCGAATCTTGATAAAAGCTCAAATCTATAATAAAAGGATTTGTGTGTCTAAAAATTCATATTTGTATTAAAAAAGATTTTTGTGTCTAAAATATTTTTACTAATAATTTAATAAAGTGACTCGGATCGAATATTGATAAAAGTTCAAATCTATAATAAAAGGATTTGTGTATCTAAAAATTCATATTTGTATTAAAAAAGATTTTTGTGTCTAAAATATTTTTACTAATAATTTAATAAAGTGACTCGGATCGAATATTGATAAAAGTTCAAATCTATAATAAAAGGATTTGTGTGTCTAAAAATTCATATTTGTATTAAAAAACATTTTTGCGTCTAAAGTATTTTTACCAATAATTTAATAAAGTGACTCGGATCGAATATTGATAAAAGTTCAAATCTATAATAAAAGGATTTGTGTATCTAAAAATTCATATTTGTATTAAAAAAGATTTTTGTGTCTAAATGACTCGAATCGAATCTTGATAAAAGTTCAAATCTATAATAAAAGGATTTGTGTGTCTAAAAATTCATATTTGTATTAAAAAAGATTTTTGTGTCTAAAATATTTTTACTAATAATTTAATAAAGTGACTCGGATCGAATATTGATAAAAGTTCAAATCTGTAATAAAAGGATTTGTGTATCTAAAAATTCATATTTGTATTAAAAAAGAGTTTTGTGTCTAAATGACTCGAATCGAATCTCGATAAAAGTTCAAATCTATAATAAAAGAATTTGTGTGTCTAAAAATTCATATTTGTATTAAAAAAGATTTTTGTGTCTAAAGTATTTTTACCAATAATTTAATAAAGTGACTCGGATCGAATATTGATAAAAGTTCAAATCTATAATAAAAGGATTTGTGTATCTAAAAATTCATATTTGTATTAAAAAAGATTTTTGTGTCTCAATGACTCGAATCGAATCTTGATAAAAGTTCAAATCTATAATAAAAGGATTTGTGTGTCTAAAAATTCATATTTGTATTAAAAAAGATTTTTGTGTCTAAAATATTTTTACCAATAATTTAATAAAGTGACTCGGATCGAATATTGATAAAAGTTCAAATCTATAATAAAAGGATTTGTGTATCTAAAAATTCATATTTGTATTAAAAAAGATTTTTGTGTCTAAAATATTTTTACTAATAATTTAATAAAGTGACTCGAATCGAATATTGATAAAAGTTCAAATCTATAATAAAAGGATTTGTGTATCTAAAAATTCATATTTGTATTAAAAAAGATTTTTGCGTCTAAATGGCTCGAATCGAATCTTGATAAACGTTCAAATCTATAATAAAAGGATTTGTGTGTCTAAAAATTCATATTTGTATTAAAAAAGATTTTTGTGTCTAAAATATTTTTACTAATAATTTAATAAAGTGACTCGAATCGAATCTTGATAAAAGTTCAAATTTATAATAAAAGGATTTGTGTGTTTAAAAATTCATATTTGTATTAAAAAGGATTTTTGAGTCTGAAGTATTTTTACCAATAATTTAATAAAGTGACTCGGATCGAATCTTGATAAAAGTTCAAATCTATAATAAAAGGATTTGTGTGTCTAAAAATTCATATTTGTATTAAAAAACATTTTTGCGTCTAAAGTATTTTTACCAATAATTTAATAAAGTGACTCGGATCGAATATTGATAAAAGTTCTAATCTATAATAAAAGGATTTGTGTATCTAAAAATTCATATTTGTATTAAAAAAGATTTTTGTGTCTAAATGACTCGAATCGAATCTTGATAAAAGTTCAAATCTATAATAAAAGGATTTGTGTGTATAAAAATTCATATTTGTATTAAAAAAGATTTTTGTGTCTAAAATATTTTTACTAATAATTTAATAAAGTGACTCGGATCGAATATTGATAAAAGTTCAAACTGTAATAAAAGGATTTGTGTATCTAAAAATTCATATTTGTATTAAAAAAGATTTTTGTGTCTAAATGACTCGAATCGAATCTTGATAAAAGCTCAAATCTATAATAAAAGGATTTGTGTGTCTAAAAATTCATATTTGTATTAAAAAAGATTTTTGTGTCTAAAATATTTTTACTAATAATTTAATAAAGTGACTCGAATCGAATCTTGATAAAAGTTCAAATCTATAATAAAAGGATTTGTGTGTTTAAAAATTCATATTTGTATTAAAAAGGATTTTTGATTCTGAAGTATTTTTACCAAGAATTTAATAAAGTGACTCGTATCGAATCTTGATAAAAGTTCAAATCTATAATAAAAGGATTTGTGTGTCTAAAAATTCATATTTGTATTAAAAAACATTTTTGCGTCTAAAGTATTTTTACCTATAATTTAATAAAGTGACTCGGATCGAATATTGATAAAAGTTCAAATCTATAATAAAAGGATTTGTGTATCTAAAAATTCATATTTGTATTAAAAAAGATTTTTGTGTCTAAATGACTCGAATCGAATCTTGATAAAAGTTCAAATCTATAATAAAAGGATTTGTGTGTCTAAAAATTCATATTTGTATTAAAAAAGATTTTTGTGTCTAAAATATTTTTACTAATAATTTAATAAAGTGACTCGGATCGAATATTGATAAAAGTTCAAATCTGTAATAAAAGGATTTGTGTATCTAAAAATTCATATTTGTATTAAAAAAGATTTTTGTGTCTAAATGACTCGAATCGAATCTCGATAAAAGTTCAAATCTATAATAAAAGAATTTGTGTGTCTAAAAATTCATATTTGTATTAAAAAAGATTTTTGTGTCTAAAGTATTTTTACCAATAATTTAATAAAGTGACTCGGATCGAATATTGATAAAAGTTCAAATCTATAATAAAAGGATTTGTGTATCTAAAAATTCATATTTGTATTAAAAAAGATTTTTGTGTCTAAAATATTTTTACTAATAATTTAATAAAGTGACTCGAATCGAATCTTGATAAAAGTTCAAATCTATAATAAAAGGATTTGTGTATCTAAAAATTCATATTTGTATTAAAAAAGATTTTTGTGTCTAAATGGCTCGAAGCGAATCTTGATAAAAGTTCAAATCTATAATAAAAGGATTTGTGTGTCTAAAAATTCATATTTGTATTAAAAAACATTTTTGCGTCTAAAGTATTTTTACCAATAATTTAATAAAGTGACTCGGATCGAATATTGATAAAAGTTCAAATCTATAATAAAAGGATTTGTGTATCTAAAAATTCATATTTGTATTAAAAAAGATTTTTGTGTCTAAATGACTCGAATCGAATCTTGATAAAAGTTCAAATCTATAATAAAAGGATTTGTGTGTTAAAAATTCATATTTGTATTAAAAAAGATTTTTGTGTCTAAAATATTTTTACTAATAATTTAATAAAGTGACTCGGATCGAATATTGATAAAAGTTCAAATCTGTAATAAAAGGATTTGTGTATCTAAAAATTCATATTTGTATTAAAAAAGATTTTTGTGTCTAAATGACTCGAATCGAATCTCGATAAAAGTTCAAATCTATAATAAAAGAATTTGTGTGTCTAAAAATTCATATTTGTATTAAAAAAGATTTTTGTGTCTAAAGTATTTTTACCAATAATTTAATAAAGTGACTCGGATCGAATATTGATAAAAGTTCAAATCTATAATAAAAGGATTTGTGTATCTAAAAATTCATATTTGTATTAAAAAAGATTTTTGTGTCTAAAATATTTTTACTAATAATTTAATAAAGTGACTCGAATCGAATCTTGATAAAAGTTCAAATCTATAATAAAAGGATTTGTGTATCTAAAAATTCGTATTTGTATTAAAAAAGATTTTTGTGTCTAAATGGCTCGAATCGAATCTTGATAAAAGTTCAAATCTATAATAAAAGGATTTGTGTGTCTAAAAATTCATATTTGTATTAAAAAAGATTTTTGTGTCTAAAATATTTTTACTAATAATTTAATAAAGTGACTCGAATCGAATCTTGATAAAAGTTCAAATCTATAATAAAAGGATTTGTGTGTTTAAAAATTCATATTTGTATTAAAAAAGATTTTTGAGTCTGAAGTATTTTTACCAATAATTTAATAAAGTGACTCGGATCGAATCTTGATAAAAGTTCAAATCTATAATAAAAGGATTTGTGTGTCTAAAAATTCATATTTGTATTAAAAAACATTTTTGCGTCTAAAGTATTTTTACCAATAATTTAATAAAGTGACTCGGATCGAATATTGATAAAAGTTCAAATCTATAATAAAAGGATTTGTGTATCTAAAAATTCATATTTGTATTAAAAAAGATTTTTGTGTCTAAATGACTCGAATCGAATCTTGATAAAAGTTCAAATCTATAATAAAAGGACTTGTGTGTCTAAAAATTCATATTTGTATTAAAAAAGATTTTTGTGTCTAAAATATTTTTACTAATAATTTAATAAAGTGACTCGGATCGAATATTGATAAAAGTTCAAACTGTAATAAAAGGATTTGTGTATCTAAAAATTCATATTTGTATTAAAAAAGATTTTCGTGTCTAAATGACTCGAATCGAATCTTGATAAAAGCTCAAATCTATAATAAAAGGATTTGTGTGTCTAAAAATTCATATTTGTATTAAAAGAGATTTTTGTGTCTAAAATATTTTTACTAATAATTTAATAAAGTGACTCGAATCGAATCTTGATAAAAGTTCAAATCTATAATAAAAGGATTTGTGTGTTTAAAAATTCATATTTGTATTAAAAAGGATTTTTGAGTCTGAAGTATTTTTACCAATAATTTAATAAAGTGACTCGGATCGAATCTTGATAAAAGTTCAAATCTATAATAAAAGGATTTGTGTATCTAAAAATTCATATTTGTATTAAAAAAGATTTTTGTGTCTAAATGACTCAAATCGAATCTTGATAAAAGCTCAAATCTATAATAAAAGGATTTGTGTGTCTAAAAATTCATATTTGTATTAAAAAAGATTTTTGTGTCTAAAATATTTTTACTAATAATTTAATAAAGTGACTCGAATCGAATCTTGATAAAAGTTCAAATCTATAATAAAAGGATTTGTGTGTTTAAAAATTCATATTTGTATTAAAAAGGATTTTTGATTCTGAAGTATTTTTACCAAGAATTTAATAAAGTGACTCGTATCGAATCTTGATAAAAGTTCAAATCTATAATAAAAGGATTTGTGTGTCTAAAAATTCATATTTGTATTAAAAAACATTTTTGCGTCTAAAGTATTTTTACCTATAATTTAATAAAGTGACTCGGATCGAATATTGATAAAAGTTCAAATCTATAATAAAAGGATTTGTGTATCTAAAAATTCATATTTGTATTAAAAAAGATTTTTGTGTCTAAATGACTCGAATCGAATCTTGATAAAAGTTCAAATCTATAATAAAAGGATTTGTGTGTCTAAAAATTCATATTTGTATTAAAAAAGATTTTTGTGTCTAAAATATTTTTACTAATAATTTAATAAAGTGACTCGGATCGAATATTGATAAAAGTTCAAATCTGTAATAAAAGGATTTGTGTATCTAAAAATTCATATTTGTATTAAAAAAGATTTTTGTGTCTAAATGACTCGAATCGAATCTCGATAAAAGTTCAAATCTATAATAAAAGAATTTGTGTGTCTAAAAATTCATATTTGTATTAAAAAAGATTTTTGTGTCTAAAGTATTTTTACCAATAATTTAATAAAGTGACTCGGATCGAATATTGATAAAAGTTCAAATCTATAATAAAAGGATTTGTGTATCTAAAAATTCATATTTGTATTAAAAAAGATTTTTGTGTCTAAAATATTTTTACTAATAATTTAATAAAGTGACTCGAATCGAATCTTGATAAAAGTTCAAATCTATAATAAAAGGATTTGTGTATCTAAAAATTCATATTTGTATTAAAAAAGATTTTTGTGTCTAAATGGCTCGAAGCGAATCTTGATAAAAGTTCAAATCTATAATAAAAGGATTTGTGTGTCTAAAAATTCATATTTGTATTAAAAAACATTTTTGCGTCTAAAGTATTTTTACCAATAATTTAATAAAGTGACTCGGATCGAATATTGATAAAAGTTCAAATCTATAATAAAAGGATTTGTGTATCTAAAAATTCATATTTGTATTAAAAAAGATTTTTGTGTCTAAATGACTCGAATCGAATCTTGATAAAAGTTCAAATCTATAATAAAAGGATTTGTGTGTTAAAAATTCATATTTGTATTAAAAAAGATTTTTGTGTCTAAAATATTTTTACTAATAATTTAATAAAGTGACTCGGATCGAATATTGATAAAAGTTCAAATCTGTAATAAAAGGATTTGTGTATCTAAAAATTCATATTTGTATTAAAAAAGATTTTTGTGTCTAAATGACTCGAATCGAATCTCGATAAAAGTTCAAATCTATAATAAAAGAATTTGTGTGTCTAAAAATTCATATTTGTATTAAAAAAGATTTTTGTGTCTAAAGTATTTTTACCAATAATTTAATAAAGTGACTCGGATCGAATATTGATAAAAGTTCAAATCTATAATAAAAGGATTTGTGTATCTAAAAATTCATATTTGTATTAAAAAAGATTTTTGTGTCTAAAATATTTTTACTAATAATTTAATAAAGTGACTCGAATCGAATCTTGATAAAAGTTCAAATCTATAATAAAAGGATTTGTGTATCTAAAAATTCATATTTGTATTAAAAAAGATTTTTGTGTCTAAATGGCTCGAATCGAATCTTGATAAAAGTTCAAATCTATAATAAAAGGATTTGTGTGTCTAAAAATTCATATTTGTATTAAAAAAGATTTTTGTGTCTAAAATATTTTTACTAATAATTTAATAAAGTGACTCGAATCGAATCTTGATAAAAGTTCAAATCTATAATAAAAGGATTTGTGTGTTTAAAAATTCATATTTGTATTAAAAAAGATTTTTGAGTCTGAAGTATTTTTACCAATAATTTAATAAAGTGACTCGGATCGAATCTTGATAAAAGTTCAAATCTATAATAAAAGGATTTGTGTGTCTAAAAATTCATATTTGTATTAAAAAACATTTTTGCGTCTAAAGTATTTTTACCAATAATTTAATAAAGTGACTCGGATCGAATATTGATAAAAGTTCAAATCTATAATAAAAGGATTTGTGTATCTAAAAATTCATATTTGTATTAAAAAAGATTTTTGTGTCTAAATGACTCGAATCGAATCTTGATAAAAGTTCAAATCTATAATAAAAGGACTTGTGTGTCTAAAAATTCATATTTGTATTAAAAAAGATTTTTGTGTCTAAAATATTTTTACTAATAATTTAATAAAGTGACTCGGATCGAATATTGATAAAAGTTCAAACAGTAATAAAAGGATTTGTGTATCTAAAAATTCATATTTGTATTAAAAAAGATTTTCGTGTCTAAATGACTCGAATCGAATCTTGATAAAAGCTCAAATCTATAATAAAAGGATTTGTGTGTCTAAAAATTCATATTTGTATTAAAAGAGATTTTTGTGTCTAAAATATTTTTACTAATAATTTAATAAAGTGACTCGAATCGAATCTTGATAAAAGTTCAAATCTATAATAAAAGGATTTGTGTGTTTAAAAATTCATATTTGTATTAAAAAGGATTTTTGAGTCTGAAGTATTTTTACCAATAATTTAATAAAGTGACTCGGATCGAATCTTGATAAAAGTTCAAATCTATAATAAAAGGATTTGTGTATCTAAAAATTCATATTTGTATTAAAAAAGATTTTTGTGTCTAAATGACTCGAATCGAATCTTGATAAAAGCTCAAATCTATAATAAAAGGATTTGTGTGTCTAAAAATTCATATTTGTATTAAAAAAGATTTTTGTGTCTAAAATATTTTTACTAATAATTTAATAAAGTGACTCGAATCGAATCTTGATAAAAGTTCAAATCTATAATAAAAGGATTTGTGTGTTTAAAAATTCATATTTGTATTAAAAAGGATTTTTGAGTCTGAAGGATTTTTACCAATAATTTAATAAAGTGACTCGGATCGAATCTTGATAAAAGTTCAAATCTATAATAAAAGGATTTGTGTGTCTAAAAATTCATATTTGTATTAAAAATGATTTTTGTGTCTAAAATATTTTTACTAATAATTTAATAAAGTGACTCGGATCGAATATTGATAAAAGTTCAAATCTATAATAAAAGGTTTTGTGTATCTAAAAATTCATATTTGTATTAAAAAAGATTTTTGTGTCTAAATGGCTCGAATCGAATCTTGATAAAAGTTCAAATCTATAATAAAAGGATTTGTGTGTCTAAAAATTCATATTTGTATTAAAATAGATTTTTGTGTCTAAAGTATTTTTACCAATAATTTAATAAAGTGACTCGGATCGAATATTGATAAAAGTTCAAATCTATAATAAAAGGATTTGTGTATCTAAAAATTCATATTTGTATTAAAAAAGATTTTTGTGTCTAAATGACTCGAATCGAATCTTGATAAAAGTTCAAATCTATAATAAAAGGATTTGTGTGTCTAAAAATTCATATTTGTATTAAAAAAGATTTTTGTGTCTAAAATATTTTTACTAATAATTTAATAAAGTGACTCGGATCGAATATTGATAAAAGTTCAAATCTATAATAAAAGGATTTGTGTATCTTAAAATTCATATTTGTATTAAAAAAGATTTTTGTGTCTAAAATATTTTTACTAATAATTTAATAAAGTGACTCGGATCGAATATTGATAAAAGTTCAAATCTATAATAAAAGGATTTGTGTATCTAAAAATTCATATTTATATTAAAAAAGATTTTTGTGTCTAAATGACTCGAATGGAATCTTGATAAAAGTTCAAATCTATAATAAAAGGATTTGTGTGTCTAAAAATTCATATTTGTATTAAAAAAGATTTTTGTGTCTAAAATATTTTTACTAATAATTTAATAAAGTGACTCGAATCGAATCTTGATAAAAGTTCAAATCTATAATAAAAGGATTTGTGTGTTTAAACATTCATATTTGTATTAAAAAGGATTTTTGAATCTGAAGTGTTTTTACCAATAATTTAATAAAGTGACTCGGATCGAATCTTGATAAAAGTTCAAATCTATAATAAAAGGATTTGTGTGTTTAAAATTTCATATTTGTATTAAAAAGGATTTTTGAGTCTGAAGTATTTTTACCAATAATTTAATAAAGTGACTCGGATCGAATCTTGATAAAAGTTCAAATCTATAATAAAAGGATTTGTGTGTCTAAAAATTCATATTTGTATTAAAAAACATTTTTGCGTCTAAAGTATTTTTACCAATAATTTAATAAAGTGACTCGGATCGAATATTGATAAAAGTTCAAATCTATAATAAAAGGATTTGTGTATCTAAAAATTCATATTTGTATTAAAAAAGATTTTTGTGTCTAAATGACTCGAATCGAATCTTGATAAAAGTTCAAATCTATAATAAAAGGATTTGTGTGTCTAAAAATTCATATTTGTATTAAAAACGATTTTTGTGTCTAAAATATTTTTACTAATAATTTAATAAAGTGACTCGGATCGAATATTGATAAAAGTTCAAATCTATAATAAAAGGATTTGTGTATCTAAAAATTCATATTTGTATTAAAAAAGATTTTTGTGTCTAAATGACTCGAATCGAATCTTGATAAAAGCTCAAATCTATAATAAAAGGATTTGTGTGTCTAAAAATTCATATTTGTATTAAAAAAGATTTTTGTGTCTAAAATATTTTTACTAATAATTTAATAAAGTGACTCGAATCGAATCTTGATAAAAGTTCAAATCTATAATAAAAGGATTTGTGTGTTTAAAAATTCATATTTGTATTAAAAAGGATTTTTGAGTCTGAAGTATTTTTACCAATAATTTAATAAAGTGACTCGGATCGAATCTTGATAAAAGTTCAAATCTATAATAAAAGGATTTGTGTATCTAAAAATTCATATTTGTATTAAAAAAGATTTTTGTGTCTAAATGACTCGAATCGAATCTTGATAAAAGCTCAAATCTATAATAAAAGGATTTGTGTGTCTAAAAATTCATATTTGTATTAAAAAAGATTTTTGTGTCTAAAATATTTTTACTAATAATTTAATAAAGTGACTCGAATCGAATCTTGATAAAAGTTCAAATCTATAATAAAAGGATTTGTGTGTTTAAAAATTCATATTTGTATTAAAAAAGATTTTTGTGTCTAAAATATTTTTACTAATAATTTAATAAAGTGACTCGGATCGAATATTGATAAAAGTTCAAATCTATAATAAAAGGATTTGTGTATCTAAAAATTCATATTTATATTAAAAAAGATTTTTGTGTCTAAATGACTCGAATGGAATCTTGATAAAAGTTCAAATCTATAATAAAAGGATTTGTGTATCTTAAAATTCATATTTGTATTAAAATAGATTTTTGTGTCTAAAGTATTTTTACCAATAATTTAATAAAGTAACTCGGATCGAATATTGATAAAAGTTCAAATCTATAATAAAAGGATTTGTGTATCTAAAAATTCATATTTGTATTAAAAAAGATTTTTGTGTCTAAATGACTCGAATCGAATCTTAATAAAAGTTCAAATCTATAATAAAAGGATTTGTGTTTCTAAAAATTCATATTTGTATTAAAAAAGATTTTTGTGTCTAAAATATTTTTACTAATAATTTAATAAAGTGACTCGGATCGAGTATTGATAAAAGTTCAAATCTATAATAAAAGGATTTGTGTATCTAAAAATTCATATTTGTATTAAAAAAGATTTTTGTGTCTAAATGACTCGAATCGAATCTTGATAAAAGTTCAAATCCATAATAAAAGGATTTGTGTGTCTAAAAATTCATATTTGTATTGAAAAAGATTTTTGTGTCTAAAGTATTTTTACCAATAATTTAATAAAGTGACTCGGATCGAATATTGATAAAAGTTCAAATCTATAATAAAAGGATTTGTGTATCTTAAAATTCATATTTGTATTAAAAAAGATTTTTGTGTCTAAAATATTTTTACTAATAATTTAATAAAGTGACTCGGATCGAATATTGATAAAAGTTCAAATCTATAATAAAAGGATTTGTGTATCTAAAAATTCATATTTATATTAAAAAAGATTTTTGTGTCTAAATGACTCGAATGGAATCTTGATAAAAGTTCAAATCTATAATAAAAGGATTTGTGTATCTTAAAATTCATATTTGTATTAAAATAGATTTTTGTGTCTAAAGTATTTTTACCAATAATTTAATAAAGTAACTCGGATCGAATATTGATAAAAGTTCAAATCTATAATAAAAGGATTTGTGTATCTAAAAATTCATATTTGTATTAAAAAAGATTTTTGTGTCTAAATGACTCGAATCGAATCTTAATAAAAGTTCAAATCTATAATAAAAGGATTTGTGTTTCTAAAAATTCATATTTGTATTAAAAAAGATTTTTGTGTCTAAAATATTTTTACTAATAATTTAATAAAGTGACTCGGATCGAATATTGATAAAAGTTCAAATCTATAATAAAAGGATTTGTGTATCTTAAAATTCATATTTGTATTAAAAAAGATTTTTGTGTCTAAAATATTTTTACTAATAATTTAATAAAGTGACTCGGATCGAATATTGATAAAAGTTCAAATCTATAATAAAAGGATTTGTGTATCTAAAAATTCATATTTATATTAAAAAAGATTTTTGTGTCTAAATGACTCGAATGGAATCTTGATAAAAGTTCAAATCTATAATAAAAGGATTTGTGTGTCTAAAAATTCATATTTGTATTAAAAAAGATTTTTGTGTCTAAAATATTTTTACCAATAATTTAATAAAGTGACTCGGATCGAATCTTGATAAAAGTTCAAATCTATAATAAAAGGATTTGTGTGTCTAAAAATTCATATTTGTATTAAAAAAGATTTTTGTGTCTAAAATATTTTTACTAATAATTTAATAAAGTGACTCGGATCGAATATTGATAAAAGTTCAAATCTATAATAAAAGGATTTGTGTATCTTAAAATTCATATTTGTATTAAAAAAGATTTTTGTGTCTAAAATATTTTTACTAATAATTTAATTAAGTGACTCGGATCGAATATTGATAAAAGTTCAAGTCTATAATAAAAGGATTTGTGTATCTAAAAATTCATATTTGTATTAAAAAAGATTTTTGTGTCTAAATGACTCGAATGGAATCTTGATAAAAGTTCAAATCTATAATAAAAGGATTTGTGTGTCTAAAAATTCATATTTGTATTAAAAAAGATTTTTGTGTCTAAAATATTTTTACTAATAATTTAATAAAGTGACTCGAATCGAATCTTGATAAAAGTTCAAATCTATAATAAAAGGATTTGTGTGTTTAAAAATTCATATTTGTATTAAAAAGGATTTTTGAGTCTGAAGTATTTTTACCAATAATTTAATAAAGTGACTCGGATCGAATCTTGATAAAAGTTCAAATCTATAATAAAAGGATTTGTGTATCTAAAAATAGGTATATTGGCTGTTGTGGGGATGACCTCGATGCTAATGTTCGGTTCTGCTTCTTCCAGCGATGACTCCTTTTGCATATTTCGGACTGATTTAGACATCTGGATGGTCGGCAACCTCGACAGTCGACTGGTGCTCTTTATTGTCTGTATTTTCTTCCAACGTCTCAGATGGATCAAAATTCCTGCTAATATTGCAAGAGTGACGATGCATAAACACCCCGTAATTGATGTAGCTGCTAGATGTATATGATGAGGAATAACTTGCCTGATGGTTTCCTCCTGCTTAATGGCTTCCTGGACTCTATTTATATCAGCTTCTTGATCCCTCCATGCCTGATTAAAGTTGTCGGTTGCTAACAGCTTCACTTCATTTTTTTTATCTTCTAAAATTTCCGATTTCCGTGATTTGGTTTGCATTGTGATGACATCCCAGGCTGGAAGCTCTGATCTAGTTGGCTGCCAAAGTGTTATGTTGCGCCTCGCGCTGTCCTCTGAGTATATCAACCAATCTCCTATCTGCAGATGGCACTGTTCCTCTGTAGTTAGCACACCTGTGGATGACAGCTTTCCTATCGCAGTTGGCATGTTCCTGCAATTTACCTCCAGCTTAGTCTCATCAGACATCACGAAGAGCCAGTGATTTTTAGTCACCATTCTAACGAGGCTATTCCATTTTGGAACTATTCTTTCTTTGCATGCCCTAGTGTTTACATTAAAACTCCGGAAAAGGTTCAGTACACAGTTGTCTCCTATGGCAGTGATTGTTGGACCCAGCTGTGGACACAGTAGTTGTGGATTGTCCGCGCTGGTCAAGATCTTCTGGCATTTGTTATGTTGCGGAAGACTCAGCAGCACATACTGTCGCTCGTGGTTGTTTGCTGCCACGAATTCAGCGTCAAGTTCATAAATGTGAAAGCCTTCCTCACCTACTGCTGCCGGTATTGTATATACTTTATGTAGATCAAATGATGTTCGTTGAGGTTGAGGAATCTCAATTTTAACCAAGATTTGTTGATTTATTTGCAGAGCCTCTACCTTCGCAATCTGATTTAGAATTTGAAAATTTTGAAATCTCTCATCCAGGTCCAATTGTCGTGTGGCATTACGCATGATTTCCGTTATCTCCTTCGCATGGATTATTAGTGGGTGTAGCTTTCCCATGCTTAGTGAGACCAGAATATCTGATAAAGTATCTAGAGAGTCACTGATTTCTCTTAGCTGGAGAATCATCATTGTAATGATTTCGTTCAGCTCTAGTCTCAGCTGTAATGCGGTTAGCTCTTCGCTTTCATTTCTCTGCATTTTTATGATAGCTGAAATCTTATTTTTCAACTCCTCTCGTTCTATTGCCGCTTGAACCCGCGATACGTTAAATAGGTGCAGGGTTGATTTTACTACAGTAGTCTGTTCTTTGAGGAGGTTAAACGTCCGGTTCTCTTTTCCGTTTATCTCGTCTAATGATGCACGTATCTCTTCTGAATCTGCGTGATCCATCGTTCCGAATAGAGTCTTGAACATTGAACCTATTCCATCAAAGAAGGAACGTTTTTTGCGACGAACTGTCTCTTCTTCGTGCGTATGATGGGCTAGTTCCTCATGCTGTCGTTTGATTTTAGCTACCCAGCTTCTTATTTCCTTTGCCGCTACCTCGCATTTGACTATTCCGGAATGACTGATCTCGGCACATAGTCGCGTGATGAGATTGCTGCAGTTGTTGGCGAATACAAGCTCGTTCGATAAATCCGGTACCTCTAGTTTCGACAAGATGGTCCAATGCTTGGTATAAAAGTTGACCTTCCCTATTTGTTCAAATAGTACTCCGGAATCTGCTATCGGCTGTATGGTGTAGCCCACATTCTCTGCATTTATGACCGCTATACATGCCAAGATTGACACAATTACCGTCTTCATGGTGTTGGAGTTCCTGATTACTAGTGAAACTTATCTCTACTGTAAACTACTGGCAACCTCCTTATCCTATTTTCTTATTCGCAAGGTGTATTATTATTATTTTTTTTTTTATTATTGTATTTGAATTTTACTAATTCTTAGGTATACATATATTTTCCCAAGACCTCTTTACTTTTTTTTTTTTTTTAAACTTATTCCACCTCTTTCGCCTTTTCTTCTCCTAACAACACCAAACGCTTCTCGTGCTGGTATTGGCTCAACCTAGACGGATAGAAACAAAAACTGCTGCGACCCTCAGTTCCTATTGCGTCTCTGGGTTTGTGGGATGTTATTTCTGGAAAATTTAAATTGATTAGTCATCAATAAAAGCAAATTGGATGTCAAATTAAAAGGAAATTAAAATTAATCTTGAAATTTTTTCAAGCGATTCGCGTGTACCCGCTTGAGTTTTCTGCCCTGGAGTATTGTTATATTCTCCGGGTTGTGTATGTATATTATCTCGTAGGGTCCCTTAAAAATTGATGTTAATTTTCCAGTCCGCGCTAAATCCTTGACCAAAACCTTGTCTCCTACATGGAGGGGTTCTATCCTAGTTGATCTGTCGTAGTACCTTTTTGCCGTGAGTTTACTTTTCTGTAAATTCTTCCGAGCTAATTCGAAAGCTCTCTGTAATTTAAACCGCAGGACAGTATGATACCTGTCGGCATTGTACACTGGCTCTGCTTTACGTTGCAAGGTACTAGGAACTTCGGATACAAACCCGAACAAGGTTTCCATTGGCGTCAGTTTGGTACCCATATGCATTGTGTTATTATAAGCATGCGCTGCCGTCCTCAAAAATTCGTCCCAGTTTCTAGGTTCCTCATGGACAAGACTCCTCAGATAATTGGCAAGTGTCGAATGCTGCCTTTCTACTGCATTTGACTGAGGATGATAAGCGGTAGTTTGCAGTTTCTTAATCTTTAGTAATTTGCACAATGCTTTCATGACTTCGCCCGTAAAGTTTGCACCCTGATCTGTTACAAGCTCTTTGGGTAATGTGTATCTACTAAGTATTTGTTCGAATAAGGCCTGGGCCACGGTATTCGCCTCTTGATCTGGTATTGCTACAAAATCGACGAACCTAGTGAGATCATCCATCATGGACAAAATATACTTATTTCCGTTGTGACTTGTCGGCAGCGGGCCAACTAGATCAACGTATACTTTATCGAAAGGCTTCTCCGAAATTTCTGTTATTACTAACGGCATTTTATTGGTCTTAGAATGTTTATTTCTCTGACATTTCGTACAGCGCCGAACATGTTTAGAGATATCATTCTTCATTCCCCTCCAATGAAAGAAACGCTTTACCCTTTCCAGAGTTTTGTTCCTTCCGAAGTGTCCCCCGAACCGTGAGTCATGAAAATCTCTCAATATAATCCCTATGTCCCCTGGGTCCGTTATATACTTGGGTCTTGTGTTTTTCTGGAGCCTTATTTCTTTTATCTCAGACTCATCTATGTCATCCCATTCCTCTTCGGATTCTCGAGAAGGCTGCTTTTTCTGGTTTTCTTGGTCTTTCTTCCTTCCAGCTTGCGCTCGGGTAATTGCGAGGCACGGGTACTCCCTACCACACTTGTCTTCATCTTGGTCTGTACCTTGGGGAATTCTGCTAAGTGCATCTGCATTGCCATTTTCTTTTCCCTTCTTGTAGACAATCTCAAAATCATACTCCGATAGTTTTTGGTGGAACCTCACCATGCGAGATGTGGTGTCCTTAACCTTAAAAATTCCTCGGAGAGGTTGATGGTCAGTTATAACTTTAAAATGTCTCCCAAGCAGGTAGCATTTATAATTACGTACTGCCCATACAATGGCTAGCAATTCCCGTTCCGTGGTGGAGTAATTTTTTTCGGCTTGGTTCAACGTGCGGCTGGCATAACTCACCGGCCTACCTTCTTGTTCCAAGACCGCTCCGAGTGACTCCCCACTTGCATCCGTGATGACTGTGAACTCCTTATCAAAATTCGGGTAAGTTAATACTGGTGGTGATGTTAGAGCATCTTTAATCACCTTAAAGGAATTTTCACATTCTGGCCCCCAATTGAACTTCACCTTTTTCCTCAAAAGGTTATTAATTGGGGCCAAAATCTTTGAAAAGTTAGGAACGAATTTACGGTAGTAATTTGCCAGCCCCAAGAAAGACTGGACCTGTCTCACTGTTTTTGGTCGTGGGAAGTTTTGTACCACTTCTACTAACCGTTTGTCAGGTTGTACACCCTTCTCTGAGCATACATGCCCAAGGTATACTACCTCCTTTTTCAGGAATTGACATTTTGTAGGTTGTAGTTTCAAGTTATGTTCTCTAAAACGTTGAAATACTTCCCGTAGCTTTTCATTATGCTCATCCAAATTTTTCGCAAATATTACTACGTCGTCAAGGTACACAAAGCATTTAATACCCTGAAGGCCTGTTAATATCCCGTTTAATAAAGATTGAAAGAATGGAGGCGCTGTTTTTAACCCGAATGGTAATCTCTTGTAATGGAAGTGGCTGAAATTTGTGCTAAAAGCAGTCTTTTCGCGATCTGCTGGGTCCACCAATACCTGATGGTAACCATTGGCAAGATCTAAGGTAGTAAAGTACCTGGAATGGCCCAGCCTGTCCAGGATATCCTCAATCCGTGGTAGTGGGTAAGAAAAGGGGATACAGACTTTGTTAAGCTCTCGAAAATCCACGCACAGTCTATACTTTCGCTTACCTGCTTCGTCAGTTCCTTTTTTCGGTATTAATAGCACTGGAAAATTAAAGGGGCTATTGCTATGCTCAATTATGTCTTCCTCTAACAGCTTTTTAAGTTGATCCTGGCATTCCTCTCTGTGGGCTTCAGGCATTCTGTATTGTTTTTTATTTATGGGCCCGGTATTAGCCATCAAGGGGTGTTTGAACATTTTTGTTGGTGTGTATGTCAACTTATCTCCAGGCAAGTGAAAGATATCGCTGTATTCGTAACAGATTTGCATTACTGCCTCTTTCTCTTCCGAATTCAGCCTTTCCCCCAGCCCCACAGACTGTTTCATCAACTTAAGCCGTTGCTGATTTATTTTTAATGAACCTGGCTCCTTTTTCAGTGGCTTCACCAGATACCTATCTAACTTTTCCAGCTTGGGTCTAAAATTAACAATTTCAACGGGCTCCGTCCTGGCGTTAACGATACCTACATATGCCTGGCCATTCTTTGGTCTAACAATAGTATTGCCGCAGTATATCCCCGGACTGATTTCCTCTGCCATACAAACCAGTTCATCGTTACTTTCTACCTGAATTTTTACCAGTTGTTCTGTTCTTGGCTGTAAGCGCATCGCCGCTTGCTGTGTACCTGTGATCCTAAACGCGTGCTGCCTTGCTTTTGTGCCATCACTACAGCAAGGTCTTTTACCACCTGAAGCTCCTGCACAGTTAGTGGTCGGAAGAGATTGAATTTCGACCGCCGTCAGCGGATAGTCCGCTTCCTTATCCCATTCCTTTATTTTCTTTGCCTGTGGTTGGCCCCACATTTCCTCTGGCCATCTTGCCCCTTCTTCTTTCTTTGTTTTTATCTCTATGCTATGTGCTGAAGCCAAGGCACATTCTGGCCATTGGAGCCCTGGACTTTCCGCTACCGGTATATTCCTAATCTCCTCCTCTTGGATATTCGTATTATCTCGCGTTTTTCTCGCTTTCTGAGACTGTCCTCGAGAGCCAAGATATTTGCTTATATTATTGGACGCTGTTTCCACACTGGTTATAATATTCTTCAAGGCGGCGATTTGATCCACTATTCTTTGTTTTACTTTACTTGGGGGAGTTCCCTTGAGCTCTAATATTTCTGGCTTGTACACCTTTTCCTGAAGGCATTTCTCCCTTGCTAAGGTAATGACCGTTTCTTTACCTGTAATATTTCCAAAAAGAGGTAATTTCGTCTTGCGCTCATCTGCTCCTTTTCTTACCAGTTTCTTATTGACACAGTCAATTGTAGCCTTGTCTCTTAAAAATGCCATTCCCAATATGCCGTCCGCAGGTATCGAGTCCGTTTCCTGGATTGTATTGAACTCGCAAGTCTGCACCTTATTTCCCACGCGCATCTTGGCTTCGCAAGTTCCTATTGAGCTTCTTTGAGCTCCAAACAAGCCGCCAATTATTATTTTCTTCTGCGTTTGCACTGGTGTATCTTTTCTTACCCGATTTATCTTAACTAAATTGCATGTAGATCCCGTGTCTACTAGCAATGATAACTTACCTTCTAAACCTATGTCGGCTTCGACCGTGATGATGCAGTTATTCATTAGACTTAATTCCATTTCATTGCTTCCTACTCTAGATACGCCTACCCTCTCCAAGACCGTTAGTGGAAGGCAGCTGGGGGAAAGCTCCCCAGCTGCCGCTCCCCGTTTCCCAACTGTTGCCCTCCATGCTCCGCTAAGTATTTTTTAAGACAGTTTGCTATGCAGTGATCGCAGGTTTTGCAGAACTGACAGAACAGAACCTCTGTCCCCGGTTGGAAATTAGGAATATTGACTGATGCATCTGCGAACCTAACATTTTGCTTCTTGCAACTGAGTGTACCATGTCCATAGTTGTTGCACTTAGTGCAGTAAGGAGGCTGCTTTCCCCACTGGCATTCTTTAGCCATGTGCCCAGGCTGACCGCATTTGAAACAATGAATGATCCTGGGCGGGGCTGCCTTCGCTGGTGGTCCTTGATAGGTTGTGGGCGATGCCAGCCTAGCTGTAGGATAAATTTCTCGTCTAGGTTGTTGGGGTCTATCGCAGCTAGCCTCATCTGTTCTCCATCTGTTCTGTGTCCTTATAGTATTGGGCCTCCAGCCCTCCTGTACCCCTTCCGGACCCCTTACTTGAAGCCTTTGAGCATCCTTTTCATAATATGTAGCTTCCTCCTGTACCCCTTCTAGCGATTCAAATTTCCGACCCGTAAGGTATACTTGAGTCGGTTTAAGCCTAACGCCTGCTTTGAATGTCGCTACGGCATCTGCCTCCAACTCTGCAATCAGACCTCTATCTCCTCCCGGGTATTTTGCCGAGACCGCCGCTTTTATCAGATCGAGCAATTCTTTCATCCGGTCTGCGAACTCCCTGATATCTTCGCCGGGTCTCTGCCTGCATGCCAGCATTTCTGTTCGCAATTCACTAAAAGATTTCTTAGGCATGTAAGCTGATTTGATTACTTGCTGCAAAGAATCGAAATCTTTTGGCTCTTGCGAATTTACCAAGTAGTACGCATCGTCCGATAAGCGATACTTTATACACCTAATGAAGATCTTCTGCTCTTCTTCCGTCAGTCGATCGTGTAGTTCTTTACTACAACTCAGGAAGCGATATACCTCCTTCGAGAGCCTGGATGTTCTTTCACCGGATAGCATGGGCACATACTTGGATACTAGATCCATTACCTTTTCGTGCACGTCTGTCATATTGACTTGCTGACTGTTCTCCCCGGATATGTTTCTTTCCTCTGGAATTATCTGGTTTCGTTCGCTTCCCTCTTTTCTACTCGGCGCTAACTCCTGTTTCTTTCTTCTACTTTGCTCTGTTTCTGAATGTTGCTTCTGCTCCTTAGGTTGTTCCCAGAATAATAATTTCCTTGGCCTGAACCCCTTACTCGTGTTCGCTTTATTAATATCTTGATTCGGACTTCTCTGTGAAGATCTATCGAGCCCCAGTTCTTTCTCTAGCTCTGCTGTAGCTTCTTCGGCCTCCTTTAGCTGTACCTTTAGCGAGTCTATATTCTTTAAGAGCCCTTTTTTCTCCTTCTGGGTTTCTTCCAATGCTTGTTCTGCTTCTATTTCACGGCTCTGGATAACCTCGAATGCTGCTGTCACAAGTAGATCTAACGCTTCGCCTTTTGTACTTTTTTTAGCACTCTCATTCAGTTCCTCCAGTATTTTCTTTGCCTCTTTTTCTGTCCACCTTTTCCGTAACTCTCCCGTTATATGCTCCTCGATATATTGCCAGTCTTGTTCATAACTCTGCAATATTGTCTGGAATTTCTTAAGTTCCTGTGCTTTCAGTTCTAATTCCCTTTCCTGAGCCTGATAGCGTGCTAATTCCTCCTTAGTTAATACATTGCTCCTACCTGTGGACATTTAAGATATATAACAAAGCTAGCACTATGCAGACATTGATACGCTGCGCTGCCACGGATCATTCCCCACAACTTCTATCCTTATTGTAAACCCAACTAGACTCAACCTCTTGACCAAAATTATTTTCGATAACTCCGATCCCTATATAAAACAACTGAAATTACCGTCACTATACTCGAGACCATTAAACGAAATAACGATTAGTCTTCTTACTATCTACTATCCTTAGTCTCCTATTGCCCAACAACAAAATTTACCCAAACGAATCCAATATTTTTTAATTTTTTATTTTTTATTATCCCGATGCACCCAATGAGAATACAACAAATCATACTTTACTTAAAACTTTCTACCTAATTATCCGCGTAAAACCCGAATACATTTGTCCAAAAAACAAAGATCATTTCGTAAATATGACACGACGTTATTACGATTATCAAAAACCCGATAAATTAAATAAACGCGCGTACGACCAACGCCTAAATCGAAACGTGACGTTGAAACTGGTGATATTCTTATTACCAACTTTCACTAAAAAAAAAATCTTGCACCTAACAATATTGCCTCTTATATATTACTCCGAAGTTTTATCACATCTTAAAATTAACTCTGTATGTATGTATGTATGCTTGGAGTAGCTAAAAGTAGCTTTGCTCCCAATATGTGTGTGTGGAGTAGCTAAATTAGCTTTGCTCCCAGTGTGTGTGTGTGGAGTAGCTAAATTAGCTTTGCTCCCAGTGTGTGTGTGTGGAGTAGCTAAATTAGCTTTGCTCCCAGTGTGTGTTTGTGATGAGTAGTTGATGAAGATCAACTCCTCAAATAATGTAAATGAGTGTAACTTCCAATTTCACAAAAAAAAAACACAAAACACAAAAACTCAAGTCACTTAATCTAATACTTCTTAAATGCCTGAAACGTGAAAGAATTAATTTATTTTAATCTCTGAAAAATAAATTTATCAAAAAAACATTTAGACAATCTTAAAAGAATTTGAAAAAGAAAATTAACCCTGAAAAAAAAACACAACAGCAAGAAATTCTCAAATTTCTTACCTAAGTTTACCGGCTGCGCCAAAATGTCGTGCCCCAAAAGCAGTTAACAATAAAACAATTAAAAACGCTCGAATTACTCATATATAAATATTTATTTCACGCAGAACTGACCTATCCTAATATATCAAACACAAAAAGCTAACCCGAACCGAACGGTAACTTGACACCTTCAAACAAAAGTTAACTATCGACTGAATACTTCACGGCCCTCGCCAGACCAGTCATTGGTCTTTTATGCACCAATATTCGGAAGTAAACTTTACTAACAACGCGGATGTAAACAAACGACAACAACCTTGTCGTTTGTTCTACCGGTTGCAGCACCTGAGTCGCTTAGTTGTAAACAATCGCTTTACATAATAATTACCATGCGAGGTAAATTATTATCGTAATCGTCGATTGCTCCACTAAGCGTTCATCGCCGCCAGCTGTTGGGCTAATCAGCAAAACAACCGACAGTTGCAGAACAATACCATGCGAGGTTATTGTTTAGCAATTGCTGATTATTTCGCCGTAATGCCCTTGGCTGTTGGAAGAATCCTCCGTATATTGGGCCATCACATAATCAGTACATTCTTCTGAGCTAGAGAACACGTATGGACAAACTAGCAAAAATCGAGGAAGAACTAATAAGAACTCTAGAAAAATTTCAAGAAAGCTAAAAATAGGCCGTATACATAAAAAACATTACAAAAAAAAGGAGAATAGATTTAAAAGTTTATACGAACAAGATATAAATTAAATAACAAAAGAACAAGGTTTAATTGAAATATGGGTAGTACCAAATCAAAAAATGCCGACAACAACGGTGAAATAGTAAATAATCTAATTATAGAGGATACAGTTTCAGTCGAAAATAATCAAATAGTTATAATTTTGTGCATATTGGTTGCAATTAAAATCGTTGTATAAAGACCATAGAAGGGGTTTAAGGAAAAGATACCTCAGTACCCCAGCAAAACTAAATATAGCAACTGTCTGATAAATGGAAGCACTAATAAAGATAGAAAAGGAGATTGAGGCAATACTGTCCAACTTTAAGAAATCTATAAACCGTCCGTGTACCACGAAAACTCTAAACGAGAAAGAGGAATTAACAAATAAACTCCTTGCAAAGGCAAAAGAAAACGCTCTAATACAAGCGGATGTCGAAACAATTTTGAAAATAAAAGTTATCTATGAAAATATTAGAAAGACAGCAAACGAAATCTTGGAGATTATTAAAACACAGAGAAAAACAACGATGGCTTTTGACATAAAAACAGCTACATCGCTCATACAACCCTATGACGGAAAGCAGGATGAAACTGATGCTTTTATCGAGTCTATGGAATTACTAGACGAGCTAACAGCGAATGAGCATAAATCAATTATGATCAAATTCATCAAGACACGTATAACGGGAAAAGCCAAGTACGTAATATCAGAAGGCACAAATACAGTATTAACGATCAAGGCCAAGTTAAAAGAAAAATTTTCGGCAAAATTATCGTCAGATGCCATCCTGGCACAACTACGATCATGCCAGCAAGGCAACAAAAAACTCACAGATTTTTCCAATCAAATAGAAAATTTATCAGGCCAACTAACGAGAGCCTTTATAACAGAGAAAGTAGCAACTGGAGAAGCAGCCGAAAAATTGGCTGAAAAATTTTCAATACAGTCATTTACGAATAATGTTGCAAATACGGAAACAGCAATTATATTAAAGGCCAGCAATCTTGCAACACTTTCAGAAGTAACTGCGAAGGCAATATCAGTGGATAAACCACAGCTAAGTAGTGTCCTACATTATAACACCAACCCATCAAGAAAGTTTCATTATAATAACAACCAAAGCTTTAACAACCAAAATAACTATATCAGGAACAGGGAGTGTAGGCCAAAACAACAATACGATAGAAACATGACAAATAATAATAGTCATGCACAACTACGAAATCAATATAATCACCGTAACAAAAGATATATTAGTAACGTTCCATCAAATAGTAATATACGTTATCAAAACAACACCAGAAGAAACAATACCTATAATCAAAGGAGAAATGTAAACTACTTTCAATCGGGGGAATATCAAGCCCCCCAACCAGAGGAAGAAACAACACGGTTGGGGGCTGCGCCGAGTTCAAGCCAAGCATACATTGCCTAAACCTCTCCTTATCAAACTTTATTAAAGCGTATGTCGACATGTGCGGGTCAGTGTGTACCTTGATTGTAGACACAGGGGCAGATATATCCATATTCAAGAGGGGAAAAATTAGCAAAAAACAACCTTACTATCCTAAAAGCACTTGCATTATTCAAGGGGTTACGGATACTAAGAGGCAATCAATTGGGGCAACATACACAAAATTACGTTTCAACGACCAATGCATGGTCGAACACTTATTTCAAATAGTAGAGGATGACTTTTCCCTCGGAGCTGACGCAATTCTAGGACTAGATTTCCTAGCTAAGTTCAAGACCATTATCGACTATGATACGTGGACCCTTACAATACACACACCTGAAAGCTCAGCAGAGATCCCAATACTAAATGGCCCATCCGAAAACTCTATTATCATACCACCCCGATGCGAAATAATAAGAAAATTCAATGTCAAAAATCAAGAAAGTGCCCAAGATATAGTGATCACTGGTCAAGAAATCCACCCAGGTATATTCATTGCAGGAGCAATAACTTCACAAAACTATCCACTAGTCAGGATCCTAAACACTACAAATAAAACAACAACACTACAACATTTCGATATAAAAACACAACCACTCTCAAACTTTAACACTATTAATACAGAAACAATAAAATCAAAAAGATCAGAACAGGTTATTTCCAAATTAAACCTGAACAGCATTCCAGACTACGCCAAAACTCAATTTGAAAAATTATGTCGAGAATATGAAGACATATTTGCGTTAGAAAGCGAACCTCTAACAACCAATAACTTTTACAAACAAAATATAGAAGTAACTGATAATAGAGCAGTGTACACAAAAAACTACCGAATTCCAGAAGCGCACAAAACCGAAATTAGCAGGCAGGTAGACAAAATGCTAGTAGACGGAATAATAGAAAATTCTGTTTCTCATTTTAATTCTCCAATACTACTAGTACCCAAAAAATCCAACAACCAAAGTAAAAAATGGCGTTTAGTAGTTGATTTCAGGAACCTTAATAAAAAGATCCTGGCAGATAAATTTCCATTACCTCGTATAGAGGAGATACTCGACCAAATGGGCCGAGCCAAATATTTCTCTACACTTGACCTTATGTCCGGATTCCACCAAATACCACTAGAAAAATCTTCTAGAAAGCTCACAGCTTTCTCAACTAATCAAGGTCACTACCAATACACCCGACTCCCTTTCGGACTTAACATAAGCCCAAACAGTTTCCAACGGATGATGACCATCGCTATGACTGGTTTGACACCAGAAATAGCTTTTCTATACATTGATGATATCATAGTAGTCGGATGTTCACAAAAACACCACATTAAAAATTTGCAAACAGTATTTAACAGATTACGAGAACGTAACCTAAAATTGAATCCTGAAAAATGCAAATTTTTCCAAACAGAAGTCACCTATCTTGGACACCGAATATCATCACAAGGCATAAGCCCAGACAGTTCAAAATACGAGGTAGTTAAAAACTATCCTATCCCAAAAAACCCCGACGAAGTCAGACGATTCGTAGCGTTTTGTAATTACTATCGCCGTTTCATCCCCAATTTCGCAGAAATAGCACTGCCATTAAACAAACTGCTCCGGAAAAATACAAGATTTGAATGGGCTGAAACCCAACAAAAATCTTTCGATACCCTTAAATCGAGCTTAATATCCCCAATAATACTTCAGCATCCTGATTTCAAAACCCAATTCATTATTTCTACGGACGCCTCAAATGCTGCGTGTGGAGCAATCTTGTCACAAAATATCGACGGAACAGAACACCCAATCGCATACGCTAGCAAAACATTTACCGCCGGAGAAAAGAATAAGTCAGTAATCGAAAAGGAGCTCGCGGCAATACATTGGGCAATTATCCATTTTAAGCCTTATGTTTATGGCAGAAAATTCACAATAAGAACAGATCATCGACCCTTAACATATCTCTTCGGAATGAAAAATCCGTCATCTAAACTCACACGAATGAGGTTAGATTTAGAGGAATTTGATTTCGAAGTCAAATACGTAAAAGGAAAAGAAAATAACGGACCCGACGCGTTATCAAGAATACAAATTGACATTGATGATTTGAAGGAAATCAATGTCCGACGTGTTCAAACCCGAGCGATAACAAACCAAAAAGAACCAAATGTAATATCCGAGGAAATGGTAAATACTCCTATAACCCCGCAGCCTGATCAACTGCACGTTTGGGAGGTATCATCTCCAACAAAGATAGTTAAATTGCCTGAACTAAAGGTAAAAATTACGAACTGCAGGAATAAAGAAAAGCAAATCAAAGTTAATATAGTGCACAAGTATGAAAAATTATATGAGCGGTATATAAGTATAAAAAATAACCAATCAGTAGAGCCAGCACTAGAGCAGGTACTCGAAGTATTGGATAATGATATCTACAAACAATTTCAGACCAAGACTCTGAAACTTTCTGCAGAAAGTGAAATATTTAAAACAATTAACTTAACCGCATTTAAAATCCTAGGAAACAAGATATTAAAGAATCTAAACATTAAAATTTTCAAACCGCAACAGTTCATATCAGAAACAACGAAGATAAACAAAATCTTACACGATTATCACTCCACACCTACAGGAGGTCATCTGGGTCAATCAAGGCTGTATAAAAAACTGAAGAAAATTTACAAATGGAAAAAAATGAGAAAAACAATAGCAAAATATGTAAATAGATGCGAACTCTGTGCGAAAAATAAGCACCAGAAACATAATAAAGAGCATATGGAAATAACCACAACACCAACGAAAGTTTTCGACATTGTATCCATCGACACAGTCGGTCCATTTACAAAAACCAACAACAATAACAGATACGCAGTAACAATACAATGCGACCTAAGCAAATATATAGTAATAATACCCACAAAGGACAAAGAAGCAAATTCTGTAGCAAAAGCAATAGTGAATGGGTTCATACTAACATACGGACCTATGAACAAAATTAAAACTGATCTGGGAACAGAATACAAAAATCAGGTTCTTGCGGAAGTATGTAACATACTAAAAATAAAACAACTATACGCAACTGCCGCACATCCAGAAACCATAGGAGCACTGGAAAGAAACCACAAGTGCCTGAATGAATATCTTAGATGCTTTGTAAATGACGATAGAAATGATTGGGATACATGGATTCCATATTACGCATTCTGCTACAATACCACACCAAACACAGTACATGGTTACACACCATTTGAACTCATATTTGCCAAAAGCATAAACCTACCCTCAGAACTAACAATTAATAGACCAGACCCCGTATATAATTATGACTTGTATAGTAAGGAAATGAAATACAGACTACAACAAGCTATAAGCAAAGCAAAACAATACCTCCAGACATCTAAAGTACTAAGGAAACAGGTAAATGATACCAATTGCAAACCAATATCAATTAAAATAGGCGACAAGGTACTAATGACAGTACAGAATAGACGAAAACTAGATCCTCTATACAGCGGACCATATATAGTTAAATCGATAGATAACGTAAATTGCATTATCGAAGATATAAATAAAAATAAGACCAAAATACATAAGAATAGACTAAGAAATATAGAAAATTAAAGGCAGAATTAAAACATTATATTAATTTAGATTACACACCGGTATAGATAATTAAGTACAACTAATAACAAAGCTATAACACACATAAAAAAAAAAAAAAAAAAAAAACCAATTGTAATAAACATATGTAAACCAACAATAAGCACAATTAGGAATAAGTAACCATTGTAAACAACTATACATATAAGCATACCGTATAAACTAAATGAGTAAACATAAGCGATAAGAAGCCATAATGGCACCAACAATTAAGACCTAACATATCCAAACTGTAAATATAAACAAACACAAAAAAAAATTTTTGTAAACATAATTTTTTTTTTCCTAAGGGGGAAAGGTGTAGTATGCAGCTATTTCATTGAATCGATTGATTGCAATAATTTAATATACAATTAATGCGGTCAATCGATTCACAACAATTTCGAAAGCAATATGCATTACAATGCATAAACAAGTAAAAAATAAAATAAGATTTCTTAACCAAGTACACTCGGAACTGTGTCAACCAAAATTATTAATAAAGAAAACAAAAAAACACTTGACATGCATTTGCCGCGGCGATTAATGATTGCGTCACTGACCAAGCATTTTTGTCGTTGCAATAAATATAGGTCATCATCAGTTCCAAGTGTATGAGGTTATTTCTATACGTAAGCATAGGTTAACATAGGTAAGAACTATGTATAAATAACCCGGGGAGTTTTAATAAAGAATCAATTAGTTGTTAGTCAGTAGTACTAACCACACATAAACAGTCCGCGTTTTATTTTATAGGAGTGAAAGCTGATAAGCTGCTCCGACTTATTCAAACTGCACTTATCTCGGAGTTAGAGCTTTGAATAGCCGCTCCACTGGAGTGAAAGCCACTAGGCTGCTCCCAGGCATATTTACTTTATAACTAAGAAGTTATCACATGGCGACCGTGACATCGTAGCTAAATCGAATCTACAATATTCAAGAAGAGTGATTTTGTAACATTTACGCTACGACGAACCTATAATCTTCGAAGAAGACCGTGACATCGAATCGACAATCTTCAGAATAAGATAAGAAAATTTTCCAAGCAAGTGACATTGTAGCATCTGTATAGACCGTGATTTCGTAGCATTTACGCTACATCGAATCTACAACCTCCGAACTACAATTTCTTTGAACCTGTGATATGATGAAAATATATTACATTACAAATTCTTTAGACCACAAACAATCAATAACAGCATGGAAAGATATTAACATCAGTGACAATCAAAGATTTATAAATTCTTCGGACAGCGAACGACAAATTATCACAACTTCGTAAATAATATTTATATCATGGTAAGATATAACAATCAGCGTGACGATTCTCATCAATAAACATTGAAATGCTACCGGAAGACAATTTGAAGAAGAAAAATGCAACAAAAATAGTAAGATAACAATTGGAACACGGAGCGTTATTTAAATAAAATAATTTAAACTTTGGGAGTTGAAAAACTAACAGGAACTGCGATAAAGAATAACCAATTAGTTAGAAAAATTAATTTAATTTTGAAATAAGCAATTGAACTTTATTCATATTAATTTTCTGATAGATCTATATCGTAATAATAATATTATAATTTTTTTTAACAAAATGTAATTCATAGTTTAACCGTACAATAAAACAAAAAAAAACTTACTTAAGCTTCTCCATGAATAATAAACTTTAAATTTAAATAGAAGAAAGACATATATCTTTTCTGTCAATATGAATAATACTATAATTTAAATTGAGATATGTAGAGATTATAAAAATAAAATTATAAAGTATCATTATCGATGAACAATAAAGCAGCTAAATGATAGCAATTAGAATTCATTCATTTTGCATTCAAACGTGGTACGAAATTTTTTTTTTTCCTGTATTGACCAGGTGTCTTATTTTCATTAAAAGCTTGATTAAACAATTAATTGTCGTGCCCCAAAAGCAGTTAACAATAAAACAATTAAAAACGCTCGAATTACTCATATATAAATATTTATTTCACGCAGAACTGACCTATCCTAATATATCAAACACAAAAAGCTAACCCGAACCGAACGGTAACTTGACACCTTCAAACAAAAGTTAACTATCGACTGAATACTTCACGGCCCTCGCCAGACCAGTCATTGGTCTTTTATGCACCAATATTCGGAAGTAAACTTTACTAACAACGCGGATGTAAACAAACGACAACAACCTTGTCGTTTGTTCTACCGGTTGCAGCACCTGAGTCGCTTAGTTGTAAACAATCGCTTTACATAATAATTACCATGCGAGGTAAATTATTATCGTAATCGTCGATTGCTCCACTAAGCGTTCATCGCCGCCAGCTGTTGGGCTAATCAGCAAAACAACCGACAGTTGCAGAACAATACCATGCGAGGTTATTGTTTAGCAATTGCTGATTATTTCGCCGTAATGCCCTTGGCTGTTGGAAGAATCCTCCGTATATTGGGCCATCACATCCCTCCCCCCTTGGAAAAACTAGTTTCCGCAGGGAACTAGATCTGGAAGTGCAACAGTCTTAAAAATTGAAAATATTTTTGGTCTCCGTTCGGTTCAGATTGTTTTACATTTTTCTTACATCTAAATATAAATCTTCTGATTTATCTCTTCTTACATTTTTATCTTTTTATATGGTTTTTCTTTCTTACCACTTGTATGCTATCTTTTCTTACTTTTCGATTACACATATTTATTTTCACTTACAATTTTTTAATTTATCTGTATAACTCTTTTTAACATATATTTCTTTATTTTTTTTTTACTTTAGAAATCTTTACTTTTGTTCTTTTCTTTTTCTTTTCATTCTTGTCTTCTTTACAACTTTCTTTCTTTAACTCCTATTTTTTAAAAAAAAAAAAACTTTGACCATATATTCTCTTTAAATCTTATATTTCTTCTAAATTTTCAATCTTTTCTTAACTCTTATTTTTAACAACCTCTTCGTTTGGTTTTCAACACTGTTAACATATTATTTTCCTTTATATTCATTAATCTTTTCGTTTTTATCTTTCTTGAGTCTACTTTTAGTTTCCCATCTCTAAGTTATTTCTATTACATTAAAATTTTATGATTAACCTATTGTACTCCTTAATTACCTTACACGTATTACATTGTTAGAAATCATTACTTACTGTATAATACTATATAATAACAAAAATCCAAAACACAAAAATAAATTCCTTTTACTATAACTTAATCAGCAAATCTCTCCAATGATTACAATTTTATGGCCTTGCTTCGCTTTACCTTGCTTTCTATCTACACGGGTTGCTCCCTATATTTTACAAAACTATCCTATAACTTCTATTTATAAATTTTCTACTACCCTAATGTGGTCACTCCAACTGTACCAGTTGTTTTTTCACGACGTTTGGCAGGGATGTTGTAGGTATATTGGCTGTTGTGGGGATGACCTCGATGCTAATGTTCGGTTCTGCTTCTTCCAGCGATGACTCCTTTTGCATATTTCGGACTGATTTAGACATCTGGATGGTCGGCAACCTCGACAGTCGACTGGTGCTCTTTATTGTCTGTATTTTCTTCCAACGTCTCAGATGGATCAAAATTCCTGCTAATATTGCAAGAGTGACGATGCATAAACACCCCGTAATTGATGTAGCTGCTAGATGTATATGATGAGGAATAACTTGCCTGATGGTTTCCTCCTGCTTAATGGCTTCCTGGACTCTATTTATATCAGCTTCTTGATCCCTCCATGCCTGATTAAAGTTGTCGGTTGCTAACAGCTTCACTTCATTTTTTTTATCTTCTAAAATTTCCGATTTCCGTGATTTGGTTTGCATTGTGATGACATCCCAGGCTGGAAGCTCTGATCTAGTTGGCTGCCAAAGTGTTATGTTGCGCCTCGCGCTGTCCTCTGAGTATATCAACCAATCTCCTATCTGCAGATGGCACTGTTCCTCTGTAGTTAGCACACCTGTGGATGACAGCTTTCCTATCGCAGTTGGCATGTTCCTGCAATTTACCTCCAGCTTAGTCTCATCAGACATCACGAAGAGCCAGTGATTTTTAGTCACCATTCTAACGAGGCTATTCCATTTTGGAACTATTCTTTCTTTGCATGCCCTAGTGTTTACATTAAAACTCCGGAAAAGGTTCAGTACACAGTTGTCTCCTATGGCAGTGATTGTTGGACCCAGCTGTGGACACAGTAGTTGTGGATTGTCCGCGCTGGTCAAGATCTTCTGGCATTTGTTATGTTGCGGAAGACTCAGCAGCACATACTGTCGCTCGTGGTTGTTTGCTGCCACGAATTCAGCGTCAAGTTCATAAATGTGAAAGCCTTCCTCACCTACTGCTGCCGGTATTGTATATACTTTATGTAGATCAAATGATGTTCGTTGAGGTTGAGGAATCTCAATTTTAACCAAGATTTGTTGATTTATTTGCAGAGCCTCTACCTTCGCAATCTGATTTAGAATTTGAAAATTTTGAAATCTCTCATCCAGGTCCAATTGTCGTGTGGCATTACGCATGATTTCCGTTATCTCCTTCGCATGGATTATTAGTGGGTGTAGCTTTCCCATGCTTAGTGAGACCAGAATATCTGATAAAGTATCTAGAGAGTCACTGATTTCTCTTAGCTGGAGAATCATCATTGTAATGATTTCGTTCAGCTCTAGTCTCAGCTGTAATGCGGTTAGCTCTTCGCTTTCATTTCTCTGCATTTTTATGATAGCTGAAATCTTATTTTTCAACTCCTCTCGTTCTATTGCCGCTTGAACCCGCGATACGTTAAATAGGTGCAGGGTTGATTTTACTACAGTAGTCTGTTCTTTGAGGAGGTTAAACGTCCGGTTCTCTTTTCCGTTTATCTCGTCTAATGATGCACGTATCTCTTCTGAATCTGCGTGATCCATCGTTCCGAATAGAGTCTTGAACATTGAACCTATTCCATCAAAGAAGGAACGTTTTTTGCGACGAACTGTCTCTTCTTCGTGCGTATGATGGGCTAGTTCCTCATGCTGTCGTTTGATTTTAGCTACCCAGCTTCTTATTTCCTTTGCCGCTACCTCGCATTTGACTATTCCGGAATGACTGATCTCGGCACATAGTCGCGTGATGAGATTGCTGCAGTTGTTGGCGAATACAAGCTCGTTCGATAAATCCGGTACCTCTAGTTTCGACAAGATGGTCCAATGCTTGGTATAAAAGTTGACCTTCCCTATTTGTTCAAATAGTACTCCGGAATCTGCTATCGGCTGTATGGTGTAGCCCACATTCTCTGCATTTATGACCGCTATACATGCCAAGATTGACACAATTACCGTCTTCATGGTGTTGGAGTTCCTGATTACTAGTGAAACTTATCTCTACTGTAAACTACTGGCAACCTCCTTATCCTATTTTCTTATTCGCAAGGTGTATTATTATTATTTTTTTTTTTATTATTGTATTTGAATTTTACTAATTCTTAGGTATACATATATTTTCCCAAGACCTCTTTACTTTTTTTTTTTTTTTAAACTTATTCCACCTCTTTCGCCTTTTCTTCTCCTAACAACACCAAACGCTTCTCGTGCTGGTATTGGCTCAACCTAGACGGATAGAAACAAAAACTGCTGCGACCCTCAGTTCCTATTGCGTCTCTGGGTTTGTGGGATGTTATTTCTGGAAAATTTAAATTGATTAGTCATCAATAAAAGCAAATTGGATGTCAAATTAAAAGGAAATTAAAATTAATCTTGAAATTTTTTCAAGCGATTCGCGTGTACCCGCTTGAGTTTTCTGCCCTGGAGTATTGTTATATTCTCCGGGTTGTGTATGTATATTATCTCGTAGGGTCCCTTAAAAATTGATGTTAATTTTCCAGTCCGCGCTAAATCCTTGACCAAAACCTTGTCTCCTACATGGAGGGGTTCTATCCTAGTTGATCTGTCGTAGTACCTTTTTGCCGTGAGTTTACTTTTCTGTAAATTCTTCCGAGCTAATTCGAAAGCTCTCTGTAATTTAAACCGCAGGACAGTATGATACCTGTCGGCATTGTACACTGGCTCTGCTTTACGTTGCAAGGTACTAGGAACTTCGGATACAAACCCGAACAAGGTTTCCATTGGCGTCAGTTTGGTACCCATATGCATTGTGTTATTATAAGCATGCGCTGCCGTCCTCAAAAATTCGTCCCAGTTTCTAGGTTCCTCATCGACAAGACTCCTCAGATAATTGGCAAGTGTCGAATGCTGCCTTTCTACTGCATTTGACTGAGGATGATAAGCGGTAGTTTGCAGTTTCTTAATCTTTAGTAATTTGCACAATGCTTTCATGACTTCGCCCGTAAAGTTTGCACCCTGATCTGTTACAAGCTCTTTGGGTAATGTGTATCTACTAAGTATTTGTTCGAATAAGGCCTGGGCCACGGTATTCGCCTCTTGATCTGGTATTGCTACAAAATCGACGAACCTAGTGAGATCATCCATCATGGACAAAATATACTTATTTCCGTTGTGACTTGTCGGCAGCGGGCCAACTAGATCAACGTATACTTTATCGAAAGGCTTCTCCGAAATTTCTGTTATTACTAACGGCATTTTATTGGTCTTAGAATGTTTATTTCTCTGACATTTCGTACAGCGCCGAACATGTTTAGAGATATCATTCTTCATTCCCCTCCAATGAAAGAAACGCTTTACCCTTTCCAGAGTTTTGTTCCTTCCGAAGTGTCCCCCGAACCGTGAGTCATGAAAATCTCTCAATATAATCCCTATGTCCCCTGGGTCCGTTATATACTTGGGTCTTGTGTTTTTCTGGAGCCTTATTTCTTTTATCTCAGACTCATCTATGTCATCCCATTCCTCTTCGGATTCTCGAGAAGGCTGCTTTTTCTGGTTTTCTTGGTCTTTCTTCCTTCCAGCTTGCGCTCGGGTAATTGCGAGGCACGGGTACTCCCTACCACACTTGTCTTCATCTTGGTCTGTACCTTGGGGAATTCTGCTAAGTGCATCTGCATTGCCATTTTCTTTTCCCTTCTTGTAGACAATCTCAAAATCATACTCCGATAGTTTTTGGTGGAACCTCACCATGCGAGATGTGGTGTCCTTAACCTTAAAAATTCCTCGGAGAGGTTGATGGTCAGTTATAACTTTAAAATGTCTCCCAAGCAGGTAGCATTTATAATTACGTACTGCCCATACAATGGCTAGCAATTCCCGTTCCGTGGTGGAGTAATTTTTTTCGGCTTGGTTCAACGTGCGGCTGGCATAACTCACCGGCCTACCTTCTTGTTCCAAGACCGCTCCGAGTGACTCCCCACTTGCATCCGTGATGACTGTGAACTCCTTATCAAAATTCGGGTAAGTTAATACTGGTGGTGATGTTAGAGCATCTTTAATCACCTTAAAGGAATTTTCACATTCTGGCCCCCAATTGAACTTCACCTTTTTCCTCAAAAGGTTATTAATTGGGGCCAAAATCTTTGAAAAGTTAGGAACGAATTTACGGTAGTAATTTGCCAGCCCCAAGAAAGACTGGACCTGTCTCACTGTTTTTGGTCGTGGGAAGTTTTGTACCACTTCTACTAACCGTTTGTCAGGTTGTACACCCTTCTCTGAGCATACATGCCCAAGGTATACTACCTCCTTTTTCAGGAATTGACATTTTGTAGGTTGTAGTTTCAAGTTATGTTCTCTAAAACGTTGAAATACTTCCCGTAGCTTTTCATTATGCTCATCCAAATTTTTCGCAAATATTACTACGTCGTCAAGGTACACAAAGCATTTAATACCCTGAAGGCCTGTTAATATCCCGTTTAATAAAGATTGAAAGAATGGAGGCGCTGTTTTTAACCCGAATGGTAATCTCTTGTAATGGAAGTGGCTGAAATTTGTGCTAAAAGCAGTCTTTTCGCGATCTGCTGGGTCCACCAATACCTGATGGTAACCATTGGCAAGATCTAAGGTAGTAAAGTACCTGGAATGGCCCAGCCTGTCCAGGATATCCTCAATCCGTGGTAGTGGGTAAGAAAAGGGGATACAGACTTTGTTAAGCTCTCGAAAATCCACGCACAGTCTATACTTTCGCTTACCTGCTTCGTCAGTTCCTTTTTTCGGTATTAATAGCACTGGAAAATTAAAGGGGCTATTGCTATGCTCAATTATGTCTTCCTCTAACAGCTTTTTAAGTTGATCCTGGCATTCCTCTCTGTGGGCTTCAGGCATTCTGTATTGTTTTTTATTTATGGGCCCGGTATTAGCCATCAAGGGGTGTTTGAACATTTTTGTTGGTGTGTATGTCAACTTATCTCCAGGCAAGTGAAAGATATCGCTGTATTCGTAACAGATTTGCATTACTGCCTCTTTCTCTTCCGAATTCAGCCTTTCCCCCAGCCCCACAGACTGTTTCATCAACTTAAGCCGTTGCTGATTTATTTTTAATGAACCTGGCTCCTTTTTCAGTGGCTTCACCAGATACCTATCTAACTTTTCCAGCTTGGGTCTAAAATTAACAATTTCAACGGGCTCCGTCCTGGCGTTAACGATACCTACATATGCCTGGCCATTCTTTGGTCTAACAATAGTATTGCCGCAGTATATCCCCGGACTGATTTCCTCTGCCATACAAACCAGTTCATCGTTACTTTCTACCTGAATTTTTACCAGTTGTTCTGTTCTTGGCTGTAAGCGCATCGCCGCTTGCTGTGTACCTGTGATCCTAAACGCGTGCTGCCTTGCTTTTGTGCCATCACTACAGCAAGGTCTTTTACCACCTGAAGCTCCTGCACAGTTAGTGGTCGGAAGAGATTGAATTTCGACCGCCGTCAGCGGATAGTCCGCTTCCTTATCCCATTCCTTTATTTTCTTTGCCTGTGGTTGGCCCCACATTTCCTCTGGCCATCTTGCCCCTTCTTCTTTCTTTGTTTTTATCTCTATGCTATGTGCTGAAGCCAAGGCACATTCTGGCCATTGGAGCCCTGGACTTTCCGCTACCGGTATATTCCTAATCTCCTCCTCTTGGATATTCGTATTATCTCGCGTTTTTCTCGCTTTCTGAGACTGTCCTCGAGAGCCAAGATATTTGCTTATATTATTGGACGCTGTTTCCACACTGGTTATAATATTCTTCAAGGCGGCGATTTGATCCACTATTCTTTGTTTTACTTTACTTGGGGGAGTTCCCTTGAGCTCTAATATTTCTGGCTTGTACACCTTTTCCTGAAGGCATTTCTCCCTTGCTAAGGTAATGACCGTTTCTTTACCTGTAATATTTCCAAAAAGAGGTAATTTCGTCTTGCGCTCATCTGCTCCTTTTCTTACCAGTTTCTTATTGACACAGTCAATTGTAGCCTTGTCTCTTAAAAATGCCATTCCCAATATGCCGTCCGCAGGTATCGAGTCCGTTTCCTGGATTGTATTGAACTCGCAAGTCTGCACCTTATTTCCCACGCGCATCTTGGCTTCGCAAGTTCCTATTGAGCTTCTTTGAGCTCCAAACAAGCCGCCAATTATTATTTTCTTCTGCGTTTGCACTGGTGTATCTTTTCTTACCCGATTTATCTTAACTAAATTGCATGTAGATCCCGTGTCTACTAGCAATGATAACTTACCTTCTAAACCTATGTCGGCTTCGACCGTGATGATGCAGTTATTCATTAGACTTAATTCCATTTCATTGCTTCCTACTCTAGATACGCCTACCCTCTCCAAGACCGTTAGTGGAAGGCAGCTGGGGGAAAGCTCCCCAGCTGCCGCTCCCCGTTTCCCAACTGTTGCCCTCCATGCTCCGCTAAGTATTTTTTAAGACAGTTTGCTATGCAGTGATCGCAGGTTTTGCAGAACTGACAGAACAGAACCTCTGTCCCCGGTTGGAAATTAGGAATATTGACTGATGCATCTGCGAACCTAACATTTTGCTTCTTGCAACTGAGTGTACCATGTCCATAGTTGTTGCACTTAGTGCAGTAAGGAGGCTGCTTTCCCCACTGGCATTCTTTAGCCATGTGCCCAGGCTGACCGCATTTGAAACAATGAATGATCCTGGGCGGGGCTGCCTTCGCTGGTGGTCCTTGATAGGTTGTGGGCGATGCCAGCCTAGCTGTAGGATAAATTTCTCGTCTAGGTTGTTGGGGTCTATCGCAGCTAGCCTCATCTGTTCTCCATCTGTTCTGTGTCCTTATAGTATTGGGCCTCCAGCCCTCCTGTACCCCTTCCGGACCCCTTACTTGAAGCCTTTGAGCATCCTTTTCATAATATGTAGCTTCCTCCTGTACCCCTTCTAGCGATTCAAATTTCCGACCCGTAAGGTATACTTGAGTCGGTTTAAGCCTAACGCCTGCTTTGAATGTCGCTACGGCATCTGCCTCCAACTCTGCAATCAGACCTCTATCTCCTCCCGGGTATTTTGCCGAGACCGCCGCTTTTATCAGATCGAGCAATTCTTTCATCCGGTCTGCGAACTCCCTGATATCTTCGCCGGGTCTCTGCCTGCATGCCAGCATTTCTGTTCGCAATTCACTAAAAGATTTCTTAGGCATGTAAGCTGATTTGATTACTTGCTGCAAAGAATCGAAATCTTTTGGCTCTTGCGAATTTACCAAGTAGTACGCATCGTCCGATAAGCGATACTTTATACACCTAATGAAGATCTTCTGCTCTTCTTCCGTCAGTCGATCGTGTAGTTCTTTACTACAACTCAGGAAGCGATATACCTCCTTCGAGAGCCTGGATGTTCTTTCACCGGATAGCATGGGCACATACTTGGATACTAGATCCATTACCTTTTCGTGCACGTCTGTCATATTGACTTGCTGACTGTTCTCCCCGGATATGTTTCTTTCCTCTGGAATTATCTGGTTTCGTTCGCTTCCCTCTTTTCTACTCGGCGCTAACTCCTGTTTCTTTCTTCTACTTTGCTCTGTTTCTGAATGTTGCTTCTGCTCCTTAGGTTGTTCCCAGAATAATAATTTCCTTGGCCTGAACCCCTTACTCGTGTTCGCTTTATTAATATCTTGATTCGGACTTCTCTGTGAAGATCTATCGAGCCCCAGTTCTTTCTCTAGCTCTGCTGTAGCTTCTTCGGCCTCCTTTAGCTGTACCTTTAGCGAGTCTATATTCTTTAAGAGCCCTTTTTTCTCCTTCTGGGTTTCTTCCAATGCTTGTTCTGCTTCTATTTCACGGCTCTGGATAACCTCGAATGCTGCTGTCACAAGTAGATCTAACGCTTCGCCTTTTGTACTTTTTTTAGCACTCTCATTCAGTTCCTCCAGTATTTTCTTTGCCTCTTTTTCTGTCCACCTTTTCCGTAACTCTCCCGTTATATGCTCCTCGATATATTGCCAGTCTTGTTCATAACTCTGCAATATTGTCTGGAATTTCTTAAGTTCCTGTGCTTTCAGTTCTAATTCCCTTTCCTGAGCCTGATAGCGTGCTAATTCCTCCTTAGTTAATACATTGCTCCTACCTGTGGACATTTAAGATATATAACAAAGCTAGCACTATGCAGACATTGATACGCTGCGCTGCCACGGATCATTCCCCACAACTTCTATCCTTATTGTAAACCCAACTAGACTCAACCTCTTGACCAAAATTATTTTCGATAACTCCGATCCCTATATAAAACAACTGAAATTACCGTCACTATACTCGAGACCATTAAACGAAATAACGATTAGTCTTCTTACTATCTACTATCCTTAGTCTCCTATTGCCCAACAACAAAATTTACCCAAACGAATCCAATATTTTTTAATTTTTTATTTTTTATTATCCCGATGCACCCAATGAGAATACAACAAATCATACTTTACTTAAAACTTTCTACCTAATTATCCGCGTAAAACCCGAATACATTTGTCCAAAAAACAAAGATCATTTCGTAAATATGACACGACGTTATTACGATTATCAAAAACCCGATAAATTAAATAAACGCGCGTACGACCAACGCCTAAATCGAAACGTGACGTTGAAACTGGTGATATTCTTATTACCAACTTTCACTAAAAAAAAAATCTTGCACCTAACAATATTGCCTCTTATATATTACTCCGAAGTTTTATCACATCTTAAAATTAACTCTGTATGTATGTATGTATGCTTGGAGTAGCTAAAAGTAGCTTTGCTCCCAATATGTGTGTGTGGAGTAGCTAAATTAGCTTTGCTCCCAGTGTGTGTGTGTGGAGTAGCTAAATTAGCTTTGCTCCCAGTGTGTGTGTGTGGAGTAGCTAAATTAGCTTTGCTCCCAGTGTGTGTTTGTGATGAGTAGTTGATGAAGATCAACTCCTCAAATAATGTAAATGAGTGTAACTTCCAATTTCACAAAAAAAAAACACAAAACACAAAAACTCAAGTCACTTAATCTAATACTTCTTAAATGCCTGAAACGTGAAAGAATTAATTTATTTTAATCTCTGAAAAATAAATTTATCAAAAAAACATTTAGACAATCTTAAAAGAATTTGAAAAAGAAAATTAACCCTGAAAAAAAAACACAACAGCAAGAAATTCTCAAATTTCTTACCTAAGTTTACCGGCTGCGCCAAAATGTCGTGCCCCAAAAGCAGTTAACAATAAAACAATTAAAAACGCTCGAATTACTCATATATAAATATTTATTTCACGCAGAACTGACCTATCCTAATATATCAAACACAAAAAGCTAACCCGAACCGAACGGTAACTTGACACCTTCAAACAAAAGTTAACTATCGACTGAATACTTCACGGCCCTCGCCAGACCAGTCATTGGTCTTTTATGCACCAATATTCGGAAGTAAACTTTACTAACAACGCGGATGTAAACAAACGACAACAACCTTGTCGTTTGTTCTACCGGTTGCAGCACCTGAGTCGCTTAGTTGTAAACAATCGCTTTACATAATAATTACCATGCGAGGTAAATTATTATCGTAATCGTCGATTGCTCCACTAAGCGTTCATCGCCGCCAGCTGTTGGGCTAATCAGCAAAACAACCGACAGTTGCAGAACAATACCATGCGAGGTTATTGTTTAGCAATTGCTGATTATTTCGCCGTAATGCCCTTGGCTGTTGGAAGAATCCTCCGTATATTGGGCCATCACATAATCAGTACATTCTTCTGAGCTAGAGAACACGTATGGACAAACTAGCAAAAATCGAGGAAGAACTAATAAGAACTCTAGAAAAATTTCAAGAAAGCTAAAAATAGGCCGTATACATAAAAAACATTACAAAAAAAAGGAGAATAGATTTAAAAGTTTATACGAACAAGATATAAATTAAATAACAAAAGAACAAGGTTTAATTGAAATATGGGTAGTACCAAATCAAAAAATGCCGACAACAACGGTGAAATAGTAAATAATCTAATTATAGAGGATACAGTTTCAGTCGAAAATAATCAAATAGTTATAATTTTGTGCATATTGGTTGCAATTAAAATCGTTGTATAAAGACCATAGAAGGGGTTTAAGGAAAAGATACCTCAGTACCCCAGCAAAACTAAATATAGCAACTGTCTGATAAATGGAAGCACTAATAAAGATAGAAAAGGAGATTGAGGCAATACTGTCCAACTTTAAGAAATCTATAAACCGTCCGTGTACCACGAAAACTCTAAACGAGAAAGAGGAATTAACAAATAAACTCCTTGCAAAGGCAAAAGAAAACGCTCTAATACAAGCGGATGTCGAAACAATTTTGAAAATAAAAGTTATCTATGAAAATATTAGAAAGACAGCAAACGAAATCTTGGAGATTATTAAAACACAGAGAAAAACAACGATGGCTTTTGACATAAAAACAGCTACATCGCTCATACAACCCTATGACGGAAAGCAGGATGAAACTGATGCTTTTATCGAGTCTATGGAATTACTAGACGAGCTAACAGCGAATGAGCATAAATCAATTATGATCAAATTCATCAAGACACGTATAACGGGAAAAGCCAAGTACGTAATATCAGAAGGCACAAATACAGTATTAACGATCAAGGCCAAGTTAAAAGAAAAATTTTCGGCAAAATTATCGTCAGATGCCATCCTGGCACAACTACGATCATGCCAGCAAGGCAACAAAAAACTCACAGATTTTTCCAATCAAATAGAAAATTTATCAGGCCAACTAACGAGAGCCTTTATAACAGAGAAAGTAGCAACTGGAGAAGCAGCCGAAAAATTGGCTGAAAAATTTTCAATACAGTCATTTACGAATAATGTTGCAAATACGGAAACAGCAATTATATTAAAGGCCAGCAATCTTGCAACACTTTCAGAAGTAACTGCGAAGGCAATATCAGTGGATAAACCACAGCTAAGTAGTGTCCTACATTATAACACCAACCCATCAAGAAAGTTTCATTATAATAACAACCAAAGCTTTAACAACCAAAATAACTATATCAGGAACAGGGAGTGTAGGCCAAAACAACAATACGATAGAAACATGACAAATAATAATAGTCATGCACAACTACGAAATCAATATAATCACCGTAACAAAAGATATATTAGTAACGTTCCATCAAATAGTAATATACGTTATCAAAACAACACCAGAAGAAACAATACCTATAATCAAAGGAGAAATGTAAACTACTTTCAATCGGGGGAATATCAAGCCCCCCAACCAGAGGAAGAAACAACACGGTTGGGGGCTGCGCCGAGTTCAAGCCAAGCATACATTGCCTAAACCTCTCCTTATCAAACTTTATTAAAGCGTATGTCGACATGTGCGGGTCAGTGTGTACCTTGATTGTAGACACAGGGGCAGATATATCCATATTCAAGAGGGGAAAAATTAGCAAAAAACAACCTTACTATCCTAAAAGCACTTGCATTATTCAAGGGGTTACGGATACTAAGAGGCAATCAATTGGGGCAACATACACAAAATTACGTTTCAACGACCAATGCATGGTCGAACACTTATTTCAAATAGTAGAGGATGACTTTTCCCTCGGAGCTGACGCAATTCTAGGACTAGATTTCCTAGCTAAGTTCAAGACCATTATCGACTATGATACGTGGACCCTTACAATACACACACCTGAAAGCTCAGCAGAGATCCCAATACTAAATGGCCCATCCGAAAACTCTATTATCATACCACCCCGATGCGAAATAATAAGAAAATTCAATGTCAAAAATCAAGAAAGTGCCCAAGATATAGTGATCACTGGTCAAGAAATCCACCCAGGTATATTCATTGCAGGAGCAATAACTTCACAAAACTATCCACTAGTCAGGATCCTAAACACTACAAATAAAACAACAACACTACAACATTTCGATATAAAAACACAACCACTCTCAAACTTTAACACTATTAATACAGAAACAATAAAATCAAAAAGATCAGAACAGGTTATTTCCAAATTAAACCTGAACAGCATTCCAGACTACGCCAAAACTCAATTTGAAAAATTATGTCGAGAATATGAAGACATATTTGCGTTAGAAAGCGAACCTCTAACAACCAATAACTTTTACAAACAAAATATAGAAGTAACTGATAATAGAGCAGTGTACACAAAAAACTACCGAATTCCAGAAGCGCACAAAACCGAAATTAGCAGGCAGGTAGACAAAATGCTAGTAGACGGAATAATAGAAAATTCTGTTTCTCATTTTAATTCTCCAATACTACTAGTACCCAAAAAATCCAACAACCAAAGTAAAAAATGGCGTTTAGTAGTTGATTTCAGGAACCTTAATAAAAAGATCCTGGCAGATAAATTTCCATTACCTCGTATAGAGGAGATACTCGACCAAATGGGCCGAGCCAAATATTTCTCTACACTTGACCTTATGTCCGGATTCCACCAAATACCACTAGAAAAATCTTCTAGAAAGCTCACAGCTTTCTCAACTAATCAAGGTCACTACCAATACACCCGACTCCCTTTCGGACTTAACATAAGCCCAAACAGTTTCCAACGGATGATGACCATCGCTATGACTGGTTTGACACCAGAAATAGCTTTTCTATACATTGATGATATCATAGTAGTCGGATGTTCACAAAAACACCACATTAAAAATTTGCAAACAGTATTTAACAGATTACGAGAACGTAACCTAAAATTGAATCCTGAAAAATGCAAATTTTTCCAAACAGAAGTCACCTATCTTGGACACCGAATATCATCACAAGGCATAAGCCCAGACAGTTCAAAATACGAGGTAGTTAAAAACTATCCTATCCCAAAAAACCCCGACGAAGTCAGACGATTCGTAGCGTTTTGTAATTACTATCGCCGTTTCATCCCCAATTTCGCAGAAATAGCACTGCCATTAAACAAACTGCTCCGGAAAAATACAAGATTTGAATGGGCTGAAACCCAACAAAAATCTTTCGATACCCTTAAATCGAGCTTAATATCCCCAATAATACTTCAGCATCCTGATTTCAAAACCCAATTCATTATTTCTACGGACGCCTCAAATGCTGCGTGTGGAGCAATCTTGTCACAAAATATCGACGGAACAGAACACCCAATCGCATACGCTAGCAAAACATTTACCGCCGGAGAAAAGAATAAGTCAGTAATCGAAAAGGAGCTCGCGGCAATACATTGGGCAATTATCCATTTTAAGCCTTATGTTTATGGCAGAAAATTCACAATAAGAACAGATCATCGACCCTTAACATATCTCTTCGGAATGAAAAATCCGTCATCTAAACTCACACGAATGAGGTTAGATTTAGAGGAATTTGATTTCGAAGTCAAATACGTAAAAGGAAAAGAAAATAACGGACCCGACGCGTTATCAAGAATACAAATTGACATTGATGATTTGAAGGAAATCAATGTCCGACGTGTTCAAACCCGAGCGATAACAAACCAAAAAGAACCAAATGTAATATCCGAGGAAATGGTAAATACTCCTATAACCCCGCAGCCTGATCAACTGCACGTTTGGGAGGTATCATCTCCAACAAAGATAGTTAAATTGCCTGAACTAAAGGTAAAAATTACGAACTGCAGGAATAAAGAAAAGCAAATCAAAGTTAATATAGTGCACAAGTATGAAAAATTATATGAGCGGTATATAAGTATAAAAAATAACCAATCAGTAGAGCCAGCACTAGAGCAGGTACTCGAAGTATTGGATAATGATATCTACAAACAATTTCAGACCAAGACTCTGAAACTTTCTGCAGAAAGTGAAATATTTAAAACAATTAACTTAACCGCATTTAAAATCCTAGGAAACAAGATATTAAAGAATCTAAACATTAAAATTTTCAAACCGCAACAGTTCATATCAGAAACAACGAAGATAAACAAAATCTTACACGATTATCACTCCACACCTACAGGAGGTCATCTGGGTCAATCAAGGCTGTATAAAAAACTGAAGAAAATTTACAAATGGAAAAAAATGAGAAAAACAATAGCAAAATATGTAAATAGATGCGAACTCTGTGCGAAAAATAAGCACCAGAAACATAATAAAGAGCATATGGAAATAACCACAACACCAACGAAAGTTTTCGACATTGTATCCATCGACACAGTCGGTCCATTTACAAAAACCAACAACAATAACAGATACGCAGTAACAATACAATGCGACCTAAGCAAATATATAGTAATAATACCCACAAAGGACAAAGAAGCAAATTCTGTAGCAAAAGCAATAGTGAATGGGTTCATACTAACATACGGACCTATGAACAAAATTAAAACTGATCTGGGAACAGAATACAAAAATCAGGTTCTTGCGGAAGTATGTAACATACTAAAAATAAAACAACTATACGCAACTGCCGCACATCCAGAAACCATAGGAGCACTGGAAAGAAACCACAAGTGCCTGAATGAATATCTTAGATGCTTTGTAAATGACGATAGAAATGATTGGGATACATGGATTCCATATTACGCATTCTGCTACAATACCACACCAAACACAGTACATGGTTACACACCATTTGAACTCATATTTGCCAAAAGCATAAACCTACCCTCAGAACTAACAATTAATAGACCAGACCCCGTATATAATTATGACTTGTATAGTAAGGAAATGAAATACAGACTACAACAAGCTATAAGCAAAGCAAAACAATACCTCCAGACATCTAAAGTACTAAGGAAACAGGTAAATGATACCAATTGCAAACCAATATCAATTAAAATAGGCGACAAGGTACTAATGACAGTACAGAATAGACGAAAACTAGATCCTCTATACAGCGGACCATATATAGTTAAATCGATAGATAACGTAAATTGCATTATCGAAGATATAAATAAAAATAAGACCAAAATACATAAGAATAGACTAAGAAATATAGAAAATTAAAGGCAGAATTAAAACATTATATTAATTTAGATTACACACCGGTATAGATAATTAAGTACAACTAATAACAAAGCTATAACACACATAAAAAAAAAAAAAAAAAAAAAACCAATTGTAATAAACATATGTAAACCAACAATAAGCACAATTAGGAATAAGTAACCATTGTAAACAACTATACATATAAGCATACCGTATAAACTAAATGAGTAAACATAAGCGATAAGAAGCCATAATGGCACCAACAATTAAGACCTAACATATCCAAACTGTAAATATAAACAAACACAAAAAAAAATTTTTGTAAACATAATTTTTTTTTTCCTAAGGGGGAAAGGTGTAGTATGCAGCTATTTCATTGAATCGATTGATTGCAATAATTTAATATACAATTAATGCGGTCAATCGATTCACAACAATTTCGAAAGCAATATGCATTACAATGCATAAACAAGTAAAAAATAAAATAAGATTTCTTAACCAAGTACACTCGGAACTGTGTCAACCAAAATTATTAATAAAGAAAACAAAAAAACACTTGACATGCATTTGCCGCGGCGATTAATGATTGCGTCACTGACCAAGCATTTTTGTCGTTGCAATAAATATAGGTCATCATCAGTTCCAAGTGTATGAGGTTATTTCTATACGTAAGCATAGGTTAACATAGGTAAGAACTATGTATAAATAACCCGGGGAGTTTTAATAAAGAATCAATTAGTTGTTAGTCAGTAGTACTAACCACACATAAACAGTCCGCGTTTTATTTTATAGGAGTGAAAGCTGATAAGCTGCTCCGACTTATTCAAACTGCACTTATCTCGGAGTTAGAGCTTTGAATAGCCGCTCCACTGGAGTGAAAGCCACTAGGCTGCTCCCAGGCATATTTACTTTATAACTAAGAAGTTATCACAAGTGACTCGAATTGAATCTTGATAAAAGTTCAAATCTATAATAAAAGGATTTGTGTGTTTAAAAATTCATATTTGTATTAAAAAGGATTTTTGAGTCTGAAGTATTTTTACCAATAATTTAATAAAGTGACTCGGATAGAATCTTGATAAAAGTTCAAATCTATAATAAAAGGATTTGTGTATCTAAAAATTCATATTTGTATTAAAAAAGATTTTTGTGTCTAAATGACTCGAATCGAATCTTGATAAAAGTTCAAATCTATAATAAAAGGATTTGTGTGTCTAAAAATTCATATTTGTATTAAAAAAGATTTTTGTGTCTAAAATATTTTTACTAATAATTTAATAAAGTGACTCGAATCGAATCTTGATAAAAGTTCAAATCTATAATAAAAGGATTTGTGTGTTTAAAAATTCATATTTGTATTAAAAAGGATTTTTGAGTCTGAAGTATTTTTACCAATAATTTAATAAAGTGACTCGGATCGAATCTTGATAAAAGTTCAAATCTATAATAAAAGGATTTGTGTATCTAAAAATTCATATTTGTATCAAAAAAGATTTTTGTGTCTAAATGACTCTAATCGAATCTTGATAAAAGTTCAAATCTATAATAAAAGGATTTGTGTGTTTAAAAATTCATATTTGTATTAAAAAAGATTTTTGTGTCTAAAATATTTTTACTAATAATTTAATAAAGTGACTCGGATCGAATATTGATAAAAGTTCAAATCTATAATAAAAGGATTTGTGTATCTAAAAATTCATATTTGTATTAAAAAAGATTTTTGTGTCTAAATGACTTGAATCGAATCTCGATAAAAGTTCAAATCTATAATAAAAGGATTTGTGTGTCTAAAAATTCATATTTGTATTAAAAAAGATTTTTGTGTCTAAAATATTTTTACTAATAATTTAATAAAGTGACTCGAATCGAATCTTGATAAAAGTTCAAATCTATAATAAAAGGATTTGTGTGTTTAAAAATTCATATTTGTATTAAAAAGGATTTTTGAGTCTGAAGTATTTTTACCAATAATTTAATAAAGTGACTCGGATAGAATCTTGATAAAAGTTCAAATCTATAATAAAAGGATTTGTGTATCTAAAAATTCGTATTTGTATTAAAAAAGATTTTTGTGTCTCGATAAAAGTTCAAATCTATAATAAAAGGATTTGTGTGTCTAAAAATTCATATTTGTATTAAAAAAGATTTTTGTGTCTAAAATATTTTTACTAATAATTTAATAAAGTGACTCGAATCGAATCTTGATAAAAGTTCAAATCTATAATAAAAGGATTTGTGTGTTTAAAAATTCATATTTGTATTAAAAAGGATTTTTGAGTCTGAAGTATTTTTACCAATAATTTAATAAAGTGACTCGGATCGAATCTTGATAAAAGTTCAAATCTATAATAAAAGGATTTGTGTATCTAAAAATTCATATTTGTATTAAAAAAGATTTTTGTGTCTAAAATATTTGTACTAATAATTTAATAAAGTGAGTCGGATCGAATATTGATAAAAGTTCAAATCTATAATAAAAGGATTTGTGTATCTAAAAATTCATATTTGTATTAAAAAAGATTTTTGTGTCTAAATGACTCGAATCGAATCTTGATAAAAGTTCAAATCTATAATAAAAGGATTTATGTGTGTAAAAATTCATATTTGTATTAAAAAAGATTTTTGTGTCTAAAATATTTTTACTAATAATTTAATAAAGTGACTCGGATCGAATATTGATAAAAGTTCAAATCTATAATAAAAGGATTTGTGTATCTAAAAATTCATATTTGTATTAAAAAAGATTTTTGTGTCTAAAATATTTTTACTAATAATTTAATAAAGTGACTCGAATCGAATCTTGATAAAAGTTCAAATCTATAATAAAAGTATTTGTGTATCTAAAAATTCATATTTGTATTAAAAAAGATTTTTGTGTCTAAATGGCTCGAATCGAATCTTGATAAAAGTTCAAATCTATAATAAAAGGATTTGTGTGTCTAAAAATTCATATTTGTATTAAAAAAGATTTTTGTGTCTAAAATATTTTTACTAATAATTTAATAAAGTGACTCGAATCGAATCTTGATAAAAGTTCAAATCTATAATAAAAGGATTTGTGTGTTTAAAAATTCATATTTGTATTAAAAAGGATTTTTGAGTCTGAAGTATTTTTACCAATAATTTAATGAACTGACTCGGATCGAATCTTGATAAAAGTTCAAATCTATAATAAAAGGATTTGTGTGTCTAAAAATTCATATTTGTATTAAAAAACATTTTTGCGTCTAAAGTATTTTTACCAATAATTTAATAAAGTGACTCGGATCGAATATTGATAAAAGTTCAAATCTATAATAAAAGGATTTGTGTATCTAAAAATTCATATTTGTATTAAAAAAGATTTTTGTGTCTAAATGACTCGAATCGAATCTTGATAAAAGTTCAAATCTATAATAAAAGGATTTGTGTGTCTAAAAATTCATATTTGTATTAAAAAAGATTTTTGTGTCTAAAATATGTTTACTAATAATTTAATAAAGTGACTCGGATCGAATATTGATAAAAGTTCAAATCTGTAATAAAAGGATTTGTGTATCTAAAAATTCATATTTGTATTAAAAAAGAGTTTTGTGTCTAAATGACTCGAATCGAATCTCGATAAAAGTTCAAATCTATAATAAAAGGATTTGTGTGTCTAAAAATTCATATTTGTATTAAAAAAGATTTTTGTGTCTAAAATATTTTTACTAATAATTTAATAAAGTGACTCGGATCGAATATTGATAAAAGTTCAAATCTGTAATAAAAGGATTTGTGTATCTAAAAATTCATATTTGTATTAAAAAAGAGTTTTGTGTCTAAATGACTCGAATCGAATCTCGATAAAAGTTCAAATCTATAATAAAAGGATTTGTGTGTCTAAAAATTCATATTTGTATTAAAAAAGATTTTTGTGTCTAAAATATTTTTACTAATAATTTAATAAAGTGACTCGAATCGAATCTTGATAAAAGTTCAAATCTATAATAAAAGGATTTGTGTGTTTAAAAATTCATATTTGTATTAAAAAGGATTTTTGTGTCTAAAATATTTTTACTAATAATTTAATAAAGTGACTCGGATCGAATCTTGATAAAAGTTCAAATCTATAATAAAAGGATTTGTGTGTCTAAAAATTCATATTTGTATTAAAAAAGATTTTTGTGTCTAAAATATTTTTACTAATAATTTAATAAAGTGACTCGGATCGAATATTGATAAAAGTTCAAATCTATAATAAAAGGATTTGTGTATCTAAAAATTCATATTTGTATTAAAAAAGATTTTTGTGTCTAAAATATTTTTACTAATAATTTAATAAAGTGACTCGGATCGAATATTGATAAAAGTTCAAATCTATAATAAAAGGATTTGTGTATCTAAAAATTCATATTTGTATTAAAAAAGATTTTTGTGTCTAAATGACTCGAATCGAATCTTGATAAAAGTTCAAATCTATAATAAAAGGATTTGTGTATCTAAAAATTCGTATTTGTATTAAAAAAGATTTTTGTGTCTAAAATATTTTTACTAATAATTTAATAAAGTGACTCGGATCGAATATTGATAAAAGCTCAAATCTATAATAAAACAATTCGTGTATCTAAAAATTCATTTTTGTATTAAAAAAGATTTTTGTGTCTAAATGACTCGAATCGAATCTTGATAAAAGTTCAAATCTATAATAAAAGGATTTGTGTGTCTTAAAATTCATATTTGTATTAAAAAAGATTTTTGTGTCTAAAATATTTATACTAATAATTTAATAAAGTGACTCGAATCGAATCTTGATAAAAGTTCAAATCTATAATAAAAGGATTTGTGTGTTTACAAATTCATATTTGTATTAAAAAGGACTTTTGAGTCTGAAGTATTTTTACCAATAATTTAATAAAGTGACTCGGATCGAATCTTGATAAAAGTTCAAATCTATAATAAAAGGATTTGTGTATCTAAAAATTCATATTTGTATTAAAATGATTTTTGTGTCTAAAATATTTTTACTAATAATTTAATAAAGTGACTCGGATCGAATATTGATAAAAGTTCAAATCTATAATAAAAGGATTTGTGTATCTAAAAATTCATATTTGTATTAAAAAAGATTTTTGTGTCTAAATGACTCGAATCGAATCTTGATAAAAGTTCAAATCTATAATAAAAGGATTTGTGTGTGTAAAAATTCATATTTGTATTAAAAAAGATTTTTGTGTCTAAAATATTTTTACTAATAATTTAATAAAGAGACTCGGATCGAATATTGATAAAAGTTCAAATCTGTAATAAAAGGATTTGTGTATCTAAAAATTCATATTTGTATTAAAAAAGATTTTTGTGTCTAAATGACTCGAATCGAATCTCGATAAAAGTTCAAATCTATAATAAAAGGATTTGTGTATCTAAAAATTCATATTTGTATTAAAAAAGATTTTTGTGTCTAAAATATTTTTACTAATAATTTAATAAAGTGACTCGAATCGAATCTTGATAAAAGTTCAAATCTATAATAAAAGGATTTGTGTGTTTAAAAATTCATATTTGTATTAAAAAGGATTTTTGAGTCTGAAGTATTTTTACCAATAATTTAATAAAGTGACTCGGATAGAATCTTGATAAAAGTTCAAATCTATAATAAAAGGATTTGTGTATCTAAAAATTCATATTTGTATTAAAAAAGATTTTTGTGTCTAAATGACTCGAATCGAATCTTGATAAAAGTTCAAATCTATAATAAAAGGATTTGTGTATCTAAAAATTCGTATTTGTATTAAAAAAGATTTTTGTGTCTAAAATATTTTTACTAATAATTTAATAAAGTGACTCGGATCGAATATTGATAAAAGTTCAAATCTATAATAAAAGGATTTGTGTATCTAAAAATTCATATTTGTATTAAAAAAAATTTTTGTGTCTAAATGACTCGAATCGAATCTTGATAAAAGTTCAAATCTATAATAAAAGGATTTGTGTATCTAAAAATTCGTATTTGTATTAAAAAAGATTTTTGTGTCTAAAATATTTTTACTAATAATTTAATAAAGTGACTCGGATCGAATATTGATAAAAGTTCAAATCTATAATAAAAGGATTTGTGTATCTAAAAATTCATATTTGTATTAAAAAAGATTTTTGTGTCTAAATGACTCGAATCGAATCTCGATAAAAGTTCAAATCTATAATAAAAGGATTTGTGTGTCTAAAAATTCATATTTGTATTAAAAAAGATTTTTGTGTCTAAAATATTTTTACTAATAATTTAATAAAGTGACTCGAATCGAATCTTGATAAAAGTTCAAATCTATAATAAAAGGATTTGTGTGTTTAAAAATTCATATTTGTATTAAAAAGGATTTTTGAGTCTGAAGTATTTTTACCAATAATTTAATAAAGTGACTCGGATAGAATCTTGATAAAAGTTCAAATCTATAATAAAAGGATTTGTGTATCTAAAAATTCATATTTGTATTAAAAAAGATTTTTGTGTCTAAATGACTCGAATCGAATCTTGATAAAAGTTCAAATCTATAATAAAAGGATTTGTGTATCTAAAAATTCGTATTTGTATTAAAAAAGATTTTTGTGTCTAAAATATTTTTACTAATAATTTAATAAAGTGACTCGGATCGAATATTGATAAAAGTTCAAATCTATAATAAAAGGATTTGTGTATCTAAAAATTCATATTTGTATTAAAAAAGATTTTTGTGTCTAAAATATTTTTACTAATAATTTAATAAAGTGACTCGGATCGAATATTGATAAAAGTTCAAATCTATAATAAAAGGATTTGTGTGTCTAAAAATTCATATTTGTATTAAAAAACATTTTTGCGTCTAAAGTATTTTTACCAATAATTTAATAAAGTGACTCGGATCGAATATTGATAAAAGTTCAAATCTATAATAAAAGGATTTGTGTATCTAAAAATTCATATTTGTATTAAAAAAGATTTTTGTGTCTAAATGACTCGAATCGAATCTTGATAAAAGTTCAAATCTATAATAAAAGGATTTGTGTGTCTAAAAATTCATATTTGTATTAAAAAAGATTTTTGTGTCTAAAATATTTTTACTAATAATTTAATAAAGTGACTCGGATCGAATATTGATAAAAGTTCAAATCTGTAATAAAAGGATTTGTGTATCTAAAAATTCATATTTGTATTAAAAAAGAGTTTTGTGTCTAAATGACTCGAATCGAATCTCGATAAAAGTTCAAATCTATAATAAAAGAATTTGTGTGTCTAAAAATTCATATTTGTATTAAAAAAGATTTTTGTGTCTAAAGTATTTTTACCAATAATTTAATAAAGTGACTCGGATCGAATCTTGATAAAAGTTCAAATCTATAATAAAAGGATTTGTGTGTCTAAAAATTCATATTTGTATTAAAAAAGATTTTTGTGTCTAAAATATTTTTACTAATAATTTAATAAAGTGATTCGGATCGAATATTGATAAAAGTTCAAATCTATAATAAAAGGATTTGTGTGTCTAAAAATTCATATTTGTATTAAAAAAGATTTTTGTGTCTAAAATATTTTTACTAATAATTTAATAAAGTGACTCGAATCGAATCTTGATAAAAGTTCAAATCTATAATAAAAGGATTTGTGTATCTAAAAATTCGTATTTGTATTAAAAAAGATTTTTGTGTCTAAAATATTTTTACTAATAATTTAATAAAGTGACTCGGATCGAATATTGATAAAAGTTCAAATCTATAATAAAAGGATTTGTGTATCTAAAAATTCATATTTGTATTAAAAAAGATTTTTGTGTCTAAATGACTCGAATCGAATCTCGATAAAAGTTCAAATCTATAATAAAAGGATTTGTGTGTCTAAAAATTCATATTTGTATTAAAAAAGATTTTTGTGTCTAAAATATTTTTACTAATAATTTAATAAAGTGACTCGAATCGAATCTTGATAAAAGTTCAAATCTATAATAAAAGGATTTGTGTGTTTAAAAATTCATATTTGTATTAAAAAGGATTTTTGAGTCTGAAGTATTTTTACCAATAATTTAATAAAGTGACTCGGATAGAATCTTGATAAAAGTTCAAATCTATAATAAAAGGATTTGTGTATCTAAAAATTCATATTTGTATTAAAAAAGATTTTTGTGTCTAAATGACTCGAATCGAATCTTGATAAAAGTTCAAATCTATAATAAAAGGATTTGTGTATCTAAAAATTCGTATTTGTATTAAAAAAGATTTTTGTGTCTAAAATATTTTTACTAATAATTTAATAAAGTGACTCGGATCGAATATTGATAAAAGTTCAAATCTATAATAAAAGGATTTGTGTATCTAAAAATTCATATTTGTATTAAAAAAGATTTTTGTGTCTAAAATATTTTTACTAATAATTTAATAAAGTGACTCGGATCGAATATTGATAAAAGTTCAAATCTATAATAAAAGGATTTGTGTGTCTAAAAATTCATATTTGTATTAAAAAACATTTTTGCATCTAAAGTATTTTTACCAATAATTTAATAAAGTGACTCGGATCGAATATTGATAAAAGTTCAAATCTATAATAAAAGGATTTGTGTATCTAAAAATTCATATTTGTATTAAAAAAGATTTTTGTGTCTAAATGACTCGAATCGAATCTTGATAAAAGTTCAAATCTATAATAAAAGGATTTGTGTGTCTAAAAATTCATATTTGTATTAAAAAAGATTTTTGTGTCTAAAATATTTTTACTAATAATTTAATAAAGTGACTCGGATCGAATATTGATAAAAGTTCAAATCTGTAATAAAAGGATTTGTGTATCTAAAAATTCATATTTGTATTAAAAAAGAGTTTTGTGTCTAAATGACTCGAATCGAATCTCGATAAAAGTTCAAATCTATAATAAAAGAATTTGTGTGTCTAAAAATTCATATTTGTATTAAAAAAGATTTTTGTGTCTAAAGTATTTTTACCAATAATTTAATAAAGTGACTCGGATCGAATATTGATAAAAGTTCAAATCTATAATAAAAGGATTTGTGTATCTAAAAATTCATATTTGTATTAAAAAAGATTTTTGTGTCTCAATGACTCGAATCGAATCTTGATAAAAGTTCAAATCTATAATAAAAGGATTTGTGTGTCTAAAAATTCATATTTGTATTAAAAAAGATTTTTGTGTCTAAAATATTTTTACCAATAATTTAATAAAGTGACTCGGATCGAATATTGATAAAAGTTCAAATCTATAATAAAAGGATTTGTGTATCTAAAAATTCATATTTGTATTAAAAAAGATTTTTGTGTCTAAAATATTTTTACTAATAATTTAATAAAGTGACTCGAATCGAATATTGATAAAAGTTCAAATCTATAATAAAAGGATTTGTGTATCTAAAAATTCATATTTGTATTAAAAAAGATTTTTGCGTCTAAATGGCTCGAATCGAATCTTGATAAACGTTCAAATCTATAATAAAAGGATTTGTGTGTCTAAAAATTCATATTTGTATTAAAAAAGATTTTTGTGTCTAAAATATTTTTACTAATAATTTAATAAAGTGACTCGAATCGAATCTTGATAAAAGTTCAAATCTATAATAAAAGGATTTGTGTGTTTAAAAATTCATATTTGTATTAAAAAGGATTTTTGAGTCTGAAGTATTTTTACCAATAATTTAATAAAGTGACTCGGATCGAATCTTGATAAAAGTTCAAATCTATAATAAAAGGATTTGTGTGTCTAAAAATTCATATTTGTATTAAAAAACATTTTTGCGTCTAAAGTATTTTTACCAATAATTTAATAAAGTGACTCGGATCGAATATTGATAAAAGTTCTAATCTATAATAAAAGGATTTGTGTATCTAAAAATTCATATTTGTATTAAAAAAGATTTTTGTGTCTAAATGACTCGAATCGAATCTTGATAAAAGTTCAAATCTATAATAAAAGGATTTGTGTGTATAAAAATTCATATTTGTATTAAAAAAGATTTTTGTGTCTAAAATATTTTTACTAATAATTTAATAAAGTGACTCGGATCGAATATTGATAAAAGTTCAAACTGTAATAAAAGGATTTGTGTATCTAAAAATTCATATTTGTATTAAAAAAGATTTTTGTGTCTAAATGACTCGAATCGAATCTTGATAAAAGCTCAAATCTATAATAAAAGGATTTGTGTGTCTAAAAATTCATATTTGTATTAAAAAAGATTTTTGTGTCTAAAATATTTTTACTAATAATTTAATAAAGTGACTCGAATCGAATCTTGATAAAAGTTCAAATCTATAATAAAAGGATTTGTGTGTTTAAAAATTCATATTTGTATTAAAAAGGATTTTTGATTCTGAAGTATTTTTACCAAGAATTTAATAAAGTGACTCGTATCGAATCTTGATAAAAGTTCAAATCTATAATAAAAGGATTTGTGTGTCTAAAAATTCATATTTGTATTAAAAAACATTTTTGCGTCTAAAGTATTTTTACCAATAATTTAATAAAGTGACTCGGATCGAATATTGATAAAAGTTCAAATCTATAATAAAAGGATTTGTGTATCTAAAAATTCATATTTGTATTAAAAAAGATTTTTGTGTCTAAATGACTCGAATCGAATCTTGATAAAAGTTCAAATCTATAATAAAAGGATTTGTGTGTCTAAAAATTCATATTTGTATTAAAAAAGATTTTTGTGTCTAAAATATTTTTACTAATAATTTAATAAAGTGACTCGGATCGAATATTGATAAAAGTTCAAATCTGTAATAAAAGGATTTGTGTATCTAAAAATTCATATTTGTATTAAAAAAGATTTTTGTGTCTAAATGACTCGAATCGAATCTCGATAAAAGTTCAAATCTATAATAAAAGAATTTGTGTGTCTAAAAATTCATATTTGTATTAAAAAAGATTTTTGTGTCTAAAGTATTTTTACCAATAATTTAATAAAGTGACTCGGATCGAATATTGATAAAAGTTCAAATCTATAATAAAAGGATTTGTGTATCTAAAAATTCATATTTGTATTAAAAAAGATTTTTGTGTCTAAAATATTTTTACTAATAATTTAATAAAGTGACTCGAATCGAATCTTGATAAAAGTTCAAATTTATAATAAAAGGATTTGTGTATCTAAAAATTCATATTTGTATTAAAAAAGATTTTTGTGTCTAAATGGCTCGAAGCGAATCTTGATAAAAGTTCAAATCTATAATAAAAGGATTTGTGTGTCTAAAAATTCATATTTGTATTAAAAAACATTTTTGCGTCTAAAGTATTTTTACCAATAATTTAATAAAGTGACTCGGATCGAATATTGATAAAAGTTCAAATCTATAATAAAAGGATTTTTGTATCTAAAAATTCATATTTGTATTAAAAAAGATTTTTGTGTCTAAATGACTCGAATCGAATCTTGATAAAAGTTCAAATCTATAATAAAAGGATTTGTGTGTTAAAAATTCATATTTGTATTAAAAAAGATTTTTGTGTCTAAAATATTTTTACTAATAATTTAATAAAGTGACTCGGATCGAATATTGATAAAAGTTCAAATCTGTAATAAAAGGATTTGTGTATCTAAAAATTCATATTTGTATTAAAAAAGATTTTTGTGTCTAAATGACTCGAATCGAATCTCGATAAAAGTTCAAATCTATAATAAAAGAATTTGTGTGTCTAAAAATTCATATTTGTATTAAAAAAGATTTTTGTGTCTAAAGTATTTTTACCAATAATTTAATAAAGTGACTCGGATCGAATATTGATAAAAGTTCAAATCTATAATAAAAGGATTTGTGTATCTAAAAATTCATATTTGTATTAAAAAAGATTTTTGTGTCTAAAATATTTTTACTAATAATTTAATAAAGTGACTCGAATCGAATCTTGATAAAAGTTCAAATCTATAATAAAAGGATTTGTGTATCTAAAAATTCGTATTTGTATTAAAAAAGATTTTTGTGTCTAAATGGCTCGAATCGAATCTTGATAAAAGTTCAAATCTATAATAAAAGGATTTGTGTGTCTAAAAATTCATATTTGTATTAAAAAAGATTTTTGTGTCTAAAATATTTTTACTAATAATTTAATAAAGTGACTCGAATCGAATCTTGATAAAAGTTCAAATCTATAATAAAAGGATTTGTGTGTTTAAAAATTCATATTTGTATTAAAAAAGATTTTTGAGTCTGAAGTATTTTTACCAATAATTTAATAAAGTGACTCGGATCGAATCTTGATAAAAGTTCAAATCTATAATAAAAGGATTTGTGTGTCTAAAAATTCATATTTGTATTAAAAAAGATTTTTGTGTCTAAAATATTTTTACTAATAATTTAATAAAGTGACTCGGATCGAATATTGATAAAAGTTCAAACTGTAATAAAAGGATTTGTGTATCTAAAAATTCATATTTGTATTAAAAAAGATTTTTGTGTCTAAATGACTCGAATCGAATCTTGATAAAAGCTCAAATCTATAATAAAAGGATTTGTGTGTTTAAAAATTCATATTTGTATTAAAAAAGATTTTTGAGTCTGAAGTATTTTTACCAATAATTTAATAAAGTGACTCGGATCGAATCTTGATAAAAGTTCAAATCTATAATAAAAGGATTTGTGTGTCTAAAAATTCATATTTGTATTAAAAAAGATTTTTGTGTCTAAAATATTTTTACTAATAATTTAATAAAGTGACTCGGATCGAATATTGATAAAAGTTCAAATCTATAATAAAAGGATTTGTGTGTTTAAAAATTCATATTTGTATTAAAAAGGATTTTTGAGTCTGAAGTATTTTTACCAATAATTTAATAAAGTGACTCGGATCGAATCTTGATAAAAGTTCAAATCTATAATAAAAGGATTTGTGTATCTAAAAATTCATATTTGTATTAAAAAAGATTTTTGTGTCTAAATGACTCGAATCGAATCTTGATAAAAGCTCAAATCTATAATAAAAGGATTTGTGTGTCTAAAAATTCATATTTGTGTTAAAAAAGATTTTTGTGTCTAAAATATTTTTACTAATAATTTAATAAAGTGACTCGAATCGAATCTTGATAAAAGTTCAAATCTATAATAAAAGGATTTGTGTGTTTAAAAATTCATATTTGTATTAAAAAGGATTTTTGAGTCTGAAGGATTTTTACCAATAATTTAATAAAGTGACTCGGATCGAATCTTGATAAAAGTTCAAATCTATAATAAAAGGATTTGTGTGTCTAAAAATTCATATTTGTATTAAAAATGATTTTTGTGTCTAAAATATTTTTACTAATAATTTAATAAAGTGACTCGGATCGAATATTGATAAAAGTTCAAATCTATAATAAAAGGTTTTGTGTATCTAAAAATTCATATTTGTATTAAAAAAGATTTTTGTGTCTAAATGGCTCGAATCGAATCTTGATAAAAGTTCAAATCTATAATAAAAGGATTTGTGTGTCTAAAAATTCATATTTGTATTAAAATAGATTTTTGTGTCTAAAGTATTTTTACCAATAATTTAATAAAGTGACTCGGATCGAATATTGATAAAAGTTCAAATCTATAATAAAAGGATTTGTGTATCTAAAAATTCATATTTGTATTAAAAAAGATTTTTGTGTCTAAATGACTCGAATCGAATCTTGATAAAAGTTCAAATCTATAATAAAAGGATTTGTGTGTCTAAAAATTCATATTTGTATTAAAAAAGATTTTTGTGTCTAAAATATTTTTACTAATAATTTAATAAAGTGACTCGGATCGAATATTGATAAAAGTTCAAATCTATAATAAAAGGATTTGTGTATCTTAAAATTCATATTTGTATTAAAAAAGATTTTTGTGTCTAAAATATTTTTACTAATAATTTAATAAAGTGACTCGGATCGAATATTGATAAAAGTTCAAATCTATAATAAAAGGATTTGTGTATCTAAAAATTCATATTTATATTAAAAAAGATTTTTGTGTCTAAATGACTCGAATGGAATCTTGATAAAAGTTCAAATCTATAATAAAAGGATTTGTGTGTCTAAAAATTCATATTTGTATTAAAAAAGATTTTTGTGTCTAAAATATTTTTACTAATAATTTAATAAAGTGACTCGAATCGAATCTTGATAATAGTTCAAATCTATAATAAAAGGATTTGTGTGTTTAAACATTCATATTTGTATTAAAAAGGATTTTTGAATCTGAAGTGTTTTTACCAATAATTTAATAAAGTGACTCGGATCGAATCTTGATAAAAGTTCAAATCTATAATAAAAGGATTTGTGTGTTTAAAATTTCATATTTGTATTAAAAAGGATTTTTGAGTCTGAAGTATTTTTACCAATAATTTAATAAAGTGACTCGGATCGAATCTTGATAAAAGTTCAAATCTATAATAAAAGGATTTGTGTGTCTAAAAATTCATATTTGTATTAAAAAACATTTTTGCGTCTAAAGTATTTTTACCAATAATTTAATAAAGTGACTCGGATCGAATATTGATAAAAGTTCAAATCTATAATAAAAGGATTTGTGTATCTAAAAATTCATATTTGTATTAAAAAAGATTTTTGTGTCTAAATGACTCGAATCGAATCTTGATAAAAGTTCAAATCTATAATAAAAGGATTTGTGTGTCTAAAAATTCATATTTGTATTAAAAACGATTTTTGTGTCTAAAATATTTTTACTAATAATTTAATAAAGTGACTCGGATCGAATATTGATAAAAGTTCAAATCTATAATAAAAGGATTTGTGTATCTAAAAATTCATATTTGTATTAAAAAAGATTTTTGTGTCTAAATGACTCGAATCGAATCTTGATAAAAGCTCAAATCTATAATAAAAGGATTTGTGTGTCTAAAAATTCATATTTGTATTAAAAAAGATTTTTGTGTCTAAAATATTTTTACTAATAATTTAATAAAGTGACTCGAATCGAATCTTGATAAAAGTTCAAATCTATAATAAAAGGATTTGTGTGTTTAAAAATTCATATTTGTATTAAAAAGGATTTTTGAGTCTGAAGTATTTTTACCAATAATTTAATAAAGTGACTCGGATCGAATCTTGATAAAAGTTCAAATCTATAATAAAAGGATTTGTGTATCTAAAAATTCATATTTGTATTAAAAAAGATTTTTGTGTCTAAATGACTCGAATCGAATCTTGATAAAAGCTCAAATCTATAATAAAAGGATTTGTGTGTCTAAAAATTCATATTTGTATTAAAAAAGATTTTTGTGTCTAAAATATTTTTACTAATAATTTAATAAAGTGACTCGAATCGAATCTTGATAAAAGTTCAAATCTATAATAAAAGGATTTGTGTGTTTAAAAATTCATATTTGTATTAAAAAGGATTTTTGAGTCTGAAGGATTTTTACCAATAAATTAATAAAGTGACTCGGATCGAATCTTGATAAAAGTTCAAATCTATAATAAAAGGATTTGTGTGTCTAAAAATTCATATTTGTATTAAAAAAGATTTTTGTGTCTAAAATATTTTTACTAATAATTTAATAAAGTGACTCGGATCGAGTATTGATAAAAGTTCAAATCTATAATAAAAGGATTTGTGTATCTAAAAATTCATATTTGTATTAAAAAAGATTTTTGTGTCTAAATGACTCGAATCGAATCTTGATAAAAGTTCAAATCCATAATAAAAGGATTTGTGTGTCTAAAAATTCATATTTGTATTGAAAAAGATTTTTGTGTCTAAAGTATTTTTACCAATAATTTAATAAAGTGACTCGGATCGAATATTGATAAAAGTTCAAATCTATAATAAAAGGATTTGTGTATCTTAAAATTCATATTTGTATTAAAAAAGATTTTTGTGTCTAAAATATTTTTACTAATAATTTAATAAAGTGACTCGGATCGAATATTGATAAAAGTTCAAATCTATAATAAAAGGATTTGTGTATCTAAAAATTCATATTTATATTAAAAAAGATTTTTGTGTCTAAATGACTCGAATGGAATCTTGATAAAAGTTCAAATCTATAATAAAAGGATTTGTGTATCTTAAAATTCATATTTGTATTAAAATAGATTTTTGTGTCTAAAGTATTTTTACCAATAATTTAATAAAGTAACTCGGATCGAATATTGATAAAAGTTCAAATCTATAATAAAAGGATTTGTGTATCTAAAAATTCATATTTGTATTAAAAAAGATTTTTGTGTCTAAATGACTCGAATCGAATCTTAATAAAAGTTCAAATCTATAATAAAAGGATTTGTGTTTCTAAAAATTCATATTTGTATTAAAAAAGATTTTTGTGTCTAAAATATTTTTACTAATAATTTAATAAAGTGACTCGGATCGAATATTGATAAAAGTTCAAATCTATAATAAAAGGATTTGTGTATGTTAAAATTCATATTTGTATTAAAAAAGATTTTTGTGTCTAAAATATTTTTACTAATAATTTAATAAAGTGACTCGGATCGAATATTGATAAAAGTTCAAATCTATAATAAAAGGATTTGTGTATCTAAAAATTCATATTTATATTAAAAAAGATTTTTGTGTCTAAATGACTCGAATGGAATCTTGATAAAAGTTCAAATCTATAATAAAAGGATTTGTGTGTCTAAAAATTCATATTTGTATTAAAAAAGATTTTTGTGTCTAAAATATTTTTACCAATAATTTAATAAAGTGACTCGGATCGAATCTTGATAAAAGTTCAAATCTATAATAAAAGGATTTGTGTGTCTAAAAATTCATATTTGTATTAAAAAAGATTTTTGTGTCTAAAATATTTTTACTAATAATTTAATAAAGTGACTCGGATCGAATATTGATAAAAGTTCAAATCTATAATAAAAGGATTTGTGTATCTTAAAATTCATATTTGTATTAAAAAAGATTTTTGTGTCTAAAATATTTTTACTAATAATTTAATTAAGTGACTCGGATCGAATATTGATAAAAGTTCAAGTCTATAATAAAAGGATTTGTGTATCTAAAAATTCATATTTGTATTAAAAAAGATTTTTGTGTCTAAATGACTCGAATGGAATCTTGATAAAAGTTCAAATCTATAATAAAAGGATTTGTGTGTCTAAAAATTCATATTTGTATTAAAAAAGATTTTTGTGTCTAAAATATTTTTACTAATAATTTAATAAAGTGACTCGAATCGAATCTTGATAAAAGTTCAAATCTATAATAAAAGGATTTGTGTGTTTAAAAATTCATATTTGTATTAAAAAAGATTTTTGTGTCTAAAATATTGTTACTAATAATTTAATAAAGTGACTCGGATCGAATATTGATAAAAGTTCAAATCTATAATAAAAGGATTTGTGTATCTAAAAATTCATATTTGTATTAAAAAAGATTTTTGTGTCTAAAATATTTTTACTAATAATTTAATAAAGTGACTCGAATCGAATCTTGATAAAAGTTCAAATCTATAATAAAAGGATTTGTGTGTTTAAAAATTCATATTTGTATTAAAAAGGATTTTTGAGTCTGAAGTATTTTTACCAATAATTTAATAAAGTGACTCGGATCGAATCTTGATAAAAGTTCAAATCTATAATAAAAGGATTTGTGTATCTAAAAATTCATATTTGTATTAAAAAAGATTTTTGTGTCTAAAATATTTTTACTAATAATTTAATAAAGTGACTCGGATCGAATATTGATAAAAGTTCAAATCTATAATAAATGGATTTGTGTATCTAAAAATTCATATTTGTATTAAAAAAGATTTTTGTGTCTAAAATATTTTTACTAATAATTTAATAAAGTGACTCGAATCGAATCTTGATAAAAGTTCAAATCTATAATAAAAGGATTTGTGTGTTTAAAAATTCATATTTGTATTAAAAAGGATTTTTGAGTCTGAAGTATTTTTACCAATAATTTAATAAAGTGACTCGGATCGAATCTTGATAAAAGTTCAAATCTATAATAAAAGGATTTGTGTATCTAAAAATTCATATTTGTATTAAAAAAGATTTTTGTGTCTAAATTACTCGAATCGAATCTCGATAAAAGTTCAAATCTATAATAAAAGGATTTGTGTGTCTAAAAATTCATATTTGTATTAAAAAAGATTTTTGTGTCTAAAATATTTTTACTAATAATTTAATAAAGTGACTCGGATCGAATATTGATAAAAGTTCAAATCTATAATAAAAGGATTTGTGTATCTAAAAATTCATATTTGTATTAAAAAAGATTTTTGTGTCTAAAATATTTTTACTAATAATTTAATAAAGTGACTCGAATCGAATCTTGATAAAAGTTCAAATCTATAATAAAAGGATTTGTGTGTTTAAAAATTCATATTTGTATTAAAAAGGATTTTTGAGTCTGAAGTATTTTTACCAATAATTTAATAAAGTGACTCGGATCGAATCTTGATAAAAGTTCAAATCTATAATAAAAGGATTTGTGTATCTAAAAATTCATATTTGTATTAAAAAAGATTTTTGTGTCTAAATTACTCGAATCGAATCTCGATAAAAGTTCAAATCTATAATAAAAGGATTTGTGTGTCTAAAAATTCATATTTGTATTAAAAAAGATTTTTGTGTCTAAAATATTTTTACTAATAATTTAATAAAGTGTGTAGTATGCAGCTATTTCATTGAATCGATTGATTGCAATAATTTAATATACAATTAATGCGGTCAATCGATTCACAACAATTTCGAAAGCAATATGCATTACAATGCATAAACAAGTAAAAAATAAAATAAGATTTCTTAACCAAGTACACTCGGAACTGTGTCAACCAAAATTATTAATAAAGAAAACAAAAAAACACTTGACATGCATTTGCCGCGGCGATTAATGATTGCGTCACTGACCAAGCATTTTTGTCGTTGCAATAAATATAGGTCATCATCAGTTCCAAGTGTATGAGGTTATTTCTATACGTAAGCATAGGTTAACATAGGTAAGAACTATGTATAAATAACCCGGGGAGTTTTAATAAAGAATCAATTAGTTGTTAGTCAGTAGTACTAACCACACATAAACAGTCCGCGTTTTATTTTATAGGAGTGAAAGCTGATAAGCTGCTCCGACTTATTCAAACTGCACTTATCTCGGAGTTAGAGCTTTGAATAGCCGCTCCACTGGAGTGAAAGCCACTAGGCTGCTCCCAGGCATATTTACTTTATAACTAAGAAGTTATCACATGGCGACCGTGACATCGTAGCTACATCGAATCTACAATATTCAAGAAGAGTGATTTTGTAACATTTACGCTACGACGAACCTATAATCTTCGAAGAAGACCGTGACATCGAATCGACAATCTTCAGAATAAGATAAGAAAATTTTCCAAGCAAGTGACATTGTAGCATCTGTATAGACCGTGATTTCGTAGCATTTACGCTACATCGAATCTACAACCTCCGAACTACAATTTCTTTGAACCTGTGATATGATGAAAATATATTACATTACAAATTCTTTAGACCACAAACAATCAATAACAGCATGGAAAGATATTAACATCAGTGACAATCAAAGATTTATAAATTCTTCGGACAGCGAACGACAAATTATCACAACTTCGTAAATAATATTTATATCATGGTAAGATATAACAATCAGCGTGACGATTCTCATCAATAAACATTGAAATGCTACCGGAAGACAATTTGAAGAAGAAAAATGCAACAAAAATAGTAAGATAACAATTGGAACACGGAGCGTTATTTAAATAAAATAATTTAAACTTTGGGAGTTGAAAAACTAACAGGAACTGCGATAAAGAATAACCAATTAGTTAGAAAAATTAATTTAATTTTGAAATAAGCAATTGAACTTTATTCATATTAATTTTCTGATAGATCTATATCGTAATAATAATATTATAATTTTTTTTAACAAAATGTAATTCATAGTTTAACCGTACAATAAAACAAAAAAAAACTTACTTAAGCTTCTCCATGAATAATAATCTTTAAATTTAAATAGAAGAAAGACATATATCTTTTCTGTCAATATGAATAATACTATAATTTAAATTGAGATATGTAGAGATTATAAAAATAAAATTATAAAGTATCATTATCGATGAACAATAAAGCAGCTAAATGATAGCAATTAGAATTCATTCATTTTGCATTCAAACGTGGTACGAAATTTTTTTTTTTCCTGTATTGACCAGGTGTCTTATTTTCATTAAAAGCTTGATTAAACAATTAATTGTCGTGCCCCAAAAGCAGTTAACAATAAAACAATTAAAAACGCTCGAATTACTCATATATAAATATTTATTTCACGCAGAACTGACCTATCCTAATATATCAAACACAAAAAGCTAACCCGAACCGAACGGTAACTTGACACCTTCAAACAAAAGTTAACTATCGACTGAATACTTCACGGCCCTCGCCAGACCAGTCATTGGTCTTTTATGCACCAATATTCGGAAGTAAACTTTACTAACAACGCGGATGTAAACAAACGACAACAACCTTGTCGTTTGTTCTACCGGTTGCAGCACCTGAGTCGCTTAGTTGTAAACAATCGCTTTACATAATAATTACCATGCGAGGTAAATTATTATCGTAATCGTCGATTGCTCCACTAAGCGTTCATCGCCGCCAGCTGTTGGGCTAATCAGCAAAACAACCGACAGTTGCAGAACAATACCATGCGAGGTTATTGTTTAGCAATTGCTGATTATTTCGCCGTAATGCCCTTGGCTGTTGGAAGAATCCTCCGTATATTGGGCCATCACATCCCTCCCCCCTTGGAAAAACTAGTTTCCGCAGGGAACTAGATCTGGAAGTGCAACAGTCTTAAAAATTGAAAATATTTTTGGTCTCCGTTCGGTTCAGATTGTTTTACATTTTTCTTACATCTAAATATAAATCTTCTGATTTATCTCTTCTTACATTTTTATCTTTTTATATGGTTTTTCTTTCTTACCACTTGTATGCTATCTTTTCTTACTTTTCGATTACACATATTTATTTTCACTTACAATTTTTTAATTTATCTGTATAACTCTTTTTAACATATATTTCTTTATTTTTTTTTTACTTTAGAAATCTTTACTTTTGTTCTTTTCTTTTTCTTTTCATTCTTGTCTTCTTTACAACTTTCTTTCTTTTACTCCTATTTTTTAAAAAAAAAAAAACTTTGACCATATATTCTCTTTAAATCTTATATTTCTTCTAAATTTTCAATCTTTTCTTAACTCTTATTTTTAACAACCTCTTCGTTTGGTTTTCAACACTGTTAACATATTATTTTCCTTTATATTCATTAATCTTTTCGTTTTTATCTTTCTTGAGTCTACTTTTAGTTTCCCATCTCTAAGTTATTTCTATTACATTAAAATTTTATGATTAACCTATTGTACTCCTTAATTACCTTACACGTATTACATTGTTAGAAATCATTACTTACTGTATAATACTATATAATAACAAAAATCCAAAACACAAAAATAAATTCCTTTTACTATAACTTAATCAGCAAATCTCTCCAATGATTACAATTTTATGGCCTTGCTTCGCTTTACCTTGCTTTCTATCTACACGGGTTGCTCCCTATATTTTACAAAACTATCCTATAACTTCTATTTATAAATTTTCTACTACCCTAATGTGGTCGCTCCAACTGTACCAGTTGTTTTTTCACGACGTTTGGCAGGGATGTTGTAGGTATATTGGCTGTTGTGGGGATGACCTCGATGCTAATGTTCGGTTCTGCTTCTTCCAGCGATGACTCCTTTTGCATATTTCGGACTGATTTAGACATCTGGATGGTCGGCAACCTCGACAGTCGACTGGTGCTCTTTATTGTCTGTATTTTCTTCCAACGTCTCAGATGGATCAAAATTCCTGCTAATATTGCAAGAGTGACGATGCATAAACACCCCGTAATTGATGTAGCTGCTAGATGTATATGATGAGGAATAACTTGCCTGATGGTTTCCTCCTGCTTAATGGCTTCCTGGACTCTATTTATATCAGCTTCTTGATCCCTCCATGCCTGATTAAAGTTGTCGGTTGCTAACAGCTTCACTTCATTTTTTTTATCTTCTAAAATTTCCGATTTCCGTGATTTGGTTTGCATTGTGATGACATCCCAGGCTGGAAGCTCTGATCTAGTTGGCTGCCAAAGTGTTATGTTGCGCCTCGCGCTGTCCTCTGAGTATATCAACCAATCTCCTATCTGCAGATGGCACTGTTCCTCTGTAGTTAGCACACCTGTGGATGACAGCTTTCCTATCGCAGTTGGCATGTTCCTGCAATTTACCTCCAGCTTAGTCTCATCAGACATCACGAAGAGCCAGTGAGTTTTAGTCACCATTCTAACGAGGCTATTCCATTTTGGAACTATTCTTTCTTTGCATGCCCTAGTGTTTACATTAAAACTCCGGAAAAGGTTCAGTACACAGTTGTCTCCTATGGCAGTGATTGTTGGACCCAGCTGTGGACACAGTAGTTGTGGATTGTCTGCGCTGGTCAAGATCTTCTGGCATTTGTTATGTTGCGGAAGACTCAGCAGCACATACTGTCGCTCGTGGTTGTTTGCTGCCACGAATTCAGCGTCAAGTTCATAAATGTGAAAGCCTTCCTCACCTACTGCTGCCGGTATTGTATATACTTTATGTAGATCAAATGATGTTCGTTGAGGTTGAGGAATCTCAATTTTAACCAAGATTTGTTGATTTATTTGCAGAGCCTCTACCTTCGCAATCTGATTTAGAATTTGAAAATTTTGAAATCTCTCATCCAGGTCCAATTGTCGTGTGGCATTACGCATGATTTCCGTTATCTCCTTCGCATGGATTATTAGTGGGTGTAGCTTTCCCATGCTTAGTGAGACCAGAATATCTGATAAAGTATCTAGAGAGTCACTGATTTCTCTTAGCTGGAGAATCATCATTGTAATGATTTCGTTCAGCTCTAGTCTCAGCTGTAATGCGGTTAGCTCTTCGCTTTCATTTCTCTGCATTTTTATGATAGCTGAAATCTTATTTTTCAACTCCTCTCGTTCTATTGCCGCTTGAACCCGCGATACGTTAAATAGGTGCAGGGTTGATTTTACTACAGTAGTCTGTTCTTTGAGGAGGTTAAACGTCCGGTTCTCTTTTCCGTTTATCTCGTCTAATGATGCACGTATCTCTTCTGAATCTGCGTGATCCATCGTTCCGAATAGAGTCTTGAACATTGAACCTATTCCATCAAAGAAGGAACGTTTTTTGCGACGAACTGTCTCTTCTTCGTGCGTATGATGGGCTAGTTCCTCATGCTGTCGTTTGATTTTAGCTACCCAGCTTCTTATTTCCTTTGCCGCTACCTCGCATTTGACTATTCCGGAATGACTGATCTCGGCACATAGTCGCGTGATGAGATTGCTGCAGTTGTTGGCGAATACAAGCTCGTTCGATAAATCCGGTACCTCTAGTTTCGACAAGATGGTCCAATGCTTGGTATAAAAGTTGACCTTCCCTATTTGTTCAAATAGTACTCCGGAATCTGCTATCGGCTGTATGGTGTAGCCCACATTCTCTGCATTTATGACCGCTATACATGCCAAGATTGACACAATTACCGTCTTCATGGTGTTGGAGTTCCTGATTACTAGTGAAACTTATCTCTACTGTAAACTACTGGCAACCTCCTTATCCTATTTTCTTATTCGCAAGGTGTATTATTATTTTTTTTTTTTTATTATTGTATTTGAATTTTACTAATTCTTAGGTATACATATATTTTCCCAAGACCTCTTTACTTTTTTTTTTTTTTTAAACTTATTCCACCTCTTTCGCCTTTTCTTCTCCTAACAACACCAAACGCTTCTCGTGCTGGTATTGGCTCAACCTAGACGGATAGAAACAAAAACTGCTGCGACCCTCAGTTCCTATTGCGTCTCTGGGTTTGTGGGATGTTATTTCTGGAAAATTTAAATTGATTAGTCATCAATAAAAGCAAATTGGATGTCAAATTAAAAGGAAATTAAAATTAATCTTGAAATTTTTTCAAGCGATTCGCGTGTACCCGCTTGAGTTTTCTGCCCTGGAGTATTGTTATATTCTCCGGGTTGTGTATGTATATTATCTCGTAGGGTCCCTTAAAAATTGATGTTAATTTTCCAGTCCGCGCTAAATCCTTGACCAAAACCTTGTCTCCTACATGGAGGGGTTCTATCCTAGTTGATCTGTCGTAGTACCTTTTTGCCGTGAGTTTACTTTTCTGTAAATTCTTCCGAGCTAATTCGAAAGCTCTCTGTAATTTAAACCGCAGGACAGTATGATACCTGTCGGCATTGTACACTGGCTCTGCTTTACGTTGCAAGGTACTAGGAACTTCGGATACAAACCCGAACAAGGTTTCCATTGGCGTCAGTTTGGTACCCATATGCATTGTGTTATTATAAGCATGCGCTGCCGTCCTCAAAAATTCGTCCCAGTTTCTAGGTTCCTCATCGACAAGACTCCTCAGATAATTGGCAAGTGTCGAATGCTGCCTTTCTACTGCATTTGACTGAGGATGATAAGCGGTAGTTTGCAGTTTCTTAATCTTTAGTAATTTGCACAATGCTTTCATGACTTCGCCCGTAAAGTTTGCACCCTGATCTGTTACAAGCTCTTTGGGTAATGTGTATCTACTAAGTATTTGTTCGAATAAGGCCTGGGCCACGGTATTCGCCTCTTGATCTGGTATTGCTACAAAATCGACGAACCTAGTGAGATCATCCATCATGGACAAAATATACTTATTTCCGTTGTGACTTGTCGGCAGCGGGCCAACTAGATCAACGTATACTTTATCGAAAGGCTTCTCCGAAATTTCTGTTATTACTAACGGCATTTTATTGGTCTTAGAATGTTTATTTCTCTGACATTTCGTACAGCGCCGAACATGTTTAGAGATATCATTCTTCATTCCCCTCCAATGAAAGAAACGCTTTACCCTTTCCAGAGTTTTGTTCCTTCCGAAGTGTCCCCCGAACCGTGAGTCATGAAAATCTCTCAATATAATCCCTATGTCCCCTGGGTCCGTTATATACTTGGGTCTTGTGTTTTTCTGGAGCCTTATTTCTTTTATCTCAGACTCATCTATGTCATCCCATTCCTCTTCGGATTCTCGAGAAGGCTGCTTTTTCTGGTTTTCTTGGTCTTTCTTCCTTCCAGCTTGCGCTCGGGTAATTGCGAGGCACGGGTACTCCCTACCACACTTGTCTTCATCTTGGTCTGTACCTTGGGGAATTCTGCTAAGTGCATCTGCATTGCCATTTTCTTTTCCCTTCTTGTAGACAATCTCAAAATCATACTCCGATAGTTTTTGGTGGAACCTCACCATGCGAGATGTGGTGTCCTTAACCTTAAAAATTCCTCAGAGAGGTTGATGGTCAGTTATAACTTTAAAATGTCTCCCAAGCAGGTAGCATTTATAATTACGTACTGCCCATACAATGGCTAGCAATTCCCGTTCCGTGGTGGAGTAATTTTTTTCGGCTTGGTTCAACGTGCGGCTGGCATAACTCACCGGCCTACCTTCTTGTTCCAAGACCGCTCCGAGTGACTCCCCACTTGCATCCGTGATGACTGTGAACTCCTTATCAAAATTCGGGTAAGTTAATACTGGTGGTGATGTTAGAGCATCTTTAATCACCTTAAAGGAATTTTCACATTCTGGCCCCCAATTGAACTTCACCTTTTTCCTCAAAAGGTTATTAATTGGGGCCAAAATCTTTGAAAAGTTAGGAACGAATTTACGGTAGTAATTTGCCAGCCCCAAGAAAGACTGGACCTGTCTCACTGTTTTTGGTCGTGGGAAGTTTTGTACCACTTCTACTAACCGTTTGTCAGGTTGTACACCCTTCTCTGAGCATACATGCCCAAGGTATACTACCTCCTTTTTCAGGAATTGACATTTTGTAGGTTGTAGTTTCAAGTTATGTTCTCTAAAACGTTGAAATACTTCCCGTAGCTTTTCATTATGCTCATCCAAATTTTTCGCAAATATTACTACGTCGTCAAGGTACACAAAGCATTTAATACCCTGAAGGCCTGTTAATATCCCGTTTAATAAAGATTGAAAGAATGGAGGCGCTGTTTTTAACCCGAATGGTAATCTCTTGTAATGGAAGTGGCTGAAATTTGTGCTAAAAGCAGTCTTTTCGCGATCTGCTGGGTCCACCAATACCTGATGGTAACCATTGGCAAGATCTAAGGTAGTAAAGTACCTGGAATGGCCCAGCCTGTCCAGGATATCCTCAATCCGTGGTAGTGGGTAAGAAAAGGGGATACAGACTTTGTTAAGCTCTCGAAAATCCACGCACAGTCTATACTTTCGCTTACCTGCTTCGTCAGTTCCTTTTTTCGGTATTAATAGCACTGGAAAATTAAAGAGGCTATTGCTATGCTCAATTATGTCTTCCTCTAACAGCTTTTTAAGTTGATCCTGGCATTCCTCTCTGTGGGCTTCAGGCATTCTGTATTGTTTTTTATTTATGGGCCCGGTATTAGCCATCAAGGGGAGTTTGAACATTTTTGTTGGTGTGTATGTCAACTTATCTCCAGGCAAGTGAAAGATATCGCTGTATTCGTAACAGATTTGCATTACTGCCTCTTTCTCTTCCGAATTCAGCCTTTCCCCCAGCCCCACAGACTGTTTCATCAACTTAAGCCGTTGCTGATTTATTTTTAATGAACCTGGCTCCTTTTTCAGTGGCTTCACCAGATACCTATCTAACTTTTCCAGCTTGGGTCTAAAATTAACAATTTCAACGGGCTCCGTCCTGGCGTTAACGATACCTACATATGCCTGGCCATTCTTTGGTCTAACAATAGTATTGCCGCAGTATATCCCCGGACTGATTTCCTCTGCCATACAAACCAGTTCATCGTTACTTTCTACCTGAATTTTTACCAGTTGTTCTGTTCTTGGCTGTAAGCGCATCGCCGCTTGCTGTGTACCTGTGATCCTAAACGCGTGCTGCCTTGCTTTTGTGCCATCACTACAGCAAGGTCTTTTACCACCTGAAGCTCCTGCACAGTTAGTGGTCGGAAGAGATTGAATTTCGACCGCCGTCAGCGGATAGTCCGCTTCCTTATCCCATTCCTTTATTTTCTTTGCCTGTGGTTGGCCCCACATTTCCTCTGGCCATCTTGCCCCTTCTTCTTTCTTTGTTTTTATCTCTATGCTATGTGCTGAAGCCAAGGCACATTCTGGCCATTGGAGCCCTGGACTTTCCGCTACCGGTATATTCCTAATCTCCTCCTCTTGGATATTCGTATTATCTCGCGTTTTTCTCGCTTTCTGTGACTGTCCTCGAGAGCCAAGATATTTGCTTATATTATTGGACGCTGTTTCCACACTGGTTATAATATTCTTCAAGGCGGCGATTTGATCCACTATTCTTTGTTTTACTTTACTTGGGGGAGTTCCCTTGAGCTCTAATATTTCTGGCTTGTACACCTTTTCCTGAAGGCATTTCTCCCTTGCTAAGGTAATGACCGTTTCTTTACCTGTAATATTTCCAAAAAGAGGTAATTTCGTCTTGCGCTCATCTGCTCCTTTTCTTACCAGTTTCTTATTGACACAGTCAATTGTAGCCTTGTCTCTTAAAAATGCCATTCCCAATATGCCGTCCGCAGGTATCGAGTCCGTTTCCTGGATTGTATTGAACTCGCAAGTCTGCACCTTATTTCCCACGCGCATCTTGGCTTCGCAAGTTCCTATTGAGCTTCTTTGAGCTCCAAACAAGCCGCCAATTATTATTTTCTTCTGCGTTTGCACTGGTGTATCTTTTCTTACCCGTTTCCCAACTGTTGCCCTCCATGCTCCGCTAAGTATTTTTTAAGACAGTTTGCGGTGCAGTGATCGCAGGTTTTGCAGAACTGACAGAACAGAACCTCTGTCCCCGGTTGGAAATTAGGAATATTGACTGATGCATCTGCGAACCTAACATTTTGCTTCTTGCAACTGAGTGTACCATGTCCATAGTTGTTGCACTTAGTGCAGTAAGGAGGCTGCTTTCCCCACTGGCATTCTTTAGCCATGTGCCCAGGCTGACCGCATTTGAAACAATGAATGATCCTGGGCGGGGCTGCCTTCGCTGGTGGTCCTTGATAGGTTGTGGGCGATGCCAGCCTAGCTGTAGGATAAATTTCTCGTCTAGGTTGTTGGGGTCTATCGCAGCTAGCCTCATCTGTTCTCCATCTGTTCTGTGTCCTTATAGTATTGGGCCTCCAGCCCTCCTGTACCCCTTCCGGACCCCTTACTTGAAGCCTTTGAGCATCCTTTTCGTAATATGTAGCTTCCTCCTGTACCCCTTCTAGCGATTCAAATTTCCGACCCGTAAGGTATACTTGAGTCGGTTTAAGCCTAACGCCTGCTTTGAATGTCGCTACGGCATCTGCCTCCAACTCTGCAATCAGACCTCTATCTCCTCCCGGGTATTTTGCCGAGACCGCCGCTTTTATCAGATCGAGCAATTCTTTCATCCGGTCTGCGAACTCCCTGATATCTTCGCCGGGTCTCTGCCTGCATGCCAGCATTTCTGTTCGCAATTCACTAAAAGATTTCTTAGGCATGTAAGCTGATTTGATTACTTGCTGCAAAGAATCGAAATCTTTTGGCTCTTGCGAATTTACCAAGTAGTACGCATCGTCCGATAAGCGATACTTTATACACCTAATGAAGATCTTCTGCTCTTCTTCCGTCAGTCGATCGTGTAGTTCTTTACTACAACTCAGGAAGCGATATACCTCCTTCGAGAGCCTGGATGTTCTTTCACCGGATAGCATGGGCACATACTTGGATACTAGATCCATTACCTTTTCGTGCACGTCTGTCATATTGACTTGCTGACTGTTCTCCCCGGATATGTTTCTTTCCTCTGGAATTATCTGGTTTCGTTCGCTTCCCTCTTTTCTACTCGGCGCTAACTCCTGTTTCTTTCTTCTACTTTGCTCTGTTTCTGAATGTTGCTTCTGCTCCTTAGGTTGTTCCCAGAATAATAATTTCCTTGGCCTGAACCCCTTACTCGTGTTCGCTTTATTAATATCTTGATTCGGACTTCTCTGTGAAGATCTATCGAGCCCCAGTTCTTTCTCTAGCTCTGCTGTAGCTTCTTCGGCCTCCTTTAGCTGTACCTTTAGCGAGTCTATATTCTTTAAGAGCCCTTTTTTCTCCTTCTGGGTTTCTTCCAATGCTTGTTCTGCTTCTATTTCACGGCTCTGGATAACCTCGAATGCTGCTGTCACAAGTAGATCTAACGCTTCGCCTTTTGTACTTTTTTTAGCACTCTCATTCAGTTCCTCCAGTATTTTCTTTGCCTCTTTTTCTGTCCACCTTTTCCGTAACTCTCCCGTTATATGCTCCTCGATATATTGCCAGTCTTGTTCATAACTCTGCAATATTGTCTGGAATTTCTTAAGTTCCTGTGCTTTCAGTTCTAATTCCCTTTCCTGAGCCTGATAGCGTGCTAATTCCTCCTTAGTTAATACATTGCTCCTACCTGTGGACATTTAAGATATATAACAAAGCTAGCACTATGCAGACATTGATACGCTGCGCTGCCACGGATCATTCCCCACAACTTCTATCCTTATTGTAAACCCAACTAGACTCAACCTCTTGACCAAAATTATTTTTGGATAACTCCGATCCCTATATAAAACAACTGAAATTACCGTCACTATACTCGAGACCATTAAACGAAATAACGATTAGTCTTCTTACTATCTACTATCCTTAGTCTCCTATTGCCCAACAACAAAATTTACCCAAACGAATCCAATATTTTTTAATTTTTTATTTTTTATTATCCCGATGCACCCAATGAGAATACAACAAATCATACTTTACTTAAAACTTTCTACCTAATTATCCGCGTAAAACCCGAATACATTTGTCCAAAAAACAAAGATCATTTCGTAAATATGACACGACGTTATTACGATTATCAAAAACCCGATAAATTAAATAAACGCGCGTACGACCAACGCCTAAATCGAAACGTGACGTTGAAACTGGTGATATTCTTATTACCAACTTTCACTAAAAAAAAAATCTTGCACCTAACAATATTGCCTCTTATATATTACTCCGAAGTTTTATCACATCTTAAAATTAACTCTGTATGTATGTATGTATGCTTGGAGTAGCTAAAAGTAGCTTTGCTCCCAATATGTGTGTGTGGAGTAGCTAAATTAGCTTTGCTCCCAGTGTGTGTGTGTGGAGTAGCTAAATTAGCTTTGCTCCCAGTGTGTGTGTGTGGAGTAGCTAAATTAGCTTTGCTCCCAGTGTGTGTTTGTGATGAGTAGTTGATGAAGATCAACTCCTCAAATAATGTAAATGAGTGTAACTTCCAATTTCACAAAAAAAAAACAAAAAACACAAAAACTCAAGTCACTTAATCTAATACTTCTTAAATGCCTGAAACGTGAAAGAATTAATTTATTTTAATCTCTGAAAAATAAATTTATCAAAAAAACATTTAGACAATCTTAAAAGAATTTGAAAAAGAAAATTAACCCTGAAAAAAAAACACAACAGCAAGAAATTCTCAAATTTCTTACCTAAGTTTACCGGCTGCGCCAAAATGTCGTGCCCCAAAAGCAGTTAACAATAAAACAATTAAAAACGCTCGAATTACTCATATATAAATATTTATTTCACGCAGAACTGACCTATCCTAATATATCAAACACAAAAAGCTAACCCGAACCGAACGGTAACTTGACACCTTCAAACAAAAGTTAACTATCGACTGAATACTTCACGGCCCTCGCCAGACCAGTCATTGGTCTTTTATGCACCAATATTCGGAAGTAAACTTTACTAACAACGCGGATGTAAACAAACGACAACAACCTTGTCGTTTGTTCTACCGGTTGCAGCACCTGAGTCGCTTAGTTGTAAACAATCGCTTTACATAATAATTACCATGCGAGGTAAATTATTATCGTAATCGTCGATTGCTCCACTAAGCGTTCATCGCCGCCAGCTGTTGGGCTAATCAGCAAAACAACCGACAGTTGCAGAACAATACCATGCGAGGTTATTGTTTAGCAATTGCTGATTATTTCGCCGTAATGCCCTTGGCTGTTGGAAGAATCCTCCGTATATTGGGCCATCACATAATCAGTACATTCTTCTGAGCTAGAGAACACGTATGGACAAACTAGCAAAAATCGAGGAAGAACTAATAAGAACTCTAGAAAAATTTCAAGAAAGCTAAAAATAGGCCGTATACATAAAAAACATTACAAAAAAAAGGAGAATAGATTTAAAAGTTTATACGAACAAGATATAAATTAAATAACAAAAGAACAAGGTTTAATTGAAATATGGGTAGTACCAAATCAAAAAATGCCGACAACAACGGTGAAATAGTAAATAATCTAATTATAGAGGATACAGTTTCAGTCGAAAATAATCAAATAGTTATAATTTTGTGCATATTGGTTGCAATTAAAATCGTTGTATAAAGACCATAGAAGGGGTTTAAGGAAAAGATACCTCAGTACCCCAGCAAAACTAAATATAGCAACTGTCTGATAAATGGAAGCACTAATAAAGATAGAAAAGGAGATTGAGGCAATACTGTCCAACTTTAAGAAATCTATAAACCGTCCGTGTACCACGAAAACTCTAAACGAGAAAGAGGAATTAACAAATAAACTCCTTGCAAAGGCAAAAGAAAACGCTCTAATACAAGCGGATGTCGAAACAATTTTGAAAATAAAAGTTATCTATGAAAATATTAGAAAGACAGCAAACGAAATCTTGGAGATTATTAAAACGCAGAGAAAAACAACGATGGCTTTTGACATAAAAACAGCTACATCGCTCATACAACCCTATGACGGAAAGCAGGATGAAACTGATGCTTTTATCGAGTCTATGGAATTACTAGACGAGCTAACAGCGAATGAGCATAAATCAATTATGATCAAATTCATCAAGACACGTATAACGGGAAAAGCCAAGTACGTAATATCAGAAGGCACAAATACAGTATTAACGATCAAGGCCAAGTTAAAAGAAAAATTTTCGGCAAAATTATCGTCAGATGCCATCCTGGCACAACTACGATCATGCCAGCAAGGCAACAAAAAACTCACAGATTTTTCCAATCAAATAGAAAATTTATCAGGCCAACTAACGAGAGCCTTTATAACAGAGAAAGTAGCAACTGGAGAAGCAGCCGAAAAATTGGCTGAAAAATTTTCAATACAGTCATTTACGAATAATGTTGCAAATACGGAAACAGCAATTATATTAAAGGCCAGCAATCTTGCAACACTTTCAGAAGTAACTGCGAAGGCAATATCAGTGGATAAACCACAGCTAAGTAGTGTCCTACATTATAACACCAACCCATCAAGAAAGTTTCATTATAATAACAACCAAAGCTTTAACAACCAAAATAACTATATCAGGAACAGGGAGTGTAGGCCAAAACAACAATACGATAGAAACATGACAAATAATAATAGTCATGCACAACTACGAAATCAATATAATCACCGTAACAAAAGATATATTAGTAACGTTCCATCAAATAGTAATATACGTTATCAAAACAACACCAGAAGAAACAATACCTATAATCAAAGGAGAAATGTAAACTACTTTCAATCGGGGGAATATCAAGCCCCCCAACCAGAGGAAGAAACAACACGGTTGGGGGCTGCGCCGAGTTCAAGCCAAGCATACATTGCCTAAACCTCTCCTTATCAAACTTTATTAAAGCGTATGTCGACATGTGCGGGTCAGTGTGTACCTTGATTGTAGACACAGGGGCAGATATATCCATATTCAAGAGGGGAAAAATTAGCAAAAAACAACCTTACTATCCTAAAAGCACTTGCATTATTCAAGGGGTTACGGATACTAAGAGGCAATCAATTGGGGCAACATACACAAAATTACGTTTCAACGACCAATGCATGGTCGAACACTTATTTCAAATAGTAGAGGATGACTTTTCCCTCGGAGCTGACGCAATTCTAGGACTAGATTTCCTAGCTAAGTTCAAGACCATTATCGACTATGATACGTGGACCCTTACAATACACACACCTGAAAGCTCAGCAGAGATCCCAATACTAAATGGCCCATCCGAAAACTCTATTATCATACCACCCCGATGCGAAATAATAAGAAAATTCAATGTCAAAAATCAAGAAAGTGCCCAAGATATAGTGATCACTGGTCAAGAAATCCACCCAGGTATATTCATTGCAGGAGCAATAACTTCACAAAACTATCCACTAGTCAGGATCCTAAACACTACAAATAAAACAACAACACTACAACATTTCGATATAAAAACACAACCACTCTCAAACTTTAACACTATTAATACAGAAACAATAAAATCAAAAAGATCAGAACAGGTTATTTCCAAATTAAACCTGAACAGCATTCCAGACTACGCCAAAACTCAATTTGAAAAATTATGTCGAGAATATGAAGACATATTTGCGTTAGAAAGCGAACCTCTAACAACCAATAACTTTTACAAACAAAATATAGAAGTAACTGATAATAGAGCAGTGTACACAAAAAACTACCGAATTCCAGAAGCGCACAAAACCGAAATTAGCAGGCAGGTAGACAAAATGCTAGTAGACGGAATAATAGAAAATTCTGTTTCTCATTTTAATTCTCCAATACTACTAGTACCCAAAAAATCCAACAACCAAAGTAAAAAATGGCGTTTAGTAGTTGATTTCAGGAACCTTAATAAAAAGATCCTGGCAGATAAATTTCCATTACCTCGTATAGAGGAGATACTCGACCAAATGGGCCGAGCCAAATATTTCTCTACACTTGACCTTATGTCCGGATTCCACCAAATACCACTAGAAAAATCTTCTAGAAAGCTCACAGCTTTCTCAACTAATCAAGGTCACTACCAATACACCCGACTCCCTTTCGGACTTAACATAAGCCCAAACAGTTTCCAACGGATGATGACCATCGCTATGACTGGTTTGACACCAGAAATAGCTTTTCTATACATTGATGATATCATAGTAGTCGGATGTTCACAAAAACACCACATTAAAAATTTGCAAACAGTATTTAACAGATTACGAGAACGTAACCTAAAATTGAATCCTGAAAAATGCAAATTTTTCCAAACAGAAGTCACCTATCTTGGACACCGAATATCATCACAAGGCATAAGCCCAGACAGTTCAAAATACGAGGTAGTTAAAAACTATCCTATCCCAAAAAACCCCGACGAAGTCAGACGATTCGTAGCGTTTTGTAATTACTATCGCCGTTTCATCCCCAATTTCGCAGAAATAGCACTGCCATTAAACAAACTGCTCCGCAAAAATACAAGATTTGAATGGGCTGAAACCCAACAAAAATCTTTCGATACCCTTAAATCGAGCTTAATATCCCCAATAATACTTCAGCATCCTGATTTCAAAACCCAATTCATTATTTCTACGGACGCCTCAAATGCTGCGTGTGGAGCAATCTTGTCACAAAATATCGACGGAACAGAACACCCAATCGCATACGCTAGCAAAACATTTACCGCCGGAGAAAAGAATAAGTCAGTAATCGAAAAGGAGCTCGCGGCAATACATTGGGCAATTATCCATTTTAAGCCTTATGTTTATGGCAGAAAATTCACAATAAGAACAGATCATCGACCCTTAACATATCTCTTCGGAATGAAAAATCCGTCATCTAAACTCACACGAATGAGGTTAGATTTAGAGGAATTTGATTTCGAAGTCAAATACGTAAAAGGAAAAGAAAATAACGGACCCGACGCGTTATCAAGAATACAAATTGACATTGATGATTTGAAGGAAATCAATGTCCGACGTGTTCAAACCCGAGCGATAACAAACCAAAAAGAACCAAATGTAATATCCGAGGAAATGGTAAATACTCCTATAACCCCGCAGCCTGATCAACTGCACGTTTGGGAGGTATCATCTCCAACAAAGATAGTTAAATTGCCTGAACTAAAGGTAAAAATTACGAACTGCAGGAATAAAGAAAAGCAAATCAAAGTTAATATAGTGCACAAGTATGAAAAATTATATGAGCGGTATATAAGTATAAAAAATAACCAATCAGTAGAGCCAGCACTAGAGCAGGTACTCGAAGTATTGGATAATGATATCTACAAACAATTTCAGATCAAGACTCTGAAACTTTCTGCAGAAAGTGAAATATTTAAAACAATTAACTTAACCGCATTTAAAATCCTAGGAAACAAGATATTAAAGAATCTAAACATTAAAATTTTCAAACCGCAACAGTTCATATCAGAAACAACGAAGATAAACAAAATCTTACACGATTATCACTCCACACCTACAGGAGGTCATCTGGGTCAATCAAGGCTGTATAAAAAACTGAAGGAAATTTACAAATGGAAAAAAATGAGAAAAACAATAGCAAAATATGTAAATAGATGCGAACTCTGTGCGAAAAATAAGCACCAGAAACATAATAAAGAGCATATGGAAATAACCACAACACCAACGAAAGTTTTCGACATTGTATCCATCGACACAGTCGGTCCATTTACAAAAACCAACAACAATAACAGATACGCAGTAACAATACAATGCGACCTAAGCAAATATATAGTAATAATACCCACAAAGGACAAAGAAGCAAATTCTGTAGCAAAAGCAATAGTGAATGGGTTCATACTAACATACGGACCTATGAACAAAATTAAAACTGATCTGGGAACAGAATACAAAAATCAGGTTCTTGCGGAAGTATGTAACATACTAAAAATAAAACAACTATACGCAACTGCCGCACATCCAGAAACCATAGGAGCACTGGAAAGAAACCACAAGTGCCTGAATGAATATCTTAGATGCTTTGTAAATGACGATAGAAATGATTGGGATACATGGATTCCATATTACGCATTCTGCTACAATACCACACCAAACACAGTACATGGTTACACACCATTTGAACTCATATTTGCCAAAAGCATAAACCTACCCTCAGAACTAACAATTAATAGACCAGACCCCGTATATAATTATGACTTGTATAGTAAGGAAATGAAATACAGACTACAACAAGCTATAAGCAAAGCAAAACAATACCTCCAGACATCTAAAGTACTAAGGAAACAGGTAAATGATACCAATTGCAAACCAATATCAATTAAAATAGGCGACAAGGTACTAATGACAGTACAGAATAGACGAAAACTAGATCCTCTATACAGCGGACCATATATAGTTAAATCGATAGATAACGTAAATTGCATTATCGAAGATATAAATAAAAATAAGATCAAAATACATAAGAATAGACTAAGAAATATAGAAAATTAAAGGCAGAATTAAAACATTATATTAATTTAGATTACACACCGGTATAGATAATTAAGTACAACTAATAACAAAGCTATAACACACATAAAAAAAAAAAAAAAAAAAAAAAAAAAAAAAAAAAACCAATTGTAATAAACATATGTAAACCAACAATAAGCACAATTAGGAATAAGTAACCATTGTAAACAACTATACATATAAGCATACCGTATAAACTAAATGAGTAAACATAAGCGATAAGAAGCCATAATGGCACCAACAATTAAGACCTAACATATCCAAACTGTAAATATAAACAAACACAAAAAAAAATTTTTGTAAACACAATTTTTTTTTTCCTAAGGGGGAAAGGTGTAGTATGCAGCTATTTCATTGAATCGATTGATTGCAATAATTTAATATACAATTAATGCGGTCAATCGATTCACAACAATTTCGAAAGCAATATGCATTACAATGCATAAACAAGTAAAAAATAAAATAAGATTTCTTAACCAAGTACACTCGGAACTGTGTCAACCAAAATTATTAATAAAGAAAACAAAAAAACACTTGACATGCATTTGCCGCGGCGATTAATGATTGCGTCACTGACCAAGCATTTTTGTCGTTGCAATAAATATAGGTCATCATCAGTTCCAAGTGTATGAGGTTATTTCTATACGTAAGCATAGGTTAACATAGGTAAGAACTATGTATAAATAACCCGGGGAGTTTTAATAAAGAATCAATTAGTTGTTAGTCAGTAGTACTAACCACACATAAACAGTCCGCGTTTTATTTTATAGGAGTGAAAGCTGATAAGCTGCTCCGACTTATTCAAACTGCACTTATCTCGGAGTTAGAGCTTTGAATAGCCGCTCCACTGGAGTGAAAGCCACTAGGCTGCTCCCAGGCATATTTACTTTATAACTAAGAAGTTATCACAAGTGACTCGAATTGAATCTTGATAAAAGTTCAAATCTATAATAAAAGGATTTGTGTGTTTAAAAATTCATATTTGTATTAAAAAGGATTTTTGAGTCTGAAGTATTTTTACCAATAATTTAATAAAGTGACTCGGATAGAATCTTGATAAAAGTTCAAATCTATAATAAAAGGATTTGTGTATCTAAAAATTCATATTTGTATAAAAAAAGATTTTTGTGTCTAAATGACTCGAATCGAATCTTGATAAAAGTTCAAATCTATAATAAAAGGATTTGTGTGTCTAAAAATTCATATTTGTATTAAAAAAGATTTTTGTGTCTAAAATATTTTTACTAATAATTTAATAAAGTGACTCGAATCGAATCTTGATAAAAGTTCAAATCTATAATAAAAGGATTTGTGTGTTTAAAAATTCATATTTGTATTAAAAAGGATTTTTGAGTCTGAAGTATTTTTACCAATAATTTAATAAAGTGACTCGGATCGAATCTTGATAAAAGTTCAAATCTATAATAAAAGGATTTGTGTATCTAAAAATTCATATTTGTATCAAAAAAGATTTTTGTGTCTAAATGACTCTAATCGAATCTTGATAAAAGTTCAAATCTATAATAAAAGGATTTGTGTGTTTAAAAATTCATATTTGTATTAAAAAAGATTTTTGTGTCTAAAATATTTTTACTAATAATTTAATAAAGTGACTCGGATCGAATATTGATAAAAGTTCAAATCTATAATAAAAGGATTTGTGTATCTAAAAATTCATATTTGTATTAAAAAAGATTTTTGTGTCTAAATGACTTGAATCGAATCTCGATAAAAGTTCAAATCTATAATAAAAGGATTTGTGTGTCTAAAAATTCATATTTGTATTAAAAAAGATTTTTGTGTCTAAAATATTTTTACTAATAATTTAATAAAGTGACTCGAATCGAATCTTGATAAAAGTTCAAATCTATAATAAAAGGATTTGTGTGTTTAAAAATTCATATTTGTATTAAAAAGGATTTTTGAGTCTGAAGTATTTTTACCAATAATTTAATAAAGTGACTCGGATAGAATCTTGATAAAAGTTCAAATCTATAATAAAAGGATTTGTGTATCTAAAAATTCGTATTTGTATTAAAAAAGATTTTTGTGTCTCGATAAAAGTTCAAATCTATAATAAAAGGATTTGTGTGTCTAAAAATTCATATTTGTATTAAAAAAGATTTTTGTGTCTAAAATATTTTTACTAATAATTTAATAAAGTGACTCGAATCGAATCTTGATAAAAGTTCAAATCTATAATAAAAGGATTTGTGTGTTTAAAAATTCATATTTGTATTAAAAAGGATTTTTGAGTCTGAAGTATTTTTACCAATAATTTAATAAAGTGACTCGGATCGAATCTTGATAAAAGTTCAAATCTATAATAAAAGGATTTGTGTATCTAAAAATTCATATTTGTATTAAAAAAGATTTTTGTGTCTAAAATATTTTTACTAATAATTTAATAAAGTGAGTCGGATCGAATATTGATAAAAGTTCAAATCTATAATAAAAGGATTTGTGTATCTAAGAATTCATATTTGTATTAAAAAAGATTTTTGTGTCTAAATGACTCGAATCGAATCTTGATAAAAGTTCAAATCTATAATAAAAGGATTTATGTGTGTAAAAATTCATATTTGTATTAAAAAAGATTTTTGTGTCTAAAATATTTTTACTAATAATTTAATAAAGTGACTCGGATCGAATATTGATAAAAGTTCAAATCTATAATAAAAGGATTTGTGTATCTAAAAATTCATATTTGTATTAAAAAAGATTTTTGTGTCTAAAATATTTTTACTAATAATTTAATAAAGTGACTCGAATCGAATCTTGATAAAAGTTCAAATCTATAATAAAAGTATTTGTGTATCTAAAAATTCATATTTGTATTAAAAAAGATTTTTGTGTCTAAATGGCTCGAATCGAATCTTGATAAAAGTTCAAATCTATAATAAAAGGATTTGTGTGTCTAAAAATTCATATTTGTATTAAAAAAGATTTTTGTGTCTAAAATATTTTTACTAATAATTTAATAAAGTGACTCGAATCGAATCTTGATAAAAGTTCAAATCTATAATAAAAGGATTTGTGTGTTTAAAAATTCATATTTGTATTAAAAAGGATTTTTGAGTCTGAAGTATTTTTACCAATAATTTAATGAACTGACTCGGATCGAATCTTGATAAAAGTTCAAATCTATAATAAAAGGATTTGTGTGTCTAAAAATTCATATTTGTATTAAAAAACATTTTTGCGTCTAAAGTATTTTTACCAATAATTTAATAAAGTGACTCGGATCGAATATTGATAAAAGTTCAAATCTATAATAAAAGGATTTGTGTATCTAAAAATTCATATTTGTATTAAAAAAGATTTTTGTGTCTAAATGACTCGAATCGAATCTTGATAAAAGTTCAAATCTATAATAAAAGGATTTGTGTGTCTAAAAATTCATATTTGTATTAAAAAAGATTTTTGTGTCTAAAATATTTTTACTAATAATTTAATAAAGTGACTCGGATCGAATATTGATAAAAGTTCAAATCTGTAATAAAAGGATTTGTGTATCTAAAAATTCATATTTGTATTAAAAAAGAGTTTTGTGTCTAAATGACTCGAATCGAATCTCGATAAAAGTTCAAATCTATAATAAAAGGATTTGTGTATCTAAAAATTCATATTTGTATTAAAAAAGATTTTTGTGTCTAAAATATTTTTACTAATAATTTAATAAAGTGACTCGAATCGAATCTTGATAAAAGTTCAAATCTATAATAAAAGGATTTGTGTATCTAAAAATTCATATTTGTATTAAAAAAGATTTTTGTGTCTAAATGGCTCGAATCGAATCTTGATAAAAGTTCAAATCTATAATAAAAGGATTTGTGTGTCTAAAAATTCATATTTGTATTAAAAAACATTTTTGCGTCTAAAGTATTTTTACCAATAATTTAATAAAGTGACTCGGATCGAATATTGATAAAAGTTCAAATCTATAATAAAAGGATTTGTGTATCTAAAAATTCATATTTGTATTAAAAAAGATTTTTGTGTCTAAATGACTCGAATCGAATCTTGATAAAAGTTCAAATCTATAATAAAAGGATTTGTGTGTCTAAAAATTCATATTTGTATTAAAAAAGATTTTTGTGTCTAAAATATTTTTACTAATAATTTAATAAAGTGACTCGGATCGAATATTGATAAAAGTTCAAATCTGTAATAAAAGGATTTGTGTATCTAAAAATTCATATTTGTATTAAAAAAGATTTCTGTGTCTAAATGACTCGAATCGAATCTCGATAAAAGTTCAAATCTATAATAAAAGAATTTGTGTGTCTAAAAATTCATATTTGTATTAAAAAAGATTTTTGTGTCTAAAATATTTTTACCAATAATTTAATAAAGTGACTCGGAACGAATATTGATAAAAGTTCAAATCTATAATAAAAGGATTTGTGTATCTAAAAATTCATATTTGTATTAAAAAAGATTTTTGTGTCTAAAATATTTTTACTAATAATTTAATAAAGTGACTCGAATCGAATATTGATAAAAGTTCAAATCTATAATAAAAGGATTTGTGTATCTAAAAATTCATATTTGTATTAAAAAAGATTTTTGCGTCTAAATGGCTCGAATCGAATCTTGATAAACGTTCAAATCTATAATAAAAGGATTTGTGTGTCTAAAAATTCATATTTGTATTAAAAAAGATTTTTGTGTCTAAAATATTTTTACTAATAATTTAATAAAGTGACTCGAATCGAATCTTGATAAAAGTTCAAATCTATAATAAAAGGATTTGTGTGTTTAAAAATTCATATTTGTATTAAAAAGGATTTTTGAGTCTGAAGTATTTTTACCAATAATTTAATAAAGTGACTCGGATCGAATCTTGATAAAAGTTCAAATCTATAATAAAAGGATTTGTGTGTCTAAAAATTCATATTTGTATTAAAAAACATTTTTGCGTCTAAAGTATTTTTACCAATAATTTAATAAAGTGACTCGAATCGAATATTGATAAAAGTTCAAATCTATAATAAGAGGATTTGTGTATCTAAAAATTCATATTTGTATTAAAAAAGATTTTTGTGTCTAAATGACTCGAATCGAATCTTGATAAAAGTTCAAATCTATAATAAAAGGATTTGTGTGTATAAAAATTCATATTTGTATTAAAAAAGATTTTTGTGTCTAAAATATTTTTACTAATAATTTAATAAAGTGACTCGGATCGAATATTGATAAAAGTTCAAACTGTAATAAAAGGATTTGTGTATCTAAAAATTCATATTTGTATTAAAAAAGATTTTTGTGTCTAAATGACTCGAATCGAATCTTGATAAAAGCTCAAATCTATAATAAAAGGATTTGTGTGTCTAAAAATATATTTTTACTAATAATTTAATAAAGTGACTCGGATCGAATATTGATAAAAGTTCAAATCTGTAATAAAAGGATTTGTGTATCTAAAAATTCATATTTGTATTAAAAAAGATTTTTGTGTCTAAATGACTCGAATCGAATCTCGATAAAAGTTCAAATCTATAATAAAAGAATTTGTGTGTCTAAAAATTCATATTTGTATTAAAAAAGATTTTTGTGTCTAAAGTATTTTTACCAATAATTTAATAAAGTGACTCGGATCGAATATTGATAAAAGTTCAAATCTATAATAAAAGGATTTGTGTATCTAAAAATTCATATTTGTATTAAAAAAGATTTTTGTGTCTAAAATATTTTTACTAATAATTTAATAAAGTGACTCGAATCGAATCTTGATAAAAGTTCAAATCTATAATAAAAGGATTTGTGTATCTAAAAATTCATATTTGTATTAAAAAAGATTTTTGTGTCTAAATGGCTCGAAGCGAATCTTGATAAAAGTTCAAATCTATAATAAAAGGATTTGTGTGTCTAAAAATTCATATTTGTATTAAAAAACATTTTTGCGTCTAAAGTATTTTTACCAATAATTTAATAAAGTGACTCGGATCGAATATTGATAAAAGTTCAAATCTATAATAAAAGGATTTGTGTATCTAAAAATTCATATTTGTATTAAAAAAGATTTTTGTGTCTAAATGACTCGAATCGAATCTTGATAAAAGTTCAAATCTATAATAAAAGGATTTGTGTGTCTAAAAATTCATATTTGTATTAAAAAAGATTTTTGTGTCTAAAATATTTTTACTAATAATTTAATAAAGTGACTCGGATCGAATATTGATAAAAGTTCAAATCTGTAATAAAAGGATTTGTGTATCTAAAAATTCATATTTGTATTAAAAAAGATTTTTGTGTCTAAATGACTCGAATCGAATCTCGATAAAAGTTCAAATCTATAATAAAAGAATTTGTGTGTCTAACAATTCATATTTGTATTAAAAAAGATTTTTGTGTCTAAAGTATTTTTACCAATAATTTAATAAAGTGACTCGGATCGAATATTGATAAAAGTTCAAATCTATAATAAAAGGATTTGTGTATCTAAAAATTCATATTTGTATTAAAAAAGATTTTTGTGTCTAAAATATTTTTACTAATAATTTAATAAAGTGACTCGAATCGAATCTTGATAAAAGTTCAAATCTATAATAAAAGGATTTGTGTATCTAAAAATTCGTATTTGTATTAAAAAAGATTTTTGTGTCTAAATGGCTCGAATCGAATCTTGATAAAAGTTCAAATCTATAATAAAAGGATTTGTGTGTCTAAAAATTCATATTTGTTTTAAAAAAGATTTTTGTGTCTAAAATATTTTTACTAATAATTTAATAAAGTGACTCGAATCGAAACTTGATAAAAGTTCAAATCTATAATAAAAGGATTTGTGTGTTTAAAAATTCATATTTGTATTAAAAAAGATTTTTGATTCTGAAGTATTTTTACCAATAATTTAATAAAGTGACTCGGATCGAATCTTGATAAAAGTTCAAATCTATAATAAAAGGATTTGTGTGTCTAAAAATTCATATTTGTATTAAAAAACATTTTTGCGTCTAAAGTATTTTTACCAATAATTTAATAAAGTGACTCGGATCGAATATTGATAAAAGTTCAAATCTATAATAAAAGGATTTGTGTATCTAAAAATTCATATTTGTATTAAAAAAGATTTTTGAGTCTGAAGTATTTTTACCAATAATTTAATAAAGTGACTCGGATCGAATCTTGATAAAAGTTCAAATCTATAATAAAAGGATTTGTGTGTCTAAAAATTCATATTTGTATTAAAAAACATTTTTGCGTCTAAAGTATTTTTACCAATAATTTAATAAAGTGACTCGGATCGAATATTGATAAAAGTTCAAATCTATAATAAAAGGACTTGTGTGTCTAAAAATTCATATTTGTATTAAAAAAGATTTTTGTGTCTAAAATATTTTTACTAATAATTTAATAAAGTGACTCGGATCGAATATTGATAAAAGTTCAAACTGTAATAAAAGGATTTGTGTATCTAAAAATTCATATTTGTATTAAAAAAGATTTTTGTGTCTAAATGACTCGAATCGAATCTTGATAAAAGCTCAAATCTATAATAAAAGGATTTGTGTGTCTAAAAATTCATATTTGTATTAAAAAAGATTTTTGTGTCTAAAATATTTTTACTAATAATTTAATAAAGTGACTCGAATCGAATCTTGATAAAAGTTCAAATCTATAATAAAAGGATTTGTGTGTTTAAAAATTCATATTTGTATTAAAAAGGATTTTTGAGTCTGAAGTATTTTTACCAATAATTTAATAAAGTGACTCGGATCGAATCTTGATAAAAGTTCAAATCTATAATAAAAGGATTTGTGTATCTAAAAATTCATATTTGTATTAAAAAAGATTTTTGTGTCTAAATGACTCGAATCGAATCTTGATAAAAGCTCAAATCTATAATAAAAGGATTTGTGTGTCTAAAAATTCATATTTGTATTAAAAAAGATTTTTGTGTCTAAAATATTTTTACTAATAATTTAATAAAGTGACTCGAATCGAATCTTGATAAAAGTTCAAATCTATAATAAAAGGATTTGTGTGTTTAAAAATTCATATTTGTATTAAAAAGGATTTTTGAGTCTGAAGGATTTTTACCAATAATTTAATAAAGTGACTCGGATCGAATCTTGATAAAAGTTCAAATCTATAATAAAAGGATTTGTGTGTCTAAAAATTCATATTTGTATTAAAAATGATTTTTGTGTCTAAAATATTTTTACTAATAATTTAATAAAGTGACTCGAATCGAATCTTGATAAAAGTTCAAATCTATAATAAAAGGATTTGTGTGTTTAAACATTCATATTTGTATTAAAAAGGATTTTTGAATCTGAAGTATTTTTACCAATAATTTAATAAAGTGACTCGGATCGAATCTTGATAAAAGTTCAAATCTATAATAAAAGGATTTGTGTGTTTAAAATTTCATATTTGTATTAAAAAGGATTTTTGAGTCTGAAGTATTTTTACCAATAATTTAATAAAGTGACTCGGATCGAATCTTGATAAAAGTTCAAATCTATAATAAAAGGATTTGTGTGTCTAAAAATTCATATTTGTATTAAAAAACATTTTTGCGTCTAAAGTATTTTTACCAATAATTTAATAAAGTGACTCGGATCGAATATTGATAAAAGTTCAAATCTATAATAAAAGGTTTTGTGTATCTAAAAATTCATATTTGTATTAAAAAAGATTTTTGTGTCTAAATGGCTCGAATCGAATCTTGATAAAAGTTCAAATCTATAATAAAAGGATTTGTGTGTCTAAAAATTCATATGTGTATTAAAATAGATTTTTGTGTCTAAAGTATTTTTACCAATAATTTAATAAAGTGACTCGGATCGAATATTGATAAAAGTTCAAATCTATAATAAAAGGATTTGTGTATCTAAAAATTCATATTTGTATTAAAAAAGATTTTTGTGTCTAAAATATTTTTACTAATAATTTAATAAAGTGACTCGAATCGAATCTTGATAAAAGTTCAAATCTATAATAAAAGGATTTGTGTGTTTAAACATTCATATTTGTATTAAAAAGGATTTTTGAATCTGAAGTATTTTTACCAATAATTTAATAAAGTGACTCGGATCGAATCTTGATAAAAGTTCAAATCTATAATAAAAGGATTTGTGTGTTTAAAATTTCATATTTGTATTAAAAAGGATTTTTGAGTCTGAAGTATTTTTACCAATAATTTAATAAAGTGACTCGGATCGAATCTTGATAAAAGTTCAAATCTATAATAAAAGGATTTGTGTGTCTAAAAATTCATATTTGTATTAAAAAACATTTTTGCGTCTAAAGTATTTTTACCAATAATTTAATAAAGTGACTCGGATCGAATATTGATAAAAGTTCAAATCTATAATAAAAGGATTTATGTATCTAAAAATTCATATTTGTATTAAAAAAGATTTTTGTGTCTAAATGACTCGAATCGAATCTTGATAAAAGTTCAAATCTATAATAAAAGGATTTGTGTGTCTAAAAATTCATATTTGTATTAAAAAACATTTTTGCGTCTAAAGTATTTTTACCAATAATTTAATAAAGTGACTCGGATCGAATATTGATAAAAGTTCAAATCTATAATAAAAGGATTTGTGTATCTAAAAATTCATATTTGTATTAAAAAAGATTTTTGTGTCTAAAATATTTTTACTAATAATTTAATAAAGTGACTCGGATCGAATATTGATAAAAGTTCAAATCTATAATAAAAGGTTTTGTGTATCTAAAAATTCATATTTGTATTAAAAAAGATTTTTGTGTCTAAATGGCTCGAATCGAATCTTGATAAAAGTTCAAATCTATAATAAAAGGATTTGTGTGTCTAAAAATTCATATGTGTATTAAAATAGATTTTTGTGTCTAAAGTATTTTTACCAATAATTTAATAAAGTGACTCGGATCGAATATTGATAAAAGTTCAAATCTATAATAAAAGGATTTGTGTATCTAAAAATTCATATTTGTATTAAAAAAGATTTTTGTGTCTAAAATATTTTTACTAATAATTTAATAAAGTGACTCGAATCGAATCTTGATAAAAGTTCAAATCTATAATAAAAGGATTTGTGTGTTTAAACATTCATATTTGTATTAAAAAGGATTTTTGAATCTGAAGTATTTTTACCAATAATTTAATAAAGTGACTCGGATCGAATCTTGATAAAAGTTCAAATCTATAATAAAAGGATTTGTGTGTTTAAAATTTCATATTTGTATTAAAAAGGATTTTTGAGTCTGAAGTATTTTTACCAATAATTTAATAAAGTGACTCGGATCGAATCTTGATAAAAGTTCAAATCTATAATAAAAGGATTTGTGTGTCTAAAAATTCATATTTGTATTAAAAAACATTTTTGCGTCTAAAGTATTTTTACCAATAATTTAATAAAGTGACTCGGATCGAATATTGATAAAAGTTCAAATCTATAATAAAAGGATTTGTGTATCTAAAAATTCATATTTGTATTAAAAAAGATTTTTGTGTCTAAATGACTCGAATCGAATCTTGATAAAAGTTCAAATCTATAATAAAAGGATTTGTGTGTCTAAAAATTCATATTTGTATTAAAAAACATTTTTGCGTCTAAAGTATTTTTACCAATAATTTAATAAAGTGACTCGGATCGAATATTGATAAAAGTTCAAATCTATAATAAAAGGATTTGTGTATCTAAAAATTCATATTTGTATTAAAAAAGATTTTTGTGTCTAAAATATTTTTACTAATAATTTAATAAAGTGACTCGGATCGAATATTGATAAAAGTTCAAATCTATAATAAAAGGATTTGTGTATCTAAAAATTCATATTTATATTAAAAAAGATTTTTGTGTCTAAATGACTCGAATGGAATCTTGATAAAAGTTCAAATCTATAATAAAAGGATTTGTGTGTCTAAAAATGCATATTTGTATTAAAAAAGATTTTTGTGTCTAAAATATTTTTACTAATAATTTAATAAAGTGACTCGAATCGAATCTTGATAAAAGTTCAAATCTATAATAAAAGGATTTGTGTGTTTAAACATTCATATTTGTATTAAAAAGGATTTTTGAATCTGAAGTATTTTTACCAATAATTTAATAAAGTGACTCGGATCGAATCTTGATAAAAGTTCAAATCTATAATAAAAGGATTTGTGTGTTTAAAATTTCATATTTGTATTAAAAAGGATTTTTGAGTCTGAAGTATTTTTACCAATAATTTAATAAAGTGACTCGGATCGAATCTTGATAAAAGTTCAAATCTATAATAAAAGGATTTGTGTGTCTAAAAATTCATATTTGTATTAAAAAACATTTTTGCGTCTAAAGTATTTTTACCAATAATTTAATAAAGTGACTCGGATCGAATATTGATAAAAGTTCAAATCTATAATAAAAGGATTTGTGTATCTAAAAATTCATATTTGTATTAAAAAAGATTTTTGTGTCTAAATGACTCGAATCGAATCTTGATAAAAGTTCAAATCTATAATAAAAGGATTTGTGTGTCTAAAAATTCATATTTGTATTAAAAACGATTTTTGTGTCTAAAATATTTTTACTAATAATTTAATAAAGTGACTCGGATCGAATATTGATAAAAGTTCAAATCTATAATAAAAGGATTTGTGTATCTAAAAATTCATATTTGTATTAAAAAAGATTTTTGTGTCTAAATGACTCGAATCGAATCTTGATAAAAGCTCAAATCTATAATAAAAGGATTTGTGTGTCTAAAAATTCATATTTGTATTAAAAAAGATTTTTGTGTCTAAAATATTTTTACTAATAATTTAATAAAGTGACTCGAATCGAATCTTGATAAAAGTTCAAATCTATAATAAAAGGATTTGTGTGTTTAAAAATTCATATTTGTATTAAAAAGGATTTTTGAGTCTGAAGTATTTTTACCAATAATTTAATAAAGTGACTCGGATCGAATCTTGATAAAAGTTCAAATCTATAATAAAAGGATTTGTGTATCTAAAAATTCATATTTGTATTAAAAAAGATTTTTGTGTCTAAATGACTCGAATCGAATCTTGATAAAAGCTCAAATCTATAATAAAAGGATTTGTGTGTGTGAGATCTAGTCTCGGACGTGGGAGGGAGTGCCGGTTTTTAATTGACAACTCAGTCATACAATTCAAATATAAAACTTTTATTAAAAAATACTTCAAGTATTATAAATTCGTTTGCTTACACTAATATCACAATAATTCATTGAAACTTAAAACTAAATCTAACCTACAGGCTATACTACAAAATTCAATATAAAATTCAATAAAAAATTAACCTACAAACTATTAGAATTCAAAACTAAAAAAAAATAAAAAGAAAATAAAAAATAGACAAATTAAAAATTCACATTAAAAAAAAATGACTTAAGTTCAGTGCTGATACGCCTTCTTGCTTCCTTTATTTCTGAAAAAGAAGAAGATCAGAATTAAGCAATTGTCAACAACTTAAATGTCGATAAATATTAAATGACAAATTGCCGTTGTTGGTGTGTGAGGGCACAAGGGCAGTAAAAATGTTCCTACAGACAAATTTAGACACTCAAATTATCTCTGATAAGAATCATCTCCTGTGATGGTGCGTGAGGGTACAAGGAAGCAAAATGATTCTATAGAAAAATCGATTACTTAGATTGTCAGTTTTCTGCGCGTGCGCAGAAGTGTAGCAATATGCTACTACAAAGAAGAAGAAGAGCAGATTAATCTCTGCAGCAGAATTATTCTTCTGTAAATATGAGCAGGAGATGTAGCAGATTATTCTCTGCAGCAGAATTATTCTTCTGCGTAAATATGAGCAGGAGATGTTTGCAGATTATTCTCTGCGCAGAATTAATCTTCTGCTTAGGTGTAGAAAGGAGTATTGCAGATTAATCTCTGCGCAGAATTAAACTTCTGCTTAGGTGTAGGAAGGAATATTGCAGATTAATCTCTGCGCAGAATTAAACTTCTGCTTAGGTGTGGGATGGATTTTTTGGAAATGATAGGAGTTTCAGATTATTCTCTGAAATATAGAATTAATCTTCTATAATGAGGTTGGGAATATTCTTGTATTTAGATTAATCTCTAAACCAGATGAGCTCTGGACCAAGAATGATTTTCTGCTGCGGCTCGTCGGCTTTATATAGCCGCCGCATCCAGTTATGAGATGTCGCCTTTCGGTGTTGCCCTAGCAACGATTGATGCGATGTCTGAACGTACCTCATACAGCTGATTGACGTAATGTCAATTGCTGTCATTAACAAATGTAGGAGGAATGTATGTTTAAGGTGAGTTTATAATGTTTTTACATGTTAATGATAAAATTAATAAACCATTTGTATTTTTTTTAGATAATATTCTTGATTGGGGAAATACTGGAACGCTGCAGGACTAAAGAGAGGAATTGCCTAGATTTTAGATAAGTATTCTTGTTTATAATATTTTTAAGATTTAAATACTTTGTGTTTTGTTTTTTATTTGTTTTAGGCTGGACGAGGAATCAGTGTTTTGGCATTGGGGAGAACATTGAGGAATATAGGTGGACTAAACATCCTCCCGCCTCAAAACAAATTGTAAAATTTTGTTTGTGTTTAAATAAACTTACATTTGTTTGGTAAAAGATGTGGAATCTGTTTCCTTTCTTACTCATCTTCATTGTTACTCCTCCAGGAAGACTCCATTTGAAGAAGGATTTGGCCTCTCTTATTTTGTCCCACGGAGTATTAGTATCTTGTAGAAGCTGAGTGATGATAGGAGTCGCGTAGATTTTATTTATTAAATCTCTAGGGATTCCTGGCTTTAAACTGGATGATTCAGCACTAATTGTTGTAGGGTTATTCCAGGGCTGTACAGAATGTGTTGATGGTTCTGTGGCCTTTTCCTGTGGTGGTAGTGGTGGTATTACGGCGTTCTTTGTTGTTCCTTTTTTCAGAGTAAAATGATCAGCTGGTTCCTCATTAGTTGCTGAAAAACTTTGGAGTTCCTTCCAGGGGGTAATTGGAATATCCATGAGCGATTGAAGTGATGCAGCAGGAGCCTGGTTATCGTTTGAATTGTTTGTAGTAGTCGTTACTTCATCAAGATCTCCTGATAGATTTGGTAATACTGTCGATGTTCGTTGTGGCTGCGAGACTTGTACTGCTGGGCTACATTTCCTTGGCCACTTGAGGCAATCCTTGGCTTTTGGTTTGCTGCCAGTTTCAGCATCTAATTCTGGCATGCTTAATGGCGTAGAGCGTGCTGCTGTAGGCAGCCTTGGCCGAGTTGGTACCCGAATTTCAGGACGGGGTTCTTTGGGTCTCTGTTTAAAGTTGAAGTGACCACCTTCCTTAGGCTCCCTTTGCAGCCTTTTGACTTTTGGTGATGCTGGCCTTGCCTCAAATGGTCGTGTCTTTCGCTTAATAGGCGAGGAATGTACGGCAGCTGGTGGTCGCACGATCGCTGATCGGGGTCTGCGTGCTTTTTTAGGAGTTGGTGGCAATGGGCTGATAGCCCTGATTGGCTTATGAGGTGCCAATAGCTCCGGAGGTGTAGGTGCGAGGCCTACATCCACTGAGTCTAAAGACTCTGAATTAAAAATTTCTAATAGTTCTTCCATAATAGAAATAATAATAAAAAATAAAAAAAATAATAAAAAATAAAAACGAACTCAAAAACCACTGCGCGCACTTGTCAACGTTCACAACTGAAGTGATTTTTGGCGGGTTTTGGAATCGTTTATATTCAAACGTAACGGGTATTTTTTAGTTTTGTACTGCCAGAGAGTACTAGATTTTGGTGGGGATAATCGATGATTGTCCTGAGATGAGTTGGTGAAGGGGAGAGGACAATATGTTTTTTTTTTTAGAATGGACTGGTGAAAATATTTAATTTATTTCTATTATAGAATGAGGAGGAAAGAGTTCTGAAGTATTTTGCTTCAGTTCGTATTACTGGGGGAATACTATTCTCTTCCATTTCTGAGAATAAGAGATAGTGTTTGGATGATCGTGATGCCATCTATTGGTGAGAGGCTTAGTTTCTCTGTGATCTAGTTCAGTTTTTATTTTATTATATTGTAAAGTTGCTGACACTGAACGAGATGGCGACACTTTTGTTTCATTTTTCCATTTTGTGTTGATGGTGGAAAGAGTTGTTAACGTATAGTGCTTCTTTGCTTCATTTGGTGTATTTCTCCAGTTTTTTCTCTGAGCAATGTGGTGTAAAGGTGTATTATGATTCTTGGTGGACACATATCCATATTTTGCGGGGGGTAGGAGTTTTCTTGTATGAACTTGATATTTTGGTGAACATATTGGCGTGGTGGAATATTCCCGAACTCTCTTTAGTTTCTTATCCGACTTGGGGTTTGTCGTAGTATAGGTGGATAGCACAGTCGTCGTCGTGCTTTTTACTTCTGGTACTCCTCCGACCAGAATCCAGCCCAGTTCGGTGTTTTGGGCTGTAGGTGTATTGCTAGATCCTCTTCTAATTCCATTTTTAATGATGGCGGCATAGATGTTTGCTCCGAGAAGAACATCGATTTCTCCTGGAACTGAGAACGTAGGATCTGCAAGCGGGAGATTGTTTATGTGTTTCCAATTTGACACTTCGATTGTCTGTGTTGGAAGCAGATCGGTGATTTTTCGGATTATGAGCATGTTGCTCGCTATTTTAAAATTGTTTTGTAGAGAATTAATTGTGACTGTGGTTTGCTGTACAGCTGTATTGGTTGGAGTTGTACCAAGTCCAATTAATTCTTGGGTGGTTGGAGATCCTTTAAGTCGTAATTGCTTAAAGGCCTTTTCTGTCATGATCGACACTTGTGACCCTGAGTCAATTAACGCTCTGAACGTCATCGTGAGTCCAGATGGTGCAGTGACGTTGATCAGAGCTGTAGAGAGAAGAGCTCTTTTCATATTGGCGGTTAGAAAATTTTGAACTTGTTGTTCGTCATTTCTACAAGCTAAGGGTGTGCTTGGTTCAGTTTCCATACTAGAATTTTGGGTGGATTGATTAGGTGATTCTGTCACCGAATCATTTTGCTCATAGTGGAGCAATGTGTTGTGACTTTTGTTACAATGGTAACACCTTTTATTGCTTGTGCAATTTAAGGTTAGGTGGTTGGGAGATAAGCAATTTTTGCATAAATGCTTATTTGTGACAACTTCATGTCGTTGTCGGGTGTTCATATTTCTAAATTTTTGACAATGAAATATGATATGGTCACCCTTGCAATGGCTGCAAGAGGACTTTTTTGTAGGTGGGTGCTTTGGTGTTGAACTTTGGCTTCTATTCAAGAATCCATAAGTTGGTTTTGGTGAGAATGGTTTTCTCTGTGTCATGTTCGAAGACGTATTTCTATTTCCTATCATTTCCAAAGTTCTGAAGCGAGCCTCTAGGAATTTAGTTAATATTTTTAATTTGGGTAATTCTGTGCTATTATGAAGGCTCTGCTCCCATAACTGGTGTGTGTCTGGGTGTAACTTTTGTACAGTCAAGTATATAATTATAGGATCCCAATTGTTTGTTTCTACACCTAAATTTTGTAATGCTAATAGCGCCTCTGTTATATTGTCTAGTAGCCTTTTGATACTTTCGGCAGTATCATGATTTGTGGGTGGGAGAGACAATAATTTTTTTAATTGCACGTTGACTAGAATTCGCTTATTTGAATAGCGTTCCTTGAGGAGTTGCCAAGCTGGTTTATAGTTTGCGTCGCATATTTCATAATGCCTGAGCAATTTTTCAGCTTCTCCTACTAGATTTGTTTTTAAGAAATACAATTTGTCAACGTCTCTTAAATTATTGTTGTTGTGTATTACTGAGTTAAATAAATCATGAAATGAGATCCATGTAGAATATTCACCATTGAATGTCGGCAGCTTGATTCTAGGAAGTCTTTCGCTATTGCATGACATTGTGCTAGCGGAATTTGTCTGTGTGTAAGGTGGATTGCTGACAGATGGTGTTGGTGTTAATCTGTCTATGTCTTCTTCCATGCTTGCTGCTTTCTCAATGTAATATTCCTGTACTTCGCTAAATATCTCTTTGGTGAAATATTCTAGTTGGAGATCTTGTGTTGTCACTCTCCTTTGTATAGACCTATGTCGAGTTTGGAATTCTTTCCAATACTCGGTGAACGTTTGTAGGCGTTTTTCTGTCGATTTGACAGTTTTCTTTTTTCCTTCTCTTTGGTGCCTTTTAAATAATTCTTCCATTAAATCTTTGACTTCTTTTTGGGACTGTACCAACTCTGACACAGAGTCAATGGTTTCGTCACCAACGTCAGATGAAATGGATTCGCCATTTTTCGGCATTTCTAATCGAGAAGCTTGAATTATGTGATATTAAGCAATATTTCAATTTTATATTTGACTGACTGAGTTATCCGGCTCGAAGGACCAATGTGAGATCTAGTCTCGGACGTGGGAGGGAGTGCCGGTTTTTAATTGACAACTCAGTCATACAATTCAAATATAAAACTTTTATTAAAAAATACTTCAAGTATTATAAATTCGTTTGCTTACACTAATATCACAATAATTCATTGAAACTTAAAACTAAATCTAACCTACAGGCTATACTACAAAATTCAATATAAAATTCAATAAAAAATTAACCTACAAACTATTAGAATTCAAAACTAAAAAAAAATAAAAAGAAAATAAAAAATAGACAAATTAAAAATTCACATTAAAAAAAAATGACTTAAGTTCAGTGCTGATACGCCTTCTTGCTTCCTTTATTTCTGAAAAAGAAGAAGATCAGAATTAAGCAATTGTCAACAACTTAAATGTCGATAAATATTAAATGACAAATTGCCGTTGTTGGTGTGTGAGGGCACAAGGGCAGTAAAAATGTTCCTACAGACAAATTTAGACACTCAAATTATCTCTGATAAGAATCATCTCCTGTGATGGTGCGTGAGGGTACAAGGAAGCAAAATGATTCTATAGAAAAATCGATTACTTAGATTGTCAGTTTTCTGCGCGTGCGCAGAAGTGTAGCAATATGCTACTACAAAGAAGAAGAAGAGCAGATTAATCTCTGCAGCAGAATTATTCTTCTGTAAATATGAGCAGGAGATGTAGCAGATTATTCTCTGCAGCAGAATTATTCTTCTGCGTAAATATGAGCAGGAGATGTTTGCAGATTATTCTCTGCGCAGAATTAATCTTCTGCTTAGGTGTAGAAAGGAGTATTGCAGATTAATCTCTGCGCAGAATTAAACTTCTGCTTAGGTGTAGGAAGGAATATTGCAGATTAATCTCTGCGCAGAATTAAACTTCTGCTTAGGTGTGGGATGGATTTTTTGGAAATGATAGGAGTTTCAGATTATTCTCTGAAATATAGAATTAATCTTCTATAATGAGGTTGGGAATATTCTTGTATTTAGATTAATCTCTAAACCAGATGAGCTCTGGACCAAGAATGATTTTCTGCTGCGGCTCGTCGGCTTTATATAGCCGCCGCATCCAGTTATGAGATGTCGCCTTTCGGTGTTGCCCTAGCAACGATTGATGCGATGTCTGAACGTACCTCATACAGCTGATTGACGTAATGTCAATTGCTGTCATTAACAAATGTAGGAGGAATGTATGTTTAAGGTGAGTTTATAATGTTTTTACATGTTAATGATAAAATTAATAAACCATTTGTATTTTTTTTAGATAATATTCTTGATTGGGGAAATACTGGAACGCTGCAGGACTAAAGAGAGGAATTGCCTAGATTTTAGATAAGTATTCTTGTTTATAATATTTTTAAGATTTAAATACTTTGTGTTTTGTTTTTTATTTGTTTTAGGCTGGACGAGGAATCAGTGTTTTGGCATTGGGGAGAACATTGAGGAATATAGGTGGACTAAACAGTGTGTCTAAAAATTCATATTTGTATTAAAAAAGATTTTTGTGTCTAAAATATTTTTACTAATAATTTAATAAAGTGACTCGAATCGAATCTTGATAAAAGTTCAAATCTATAATAAAAGGATTTGTGTGTTTAAAAATTCATATTTGTATTAAAAAGGATTTTTGAGTCTGAAGGATTTTTACCAATAAATTAATAAAGTGACTCGGATCGAATCTTGATAAAAGTTCAAATCTATAATAAAAGGATTTGTGTGTCTAAAAATTCATATTTGTATTAAAAAAGATTTTTGTGTCTAAAATATTTTTACTAATAATTTAATAAAGTGACTCGGATCGAGTATTGATAAAAGTTCAAATCTATAATAAAAGGATTTGTGTATCTAAAAATTCATATTTGTATTAAAAAAGATTTTTGTGTCTAAATGACTCGAATCGAATCTTGATAAAAGTTCAAATCTATAATAAAAGGATTTGTGTGTCTAAAAATTCATATTTGTATTGAAAAAGATTTTTGTGTCTAAAGTATTTTTACCAATAATTTAATAAAGTGACTCGGATCGAATATTGATAAAAGTTCAAATCTATAATAAAAGGATTTGTGTATCTTAAAATTCATATTTGTATTAAAAAAGATTTTTGTGTCTAAAATATTTTTACTAATAATTTAATAAAGTGACTCGGATCGAATATTGATAAAAGTTCAAATCTATAATAAAAGGATTTGTGTATCTAAAAATTCATATTTATATTAAAAAAGATTTTTGTGTCTAAATGACTCGAATGGAATCTTGATAAAAGTTCAAATCTATAATAAAAGGATTTGTGTATCTTAAAATTCATATTTGTATTAAAATAGATTTTTGTGTCTAAAGTATTTTTACCAATAATTTAATAAAGTAACTCGGATCGAATATTGATAAAAGTTCAAATCTATAATAAAAGGATTTGTGTATCTAAAAATTCATATTTGTATTAAAAAAGATTTTTGTGTCTAAATGACTCGAATCGAATCTTAATAAAAGTTCAAATCTATAATAAAAGGATTTGTGTTTCTAAAAATTCATATTTGTATTAAAAAAGATTTTTGTGTCTAAAATATTTTTACTAATAATTTAATAAAGTGACTCGGATCGAATATTGATAAAAGTTCAAATCTATAATAAAAGGATTTGTGTATCTTAAAATTCATATTTGTATTAAAAAAGATTTTTGTGTCTAAAATATTTTTACTAATAATTTAATAAAGTGACTCGGATCGAATATTGATAAAAGTTCAAATCTATAATAAAAGGATTTGTGTATCTAAAAATTCACATTTATATTAAAAAAGATTTTTGTGTCTAAATGACTCGAATGGAATCTTGATAAAAGTTCAAATCTATAATAAAAGGATTTGTGTGTCTAAAAATGCATATTTGTATTAAAAAAGATTTTTGTGTCTAAAATATTTTTACCAATAATTTAATAAAGTGACTCGGATCGAATCTTGATAAAAGTTCAAATCTATAATAAAAGGATTTGTGTGTCTAAAAATTCATATTTGTATTAAAAAAGATTTTTGTGTCTAAAATATTTTTACTAATAATTTAATAAAGTGACTCGGATCGAATATTGATAAAAGTTCAAATCTATAATAAAAGGATTTGTGTATCTTAAAATTCATATTTGTATTAAAAAAGATTTTTGTGTCTAAAATATTTTTACTAATAATTTAATAAAGTGACTCGGATCGAATATTGATAAAAGTTCAAGTCTATAATAAAAGGATTTATGTATCTAAAAATTCATATTTGTATTAAAAAAGATTTTTGTGTCTAAATGACTCGAATGGAATCTTGATAAAAGTTCAAATCTATAATAAAAGGATTTGTGTGTCTAAAAATTCATATTTGTTTTAAAAAAGATTTTTGTGTCTAAAATATTTTTACTAATAATTTAATAAAGTGACTCGAATCGAATCTTGATAAAAGTTCAAATCTATAATAAAAGGATTTGTGTGTTTAAAAATTCATATTTGTATTAAAAAAGATTTTTGTGTCTAAAATATTTTTACTAATAATTTAATAAAGTGACTCGGATCGAATATTGATAAAAGTTCAAATCTATAATAAAAGGATTTGTGTATCTAAAAATTCATATTTGTATTAAAAAAGATTTTTGTGTCTAAAATATTTTTACTAATAATTTAATAAAGTGACTCGAATCGAATCTTGATAAAAGTTCAAATCTATAATAAAAGGATTTGTGTGTTTAAAAATTCATATTTGTATTAAAAAGGATTTTTGAGTCTGCAGTATTTTTACCAATAATTTAATAAAGTGACTCGGATCGAATCTTGATAAAAGTTCAAATCTATAATAAAAGGATTTGTGTATCTAAAAATTCATATTTGTATTAAAAAAGATTTTTGTGTCTAAAATATTTTTACTAATAATTTAATAAAGTGACTCGGATCGAATATTGATAAAAGTTCAAATCTATAATAAATGGATTTGTGTATCTAAAAATTCATATTTGTATTAAAAAAGATTTTTGTGTCTAAAATATTTTTACTAATAATTTGATAAAGTGACTCGAATCGAATCTTGATAAAAGTTCAAATCTATAATAAAAGGATTTGTGTGTTTAAAAATTCATATTTGTATTAAAAAGGATTTTTGAGTCTGAAGTATTTTTACCAATAATTTAATAAAGTGACTCGGATCGAATCTTGATAAAAGTTCAAATCTATAATAAAAGGATTTGTGTATCTAAAAATTCATATTTGTATTAAAAAAGATTTTTGTGTCTAAAATATTTTTACTAATAATTTAATAAAGTGACTCGGATCGAATATTGATAAAAGTTCAAATCTATAATAAATGGATTTGTGTATCTAAAAATTCATATTTGTATTAAAAAAGATTTTTGTGTCTAAAATATTTTTACTAATAATTTAATAAAGTGACTCGAATCGAATCTTGATAAAAGTTCAAATCTATAATAAAAGGATTTGTGTGTTTAAAAATTCATATTTGTATTAAAAAGGATTTTTGAGTCTGAAGTATTTTTACCAATAATTTAATAAAGTGACTCGGATCGAATCTTGATAAAAGTTCAAATCTATAATAAAAGGATTTGTGTATCTAAAAATTCATATTTGTATTAAAAAAGATTTTTGTGTCTAAATTACTCGAATCGAATCTCGATAAAAGTTCAAATCTATAATAAAAGGATTTGTGTGTCTAAAAATTCATATTTGTATTAAAAAAGATTTTTGTGTCTAAAATATTTTTACTAATAATTTAATAAAGTGTGTAGTATGCAGCTATTTCATTGAATCGATTGATTGCAATAATTTAATATACAATTAATGCGGTCAATCGATTCACAACAATTTCGAAAGCAATATGCATTACAATGCATAAACAAGTAAAAAATAAAATAAGATTTCTTAACCAAGTACACTCGGAACTGTGTCAACCAAAATTATTAATAAAGAAAACAAAAAAACACTTGACATGCATTTGCCGCGGCGATTAATGATTGCGTCACTGACCAAGCATTTTTGTCGTTGCAATAAATATAGGTCATCATCAGTTCCAAGTGTATGAGGTTATTTCTATACGTAAGCATAGGTTAACATAGGTAAGAACTATGTATAAATAACCCGGGGAGTTTTAATAAAGAATCAATTAGTTGTTAGTCAGTAGTACTAACCACACATAAACAGTCCGCGTTTTATTTTATAGGAGTGAAAGCTGATAAGCTGCTCCGACTTATTCAAACTGCACTTATCTCGGAGTTAGAGCTTTGAATAGCCGCTCCACTGGAGTGAAAGCCACTAGGCTGCTCCCAGGCATATTTACTTTATAACTAAGAAGTTATCACATGGCGACCGTGACATCGTAGCTACATCGAATCTACAATATTCAAGAAGAGTGATTTTGTAACATTTACGCTACGACGAACCTATAATCTTCGAAGAAGACCGTGACATCGAATCGACAATCTTCAGAATAAGATAAGAAAATTTTCCAAGCAAGTGACATTGTAGCATCTGTATAGACCGTGATTTCGTAGCATTTACGCTACATCGAATCTACAACCTCCGAACTACAATTTCTTTGAACCTGTGATATGATGAAAATATATTACATTACAAATTCTTTAGACCACAAACAATCAATAACAGCATGGAAAGATATTAACATCAGTGACAATCAAAGATTTATAAATTCTTCGGACAGCGAACGACAAATTATCACAACTTCGTAAATAATATTTATATCATGGTAAGATATAACAATCAGCGTGACGATTCTCATCAATAAACATTGAAATGCTACCGGAAGACAATTTGAAGAAGAAAAATGCAACAAAAATAGTAAGATAACAATTGGAACACGGAGCGTTATTTAAATAAAATAATTTAAACTTTGGGAGTTGAAAAACTAACAGGAACTGCGATAAAGAATAACCAATTAGTTAGAAAAATTAATTTAATTTTGAAATAAGCAATTGAACTTTATTCATATTAATTTTCTGATAGATCTATATCGTAATAATAATATTATAATTTTTTTTAACAAAATGTAATTCATAGTTTAACCGTACAATAAAACAAAAAAAAACTTACTTAAGCTTCTCCATGAATAATAAACTTTAAATTTAAATAGAAGAAAGACATATATCTTTTCTGTCAATATGAATAATACTATAATTTAAATTGAGATATGTAGAGATTATAAAAATAAAATTATAAAGTATCATTATCGATGAACAATAAAGCAGCTAAATGATAGCAATTAGAATTCATTCATTTTGCATTCAAACGTGGTACGAAATTTTTTTTTTTCCTGTATTGACCAGGTGTCTTATTTTCATTAAAAGCTTGATTAAACAATTAATTGTCGTGCCCCAAAAGCAGTTAACAATAAAACAATTAAAAACGCTCGAATTACTCATATATAAATATTTATTTCACGCAGAACTGACCTATCCTAATATATCAAACACAAAAAGCTAACCCGAACCGAACGGTAACTTGACACCTTCAAACAAAAGTTAACTATCGACTGAATACTTCACGGCCCTCGCCAGACCAGTCATTGGTCTTTTATGCACCAATATTCGGAAGTAAACTTTACTAACAACGCGGATGTAAACAAACGACAACAACCTTGTCGTTTGTTCTACCGGTTGCAGCACCTGAGTCGCTTAGTTGTAAACAATCGCTTTACATAATAATTACCATGCGAGGTAAATTATTATCGTAATCGTCGATTGCTCCACTAAGCGTTCATCGCCGCCAGCTGTTGGGCTAATCAGCAAAACAACCGACAGTTGCAGAACAATACCATGCGAGGTTATTGTTTAGCAATTGCTGATTATTTCGCCGTAATGCCCTTGGCTGTTGGAAGAATCCTCCGTATATTGGGCCATCACATCCCTCCCCCCTTGGAAAAACTAGTTTCCGCAGGGAACTAGATCTGGAAGTGCAACAGTCTTAAAAATTGAAAATATTTTTGGTCTCCGTTCGGTTCAGATTGTTTTACATTTTTCTTACATCTAAATATAAATCTTCTGATTTATCTCTTCTTACATTTTTATCTTTTTATATGGTTTTTCTTTCTTACCACTTGTATGCTATCTTTTCTTACTTTTCGATTACACATATTTATTTTCACTTACAATTTTTTAATTTATCTGTATAACTCTTTTTAACATATATTTCTTTATTTTTTTTTTACTTTAGAAATCTTTACTTTTGTTCTTTTCTTTTTCTTTTCATTCTTGTCTTCTTTACAACTTTCTTTCTTTAACTCCTATTTTTTAAAAAAAAAAAAACTTTGACCATATATTCTCTTTAAATCTTATATTTCTTCTAAATTTTCAATCTTTTCTTAACTCTTATTTTTAACAACCTCTTCGTTTGGTTTTCAACACTGTTAACATATTATTTTCCTTTATATTCATTAATCTTTTCGTTTTTATCTTTCTTGAGTCTACTTTTAGTTTCCCATCTCTAAGTTATTTCTATTACATTAAAATTTTATGATTAACCTATTGTACTCCTTAATTACCTTACACGTATTACATTGTTAGAAATCATTACTTACTGTATAATACTATATAATAACAAAAATCCAAAACACAAAAATAAATTCCTTTTACTATAACTTAATCAGCAAATCTCTCCAATGATTACAATTTTATGGCCTTGCTTCGCTTTACCTTGCTTTCTATCTACACGGGTTGCTCCCTATATTTTACAAAACTATCCTATAACTTCTATTTATAAATTTTCTACTACCCTAATGTGGTCACTCCAACTGTACCAGTTGTTTTTTCACGACGTTTGGCAGGGATGTTGTAGGTATATTGGCTGTTGTGGGGATGACCTCGATGCTAATGTTCGGTTCTGCTTCTTCCAGCGATGACTCCTTTTGCATATTTCGGACTGATTTAGACATCTGGATGGTCGGCAACCTCGACAGTCGACTGGTGCTCTTTATTGTCTGTATTTTCTTCCAACGTCTCAGATGGATCAAAATTCCTGCTAATATTGCAAGAGTGACGATGCATAAACACCCCGTAATTGATGTAGCTGCTAGATGTATATGATGAGGAATAACTTGCCTGATGGTTTCCTCCTGCTTAATGGCTTCCTGGACTCTATTTATATCAGCTTCTTGATCCCTCCATGCCTGATTAAAGTTGTCGGTTGCTAACAGCTTCACTTCATTTTTTTTATCTTCTAAAATTTCCGATTTCCGTGATTTGGTTTGCATTGTGATGACATCCCAGGCTGGAAGCTCTGATCTAGTTGGCTGCCAAAGTGTTATGTTGCGCCTCGCGCTGTCCTCTGAGTATATCAACCAATCTCCTATCTGCAGATGGCACTGTTCCTCTGTAGTTAGCACACCTGTGGATGACAGCTTTCCTATCGCAGTTGGCATGTTCCTGCAATTTACCTCCAGCTTAGTCTCATCAGACATCACGAAGAGCCAGTGATTTTTAGTCACCATTCTAACGAGGCTATTCCATTTTGGAACTATTCTTTCTTTGCATGCCCTAGTGTTTACATTAAAACTCCGGAAAAGGTTCAGTACACAGTTGTCTCCTATGGCAGTGATTGTTGGACCCAGCTGTGGACACAGTAGTTGTGGATTGTCTGCGCTGGTCAAGATCTTCTGGCATTTGTTATGTTGCGGAAGACTCAGCAGCACATACTGTCGCTCGTGGTTGTTTGCTGCCACGAATTCAGCGTCAAGTTCATAAATGTGAAAGCCTTCCTCACCTACTGCTGCCGGTATTGTATATACTTTATGTAGATCAAATGATGTTCGTTGAGGTTGAGGAATCTCAATTTTAACCAAGATTTGTTGATTTATTTGCAGAGCCTCTACCTTCGCAATCTGATTTAGAATTTGAAAATTTTGAAATCTCTCATCCAGGTCCAATTGTCGTGTGGCATTACGCATGATTTCCGTTATCTCCTTCGCATGGATTATTAGTGGGTGTAGCTTTCCCATGCTTAGTGAGACCAGAATATCTGATAAAGTATCTAGAGAGTCACTGATTTCTCTTAGCTGGAGAATCATCATTGTAATGATTTCGTTCAGCTCTAGTCTCAGCTGTAATGCGGTTAGCTCTTCGCTTTCATTTCTCTGCATTTTTATGATAGCTGAAATCTTATTTTTCAACTCCTCTCGTTCTATTGCCGCTTGAACCCGCGATACGTTAAATAGGTGCAGGGTTGATTTTACTACAGTAGTCTGTTCTTTGAGGAGGTTAAACGTCCGGTTCTCTTTTCCGTTTATCTCGTCTAATGATGCACGTATCTCTTCTGAATCTGCGTGATCCATCGTTCCGAATAGAGTCTTGAACATTGAACCTATTCCATCAAAGAAGGAACGTTTTTTGCGACGAACTGTCTCTTCTTCGTGCGTATGATGGGCTAGTTCCTCATGCTGTCGTTTGATTTTAGCTACCCAGCTTCTTATTTCCTTTGCCGCTACCTCGCATTTGACTATTCCGGAATGACTGATCTCGGCACATAGTCGCGTGATGAGATTGCTGCAGTTGTTGGCGAATACAAGCTCGTTCGATAAATCCGGTACCTCTAGTTTCGACAAGATGGTCCAATGCTTGGTATAAAAGTTGACCTTCCCTATTTGTTCAAATAGTACTCCGGAATCTGCTATCGGCTGTATGGTGTAGCCCACATTCTCTGCATTTATGACCGCTATACATGCCAAGATTGACACAATTACCGTCTTCATGGTGTTGGAGTTCCTGATTACTAGTGAAACTTATCTCTACTGTAAACTACTGGCAACCTCCTTATCCTATTTTCTTATTCGCAAGGTGTATTATTATTTTTTTTTTTTTATTATTGTATTTGAATTTTACTAATTCTTAGGTATACATATATTTTCCCAAGACCTCTTTACTTTTTTTTTTTTTTAAACTTATTCCACCTCTTTCGCCTTTTCTTCTCCTAACAACACCAAACGCTTCTCGTGCTGGTATTGGCTCAACCTAGACGGATAGAAACAAAAACTGCTGCGACCCTCAGTTCCTATTGCGTCTCTGGGTTTGTGGGATGTTATTTCTGGAAAATTTAAATTGATTAGTCATCAATAAAAGCAAATTGGATGTCAAATTAAAAGGAAATTAAAATTAATCTTGAAATTTTTTCAAGCGATTCGCGTGTACCCGCTTGAGTTTTCTGCCCTGGAGTATTGTTATATTCTCCGGGTTGTGTATGTATATTATCTCGTAGGGTCCCTTAAAAATTGATGTTAATTTTCCAGTCCGCGCTAAATCCTTGACCAAAACCTTGTCTCCTACATGGAGGGGTTCTATCCTAGTTGATCTGTCGTAGTACCTTTTTGCCGTGAGTTTACTTTTCTGTAAATTCTTCCGAGCTAATTCGAAAGCTCTCTGTAATTTAAACCGCAGGACAGTATGATACCTGTCGGCATTGTACACTGGCTCTGCTTTACGTTGCAAGGTACTAGGAACTTCGGATACAAACCCGAACAAGGTTTCCATTGGCGTCAGTTTGGTACCCATATGCATTGTGTTATTATAAGCATGCGCTGCCGTCCTCAAAAATTCGTCCCAGTTTCTAGGTTCCTCATCGACAAGACTCCTCAGATAATTGGCAAGTGTCGAATGCTGCCTTTCTACTGCATTTGACTGAGGATGATAAGCGGTAGTTTGCAGTTTCTTAATCTTTAGTAATTTGCACAATGCTTTCATGACTTCGCCCGTAAAGTTTGCACCCTGATCTGTTACAAGCTCTTTGGGTAATGTGTATCTACTAAGTATTTGTTCGAATAAGGCCTGGGCCACGGTATTCGCCTCTTGATCTGGTATTGCTACAAAATCGACGAACCTAGTGAGATCATCCATCATGGACAAAATATACTTATTTCCGTTGTGACTTGTCGGCAGCGGGCCAACTAGATCAACGTATACTTTATCGAAAGGCTTCTCCGAAATTTCTGTTATTACTAACGGCATTTTATTGGTCTTAGAATGTTTATTTCTCTGACATTTCGTACAGCGCCGAACATGTTTAGAGATATCATTCTTCATTCCCCTCCAATGAAAGAAACGCTTTACCCTTTCCAGAGTTTTGTTCCTTCCGAAGTGTCCCCCGAACCGTGAGTCATGAAAATCTCTCAATATAATCCCTATGTCCCCTGGGTCCGTTATATACTTGGGTCTTGTGTTTTTCTGGAGCCTTATTTCTTTTATCTCAGACTCATCTATGTCATCCCATTCCTCTTCGGATTCTCGAGAAGGCTGCTTTTTCTGGTTTTCTTGGTCTTTCTTCCTTCCAGCTTGCGCTCGGGTAATTGCGAGGCACGGGTACTCCCTACCACACTTGTCTTCATCTTGGTCTGTACCTTGGGGAATTCTGCTAAGTGCATCTGCATTGCCATTTTCTTTTCCCTTCTTGTAGACAATCTCAAAATCATACTCCGATAGTTTTTGGTGGAACCTCACCATGCGAGATGTGGTGTCCTTAACCTTAAAAATTCCTCGGAGAGGTTGATGGTCAGTTATAACTTTAAAATGTCTCCCAAGCAGGTAGCATTTATAATTACGTACTGCCCATACAATGGCTAGCAATTCCCGTTCCGTGGTGGAGTAATTTTTTTCGGCTTGGTTCAACGTGCGGCTGGCATAACTCACCGACCTACCTTCTTGTTCCAAGACCGCTCCGAGTGACTCCCCACTTGCATCCGTGATGACTGTGAACTCCTTATCAAAATTCGGGTAAGTTAATACTGGTGGTGATGTTAGAGCATCTTTAATCACCTTAAAGGAATTTTCACATTCTGGCCCCCAATTGAACTTCACCTTTTTCCTCAAAAGGTTATTAATTGGGGCCAAAATCTTTGAAAAGTTAGGAACGAATTTACGGTAGTAATTTGCCAGCCCCAAGAAAGACTGGACCTGTCTCACTGTTTTTGGTCGTGGGAAGTTTTGTACCACTTCTACTAACCGTTTGTCAGGTTGTACACCCTTCTCTGAGCATACATGCCCAAGGTATACTACCTCCTTTTTCAGGAATTGACATTTTGTAGGTTGTAGTTTCAAGTTATGTTCTCTAAAACGTTGAAATACTTCCCGTAGCTTTTCATTATGCTCATCCAAATTTTTCGCAAATATTACTACGTCGTCAAGGTACACAAAGCATTTAATACCCTGAAGGCCTGTTAATATCCCGTTTAATAAAGATTGAAAGAATGGAGGCGCTGTTTTTAACCCGAATGGTAATCTCTTGTAATGGAAGTGGCTGAAATTTGTGCTAAAAGCAGTCTTTTCGCGATCTGCTGGGTCCACCAATACCTGATGGTAACCATTGGCAAGATCTAAGGTAGTAAAGTACCTGGAATGGCCCAGCCTGTCCAGGATATCCTCAATCCGTGGTAGTGGGTAAGAAAAGGGGATACAGACTTTGTTAAGCTCTCGAAAATCCACGCACAGTCTATACTTTCGCTTACCTGCTTCGTCAGTTCCTTTTTTCGGTATTAATAGCACTGGAAAATTAAAGAGGCTATTGCTATGCTCAATTATGTCTTCCTCTAACAGCTTTTTAAGTTGATCCTGGCATTCCTCTCTGTGGGCTTCAGGCATTCTGTATTGTTTTTTATTTATGGGCCCGGTATTAGCCATCAAGGGGAGTTTGAACATTTTTGTTGGTGTGTATGTCAACTTATCTCCAGGCAAGTGAAAGATATCGCTGTATTCGTAACAGATTTGCATTACTGCCTCTTTCTCTTCCGAATTCAGCCTTTCCCCCAGCCCCACAGACTGTTTCATCAACTTAAGCCGTTGCTGATTTATTTTTAATGAACCTGGCTCCTTTTTCAGTGGCTTCACCAGATACCTATCTAACTTTTCCAGCTTGGGTCTAAAATTAACAATTTCAACGGGCTCCGTCCTGGCGTTAACGATACCTACATATGCCTGGCCATTCTTTGGTCTAACAATAGTATTGCCGCAGTATATCCCCGGACTGATTTCCTCTGCCATACAAACCAGTTCATCGTTACTTTCTACCTGAATTTTTACCAGTTGTTCTGTTCTTGGCTGTAAGCGCATCGCCGCTTGCTGTGTACCTGTGATCCTAAACGCGTGCTGCCTTGCTTTTGTGCCATCACTACAGCAAGGTCTTTTACCACCTGAAGCTCCTGCACAGTTAGTGGTCGGAAGAGATTGAATTTCGACCGCCGTCAGCGGATAGTCCGCTTCCTTATCCCATTCCTTTATTTTCTTTGCCTGTGGTTGGCCCCACATTTCCTCTGGCCATCTTGCCCCTTCTTCTTTCTTTGTTTTTACCTCTATGCTATGTGCTGAAGCCAAGGCACATTCTGGCCATTGGAGCCCTGGACTTTCCGCTACCGGTATATTCCTAATCTCCTCCTCTTGGATATTCGTATTATCTCGCGTTTTTCTCGCTTTCTGAGACTGTCCTCGAGAGCCAAGATATTTGCTTATATTATTGGACGCTGTTTCCACACTGGTTATAATATTCTTCAAGGCGGCGATTTGATCCACTATTTTTTGTTTTACTTTACTTGGGGGAGTTCCCTTGAGCTCTAATATTTCTGGCTTGTACACCTTTTCCTGAAGGCATTTCTCCCTTGCTAAGGTAATGACCGTTTCTTTACCTGTAATATTTCCAAAAAGAGGTAATTTCGTCTTGCGCTCATCTGCTCCTTTTATTACCAGTTTCTTATTGACACAGTCAATTGTAGCCTTGTCTCTTAAAAATGCCATTCCCAATATGCCGTCCGCAGGTATCGAGCCCGTTTCCTGGATTGTATTGAACTCGCAAGTCTGCACCTTATTTCCCACGCGCATCTTGGCTTCGGAAGTTCCTATTGAGCTTCTTTGAGCTCCAAACAAGCCGCCAATTATTATTTTCTTCTGCGTTTGCACTGGTGTATCTTTTCTTACCCGATTTATCTTAACTAAATTGCATGTAGATCCCGTGTCTACTAGCAATGATAACTTACCTTCTAAACCTATGTCGGCTTCGACCGTGATGATGCAGTTATTCATTAGACTTAATTCCATTTCATTGCTTCCTACTCTAGATACGCCTACCCTCTCCAAGACCGTTAGTGGAAGGCAGCTGGGGGAAAGCTCCCCAGCTGCCGCTCCCCGTTTCCCAACTGTTGCCCTCCATGCTCCGCTAAGTATTTTTTAAGACAGTTTGCGGTGCAGTGATCGCAGGTTTTGCAGAACTGACAGAACAGAACCTCTGTCCCCGGTTGGAAATTAGGAATATTGACTGATGCATCTGCGAACCTAACATTTTGCTTCTTGCAACTGAGTGTACCATGTCCATAGTTGTTGCACTTAGTGCAGTAAGGAGGCTGCTTTCCCCACTGGCATTCTTTAGCCATGTGCCCAGGCTGACCGCATTTGAAACAATGAATGATCCTGGGCGGGGCTGCCTTCGCTGGTGGTCCTTGATAGGTTGTGGGCGATGCCAGCCTAGCTGTAGGATAAATTTCTCGTCTAGGTTGTTGGGGTCTATCGCAGCTAGCCTCATCTGTTCTCCATCTGTTCTGTGTCCTTATAGTATTGGGCCTCCAGCCCTCCTGTACCCCTTCCGGACCCCTTACTTGAAGCCTTTGAGCATCCTTTTCGTAATATGTAGCTTCCTCCTGTACCCCTTCTAGCGATTCAAATTTCCGACCCGTAAGGTATACTTGAGTCGGTTTAAGCCTAACGCCTGCTTTGAATGTCGCTACGGCATCTGCCTCCAACTCTGCAATCAGACCTCTATCTCCTCCCGGGTATTTTGCCGAGACCGCCGCTTTTATCAGATCGAGCAATTCTTTCATCCGGTCTGCGAACTCCCTGATATCTTCGCCGGGTCTCTGCCTGCATGCCAGCATTTCTGTTCGCAATTCACTAAAAGATTTCTTAGGCATGTAAGCTGATTTGATTACTTGCTGCAAAGAATCGAAATCTTTTGGCTCTTGCGAATTTACCAAGTAGTACGCATCGTCCGATAAGCGATACTTTATACACCTAATGAAGATCTTCTGCTCTTCTTCCGTCAGTCGATCGTGTAGTTCTTTACTACAACTCAGGAAGCGATATACCTCCTTCGAGAGCCTGGATGTTCTTTCACCGGATAGCATGGGCACATACTTGGATACTAGATCCATTACCTTTTCGTGCACGTCTGTCATATTGACTTGCTGACTGTTCTCCCCGGATATGTTTCTTTCCTCTGGAATTATCTGGTTTCGTTCGCTTCCCTCTTTTCTACTCGGCGCTAACTCCTGTTTCTTTCTTCTACTTTGCTCTGTTTCTGAATGTTGCTTCTGCTCCTTAGGTTGTTCCCAGAATAATAATTTCCTTGGCCTGAACCCCTTACTCGTGTTCGCTTTATTAATATCTTGATTCGGACTTCTCTGTGAAGATCTATCGAGCCCCAGTTCTTTCTCTAGCTCTGCTGTAGCTTCTTCGGCCTCCTTTAGCTGTACCTTTAGCGAGTCTATATTCTTTAAGAGCCCTTTTTTCTCCTTCTGGGTTTCTTCCAATGCTTGTTCTGCTTCTATTTCACGGCTCTGGATAACCTCGAATGCTGCTGTCAAAAGTAGATCTAACGCTTCGCCTTTTGTACTTTTTTTAGCACTCTCATTCAGTTCCTCCAGTATTTTCTTTGCCTCTTTTTCTGTCCACCTTTTCCGTAACTCTCCCGTTATATGCTCCTCGATATATTGCCAGTCTTGTTCATAACTCTGCAATATTGTCTGGAATTTCCTAAGTTCCTGTGATTTCAGTTCTAATTCCCTTTCCTGAGCCTGATAGCGTGCTAATTCCTCCTTAGTTAATACATTGCTCCTACCTGTGGACATTTAAGATATATAACAAAGCTAGCACTATGCAGACATTGATACGCTGCCACGGATCATTCCCCACAACTTCTATCCTTATTGTAAACCCAACTAGACTCAACCTCTTGACCAAAATTATTTTCGATAACTCCGATCCCTATATAAAACAACTGAAATTACCGTCACTATACTCGAGACCATTAAACGAAATAACGATTAGTCTTCTTACTATCTACTATCCTTAGTCTCCTATTGCCCAACAACAAAATTTACCCAAACGAATCCAATATTTTTTAATTTTTTATTTTTTATTATCCCGATGCACCCAATGAGAATACAACAAATCATACTTTACTTAAAACTTTCTACCTAATTATCCGCGTAAAACCCGAATACATTTGTCCAAAAAACAAAGATCATTTCGTAAATATGACACGACGTTATTACGATTATCAAAAACCCGATAAATTAAATAAACGCGCGTACGACCAACGCCTAAATCGAAACGTGACGTTGAAACTGGTGATATTCTTATTACCAACTTTCACTAAAAAAAAAATCTTGCACCTAACAATATTGCCTCTTATATATTACTCCGAAGTTTTATCACATCTTAAAATTAACTCTGTATGTATGTATGTATGCTTGGAGTAGCTAAAAGTAGCTTTGCTCCCAATATGTGTGTGTGGAGTAGCTAAATTAGCTTTGCTCCCAGTGTGTGTGTGTGGAGTAGCTAAATTAGCTTTGCTCCCAGTGTGTGTGTGTGGAGTAGCTAAATTAGCTTTGCTCCCAGTGTGTGTTTGTGATGAGTAGTTGATGAAGATCAACTCCTCAAATAATGTAAATGAGTGTAACTTCCAATTTCACAAAAAAAAAACACAAAACACAAAAACTCAAGTCACTTAATCTAATACTTCTTAAATGCCTGAAACGTGAAAGAATTAATTTATTTTAATCTCTGAAAAATAAATTTATCAAAAAAACATTTAGACAATCTTAAAAGAATTTGAAAAAGAAAATTAACCCTGAAAAAAAAACACAACAGCAAGAAATTCTCAAATTTCTTACCTAAGTTTACCGGCTGCGCCAAAATGTCGTGCCCCAAAAGCAGTTAACAATAAAACAATTAAAAACGCTCGAATTACTCATATATAAATATTTATTTCACGCAGAACTGACCTATCCTAATATATCAAACACAAAAAGCTAACCCGAACCGAACGGTAACTTGACACCTTCAAACAAAAGTTAACTATCGACTGAATACTTCACGGCCCTCGCCAGACCAGTCATTGGTCTTTTATGCACCAATATTCGGAAGTAAACTTTACTAACAACGCGGATGTAAACAAACGACAACAACCTTGTCGTTTGTTCTACCGGTTGCAGCACCTGAGTCGCTTAGTTGTAAACAATCGCTTTACATAATAATTACCATGCGAGGTAAATTATTATCGTAATCGTCGATTGCTCCACTAAGCGTTCATCGCCGCCAGCTGTTGGGCTAATCAGCAAAACAACCGACAGTTGCAGAACAATACCATGCGAGGTTATTGTTTAGCAATTGCTGATTATTTCGCCGTAATGCCCTTGGCTGTTGGAAGAATCCTCCGTATATTGGGCCATCACATAATCAGTACATTCTTCTGAGCTAGAGAACACGTATGGACAAACTAGCAAAAATCGAGGAAGAACTAATAAGAACTCTAGAAAAATTTCAAGAAAGCTAAAAATAGGCCGTATACATAAAAAACATTACAAAAAAAAGGAGAATAGATTTAAAAGTTTATACGAACAAGATATAAATTAAATAACAAAAGAACAAGGTTTAATTGAAATATGGGTAGTACCAAATCAAAAAATGCCGACAACAACGGTGAAATAGTAAATAATCTAATTATAGAGGATACAGTTTCAGTCGAAAATAATCAAATAGTTATAATTTTGTGCATATTGGTTGCAATTAAAATCGTTGTATAAAGACCATAGAAGGGGTTTAAGGAAAAGATACCTCAGTACCCCAGCAAAACTAAATATAGCAACTGTCTGATAAATGGAAGCACTAATAAAGATAGAAAAGGAGATTGAGGCAATACTGTCCAACTTTAAGAAATCTATAAACCGTCCGTGTACCACGAAAACTCTAAACGAGAAAGAGGAATTAACAAATAAACTCCTTGCAAAGGCAAAAGAAAACGCTCTAATACAAGCGGATGTCGAAACAATTTTGAAAATAAAAGTTATCTATGAAAATATTAGAAAGACAGCAAACGAAATCTTGGAGATTATTAAAACGCAGAGAAAAACAACGATGGCTTTTGACATAAAAACAGCTACATCGCTCATACAACCCTATGACGGAAAGCAGGATGAAACTGATGCTTTTATCGAGTCTATGGAATTACTAGACGAGCTAACAGCGAATGAGCATAAATCAATTATGATCAAATTCATCAAGACACGTATAACGGGAAAAGCCAAGTACGTAATATCAGAAGGCACAAATACAGTATTAACGATCAAGGCCAAGTTAAAAGAAAAATTTTCGGCAAAATTATCGTCAGATGCCATCCTGGCACAACTACGATCATGCCAGCAAGGCAACAAAAAACTCACAGATTTTTCCAATCAAATAGAAAATTTATCAGGCCAACTAACGAGAGCCTTTATAACAGAGAAAGTAGCAACTGGAGAAGCAGCCGAAAAATTGGCTGAAAAATTTTCAATACAGTCATTTACGAATAATGTTGCAAATACGGAAACAGCAATTATATTAAAGGCCAGCAATCTTGCAACACTTTCAGAAGTAACTGCGAAGGCAATATCAGTGGATAAACCACAGCTAAGTAGTGTCCTACATTATAACACCAACCCATCAAGAAAGTTTCATTATAATAACAACCAAAGCTTTAACAACCAAAATAACTATATCAGGAACAGGGAGTGTAGGCCAAAACAACAATACGATAGAAACATGACAAATAATAATAGTCATGCACAACTACGAAATCAATATAATCACCGTAACAAAAGATATATTAGTAACGTTCCATCAAATAGTAATATACGTTATCAAAACAACACCAGAAGAAACAATACCTATAATCAAAGGAGAAATGTAAACTACTTTCAATCGGGGGAATATCAAGCCCCCCAACCAGAGGAAGAAACAACACGGTTGGGGGCTGCGCCGAGTTCAAGCCAAGCATACATTGCCTAAACCTCTCCTTATCAAACTTTATTAAAGCGTATGTCGACATGTGCGGGTCAGTGTGTACCTTGATTGTAGACACAGGGGCAGATATATCCATATTCAAGAGGGGAAAAATTAGCAAAAAACAACCTTACTATCCTAAAAGCACTTGCATTATTCAAGGGGTTACGGATACTAAGAGGCAATCAATTGGGGCAACATACACAAAATTACGTTTCAACGACCAATGCATGGTCGAACACTTATTTCAAATAGTAGAGGATGACTTTTCCCTCGGAGCTGACGTAATTCTAGGACTAGATTTCCTAGCTAAGTTCAAGACCATTATCGACTATGATACGTGGACCCTTACAATACACACACCTGAAAGCTCAGCAGAGATCCCAATACTAAATGGCCCATCCGAAAACTCTATTATCATACCACCCCGATGCGAAATAATAAGAAAATTCAATGTCAAAAATCAAGAAAGTGCCCAAGATATAGTGATCACTGGTCAAGAAATCCACCCAGGTATATTCATTGCAGGAGCAATAACTTCACAAAACTATCCACTAGTCAGGATCCTAAACACTACAAATAAAACAACAACACTACAACATTTCGATATAAAAACACAACCACTCTCAAACTTTAACACTATTAATACAGAAACAATAAAATCAAAAAGATCAGAACAGGTTATTTCCAAATTAAACCTGAACAGCATTCCAGACTACGCCAAAACTCAATTTGAAAAATTATGTCGAGAATATGAAGACATATTTGCGTTAGAAAGCGAACCTGTAACAACCAATAACTTTTACAAACAAAATATAGAAGTAACTGATAATAGAGCAGTGTACACAAAAAACTACCGAATTCCAGAAGCGCACAAAACCGAAATTAGCAGGCAGGTAGACAAAATGCTAGTAGACGGAATAATAGAAAATTCTGTTTCTCATTTTAATTCTCCAATACTACTAGTACCCAAAAAATCCAACAACCAAAGTAAAAAATGGCGTTTAGTAGTTGATTTCAGGAACCTTAATAAAAAGATCCTGGCAGATAAATTTCCATTACCTCGTATAGAGGAGATACTCGACCAAATGGGCCGAGCCAAATATTTCTCTACACTTGACCTTATGTCCGGATTCCACCAAATACCACTAGAAAAATCTTCTAGAAAGCTCACAGCTTTCTCAACTAATCAAGGTCACTACCAATACACCCGACTCCCTTTCGGACTTAACATAAGCCCAAACAGTTTCCAACGGATGATGACCATCGCTATGACTGGTTTGACACCAGAAATAGCTTTTCTATACATTGATGATATCATAGTAGTCGGATGTTCACAAAAACACCACATTAAAAATTTGCAAACAGTATTTAACAGATTACGAGAACGTAACCTAAAATTGAATCCTGAAAAATGCAAATTTTTCCAAACAGAAGTCACCTATCTTGGACACCGAATATCATCACAAGGCATAAGCCCAGACAGTTCAAAATACGAGGTAGTTAAAAACTATCCTATCCCAAAAAACCCCGACGAAGTCAGACGATTCGTAGCGTTTTGTAATTACTATCGCCGTTTCATCCCCAATTTCGCAGAAATAGCACTGCCATTAAACAAACTGCTCCGGAAAAATACAAGATTTGAATGGGCTGAAACCCAACAAAAATCTTTCGATACCCTTAAATCGAGCTTAATATCCCCAATAATACTTCAGCATCCTGATTTCAAAACCCAATTCATTATTTCTACGGACGCCTCAAATGCTGCGTGTGGAGCAATCTTGTCACAAAATATCGACGGAACAGAACACCCAATCGCATACGCTAGCAAAACATTTACCGCCGGAGAAAAGAATAAGTCAGTAATCGAAAAGGAGCTCGCGGCAATACATTGGGCAATTATCCATTTTAAGCCTTATGTTTATGGCAGAAAATTCACAATAAGAACAGATCATCGACCCTTAACATATCTCTTCGGAATGAAAAATCCGTCATCTAAACTCACACGAATGAGGTTAGATTTAGAGGAATTTGATTTCGAAGTCAAATACGTAAAAGGAAAAGAAAATAACGGACCCGACGCGTTATCAAGAATACAAATTGACATTGATGTTTTGAAGGAAATCAATGTCCGACGTGTTCAAACCCGAGCGATAACAAACCAAAAAGAACCAAATGTAATATCCGAGGAAATGGTAAATACTCCTATAACCCCGCAGCCTGATCAACTGCACGTTTGGGAGGTATCATCTCCAACAAAGATAGTTAAATTGCCTGAACTAAAGGTAAAAATTACGAACTGCAGGAATAAAGAAAAGCAAATCAAAGTTAATATAGTGCACAAGTATGAAAAATTATATGAGCGGTATATAAGTATAAAAAATAACCAATCAGTAGAGCCAGCACTAGAGCAGGTACTCGAAGTATTGGATAATGATATCTACAAACAATTTCAGACCAAGACTCTGAAACTTTCTGCAGAAAGTGAAATATTTAAAACAATTAACTTAACCGCATTTAAAATCCTAGGAAACAAGATATTAAAGAATCTAAACATTAAAATTTTCAAACCGCAACAGTTCATATCAGAAACAACGAAGATAAACAAAATCTTACACGATTATCACTCCACACCTACAGGAGGTCATCTGGGTCAATCAAGGCTGTATAAAAAACTGAAGAAAATTTACAAATGGAAAAAAATGAGAAAAACAATAGCAAAATATGTAAATAGATGCGAACTCTGTGCGAAAAATAAGCACCAGAAACATAATAAAGAGCATATGGAAATAACCACAACACCAACGAAAGTTTTCGACATTGTATCCATCGACACAGTCGGTCCATTTACAAAAACCAACAACAATAACAGATACGCAGTAACAATACAATGCGACCTAAGCAAATATATAGTAATAATACCCACAAAGGACAAAGAAGCAAATTCTGTAGCAAAAGCAATAGTGAATGGGTTCATACTAACATACGGACCTATGAACAAAATTAAAACTGATCTGGGAACAGAATACAAAAATCAGGTTCTTGCGGAAGTATGTAACATACTAAAAATAAAACAACTATACGCAACTGCCGCACATCCAGAAACCATAGGAGCACTGGAAAGAAACCACAAGTGCCTGAATGAATATCTTAGATGCTTTGTAAATGACGATAGAAATGATTGGGATACATGGATTCCATATTACGCATTCTGCTACAATACCACACCAAACACAGTACATGGTTACACACCATTTGAACTCATATTTGCCAAAAGCATAAACCTACCCTCAGAACTAACAATTAATAGACCAGACCCCGTATATAATTATGACTTGTATAGTAAGGAAATGAAATACAGACTACAACAAGCTATAAGCAAAGCAAAACAATACCTCCAGACATCTAAAGTACTAAGGAAACAGGTAAATGATACCAATTGCAAACCAATATCAATTAAAATAGGCGACAAGGTACTAATGACAGTACAGAATAGACGAAAACTAGATCCTCTATACAGCGGACCATATATAGTTAAATCGATAGATAACGTAAATTGCATTATCGAAGATATAAATAAAAATAAGATCAAAATACATAAGAATTGACTAAGAAATATAGAAAATTAAAGGCAGAATTAAAACATTATATTAATTTAGATTACACACCGGTATAGATAATTAAGTACAACTAATAACAAAGCTATAACACACATAAAAAAAAAAAAAAAAAAAAAAAAAAAAAACCAATTGTAATAAACATATGTAAACCAACAATAAGCACAATTAGGAATAAGTAACCATTGTAAACAACTATACATACATATAAGCATACCGTATAAACTAAATGAGTAAACATAAGCGATAAGAAGCCATAATGGCACCAACAATTAAGACCTAACATATCCAAACTGTAAATATAAACAAACACAAAAAAAAATTTTTGTAAACACAATTTTTTTTTTCCTAAGGGGGAAAGGTGTAGTATGCAGCTATTTCATTGAATCGATTGATTGCAATAATTTAATATACAATTAATGCGGTCAATCGATTCACAACAATTTCGAAAGCAATATGCATTACAATGCATAAACAAGTAAAAAATAAAATAAGATTTCTTAACCAAGTACACTCGGAACTGTGTCAACCAAAATTATTAATAAAGAAAACAAAAAAACACTTGACATGCATTTGCCGCGGCGATTAATGATTGCGTCACTGACCAAGCATTTTTGTCGTTGCAATAAATATAGGTCATCATCAGTTCCAAGTGTATGAGGTTATTTCTATACGTAAGCATAGGTTAACATAGGTAAGAACTATGTATAAATAACCCGGGGAGTTTTAATAAAGAATCAATTAGTTGTTAGTCAGTAGTACTAACCACACATAAACAGTCCGCGTTTTATTTTATAGGAGTGAAAGCTGATAAGCTGCTCCGACTTATTCAAACTGCACTTATCTCGGAGTTAGAGCTTTGAATAGCCGCTCCACTGGAGTGAAAGCCACTAGGCTGCTCCCAGGCATATTTACTTTATAACTAAGAAGTTATCACAAGTGACTCGAATTGAATCTTGATAAAAGTTCAAATCTATAATAAAAGGATTTGTGTGTTTAAAAATTCATATTTGTATTAAAAAGGATTTTTGAGTATGAAGTATTTTTACCAATAATTTAATAAAGTGACTCGGATAGAATCTTGATAAAAGTTCAAATCTATAATAAAAGGATTTGTGTATCTAAAAATTCATATTTGTATAAAAAAAGATTTTTGTGTCTAAATGACTCGAATCGAATCTTGATAAAAGTTCAAATCTATAATAAAAGGATTTGTGTGTCTAAAAATTCATATTTGTATTAAAAAAGATTTTTGTGTCTAAAATATTTTTACTAATAATTTAATAAAGTGACTCGAATCGAATCTTGATAAAAGTGACTCGGATCGAATATTGATAAAAGTTCAAATCTATAATAAAAGGATTTGTGTGTCTAAAAATTCATATTTGTATTAAAAAAGATTTTTGTGTCTAAAATATTTTTACTAATAATTTAATAAAGTGACTCGAATCGAATCTTGATAAAAGTTCAAATCTATAATAAAAGGATTTGTGTGTTTAAAAATTCATATTTGTATTAAAAAGGATTTTTGAGTCTGAAGTATTTTTACCAATAATTTAATAAAGTGACTCGGATCGAATCTTGATAAAAGTTCAAATCTATAATAAAAGGATTTGTGTATCTAAAAATTCATATTTGTATCAAAAAAGATTTTTGTGTCTAAATGACTCTAATCGAATCTTGATAAAAGTTCAAATCTATAATAAAAGGATTTGTGTGTGTAAAAATTCATATTTGTATTAAAAAAGATTTTTGTGTCTAAAATATTTTTACTAATAATTTAATAAAGTGACTCGGATCGAATATTGATAAAAGTTCAAATCTATAATAAAAGGATTTGTGTATCTAAAAATTCATATTTGTATTAAAAAAGATTTTTGTGTCTAAATGACTTGAATCGAATCTCGATAAAAGTTCAAATCTATAATAAAAGGATTTGTGTGTCTAAAAATTCATATTTGTATTAAAAAAGATTTTTGTGTCTAAAATATTTTTACTAATAATTTAATAAAGTGACTCGAATCGAATCTTGATAAAAGTTCAAATCTATAATAAAAGGATTTGTGTGTTTAAAAATTCATATTTGTATTAAAAAGGATTTTTGAGTCTGAAGTATTTTTACCAATAATTTAATAAAGTGACTCGGATAGAATCTTGATAAAAGTTCAAATCTATAATAAAAGGATTTGTGTATCTAAAAATTCGTATTTGTATTAAAAAAGATTTTTGTGTCTTGATAAAAGTTCAAATCTATAATAAAAGGATTTGTGTGTCTAAAAATTCATATTTGTATTAAAAAAGATTTTTGTGTCTAAAATATTTTTACTAATAATTTAATAAAGTGACTCGAATCGAATCTTGATAAAAGTTCAAATCTATAATAAAAGGATTTGTGTGTTTAAAAATTCATATTTGTATTAAAAAGGATTTTTGAGTCTGAAGTATTTTTACCAATAATTTAATAAAATGACTCGGATCGAATCTTGATAAAAGTTCAAATCTATAATAAAAGGATTTGTGTATCTAAAAATTCATATTTGTATTAAAAAAGATTTTTGTGTCTAAAATATTTTTACTAATAATTTAATAAAGTGAGTCGGATCGAATATTGATAAAAGTTCAAATCTATAATAAAAGGATTTGTGTATCTAAAAATTCATATTTGTATTAAAAAAGATTTTTGTGTCTAAATGACTCGAATCGAATCTTGATAAAAGTTCAAATCTATAATAAAAGGATTTATGTGTGTAAAAATTCATATTTGTATTAAAAAAGATTTTTGTGTCTAAAGTATTTTTACTAATAATTTAATAAAGTGACTCGGATCGAATATTGATAAAAGTTCAAATCTATAATAAAAGGATTTGTGTATCTAAAAATTCATATTTGTATTAAAAAAGATTTTTGTGTCTAAAATATTTTTACTAATAATTTAATAAAGTGACTCGAATCGAATCTTGATAAAAGTTCAAATCTATAATAAAAGTATTTGTGTATCTAAAAATTCATATTTGTATTAAAAAAGATTTTTGTGTCTAAATGGCTCGAATCGAATCTTGATAAAAGTTCAAATCTATAATAAAAGGATTTGTGTGTCTAAAAATTCATATTTGTATTAAAAAAGATTTTTGTGTCTAAAATATTTTTACTAATAATTTAATAAAGTGACTCGAATCGAATCTTGATAAAAGTTCAAATCTATAATAAAAGGATTTGTGTGTTTAAAAATTCATATTTGTATTAAAAAGGATTTTTGAGTCTGAAGTATTTTTACCAATAATTTAATGAACTGACTCGGATCGAATCTTGATAAAAGTTCAAATCTATAATAAAAGGATTTGTGTGTCTAAAAATTCATATTTGTATTAAAAAACATTTTTGCGTCTAAAGTATTTTTACCAATAATTTAATAAAGTGACTCGGATCGAATATTGATAAAAGTTCAAATCTATAATAAAAGGATTTGTGTATCTAAAAATTCATATTTGTATTAAAAAAGATTTTTGTGTCTAAATGACTCGAATCGAATCTTGATAAAAGTTCAAATCTATAATAAAAGGATTTGTGTGTCTAAAAATTCATATTTGTATTAAAAAAGATTTTTGTGTCTAAAATATTTTTACTAATAATTTAATAAAGTGACTCGGATCGAATATTGATAAAAGTTCAAATCTGTAATAAAAGGATTTGTGTATCTAAAAATTCATATTTGTATTAAAAAAGAGTTTTGTGTCTAAATGACTCGAATCGAATCTCGATAAAAGTTCAAATCTATAATAAAAGAATTTGTGTGTCTAAAAATTCATATTTGTATTAAAAAAGATTTTTGTGTCTAAAGTATTTTTACCAATAATTTAATAAAGTGACTCGGATCGAATATTGATAAAAGTTCAAATCTATAATAAAAGGATTTGTGTATCTAAAAATTCATATTTGTATTAAAAAAGATTTTTGTGTCTAAAATATTTTTACTAATAATTTAATAAAGTGACTCGAATCGAATCTTGATAAAAGTTCAAATCTATAATAAAAGGATTTGTGTATCTAAAAATTCATATTTGTATTAAAAAAGATTTTTGTGTCTAAATGGCTCGAATCGAATTTTGATAAAAGTTCAAATCTATAATAAAAGGATTTGTGTGTCTAAAAATTCATATTTGTATTAAAAAACATTTTTGCGTCTAAAGTATTTTTACCAATAATTTAATAAAGTGACTCGGATCGAATATTGATAAAAGTTCAAATCTATAATAAAAGGATTTGTGTATCTAAAAATTCATATTTGTATTAAAAAAGATTTTTGTGTCTAAATGACTCGAATCGAATCTTGATAAAAGTTCAAATCTATAATAAAAGGATTTGTGTGTCTAAAAATTCATATTTGTATTAAAAAAGATTTTTGTGTCTAAAATATTTTTACTAATAATTTAATAAAGTGACTCGGATCGAATATTGATAAAAGTTCAAATCTGTAATAAAAGGATTTGTGTATCTAAAAATTCATATTTGTATTAAAAAAGATTTTTGTGTCTAAATGACTCGAATCGAATCTCGATAAAAGTTCAAATCTATAATAAAAGAATTTGTGTGTCTAAAAATTCATATTTGTATTAAAAAAGATTTTTGTGTCTAAAATATTTTTACCAATAATTTAATAAAGTGACTCGGATCGAATATTGATAAAAGTTCAAATCTATAATAAAAGGATTTGTGTATCTAAAAATTCATATTTGTATTAAAAAAGATTTTTGTGTCTAAAATATTTTTACTAATAATTTAATAAAGTGACTCGAATCGAATATTGATAAAAGTTCAAATCTATAATAAAAGGATTTGTGTATCTAAAAATTCATATTTGTATTAAAAAAGATTTTTGCGTCTAAATGGCTCGAATCGAATCTTGATAAACGTTCAAATCTATAATAAAAGGATTTGTGTGTCTAAAAATTCATATTTGTATTAAAAAAGATTTTTGTGTCTAAAATATTTTTACTAATAATTTAATAAAGTGACTCGAATCGAATCTTGATAAAAGTTCAAATCTATAATAAAAGGATTTGTGTGTTTAAAAATTCATATTTGTATTAAAAAGGATTTTTGAGTCTGAAGTATTTTTACCAATAATTTAATAAAGTGACTCGGATCGAATCTTGATAAAAGTTCAAATCTATAATAAAAGGATTTGTGTGTCTAAAAATTCATATTTGTATTAAAAAACATTTTTGCGTCTAAAGTATTTTTACCAATAATTTAATAAAGTGACTCGGATCGAATATTGATAAAAGTTCAAATCTATAATAAAAGGATTTGTGTATCTAAAAATTCATATTTGTATTAAAAAAGATTTTTGTGTCTAAATGACTCGAATCGAATCTTGATAAAAGTTCAAATCTATAATAAAAGGATTTGTGTGTATAAAAATTCATATTTGTATTAAAAAAGATTTTTGTGTCTAAAATATTTTTACTAATAATTTAATAAAGTGACTCGGATCGAATATTGATAAAAGTTCAAACTGTAATAAAAGGATTTGTGTATCTAAAAATTCATATTTGTATTAAAAAAGATTTTTGTGTCTAAATGACTCGAATCGAATCTTGATAAAAGCTCAAATCTATAATAAAAGGATTTGTGTGTCTAAAAATTCATATTTGTATTAAAAAAGATTTTTGTGTCTAAAATATTTTTACTAATAATTTAATAAAGTGACTCGAATCGAATCTTGATAAAAGTTCAAATCTATAATAAAAGGATTTGTGTGTTTAAAAATTCATATTTGTATTAAAAAGGATTTTTGATTCTGAAGTATTTTTACCAATAATTTAATAAAGTGACTCGTATCGAATCTTGATAAAAGTTCAAATCTATAATAAAAGGATTTGTGTGTCTAAAAATTCATATTTGTATTAAAAAACATTTTTGCGTCTAAAGTATTTTTACCAATAATTTAATAAAGTGACTCGGATCGAATATTGATAAAAGTTCAAATCTATAATAAAAGGATTTGTGTATCTAAAAATTCATATTTGTATTAAAAAAGATTTTTGTGTCTAAATGACTCGAATCGAATCTTGATAAAAGTTCAAATCTATAATAAAAGGATTTGTGTGTCTAAAAATTCATATTTGTATTAAAAAAGATTTTTGTGTCTAAAATATTTTTACTAATAATTTAATAAAGTGACTCGGATCGAATATTGATAAAAGTTCAAATCTGTAATAAAAGGATTTGTGTATCTAAAAATTCATATTTGTATTAAAAAAGATTTTTGTGTCTAAATGACTCGAATCGAATCTCGATAAAAGTTCAAATCTATAATAAAAGAATTTGTGTGTCTAAAAATTCATATTTGTATTAAAAAAGATTTTTGTGTCTAAAGTATTTTTACCAATAATTTAATAAAGTGACTCGGATCGAATATTGATAAAAGTTCAAATCTATAATAAAAGGATTTGTGTATCTAAAAATTCATATTTGTATTAAAAAAGATTTTTGTGTCTAAAATATTTTTACTAATAATTTAATAAAGTGACTCGAATCGAATCTTGATAAAAGTTCAAATCTATAATAAAAGGATTTGTGTATCTAAAAATTCATATTTGTATTAAAAAAGATTTTTGTGTCTAAATGGCTCGAATCGAATCTTGATAAAAGTTCAAATCTATAATAAAAGGATTTGTGTGTCTAAAAATTCATATTTGTATTAAAAAAGATTTTTGTGTCTAAAATATTTTTACTAATAATTTAATAAAGTGACTCGAATCGAATCTTGATAAAAGTTCAAATCTATAATAAAAGGATTTGTGTGTTTAAAAATTCATATTTGTATTAAAAAAGATTTTTGAGTCTGAAGTATTTTTACCAATAATTTAATAAAGTGACTCGGATCGAATCTTGATAAAAGTTCAAATCTATAATAAAAGGATTTGTGTGTCTAAAAATTCATATTTGTATTAAAAAACATTTTTGCGTCTAAAGTATTTTTACCAATAATTTAATAAAGTGACTCGGATCGAATATTGATAAAAGTTCAAATCTATAATAAAAGGATTTGTGTATCTAAAAATTCATATTTGTATTAAAAAAGATTTTTGTGTCTAAATGACTCGAATCGAATCTTGATAAAAGTTCAAATCTATAATAAAAGGACTTGTGTGTCTAAAAATTCATATTTGTATTAGAAAAGATTTTTGTGTCTAAAATATTTTTACTAATAATTTAATAAAGTGACTCGGATCGAATATTGATAAAAGTTCAAACTGTAATAAAAGGATTTGTGTATCTAAAAATTCATATTTGTATTAAAAAAGATTTTTGTGTCTAAATGACTCGAATCGAATCTTGATAAAAGCTCAAATCTATAATAAAAGGATTTGTGTGTCTAAAAATTCATATTTGTATTAAAAAAGATTTTTGTGTCTAAAATATTTTTACTAATAATTTAATAAAGTGACTCGAATCGAATCTTGATAAAAGTTCAAATCTATAATAAAAGGATTTGTGTGTTTAAAAATTCATATTTGTATTAAAAAGGATTTTTGAGTCTGAAGTATTTTTACCAATAATTTAATAAAGTGACTCGGATCGAATCTTGATAAAAGTTCAAATCTATAATAAAAGGATTTGTGTATCTAAAAATTCATATTTGTATTAAAAAAGATTTTTGTGTCTAAATGACTCGAATCGAATCTTGATAAAAGCTCAAATCTATAATAAAAGGATTTGTGTGTCTAAAAATTCATATTTGTATTAAAAAAGATTTTTGTGTCTAAAATATTTTTACTAATAATTTAATAAAGTGACTCGAATCGAATCTTGATAAAAGTTCAAATCTATAATAAAAGGATTTGTGTGTTTAAAAATTCGTATTTGTATTAAAAAGGATTTTTGAGTCTGAAGGATTTTTACCAATAATTTAATAAAGTGACTCGGATCGAATCTTGATAAAAGTTCAAATCTATAATAAAAGGATTTGTGTGTCTAAAAATTCATATTTGTATTAAAAATGATTTTTGTGTCTAAAATATTTTTACTAAAAATTTAATAAAGTGACTCGGATCGAATATTGATAAAAGTTCAAATCTATAATAAAAGGATTTGTGTATCTAAAAATTCATATTTGTATTAAAAAAGATTTTTGTGTCTAAATGGCTCGAATCGAATCTTGATAAAAGTTCAAATCTATAATAAAAGGATTTGTGTGTCTAAAAATTCATATTTGTATTAAAATAGATTTTTGTGTCTAAAGTATTTTTACCAATAATTTAATAAAGTGACTCGGATCGAATATTGATAAAAGTTCAAATCTATAATAAAAGGATTTGTGTATCTAAAAATTCATATTTGTATTAAAAAAGATTTTTGTGTCTAAATGACTCGAATCGAATCTTGATAAAAGTTCAAATCTATAATAAAAGGATTTGTGTGTCTAAAAATTCATATTTGTATTAAAAAAGATTTTTGTGTCTAAAATATTTTTACTAATAATTTAATAAAGTGACTCGGATCGAATATTGATAAAAGTTCAAATCTATAATAAAAGGATTTGTGTATCTTAAAATTCATATTTGTATTAAAAAAGATTTTTGTGTCTAAAATATTTTTACTAATAATTTAATAAAGTGACTCGGATCGAATATTGATAAAAGTTCAAATCTATAATAAAAGGATTTGTGTATCTAAAAATTCATATTTATATTAAAAAAGATTTTTGTGTCTAAATGACTCGAATGGAATCTTGATAAAAGTTCAAATCTATAATAAAAGGATTTGTGTGTCTAAAAATTCATATTTGTATTAAAAAAGATTTTTGTGTCTAAAATATTTTTACTAATAATTTAATAAAGTGACTCGAATCGAATCTTGATAAAAGTTCAAATCTATAATAAAAGGATTTGTGTGTTTAAACATTCATATTTGTATTAAAAAGGATTTTTGAATCTGAAGTATTTTTACCAATAATTTAATAAAGTGACTCGGATCGAATCTTGATAAAAGTTCAAATCTATAATAAAAGGATTTGTGTGTTTAAAAATTCATATTTGTATTAAAAAGGATTTTTGAGTCTGAAGTATTTTTACCAATAATTTAATAAAGTGACTCGGATCGAATCTTGATAAAAGTTCAAATCTATAATAAAAGGATTTGTGTGTCTAAAAATTCATATTTGTATTAAAAAACATTTTTGCGTCTAAAGTATTTTTACCAATAATTTAATAAAGTGACTCGGATCGAATATTGATAAAAGTTCAAATCTATAATAAAAGGATTTGTGTATCTAAAAATTCATATTTGTATTAAAAAAGATTTTTGTGTCTAAATGACTCGAATCGAATCTTGATAAAAGTTCAAATCTATAATAAAAGGATTTGTGTGTCTAAAAATTCATATTTGTATTAAAAACGATTTTTGTGTCTAAAATATTTTTACTAATAATTTAATAAAGTGACTCGGATCGAATATTGATAAAAGTTCAAATCTATAATAAAAGGATTTGTGTATCTAAAAATTCATATTTGTATTAAAAAAGATTTTTGTGTCTAAATGACTCGAATCGAATCTTGATAAAAGCTCAAATCTATAATAAAAGGATTTGTGTGTCTAAAAATTCATATTTGTATTAAAAAAGATTTTTGTGTCTAAAATATTTTTACTAATAATTTAATAAAGTGACTCGAATCGAATCTTGATAAAAGTTCAAATCTATAATAAAAGGATTTGTGTGTTTAAAAATTCATATTTGTATTAAAAAGGATTTTTGTGTCTAAATGACTCGAATGGAATCTTGATAAAAGTTCAAATCTATAATAAAAGGATTTGTGTATCTTAAAATTCATATTTGTATTAAAATAGATTTTTGTGTCTAAAGTATTTTTACCAATAATTTAATAAAGTAACTCGGATCGAATATTGATAAAAGTTCAAATCTATAATAAAAGGATTTGTGTATCTAAAAATTCATATTTGTATTAAAAAATATTTTTGTGTCTAAATGACTCGAATCGAATCTTGATAAAAGTTCAAATCTATAATAAAAGGATTTGTGTGTCTAAAAATTCATATTTGTATTAAAAAAGATTTTTGTGTCTAAAATATTTTTACTAATAATTTAATAAAGTGACTCGGATCGAATATTGATAAAAGTTCAAATCTATAATAAAAGGATTTGTGTATCTTAAAATTCATATTTGTATTAAAAAAGATTTTTGTGTCTAAAATATTTTTACTAATAATTTAATAAAGTGACTCGGATCGAATATTGATAAAAGTTCAAATCTATAATAAAAGGATTTGTGTATCTAAAAATTCATATTTGTATTAAAAAAGATTTTTGTGTCTAAATGACTCGAATGGAATCTTGATAAAAGTTCAAATCTATAATAAAAGGATTTGTGTATCTAAAAATTCATATTTGTATTAAAAAAGATTTTTGTGTCTAAAATATTTTTACTAATAATTTAATAAAGTGACTCGAATCGAATCTTGATAAAAGTTCAAATCTATAATAAAAGGATTTGTGTGTTTAAAAATTCATATTTGTATTAAAAAGGCTTTTTGAGTATGAAGTATTTTTACCAATAATTTAATAAAGTGACTCGGATCAAATCTTGATAAAAGTTCAAATCTATAATAAAAGGATTTGTGTGTCTAAAAATTCATATTTGTATTAAAAAAGATTTTTGTGTCTAAAATATTTTTACTAATAATTTAATAAAGTGACTCGGATCGAATATTGATAAAAGTTCAAATCTATAATAAAAGGATTTGTGTATCTAAAAATTCATATTTGTATTAAAAAAGATTTTTGTGTCTAAATGACTCGAATGGAATCTTGATAAAAGTTCAAATCTATAATAAAAGGATTTGTGTGTCTAAAAATTCATATTTGTATTAAAAAAGATTTTTGTGTCTAAAATATTTTTACTAATAATTTAATAAAGTGACTCGAATCGAATCTTGATAAAAGTTCAAATCTATAATAAAAGGATTTGTGTGTTTAAAAATTCATATTTGTATTAAAAAGGATTTTTGAGTCTGAAGTATTTTTACCAATAATTTAATAAAGTGACTCGGATCGAATCTTGATAAAAGTTCAAATCTATAATAAAAGGATTTTTGTGTCTAAAAATTCATATTTGTATTAAAAAATATTTTTGTGTCTAAAGTATTTTTACCAATAATTTAATAAAGTGACTCGGATCGAATATTGATAAAAGTTCAAATCTATAATAAAAGGATTTGTGTATCTAAAAATTCATATTTGTATTAAAAAAGATTTTTGTGTCTAAATGACTCGAATCGAATCTTGATAAAAGTTCAAATCTATAATAAAAGGATTTGTGTGTCTAAAAATTCCTATTTGTATTAAAAAAGATTTTTGTGTCTAAAATATTTTTACCAATAATTTAATAAAGTGACTCGAATCGAATCTTGATAAAAGTTCAAATCTATAATAAAAGGATTTGTGTGTTTAAAAATTCATATTTGTATTAAAAAGGATTTTTGAGTCTGAAGTATTTTTACCAATAATTTAATAAAGTGACTCGGATCGAATCTTGATAAAAGTTCAAATCTATAATAAAAGGATTTGTGTGTCTAAAAATTCATATTTGTATTAAAAAACATTTTTGCGTCTAAAGTATTTTTACCAATAATTTAATAAAGTGACTCGGATCGAATATTGATAAAAGTTCAAATCTATAATAAAAGGATTTGTGTATCTAAAAATTCATATTTGTATTAAAAAAGATTTTTGTGTCTAAATGACTCGAATCGAATCTTGATAAAAGTTCAAATCTATAATAAAAGGATTTGTGTGTCTAACAATTCATATTTGTATTAAAAAAGATTTTTGTGTCTAAAATATTTTTACTAATAATTTAATAAAGTGACTCGGATCGAATATTGATAAAAGTTCAAATCTGTAATAAAAGGATTTGTGTATCTAAAAATTCATGTTTGTATTAAAAAAGATTTTTGTGTCTAAATGACTCGAATCGAATCTTGATAAAAGCTCAAATCTATAATAAAAGGATTTGTGTGTCTAAAAATTCATATTTGTATTAAAAAAGATTTTTGTGTCTAAAATATTTTTACTAATAATTTAATAAAGTGACTCGAATCGAATCTTGATAAAAGTTCAAATCTATAATAAAAGGATTTGTGTGTTTAAAAATTCATATTTGTATTAAAAAGGATTTTTGAGTCTGAAGTATTTTTACCAATAATTTAATAAAGTGACTCGGATCGAATCTTGATAAAAGTTCAAATCTATAATAAAAGGATTTGTGTATCTAAAAATTCATATTTGTATTAAAAAAGATTTTTGTGTCTAAATGACTCGAATCGAATCTTGATAAAAGCTCAAATCTATAATAAAAGGATTTGTGTGTCTAAAAATTCATATCTGTATTAAAAAAGATTTTTGTGTCTAAAATATTTTTACTAATAATTTAATAAAGTGACTCGAATCGAATCTTGATAAAAGTTCAAATCTATAATAAAACGATTTGTGTGTTTAAAAATTCATATTTGCATTAAAAAGGATTTTTGAGTCTGAAGTATTTTTACCAATAATTTAATAAAGTGACTCGGATCGAATCTTGATAAAAGTTCAAATCTATAATAAAAGGATTTGTGTGTCTAAAAATTCATATTTGTATTAAAAAAGATTTTTGTGTCTAAAATATTTTTACTAATAATTTAATAAAGTGACTCGGATCGAATATTGATAAAAGTTCAAATCTATAATAAAAGGATTTGTCTATCTAAAAATTCATATTTGTATTATAAAAGATTTTTGTATCTAAATGGCTCGAATCGAATCTTGATAAAAGTTCAAATCTATAATAAAAGGATTTGTGTGTCTAAAAATTCATATTTGTATTAAAATAGATTTTTGTGTCTAAAGTATTTTTACCAATAATTTAATAAAGTGACTCGGATCGAATATTGATAAAAGTTCAAATCTATAATAAAAGGATTTGTGTATCTAAAAATTCATATTTGTATTAAAAAAGATTTTTGTGTCTAAATGACTCGAATCGAATCTTGATAAAAGCTCAAATCTATAATAAAAGGATTTGTGTGTCTAAAAATTCATATCTGTATTAAAAAAGATTTTTGTGTCTAAAATATTTTTACTAATAATTTAATAAAGTGACTCGAATCGAATCTTGATAAAAGTTCAAATCTATAATAAAACGATTTGTGTGTTTAAAAATTCATATTTGCATTAAAAAGGATTTTTGAGTCTGAAGTATTTTTACCAATAATTTAATAAAGTGACTCGGATCGAATCTTGATAAAAGTTCAAATCTATAATAAAAGGATTTGTGTGTCTAAAAATTCATATTTGTATTAAAAAAGATTTTTGTGTCTAAAATATTTTTACTAATAATTTAATAAAGTGACTCGGATCGAATATTGATAAAAGTTCAAATCTATAATAAAAGGATTTGTGTATCTAAAAATTCATATTTGTATTATAAAAGATTTTTGTATCTAAATGGCTCGAATCGAATCTTGATAAAAGTTCAAATCTATAATAAAAGGATTTGTGTGTCTAAAAATTCATATTTGTATTAAAATAGATTTTTGTGTCTAAAGTATTTTTACCAATAATTTAATAAAGTGACTCGGATCGAATATTGATAAAAGTTCAAATCTATAATAAAAGGATTTGTGTATCTAAAAATTCATATTTGTATTAAAAAAGATTTTTGTGTCTAAATGACTCGAATCGAATCTTGATAAAAGCTCAAATCTATAATAAAAGGATTTGTGTGTCTAAAAATTCATATCTGTATTAAAAAAGATTTTTGTGTCTAAAATATTTTTACTAATAATTTAATAAAGTGACTCGGATCGAATCTTGATAAAAGTTCAAATCTATAATAAAAGGATTTGTGTGTCTAAAAATTCATATTTGTATTAAAAAAGATTTTTGTGTCTAAAATATTTTTACTAATAATTTAATAAAGTGACTCGGATCGAATATTGATAAAAGTTCAAATCTATAATAAAAGGATTTGTGTATCTAAAAATTCATATTTGTATTATAAAAGATTTTTGTATCTAAATGGCTCGAATCGAATCTTGATAAAAGTTCAAATCTATAATAAAAGGATTTGTGTGTCTAAAAATTCATATTTGTATTAAAATAGATTTTTGTGTCTAAAGTATTTTTACCAATAATTTAATAAAGTGACTCGGATCGAATATTGATAAAAGTTCAAATCTATAATAAAAGGATTTGTGTATCTAAAAATTCATATTTGTATTAAAAAAGATTTTTGTGTCTAAATGACTCGAATCGAATCTTGATAAAATTTCAAATCTATAATAAAAGGATTTGTGTATCTAAAAATTCATATTTGTATTAAAAAAGATTTTTGTGTCTAAATGACTCGAATCGAATCTTGATAAAAGTTCAAATCTATAATAAAAGGATTTGTGTGTCTAAAAATTCATATTTGTATTAAAAAAGATTTTTGTGTCTAAAATATTTTTGCTAATAATTTAATAAAGTGACTCGGATCGAATATTGATAAAAGTTCAAATCTATAATAAAAGGATTTGTGTATCTTAAAATTCATATTTGTATTAAAAAAGATTTTTGTGTCTAAAATATTTTTACTAATAATTTAATAAAGTGACTCGGATCGAATATTGATAAAAGTTCAAATCTATAATAAAAGGATTTGTGTATCTAAAAATTCATATTTATATTAAAAAAGATTTTTGTGTCTAAATGACTCGAATGGAATCTTGATAAAAGTTCAAATCTATAATAAAAGGATTTGTGTGTCTAAAAATTCATATTTGTATTAAAAAAGATTTTTGTGTCTAAAATATTTTTACTAATAATTTAATAAAGTGACTCGAATCGAATCTTGATAAAAGTTCAAATCTATAATAAAAGGATTTGTGTGTTTAAACATTCATATTTGTATTAAAAAGGATTTTTGAGTCTGAAGTATTTTTACCAATAATTTAATAAAGTGACTCGGATCGAATCTTGATAAAAGTTCAAATCTATAATAAAAGGATTTGTGTGTCTAAAAATTCATATTTGTATTAAAAAAGATTTTTGTGTCTAAAATATTTTTACTAATAATTTAATAAAGTGACTCGGATCGAATATTGATAAAAGTTCAAATCTATAATAAAAGGATTTGTGTATCTAAAAATTCATATTTGTATTAAAAAAGATTTTTGTGTCTAAAATATTTTTACTAATAATTTAATAAAGTGACTCGGATCGAATATTGATAAAAGTTCAAATCTATAATAAAAGGATTTGTGTATCTAAAAATTCATATTTGTATTAAAAAAGATTTTTGTGTCTAAATGACTCGAATGGAATCTTGATAAAAGTTCAAATCTATAATAAAAGGATTTGTGTGTCTAAAAATTCATATTTGTATTAAAAAAGATTTTTGTGTCTAAAATATTTTTACTAATAATTTAATAAAGTGACTCGAATCGAATCTTGATAAAAGTTCAAATCTATAATAAAAGGATTTGTGTGTTTAAAAATTCATATTTGTATTAAAAAGGATTTTTGAGTCTGAAGTATTTTTACCAATAATTTAATAAAGTGACTCGGATCGAATCTTGATAAAAGTTCAAATCTATAATAAAAGGATTTGTGTGTCTAAAAATTCATATTTGTATTAAAAAAGATTTTTGTGTCTAAAATATTTTTACTAATAATTTAATAAAGTGACTCGGATCGAATATTGACAAAAGTTCAAATCTATAATAAAAGGATTTGTGTATCTAAAGATTCATATTTGTATTAAAAAAGATTTTTGTGTCTAAATGACTCGAATGGAATCTTGATAAAAGTTCAAATCTATAATAAAAGGATTTGTGTGTCTAAAAATTCATATTTGTATTAAAAAAGATTTTTGTGTCTAAAATATTTTTACTAATAATTTAATAAAGTGACTCGAATCGAATCTTGATAAAAGTTCAAATCTATAATAAAAGGATTAGTGTGTTTAAAAATTCATATTTGTATTAAAAAGGATTTTTGAGTCTGAAGTATTTTTACCAATAATTTAATAAAGTGACTCGGATCGAATCTTGATAAAAGTTCAAATCTATAATAAAAGGATTTTTGTGTCTAAAAATTCATATTTGTATTAAAAAAGATTTTTGTGTCTAAAGTATTTTTACCAATAATTTAATAAAGTGACTCGGATCGAATATTGATAAAAGTTCAAATCTATAATAAAAGGATTTGTGTTTCTAAAAATTCATATTTGTATTAAAAAAGATTTTTGTGTCTAAATGACTCGAATCGAATCTTGATAAAAGTTCAAATCTATAATAAAAGGATTTGTGTGTCTAAAAATTCATATTTGTATTAAAAAAGATTTTTGTGTCTAAAATATGTTTACTAATAATTTAATAAAGTGACTCGGATCGAATATTGATAAAAGTTCAAATCTATAATAAAACGATTTGTGTGTCTAAAAATTCATATTTGTATTAAAAAAGATTTTTGTGTCTAAAATATTTTTACTAATAATTTAATAAAGTGACTCGAATCGAATATTGATAAAAGTTCAAATCTGTAATAAAAGGATTTGTGTATCTAAAAATTCATATTTGTATTAAAAAAGATTTTTGTGTCTAAATGACTCGAATCGAATCTTGATAAAAGTTCAAATCTATAATAAAAGGATTTGTGTATCTAAAGATTCATATTTGTATTAAAAAAGATTTTTGTGTCTAAATGACTCGAATGGAATCTTGATAAAAGTTCAAATCTATAATAAAAGGATTTGTGTGTCTAAAAATTCATATTTGTATTAAAAAAGATTTTTGTGTCTAAAATATTTTTACTAATAATTTAATAAAGTGACTCGGATCGAATATTGATAAAAGTTCAAATCTGTAATAAAAGGATTTGTGTATCTAAAAATTCATATTTGTATTAAAAAAGATTTTTGTGTCTAAATGACTCGAATCGAATCTTGATAAAAGCTCAAATCTATAATAAAAGGATTTGTGTGTCTAAAAATTCATATTTGTATTAAAAAAGATTTTTGTGTCTAAAATATTTTTACTAATAATTTAATAAAGTGACTCGAATCGAATCTTGATAAAAGTTCAAATCTATAATAAAAGGATTTGTGTGTTTAAAAATTCATATTTGTATTAAAAAGGATTTTTGAGTCTGAAGGATTTTTACCAATAATTTAATAAAGTGACTCGGATCGAATCTTGATAAAAGTTCAAATCTATAATAAAAGGATTTGTGTGTCTAAAAATTCATATTTGTATTAAAAAAGATTTTTGTGTCTAAAATATTTTTACTAATAATTTAATAAAGTGACTCGGATCGAATATTGATAAAAGTTCAAATCTATAATAAAAGGATTTGTGTATCTAAAAATTCATATTTGTATTATAAAAGATTTTTGTATCTAAATGGCTCGAATCGAATCTTGATAAAAGTTCAAATCTATAATAAAAGGATTTGTGTGTCTAAAAATTCATATTTGTATTAAAATAGATTTTTGTGTCTAAAGTATTTTTACCAATAATTTAATAAAGTGACTCGGATCGAATATTGATAAAAGTTCAAATCTATAATAAAAGGATTTGTGTATCTAAAAATTCGTATTTGTATTAAAAAAGATTTTTGTGTCTAAATGACTCGAATCGAATCTTGATAAAATTTCAAATCTATAATAAAAGGATTTGTGTATCTAAAAATTCATATTTGTATTAAAAAAGATTTTTGTGTCTAAATGACTCGAATCGAATCTTGATAAAAGTTCAAATCTATAATAAAAGCATTTGTGTGTCTAAAAATTCATATTTGTATTAAAAAAGATTTTTGTGTCTAAAATATTTTTACTAATAATTTAATAAAGTGACTCGGATCGAATATTGATAAAAGTTCAAATCTATAATAAAAGGATTTGTGTATCTAAAAATTCATATTTATATTAAAAAAGATTTTTGTGTCTAAATGACTCGAATGGAATCTTGATAAAAGTTCAAATCTATAATAAAAGGATTTGTGTGTCTAAAAATTCATATTTGTATTAAAAAAGATTTTTGTGTCTAAAATATTTTTACTAATAATTTAATAATGTGACTCGAATCGAATCTTGATAAAAGTTCAAATCTATAATAAAAGGATTTGTGTGTTTAAACATTCATATTTGTATTAAAAAGGATTTTTGAGTCTGAATTATTTTTACCAATAATTTAATAAATTGACTCGGATCGAATCTTGATAAAAGTTCAAATCTGTAATAAAAGGATTTGTGTGTTTAAAAATTCATATTTGTATTAAAAAGGATTTTTGAGTCTGAAGTATTTTTACCAATAATTTAATAAAGTGACTCGGATCGAATCTTGATAAAAGTTCAAATATATAATAAAAGGATTTGTGTGTCTAAAAATTCATATTTGTATTAAAAAAGATTTTTGTGTCTAAAATATTTTTACTAATAATTTAATAAAGTGACTCGGATCGAATATTGATAAAAGTTCAAATCTATAATAAAAGGATTTGTGTATCTAAAGATTCATATTTGTATTAAAAAAGATTTTTGTGTCTAAATGACTCGAATGGAATCTTGATAAAAGTTCAAATCTATAATAAAAGGATTTGTGTGTCTAAAAATTCATATTTGTATTAAAAAAGATTTTTGTGTCTAAAATATTTTTACTAATAATTTAATAAAGTGACTCGAATCGAATCTTGATAAAAGTTCAAATCTATAATAAAAGGATTTGTGTGTTTAAAAATTCATATTTGTATTAAAAAGGATTTTTGAGTCTGAAGTATTTTTACCAATAATTTAATAAAGTGACTCGGATC